>CAMRHE010000211.1:0-600000 GCA_947044405.1 Leptodactylus fallax | reverse complement strand
AATAACATGTATGAAAACATGTAATTTCTGTTTCTATGGATACTGTAAAGAGGAGAAATCCAAATAACTTGTAATGCCTATTAGAAAGCATTTCTTCTTTTTTACATCTGCAACCAGTTTAAGTTGAAAATAACATTAGTTTTTATTCCTCAGAAGGATTGCATTGTGAAAATGCCACAATAACATATCTACATTCTGAGAGATTTCCATTGCCACAATAGGGTTTGACTTTATTCCCAGTCACAAATCAATATGATGTCACAATATCGTTGTTCCTTGGAAGAATTCCATTGTGATGATGTCCCAGTAGGTTTTGCCTTTACTTTAGGATAGAAGTTCATTGTGATGATATCACAGTTGGGTATGTCTTTATTCCCATTCAGAGGTTAATTCTGTTGATGTCACAATAGACTGTGAAAACATTCCATTGTGATGATGTCACAATACCATTTGTCTTTCTTACTTAAAGGAAGTCTACCAAGTATATTCATTGGAAACCATCCTGTTACAGAGCACATTACGTGATATTATACCTTTTTGTTTTGTATGTTGCTTTTGTAGATTTGGAGTAAAACAACTTTTAACTTCTGCAGATAAAGCAGTTGGTGCACAGGGGGCAAGTCTTCAGCACTGGGAGCACGGCTCTTGCTGCTCAAGTAGTATGGGTAATGTCATAACAGTGGGATAATAAACTCTCACTGCATGGGGTGACTGTGATGCAGGGTCGGACTGGCCCACCGGGGAATCGGTGAATCCACCGGTGGGCCCCGAGCCCCGACTATTAGTCCTCATGTCATGGGGGCCCGATCGGGATCCTGACCATCCCGATCGGGCCCCTGACCAGTGGCGTTACGATCGCGGTCGCAGGGGGCGCGACCGCGACTGGACCCAGCAGGGTACGGGGCACGCGGCCAGCTGGAGATGGCCGGGGCCCCGGACCACTATGATAGCGGTCGGGGAAAGCCTGGTTCCCCGACCGCTATACTGTTATTGGAAAGGGGCCAGGGCATATTGCAGGCCCCTTTCCAATAGATGGAAAGGCAGGGCACCCAGGGGAGGTGACTGAAAATAATAAATAGATATTCTCACCTCTCCTGGGCATACCGTCCTCTCCGGCGCTCCTCCGTCATGACTGAGGCCTGTGATTAGGCCCCGGCGGTCACATGGGGCGCGACCGCGTAATGACGTCAGTGTGCCCCCACGTGACCCCTGAGGCCCAATCACAGGCCTCAGCAGCGTCGTCGGAAAAGGGCCTGAAGACGCTGAAGACGACAGGATGGAGCGAGGATGCCAAGGAAAGGTAAGGCAAGGTGAGTATGAATGTTTGTTACTTTTAATCACTTCCCCTGGGCCTCCGATTATTATACTCTGGGGTCTGAGGAGACCCCAGAGTATAATAATAGCACTGAAGCGGAGCGGAGGGGGCTATTGGGCGCATATAACACTGGGTGGGGGCCACTATGGAGCTTATAATACTGGGTGGGGGCCACTGTAGAGCATATAATACTGGGTGGGGGCCACTGTGGAGCTTATAATACTGGGTGGGGGCCACTGTGGAGCTTATAATACTGGGTGGGGGCCACTGTGGAGCTTATAATACTGGGTGGGGGCCACTGTGGAACTTATAATACTGGGTGGGGGCCACTGTGGAACTTATAATACTGGGTGGGGGCCACTGTGGAACTTATACTCCATACAGTGGCTCCTTCATTTTTTTTTTAATTACGCAGGGGCAGGTGAAAAAAACAAAACAAAAAACTCCCCCCCACAAACTTTCTTTCCTGTCCCCAGTGTCTCCCAGAGCGGTTCGGCCCTGCAGTTCTGTTGTTTTCTTCCAGCTGACGTTCCCTCTGCACGTGACTACCTGTGGCCAATCAGCGGCCTAAGGGAAGGGACCTGAGACGTCACAGCCAGTGAGGACTTCCGGCAAAAGGAAGACAGCGGAGCTGCAGGAGAGGACCGTGCTGGGAGGACACCGGAGACAGGTGAGTATGTTTAGCATGTTTTTTTTTTTTGGGGGGGGGGGGGGGGGATTCACCTCCCCCAGACTAATTATAAAAAAGAAAAAAAATTTAAAAATTATACTGGACAATCTCTTTAAAGTGTGGTGCATTAGGGGTGTATATTAAAGGGGTTGTCCAGGCATAATTTGTTATGGTTTATCTTCAGGATAGGCCACAGATACCTGATCTGTAGGGGGCTGACCCCGGACCGATCAGCTGTATGGAGCCACTTCTGATGCCCGTACTGTACACAATACAAGGCCAGAAGCAGAAAGCTCTGTCCACTGTATATTAGCCGGGCACCTTCAATGTATTTCAGCACTTATTGAAGTTAGTAGGAGCTGAGCTGCAGTGAAGGCGCCGGGCTGCTATACAGTGGATGGAGCTTTCTGCTTCCGGCCCTGTGTTGTGTACAGAACAGATGCCGGAAGTGGCTCCGAACAGCTGATAGGGCCATGTGTCAGCCCTCTACCGATCAGGTACAGTATTTATGGCCTATCCAGAGCATAGGCCATAAAAAAGATTAACCCTGGACAACCCCTTTAATATGCCCCACACAGTTTAATGTCCCCCCCCACAGGATGTTAGCCCCCATCGCTGCTCCCACACAATATAATGACCCCATCACTGTTCCCCATACAGTATGGGGGACCAGTGAAGAGGCCACTATGTGGGGGGACCAGTGAAGTGACTCCAAAGATATATATCTGATAGCAAGGTATGTGTACCAGCAACATAGAGAAATTCCCCAATAAAGAAATAAGTACACTTAAAAACTAACTTTTATTAATATCCACTAAAAGTATATAAATCTATAAAAGAAAGCACCTAATAAAGAGATGCCATACTACAATGGGGTCATATAAAGGGTAAAGGCAGCCTGCCTCAAATTAAGAGGCTAGTATGGTGATACCTGTATCACTTCACAAACACCCTTCAGTTATAAATTGCAATACCCGATATTTAGATCTCAGTTCACTGAAGGGGAAAAGTAAAGGATAAATCAACTGAGGTATAACACCCACACACATACACCAACTGGCTAGAGGTCAGTAAAAGACCGACCAAATTATCTGACTAGCCACTACCTAGGGAGCTTACATTACATTCCCCCAGTTGACTGCCTAATACCGCAAACACACAAACACCATAAATGTTACAACAGGAGTATTTGCCCTAACTCCCAGCCTGCCTGACGCGCGTTTCTGCTGAACTACACCAGCTCATCAGAGGCACATGCATAAGGGCAAAGCAGAATACACCATAAATGTGTGCAAACTGCCTGTATAATATAGAGCACTTAATATATCAGCCCAGCCGGCCGTGATGAATGACCGCAAGTGCCGGCTCACACAGCCTAGCTTGATATCTGCTAAGCCACACCCCTAGCAGTCCGTGTCATCAGAGGTGCGCCCAATCACAGAGCGCCAACACCCAGAAGCTCCGGACAGTGATGTAAGCAAGGAACGCCCATACAGGGCGTTCCTTAAAGTCTAAGAAGATGCACATATGCATCCATGGTAACACCCGGACCCTAACGTCGCGGTATATCTAACGATAAGGCTTTAGAGATATAAAACACCATGAAAGGTGGCCAAGTAACACCCACCGAAAACAGAAGATAAATCACACAAAGAACACATACAGAGGACTCAAACTGTAAACCACCCCATAGGGATCTCAGAATTGCAGACAAAAAAAGAAGAAGTCAACGTACTTCAGCAAAAAGTTGACAACAAGGAAAAAAAAAAAAAAAAAAAATTTTTCTTTTTTCCTTTTTTTCCTTCTCTCTCCCTTCCCCTTTCCCTTCTCTTTAAAATAAACGCAGAATAAGGGCAAAGGTAATAACACTAGATATAGAGCGCCTCAAAACAGTCACTAGGGATAGATGATTAGAACCCTAATCGATAAAGGATGAGTAAGATATAAATTCATTAAGGCCCATGGGATAGACCGTATCAAACAGAAAAATCCAACGTGCCTCCCTCTGGAGCACACGTCTGTCATAATTACCTCCTCTAGGGGACCGCACAACCATCTCAATGCCCTGAAAACTAAGATGCTTAGCATCACCACCATGTTTTCCCGTATATGTCTGGATACAGATGTATCCTCCTCCCTAGCTACATCATTGATGTGTTCCCTTATCCTCCTGCGGAACTCCAGGATAGTTTTACCAACATACTGGAGTCCGCAGGAGCAAGTGATAAGGTACACAACCCCCTTAGTCTTACAGTTAATAAACTGGTTCACCTTGAAAGTTCTACCGGAAACTCTGCTAAGCAGTTCATTCCCTTTTTTTATGTATCCACATGATTTACATGATCCACAGGGATAGTTTCCATTCAAGTCTCGTTGCATCTGATGTAACCACATATTTCCTGGGGTACTGGAGAAATGGCTGTGTACCAATTTATCACGTAAATTGGGCCCCCTCCGATAGGATCACTTGTGGGCCCTAGACCTAGTCTATCCTATCGGAGGGGGCCCAATTTACGTGATAAATTGGTACACAGCCATTTCTCCAGTACCCCAGGAAATATGTGGTTACATCAGATGCAACGAGACTTGAATGGAAACTATCCCTGTGGATCATGTAAATCATGTGGATACATAAAAAAAGGGAATGAACTGCTTAGCAGAGTTTCCGGTAGAACTTTCAAGGTGAACCAGTTTATTAACTGTAAGACTAAGGGGGTTGTGTACCTTATCACTTGCTCCTGCGGACTCCAGTATGTTGGTAAAACTATCCTGGAGTTCCGCAGGAGGATAAGGGAACACATCAATGATATAGCTAGGGAGGAGGATACATCTGTATCCAGACATATACGGGAAAAACATGGTGGTGATGCTAAGCATCTTAGTTTTCAGGGCATTGAGATGGTTGTGCGGTCCCCTAGAGGAGGTAATTATGACAGACGTGTGCTCCAGAGGGAGGCACGTTGGATTTTTCTGTTTGATACGGTCTATCCCATGGGCCTTAATGAATTTATATCTTACTCATCCTTTATCGATTAGGGTTCTAGTCATCTATCCCTAGTGACTGTTTTGAGGCAGTCTATATCTAGTGTTATTACCTTTGCCCTTATTCTGCGTTTATTTTAAAGAGAAGGGAAAGGGGAAGGGAGAGAGAAGGAAAAAAGGGGGGAAAAAAGAAAAATTTTTTTTTTTTTTTTTTTTTTTCCTTGTCAACTTTTTGCTGAAGTACGTTGACTTCTTCTTTTTTTGTCTGCAATTCTGAGATCCCTATGGGGTGGTTTACAGTTTGAGTCCTCTGTATGTGTTCTTTGTGTGATTTATCTTCTGTTTTCGGTGGGTGTTACTTGGCCACCTTTCATGGTGTTTTATATCTCTAAAGCCTTATCGTTAGATATACCGCGACGTTAGGGTCCGGGTGTTACCATGGATGCATATGTGCATCTTCTTAGACTTTAAGGTCCTTGCTTACATCACTGTCCGGAGCTTCTGGGTGTTGGCGCTCTGTGATTGGGCGCACCTCTGATGACACGGACTGCTAGGGGGTGTGGCTTAGCAGATATCAGGCTAGGCTGTGTGAGCCGGCACTTGCGGTCATTCATCATGGCCGGCTGGGCTGATATATTAAGTGCTCTATATTATACAGGCAGTTTGCACACATTTATGGTGTATTCTGCTTTGCCCTTATGCATGTGCCTCTGATGAGCTGGTGTAGTTCAGCAGAAACGCGCGTCAGGCAGGCTGGAAGTTAGGGCAAATACTCCTGTTGTAACATTTATGGTGTTTGTGTGTTTGTGGTATTAGGCAGTCAACTGGGGGAGTGTAATGTAAGCTCCCTAGGTAGTGGCTAGTCAGACAATTTGGTCGGTCTTTTACTGACCTCTAGCCAGTTGGTGTATGTGTGTGTGTGTTATACCTCAGTTGATTTATCCTTTACTTTTCCCCTTCAGTGAACTGAGATCTAAATATTGGGTATTGCAATTTATAACTGAAGGGTGTTTGTGAAGTGATACAGGTATCACCATACTAGCCTCTTAATTTGAGGCAGGCTGCTTTTACCCTTTATATGACCCCATTGTAGTATGGCATCTCTTTATTAGGTGCTTTCTTTTATAGATTTATATACTTTTAATGGATATTAATAAAAGTTAGTTTTTAACTGACTAGTGAAGTGACCATAGAAAAATTTGGCCCAGACAACCCCTTAAAAGAGGTTGTCCATAAACTGGAGCGACTACTATGGCGGCCGCCAGGAAGGTGTAAAAATAAGAAAATTTTTAAAAAAGCATACTCACCTGTCCCCAGCACCCCGTTGTCCCCTGCCTGTGTCTGTTCGGTCTCATGGCGGCGCCTCATTTCTTGAAATCCTGTACCTAATTGGTCTTAGCGATCACATGAGGTGCAGGACTCCCAGCAAGGAGTCGCCGGCATGAGACTGAATGGACACTGGCAGCAGACAACGGAGCGCCGGGGACAGGTGAGTATGCTTTTTAATTTACTTATTTTTTACTTTACACCTCCCGCCAGCTACATGGGTTGCTCCAATTCCTTCGACAACCTCTTTAAAGGATTTATCCATCTTTCTAATATTGATGGCCTGTCCTTAGGATAGGCCATCAATATTACATCTACTATGATACAACAGCCAGGACCTCTGCAGATCAGCTTTTCCAGGACAGTGCGGCTACAGGTAAAGGTAACAATTCTTGGAGCCACGCTGTTCACTTGCCATACAAGGTGTAGCAGTAGGTTTAGGTAGTGCAGTGGTGCACATGGTATAGTGGGTGAGCAGCATGGCTCCCGACATGTTATTACCTTTAGCCGCCCTGTATCGGTACCGCTGATCTGCAGGGGGTTCTGATGGTGGGCCCCTAGAAACAATTCCACTGGTGGGCCCTAGACATCCCAGTCCGACACTGCTGTGATGATTCTGCTTAAATATGGCTATAACTCAAAGCTGTATTTTGATCTCTGGGTAGCGTATTTCTCTCTTAGTTCCATTTATTCATAATGTGCGCAGCTCTAATCCTAGATGTATGTTATCAGTAGGGCAACCTTGTAACAATAGGGCTTTGTATCCATCCCAGAAAGGCTCTATTGAATTCCTACATAGCCTGAGTGATCAAATAAACATGCATTGTTCCAGAAGCACGGGAACGGTCGGCCTTTACCACTCCCTTCGGACTGTATGAGTTCACTGTCATGCCTTTCGGCATGAAAAATGCCCCTGCCACTTTTCAAAGGATGGTCAATTCCCTGTTGTCGGGATGTGAAGGGTTTGCAGCTGCATACCTGGATGATATCGCCGTCTTCAGCTCCACTTGGGAAGAACACCTACAACACCTGGCGCAGGTGTTGAGGCGGGTTCACCACGCGGGCTTGACCACCAAACCAGAGAAGTGTCAGCTGGGCATGGGTGAGGTCCAGTACCTGGGACACCGGGTGGGTGGGGGAACCTTGAGGCCAGAGCCTGAGAAGCTGGATGCAATCACCACATGGCCAACCCCCCGGACCAAGCGACAGGTGATGTCTTTCCTGGGCACAGCAGGGTACTACAGGAAGTTTGTCCCGAACTATAGTGCCCTTGCTGCTCCTCTGACAGACCTCACCAAGAAGAAGTTGCCGCAAACCGTCCAATGGACGGATACCTGTGAGCACTCCTTCCAGGCCCTGAAGGCAGCCCTGGCAAGTGGTCCTGTAGTTCAAGCGTATGATGAATCTCGTCCACTTGTATTACAGACCGACGCCAGCACCTACGGTCTCGGTGCTGTGCTGAGCCAGATTGACTCAGCGGGGCAAGAGCACCCAGTGCAGTACCTCAGTAGAAAGCTTCTGCCGCGGGAGGTGGCCTACGCCACAGTGGAGAAGGAATGCCTGGCAATTGTTTGGGCCCTGCAGCATCTGCAGCCTTACTTGTATGGGCGCCACTTTACCGTGGTGACGAACAGCCCTCTGATCTGGATAAAGCGTATCGCAGGTCAGAATGGGCGATTGTTGCGCTGGAGCCTGGTGCTCCAGCAATACAATTTCGACATTCGGCACAAGCCCGGCCGGGCCCATGGCAATGCAGACGGCCTATCCCGGCGCGGTGAAGCTGCAGAGGTGCTCTCAGAAGAGGGGCACAGGCCCCTACTTCCTACAAGCACCATCTAAAGGGGGAGGTGTGATGATTCCGCTTAAATATGGCTATAACTCAAAGCTGTATTTTGATCTCTGGGTAGCGTATTTCTCTCTTAGTTCCATTTATTCATAATGTGCGCAGCTCTAATCCTAGATGTATGTTATCAGTAGGGCAACCTTGTAACAATAGGGCTTTGTATCCATCCCAGAAAGGCTCTATTGAATTCCTACATAGCCTGAGTGATCAAATAAACATGCATTGTTCAGCCTGGGCTGTTAGATCACACATGGTTGATAACATTGTATCATTTCACTTGGTCTCAGCTCAATACAAAGAATCTGGACTTGAGTACATTAATCAATCAGACTTTCCGTCGCCGGTGACCTCATTCTGGGTGGTGTACTCAAGGGTATAAAAGATGAGGTAAGAGGTCAGTGAGTGAGACTACCCCCTGAGAGGAGATTGTGCTGGGACTACAAGAGAATACTATGAGGAGATTGGGCAGAGACTATTACTGAGAGACTGTGATGAGAGCATGCAGGCTGGAATACTGTGTTGATGCCACATGCTAGAAGCCTCCACTGGTTAACTCCACATGCTGTGTGTGAGTGTTGGATTATAGAGCCACATCCAGGATATGTGTGGTAAAGTAAATCATTTCACCTTTATTCCCTTTTATTTTATTGCACTATATATTGTAACTAGTAACTGTTAATGCTTGCATATATCTACATATCTGTTCTGAACTGCATGTGTTAGATGTTAATACCGACCCATTTAGGGGTTAATAAATATATAAAATTTAGAAAGCTTGTCTTATATTTATCTTGTGAACCCAACACTCACTGGCGGTGAGTGTTTTTTTATGAAAGAAGACTCAGGTGTGGGCCAACGCGGTGTTGGCGCACTGAGGATCTTTCACAGTGACATAGGCAGGAGATGTTGAGTGTGAGAGGTAAGTGCTCCAGGGAGCGGGAGACCTGTCCCCAGTGCACCACCTGCCTCATTTGCAGACATACATAACTGAGGTATGTTGTTTATCACGGTATTGTGCTCTATAACAAGGTGGGGACCGTTGAATATGCTTGGGGAAGTGAGAGATTAAGTTTAAAAGAATAGCATAATGTGTTTGGTTTGTGAAGAGTTGATAGGCAACTATGGAACTAAGCCCACTTACGAGCTAGGGAAAGCGATAATGCAGAGGTGGAATGGTTATGGGTCCGAGCTACCATAATTCTTTTATCTTTGGCATTTGCCAAAGATTATAAAACATATCTACGCTTGCCAGGCCGCCCTTGACACATGAGTAAGACAATCTTGGGGTCATTTGGGTTTGCTTGTAAGAAGTGAGATACAGTGCCTTTCAAAAGTATTCATCCCTCTTGAACTTTTTCACATTTTGTCACCTTACAACCACAAACTTAAATGTATTATATTGATATTTTAAGTGATAGACCAACACAAAGTAGCAGATAATTGTGAAGTGGAATGGAAATGATACATGGTTTTCAAAATATTAATCAATTTGCAAATCTAAAAACTGATGAAATCTGTTTCAGTTAGGCAGAGGGCTCATCAAAGGATGCGCCTGATTTATAACCAGTCATAACTCAAGATTATCCTCCAACAGTGCAGGATCATGAAGATTGGCATTAATACACCAGTCTTAGGCCAGGGTCCCACGTTTTGAAAAATGTAGAGCCTTGGCTGTGGCGGAAAACACCACAGCAAAACACTGTGTTTAACAGTACCTTCAAAGTGGCTTTTCCGCAGCATTTTTTTGGCTAGGTCTTGCTGCGTGGAGCCTTAGCCTTAAAGAGGTTTTCTGGGACCAGAGATGATGATGTGAACCCATTCCGATTAACCTTCACATAGGACAATGATGGTGAACCATTTATAGACCGAGTGCCCAAACTGCATCCCACTAATTTATCGCAAAGTGGCAACACTGCAATATAACTTTAATACTGTGCAGATCCACAATTGTGGACAGTTACTGACCCGCAAAATACAGTCATGTAAATGGGGCTTTACAGAGCTTTCAATGATACAAACAACTTTGTACTGCATTTGATATACTTTTGAACAATTAAATGTTCACTATTTTTATCGCACAGGATCTATTTTATAGTGACCTTGCAATGTTATTATGGCCTGTAATAATAGCACATGTCTGCTATAAAACAGATACTGTGTGTCATAAATAGTCAAGGGCCCCCAGACGGTACAATGTGCTCCACGGTGGCCCCCAGACGGTACAATGGGCTCCACAGTGGGCCCCTGGACAATATAATATGCTACTTACCAGCAATCCCACAAAGAGCAGGTAAGTAGCGTCCTTCTTCTATCACTGCAGACGGTGATGTATTACATCATCGCGCCTGCGTTGGGGCAGAGGTCACACTATGTTGTACCAAATTTCCAATTAGTGAGCGATCAGGGAGCCTGGATGGGGCGACGGCACGCATGCCAACAGAGAGGGCTCTGAGTGCCCCCTCTGGCACGTGTGCCATAGGTTTGCCAACATGGACATAGGCTGTCATTACATCAGCAGCTCCATTTACTGTATTGCTTTTTTTGGTCACTTGAGCACGCTAACCTGCTTTTCAGGTTCCTGTGATGACCTGTTCTCTAGGAAGATGTCATAATATAGTTTATCACAAACAAATCCATTATGATTTCACAATTATCATTTGTCTTCATTCTAAGATAAGGCTATCATGAGTGTCTCTGTTTCTGGTCAGATTCCCATTATAATAATGTAAAAAAAAAAAAAATAAAATATTGTCATTTCTGGATAATGTCCACGGGGATAATCTCACAATATCACTTGCCTTTATTCATTGTCAAAGTAGTGTGGTCTTTATCGTGACATTACTATTGATTTCTAACAGGGAACAAAGATTGCCTTTGTTTCTTTGCAGAATTCCATTGTGATTGCTTTCGTCTCAGAATCCTCCCAAAAAGTGTCAATGTGCCCTGAGACACAATGCTACCAAAGATGAGGATTCAGCAGGATATTTTTCTTTTTAATAAGAGGAGGTGCTTTTTCCTCACAGTTCTTTTGTCCACGGCCTGTCAAAAGCCACTCCAAAAAGGAGAAAAAAGTAAATAAATAAAAATACAACCAAATCACATAGTAATGTCTGTCTGTAGGTAGCATATTATATAGAGCTGCGAAGATTATTATATAGTATTGTTACAAGTGTTCTAGCAGAACTTTTATTATAATTCTGAATGGCCAATATAATTCAAGTAGCCACTCCTAGTCTCTGACTGACAACCTCCCCTTTATAAATGTGCAGAGAAAGATAAATGTTACTAAGACCGCCCACTGGACTCCTAAACTCAGAAGTTGTTTAAAGAGGTAGTCCAGTTTAGTACCAATAGTAAGTGAAATGTTTGTGTAATGAAAAGTTAGATGATTTTCCAATATACTTTTACATTAATTCCTCGGTTTTCTAGATCTCTGCTTGCTGTTATTCACTATTTCTTCCTGTGGGTCAACTATTTTCCTTTTTATTTACCCATGGCCTGTGTGTATATACTTATTTAAAAAAAAATTGCAGTAAGCAGTTTTATTGTGCTGCAGAGGACTTGGAATGGGAGAGAATGGTTATCACCCATTTCTTTTGTCAAAGGTATTCGTTGAAAATATGTGTGAGGATATATCTCCAGGGTATGCCTATGAAGATGTTTGATATTTGTGACTATAGCTTTTCCCAGAGCATACTCCTAGGGCTATGTTTGCAGAGCACACTTGATTTGCACCATTTTATTATTGAAAGTTGTGGTACCCTTCTACTTATAACTAGCTTTAGTTAAAAAAAAAAAAAAAAAAAAAAAACACAAAAACACACACAACACAATTTCTTGTACAAAAATTTTTTTTGTCATTGCCTCTATGCAAATGGATAGCCATTTAACAGATGATAAACAGACTTTAAGAATGGGGTGTGAATGCCTCCTTAGGCCACATACTTTGAGACTATTTGCAGAATTTTAATGTGGGAAATCTTTAAGAAACAGTACTATACATGAAAATGGGGTTCAAAATACAGATTTTCCTGCTGCACATGTGAACACATACCTGACAGAGGTGTGTGTGTCTATAATGAATGAGTTAGATAACTAATGATTTACACACAGACAATTTTGAGACAAGATTAATGGTTTAATCCACTCAAAAAGAAAAAACTTTAATGTTTTTCAAGTAGCATTCCAGAATTTTAGTGGATTCACT
Source organism: Leptodactylus fallax (assembly GCA_947044405.1). Taxonomy (NCBI): domain Eukaryota; kingdom Metazoa; phylum Chordata; class Amphibia; order Anura; family Leptodactylidae; genus Leptodactylus; species Leptodactylus fallax. The sequence goes on along the minus strand of CAMRHE010000211.1, from coordinate 587,657 downwards.
GAACAAATGATCTCAAAGCAGCTCAGACATCATCTACATGGACTGAATGTGGGGGACGAAAGGCACCAAACCATAAGCCATCCAGTCACCTACTGCACTCAGAAGCTATAGTACAGACGTCTAGCCAGCTCCACCATCTGAGGCACATTTGGCAAAACTTCTGCCTACAATCACAATATAATGAAGTAGAAATAGTCAGTAGTAGTCGATCATTTGTGATAAATAACAAATGTAGAGAACACCAACATCGTAACTCTGACTGCATTAGGAGGAAATACATTGTAAGGCTGGGGCCCCATGTGGCGTAAATGCCATGGCAAAAACCGCTACATTTTACAGTCACTGCAAAGTGAATGGAATTCTAGCAAATCCCATCCACATACTGCAGAAAAATACATGCAGCAGAAACACTGCGATTTCCAAAACTGTTGCGGTTTTGGAAATCGCAGCATGTCAATTATACCTAAGGAAATGCTGGCAGTTTCCCTATAGGTATAATGGAAGCAGAAAGCACTGCGGTTTTTCCCGTATCACTTTTTTTTTTTTTTTTCTTGCAGCCCACTCCGTGGAGCCTTAGCCTACAGGAATATACTGCTTGTCTGTATGGTACACTTGTGCCAGGCTCTACAAGAGCTTACATATACTGTCACCATCCAAGGCCCATTCACCTGCACTTCTTAACTCTGAATAGTCCACTTTTGTGCTATGAGCAAAATGGATTTCTCTTAGAAAGTTTAGATGTGTTTAACAATAACAACTTTTGATTTTAATAACTTTTGTTATACTTTTATCAGATTGTACCTCCTTTCTGCAAAAGCCTGCACTAAAATCCACTCTGTCCCTTCTTTATGCTTTGGGGGGGGGGGAGAGCATGTGCAAAAAAAAAAAAAAAAAAACACACAACACATTAATTTCTTGTACAAAAATTTTTTTTTGTCATTGCCTCTATGCAAATGGATAGCCATTTAACAGATGATTTTACAATAACCATACAGGGGCTTTTAACTACTTGACTGTAAGATCACTGTCAAAGAGGACCCAATGACATACATCATCTTATATGTGAGGTCACCCTTAGCTTTTTGGTGTACTGTTTATCCAAATCTATTTCAAAGATATAAGACATATTAGGCATGGACACGGGCAAATTACAGTCTGGAAAATCCAGACAGTATATTACCACCATTTTCCAGGATGAATTTGGTCTGGAGACTGGGACTCATCCTAGGAGTCCCTGCCTCATCATAGCTCTACTATTCCATGCTGTATATAGGAATGGACTCAGAGTATCATAGATCATCATAGTCCCAATCTATAGCCCAAATGCAATAGAAAAAGACTAGCACTGATATTTTAGATCAGCCACTGAGTGTCAGAATCTTTTTCTACCAGGATTAAAGGAGTCGTTCCTTTCTGAGCACCAGAGTAATCTAGTATGGAGTGCTGTGATACCAGAAATATTTTCTAGACCAAATTCAGTCTTGGAAATGTGGATTATATACAGTCGATCTTCCAGACTACTTTTTGTCTGTGTGTATGTGACTTTAGTGCTTATGCAAATTAGACCCAAATTTCTATAAACACAATGGGGTTTATATCTTTCAAATTCCCATGGATAACCAAAACCCCAAAATCAGATGAGGTATGTTATTGACCTTCTGAGACCTGTTGACAGGTTCTCTGTAAATTTCTACAACTGAAAACTGGTTCCATGCACCTGAATAGTGTTGTTTCTACAAGCTCCACTCCTATGGATGGGACAGTCACAGGGATTTATGCACCAAACTCTGTCATGTGTGACTAATCCCTTAGTCACATTGAGAATTTCATACTATAGGTAAATACAACACTGCATCAACAGCTCGAAGAGGACGAGGCTTCTCCATCATCAGGCAGATGAAGCACACAGGATTTTACTTATATGCCATTCAATGATTTTAAATGTGAGACTACCTGTAGGAAGGCAGCCTGCGAACCACAATCCAGCACTGGGTCATGGCTAACTTTTTTTTTTAAGCTGGCAGCTGTTACTGAACAGCTCCATGTACAAGAGAGTATTTATCAAAGGGACAATGTAGCATTATTTTTACTTTGGCATCAACACTGGTTAGATGTTCTTCTCATTCTAATGACACTCCATGGCTGGCATACTTTAGATATTTATATTGCATAATAAAATGTGCACCTATTAATAAATGTGTCATGGTTTATGACTTCTCTTAGCCACAGAAATACACATGGGCTCATTAGAACCAATGTAAGCCTGCTGGCACATACTGTAAGTAACTGGATTATAGACTTAGACATAGGAGAATGGTTTACATGTATGTAGCAATCCCTTTATAAACAGTTTAGGTAATATCTCTTGGCATGGCTTTAGACTGTCCATTTAATATATTTTGGTATCTCTTATAAATTCTTGCATGGCTGAAGGTTTGAAACTGTACCTTTTTATACATCATTCCTGAATTAGGAAAGAAAGAAAATAAATTAGTATTTCTTCCTATAGAAATACTGTCAATTGCAGAGATCAGGAAGGAAAAAAAAAATAATATAGCAGAACACTAATTCAAGTTGGTCTTCAATACTCAGAAAATAAAAATGTTTTCCTGACAACATATCCAAACAAGTCATTGTCTAGTTGACTTCACTTGACTGGAAACCTGCACAGCAGTCATTCCAACCAATCTCCCTGGGAGGTTGCACGGCTCTGTAACAAAACATTTCATTTTCTTTGCTAGCAAGGTGCTTGAGAGTGTCGCCACTTTAGTCTCTAGTTGAAGTGGAATTTGAAATTAAAAGGTCCTCCTGAGCCAAAAGGATTGAATCCCTGCCACTGGTTCCATCCTCGATGGAAGTGTGCTCCACCTCCTCCTTGCTGGCTCTCAGGGTCCAAAGGATCTTCACCTGCATCAAATCGACTTCTCTTTTCTATTAAAAGCAAAATAAAAATAAATATTTAGATGTCAAAACACATGTAATAATGAAAAAAGACAAAGCATAGTCAAGATTTTTGGTAGAGGTACACATACCTTCCACACTAGAGGATAAAAATATTCAAGGCCATAATAAGTAAAAGCCAGATCTTTGTCATGGACTTTTTAGAAAGGTCCCTTTATACTAGGATGATTATAAAAACTGCCGTCCTGTTTGGACCAAAGAGACCAGTTGTACTCTATGGGAAAGCCTGCAAGTAAGGCATTGAGTTGTCCTGGACCACCACCAGAGGAAATTAAGCAATACCCAGAACCTATTGAAATCAGCTAAAAGCAGGACATGACAGGTCCTCCAAAGTGAGAGAAGCTCTATGCAACAGCTCTCCTGACCAACAGATCAAGATCCTGAACAGAGTCTATTACCCTAGAATTTCCCAATATGGAATATGACACCGGTCAGCCATATTAATTAACCCTTGATTTGACACAAGAAAATATTAAAGCAGTATGCTGAGGGTCCTCTGCTCGGGACCCTCTTCTATAAGTCAAAGTAGAGAACCATTGCAGACAGCAGCTTTCACTGAAAGAGGGAGAAATTAAAATTTCAGTTTTCTGGCGTAGATGGATGTAAATATGGCACACAGCCCTTTTTTGTTGTTTGTGCCAAAGATGTTCCACATTTATGCTACTGCGCCTCACTTGCAACTTTTCATGAGAGTGACTGGGGGTAGAGACCATAAGAGTCTGGTGTTAGGACATGCCAAAAAGCTGGCGCAAGTTATATCTGGAATCTATGGCAGTTCCTGACTGGCATTGATTTCAATCCTGGTGCATGGGAATGCGGCTGAATTATTAAGACTAACGTACAGAAGGGTAATTAATAAATTCACCCAGGTGCATCCATTTATTACAGGGATGACCACCCACTTGAATAGCCACCATGTAGTACTACAAATCCCTCTGCAGATAGCAGAACGGTCAGTAAAAGCTTCCCCAAGTGATGCATAAACAGTTGATTGGCAGAGGGTTATGACGTGAGGTCAAGTTGAGACATGGCCTTTAAGAATGTGGCATCATTAATGCTTGCTAATTTTCAATTACAGAACAGGGTATCAGAATGTCTGTGCACACTACTGAATTACAAGGAATTGCCCTAATGTGCCGTAACAGTTACAATATATACACAGTGCATCTTCCACTGTTCACTTATTTTTATCTATATTCATTTCTAAAAAAAAAAAAAAAAAAAAAAAAAGCAAGAAAAACAAGAGTTCTGATTCATCTTGTATGTGATGGTCTTTCTATCTATGCCCCTTTAATCAGCTAGCATCCCTATAGTGAAAATATGTTAGCAGAGGTGAAGCTGGAGGAAAAATACCCGGTATTTAACCAGTTTAATAATGCTCAAGAAGAAGCTCAGAACATCTTAGGATCATTATGTAGCAAGAACAAGACAAGGTTACCTGGATCTGTTAAGACTTCTTTTGCAGATGCAATGTCAATGAATTTCTTCTCTGCTCTCTTTTTTTCTTCCTCGTCTTGGAAGTTATCTGGGTGCCATTGCTGTGCCAGCTTTCTATAAGCTTTTATGATTTCCTGTTTCTTGGCATTCCTGTGTGTGTTACCATGAAAAAGGCAAGTGTGAAACAGTTTTCATATTAATACAGTCATCTCTAGTTTTGCCAGATACCATCAGGCTCTGAAATATTCCCAATGCTCTGCAAGTAACTGGTACAAGGTGGAAAAAGTTCTCACCATTCACATCACAGATACAACAGCCATTATTTTATTACCATTAGCTGCAATGACAGTTTTCCCTTATCTAGCCCAGTTCTTCTCCTTTCCAAAGATGAACTCTCCTTCCTCTCATTAAGTTTTTCTCAAATTCAAAGAAGGAACCCGGACAAAGTGCTATTATATTACTGAGGAGTAACATGGTCTTGTAGATTGTCCTGACAACATATTTCTAAGAACTTATGATTTTCTGGCAGTATTTGGGTCAAATAAATTTTGTAATATACTTTATTAAAGTTTGTCTCCTTTCTGTGAAATCCTGCATTTCTTTACTCTTTCTCTACTGAGATCTGCACACAGCTTTCACTAGGAATATAGTGGTGGGCTACTTTGTATTGAGGGGAGAGGAGGCTGGGAAGGGGGGAGGGGGTTGGTCATTTCAAACAAACCCATCTCTGGAACTTTAAAACATACACAAAAAGGAATCTCAAAGTACTAGAACACCAAGATTGCAGTTCTACCTCTATTATTTCCTGAGATATCACAAGATAAAAACACACATAGTCGGGATTGGCAGCTGCTCCTAGTCCAGACTGTGTCACATGAAGGATGAGTGTATCATGTGTCATGTAACACAAGAAGTGTTCTAGGTCTTATAATGCAAGATATAACTGTTTGAAGTAATCTCCTCCCAGAACTGTAGCTTCCTTTCCTACAAAAGTTTAGTTACACTTTAATATTTGTTTGGGAGGTATTTTGGATATGGCAGACTCCATTTAGTGCTGTGTACAGGCCTGTACTTTTGTGGCCACCAACTGATAAAGCCCAGATAATTACTTATTAGATATCCAAATCGGGGGTGGCCCATTTGCCAGATTTTCCTACAGATAGCCATGACGCAGGTAGAAGTGGAAAATGTCAATCACAGCCGAAGGAACCGCATTAGAGAATCAAAAGGAGCCTGTAGGCAAATCTGGTAAATTTAGTTCGCCCCCAATGCCCTTGCTAATTTGCATATCCATGAAAATATGATTATCTTGGCATTGCCTCATCGGTTTGTGCCACAAAGGTATGTTTCAGCTACATGGCACTATTATTGGGAGGCATTTTGGACCAGAGACTCCCCTTTATGGGGTTGTTAAAAGCGGACAACTGTATTCTTGCATCATCTTAGGGTATATGAAGAGGATACAGATTGATTCATTTCTAAGGAAGGGTACGTATTTAGGTTACCAATAGATAATACAACCAAAGTAAGACAGACAGCTAGGGGAGAGTCCATACTCGAATAGTAGGATACTTCTATAGTAAAAATGCTTTAATTTGGGGAAAGAATACTATTCAGTTGAATCATTATTAATAGAATCCCACTATAATTTCATGAATGGGGATCTCTGAGATGAAATGTATAAGGCCAGAGTCACTTATATAGCTGATTTAGGAGAAATGTCTATTGGCTGACAATTACCTCAAGAGTATGGTCGACACTGGTATCATGCTGTATATTTGTGGAATGTACAGTACATACTAAAACTATATCAGAAGCAACATCTTAAAACCTCACTATGGATTTTGCAGTTTTTTTTTTCCCTCCCCGTTGAATCACAAAGACATTTTTTGAACCTTATCTGCTGGGAGATAATAAAAAAAAACAAAAAAACAAAAACATACCTTTTTACCCCCAGGATCTTATAGTAATCCCGTTTTTGGGACTGCTTGAGGAGCCTCTGTGCTTTTTCTAGACCTTCTCTTATCTGTTTGTCATTTTCGCTGTTTTGCTGTGCTGTTTCATAATCCCGAATAGCTGTAAAAAACATGAAGAACGGTAAGAACACTTAATACGTCTCCCCACGTTATATCAGCGGCAGAGCAATTCTGAAGCAACTACAGCAGCATGGGCTCCAGCTGAGTGTTCGAAGCCTCACCTGCAGAACCCCTCCTGTTACAACAGATGTAGCTGATGTTCTCATGAAGTAGTAAGAGGCACTGGTACACCAAACACATTTTACTCATTAAACAAAGCATAGATTTTGCAGATTTCTCTCCCCGAGAAAAAAAAACCCAAAACGTGTTATTTGTTATAAATCCTCAATATGTGCCAGTATTTTGTTGTCTTCTATGTGACATGTAACTAGTGTCTCTACTCAGTTGCTGAGTTCTATTTTAGGCTTACGACTCCAAGGTGTCTTAAGTAAGACAAAGTATTTGCATCAGATGATTTCCAAGCAGATGTTCCCTCTCAGCAAGTGTTACATTTGTCTTTTGTGCTGTTTCCCGGCAAGACAGCAGGAGGTGCCAACCAATTTATATTACTTAGACACTTGACAGCTCAGTGCAAATCTGTCCTGAAGTATGACATGAATACATGAATCTGCAAACATTACATATGAAATGCTGGTAATAAAAAAAAAAAAAAAAAAAAAAACCAGAAAGGCCACTAAAAAAAAAACCAAAACAAAACAATTTCTCACGAGTGGAAGCTTTTTCTACATGCTGGAGCAACATCAACATATATCAGTGTCAAACTTTAGCTTTCCTGGGAGGCTTCAAGCAATATCTATAAATACATTTTACTCTCAACCAACAAGTGGCTTGATAAACTGCAAGGTAAAAAAAAAAAAAAAAATATATATATATATATATATATATATATATATATAATATTGTATTCATCAGGTGTAGATAAGCAGATGCTCTTGCTGACATTTACTACTTTGTCAGAACATTCTGCCTACCTGCCGCTGACAAGTTAATATACTGTCCAGTTACTTATAAGCACAGTAGGAATCCACAACTTCATTTGTACTTGAGAGAAGTAATGGAAGAATAAAAGAGCATAGTTATGTTACATCTGCCATCATGTCAGCATTGAGACGGAGGTGTTTAACAGTCATTTAACACATGGAAAGGAATCTATTTCTACGGTCTGGAACATCCAAATGCTGGCTGACTGCACTTGAAATGACAAGACTCAGCACAGAGACAAAGCAGAGTGTAACATAATATGTATATACACAAAGATCAGGCGAGTTCACAGGCAGCGGGTGAACATTGAAATGGCGTGTGGTTTTACTACAACTGGCATGATTTCCAAGCTGATTGAGTGTTGCAGGTAGACAATTGTTTTTCGGCCATATCTTGCCACCCTAAAAACCTGAGATGTGAAATGAGTTACACTGAATAGAGAACTGTAAGGAGTGTTACGGCTAGATGACTGGGTTAGAGAACATCCAAACCGGTAGGGCAGATCTTGTGTAAGGTTTCCAGTATACAGCAGTTAGTACCTTAGAAAAAAAGAAAAAAAAAAATGCCCAAGAAAGGACAAATAGGGCCATGGGTGCTCAAGGCTCACTAATGCACAAAGAAAAGAAAGGCCACTATAGAAAAAAAAAAAACAAACAAAAAAAAAAAAAAGTTAACGCCAACTATCATAAAATAATGTCAGAACACACAGTGCATTGCAGCTTGAAATGCTTTGGGCAAGGAATCCTGAACAAGTCCAGTGTTCATGGCAACGGTAGTCCCTAATGGCAGTAGCCTTTTTTAGAAGGATAATGTGTTCTAACAGATATCAAGTATCCATGAAGTCTGGTCCATGCAGGCCCCCCAAGCATTTACATGGACAGATTTAAGTCGGGTCAGTCAGCTTAATATGTTGCTCTAGAAAAAAGGCAGAGGATTATAGCTACAGGTAAACTACTAGTATCTAAAATGATGACACAAAAAGGAAAGAAATACATGTTGCTACTAGCAGTGCTGAAATAATACACCAGTCTCATAGTTCACATCCAGTTGTATTCATGAGCAGAGAACAACCTCACCTTTGCCCTTCACCACCAGCACCAGGGACCTTCCCCCACCTCATATCAAAAAACGGGTTATCCTGGACAACCCCTTTAAGGGTAATGTTCCTAAGCACTTTTCCCCCTCATTTGCATATGAATAAATTGTACATGAGGCTCCAAAGTTAAATAAGAGAGGCATATTTGGAAACTGTAGAATCCCTTCTAAAAGGTACTGTAATTAGGTTTATAACACATTTACTGCTGACAGACTCCCAAGTATATAAGTATGGAGCGCTGCAATATCAGATCACTGTGCAGCAAAGACTATAAAAAGGTTTACCTAGCTGTGTAAAATCTTTACTAAAAGGAGGCTGACTTATGCACAGTATTACTCCACTTTATAAACTACTTCACAATTTCTCTTTTTAATATTACAGCACATTTCTGCCAGTATATTACCCCCATTCTCCTTATAGGAGCTACAAAAGAGACTGTATATTCTGCCTAGGAACAGAACAGATAGCGTAGCACACAAATAAACTCAACTACGCTGATCCTATTTATCTAGTCTCCAGAAGCGGAAGAAAAAAAAATAAAAAAAAAATATCTTGTGATCACCTCTGTAATAATTCACAATTTGAGAGGTTATTTCTGTGAGAATAATCTGAAGGTGACATAAATCCTGTCTTATCCTGACTTACATGTCTATTTCTCAAAGCAGAGAGCGGCTGGTGGGTGCTAAGCTAGGTGTCCCCCACATAAACATCTTTTTTGACCTGATTTAGTGACAGAGGAGCCAACATATACATCAGCCAGAGCCAGCATGAATCATTTATAAGGAACTTATTGTACAGGCTGATAATATTAAGAAGAGCTCGCTCAGCTTTCACTTGTGACAGGATGAACAATATACACTTACACATGGAGAAGCGGCATCCTTGTTTAGCAAACTTACCAGAGAAAATATTAGACATGGCTTGCATATAAGCAGAAGAAAAAGGCTGAAAGCCAAATAAAGATCCATTATGCACAAATACGATTTGGCATTATGCACACAAATCCCCGTGAGTGAGCCAGTCACAATTTTCCTAACGAGAATCAATCAGCTTAAAAATTCAAATGTCAATATGACATCGTTCACATTAGCATATCTAGCAAGCGGCGAGATTTAACCTTTTCCTACAACATCAAGGATCAGGTCTCTGGTGGCAGCGAGAGTCAGTAAAAGACCTTAATAACACACGACAAACATGGATGAGAAGGCCTTGTGTACGACAGTTGTTAAAGGCAACCTGTCACCCACAAAATGAGGTGTAATCTGCAGGCACCAGGAGGGGCTGAGCAGACTGATATATAGTTTTCTGCTCTCTATAGATCTCTGCTCTTTCTTTGCTATGAAGTCAAGGAGGCGGTCATATCAGTGAATGACAGCTTCTCCTCTACAACTGTGCATACAGATAGCTGTCATTCACTGATATGACCGCCTCCTTGACTTCATAGCAAAGAAAGAAGAGACCTCAATGAATAAAAGATATGGAATCTATTCACACAAAACTATACATCATTCTGCTCAGCTCCAGCTGCTCTGTATCAAAAGGTTTGCTGACTGCACTATATTTTCCTGGTGACAGATTCCCTTTAACAGAAGGACTTTCCTGCATAAGGTTGAAGATGTGGGTGCACCATACATCTTACATCAGCAATAACACAACAAAAAAAAAAATAGTTCTTACAGCGGCTCCCACACAGTACTTTGTGTAGGAAGAAATACACAAGGAAGCTTTTGCGTTTTCACACATCCTCTCTGGTAACATGGTACAAATAAGGATTTTCTAGTCTGATCCTACAGATTGGGGACCAAGATGCCCTAACACTACTTTAGGAGAATTACAGATCATACAGGCTGTGTTATCTTATCGTTCCTCCAGTGCCAAGCAATGCTAGCAGGTGCCCGACTGCTGCCCAAATTTCTTTGTTCTATAGAAGAGAACAAATCTCTATGTCCCACTGTAGGCTACAACAGAAGGACTGGTATCCAGGGATGACATTACACTCTTCATCATGTTGTACAAGCCAGAAATCATTTTGTCAACAGCAGCCATCATAATGCTGAATTACAAGTCATCAGAGGCAACCAGTTTCAGAGCTCAGAATCATATCCCGTGCATGCTCCTGCCTGACACCAGCCTCCTGACAGAGAATCTAAATAGTATAAGAGGAACCAAAACTAACTGCATTGATTGCTTGGGAACGGTGAGATCTAGAGAAAAAAATTCTAACTGTGCCAGAATCAGTGGGGAAGCACCTATTAAATTATGTAAAAAGCTGGACCTGGTGGTGAAAGGTCCTCTTTAAAATGGATTTTCCTATCTGCCTCTCTCACCAGTTTGCCTGCTCTCTCCTTCTCACATCCTGTATTCTTCAACAATCAGGTGAGCAGCTTCGGCTGTTTGAAGTAACTCATTAGATAAAGAAATTTCCTTTACCGTGAGAGATTATTATGATTACTAGTAATCCAATATAAATGCAGATCAAATAATATGCACAGTAAATAAATATTACATTACACTGGTTGAGAGAAAAAAACAAAAAACACAAACAATCTCAATTAATCTCAACACTTATCTCTGTGAGATAACTGACACTGAGCAAGACCCCTGTCAAACCCAGCAAAATGCTTTAGCCAAACTGATAAGTGCAGGAGATAACAGCTCTCAGCTCCCCTTTCCTCCAGAGAACAGTGTCATCAGCCATCCATCCTATACTGCTTGATAAGGAAAGATTACTAGGCCAGGTTCATTGACAACATTGTATATACAATAGGAAGAATAATTTCACATAGCAGCATTTCTAAACCAATGTATTTAGGAAAACTCTTGAATTTACATAAGATAAGTTTAGATAGGATCCTTGAGATGCCAATACCACTTCAGGCTAAGGCCCCATGTTGCTGAAACACAGCTTTTTTTGTTGCAGTTTTTGCTGAAGGTTTTTGATCCAAAGCCAAGAATGGCTACAAAAAGAATGGGAAATATATAGGAAGTTCTTATAGTTCTACCTTCTGCTCAATCCACTCCTGGCTTTGGTTAAAAAAAAAACACAGCAAAATGTGCAACAAAAAAAAAGCTGCGTTTTCGCAACGTCGGGACTCAGCCTTAAGGCAAGGAATCATCAAAATGAGGCACTCCAAATCATCATTTTAAAGTCTGAGACAATAACAGTTGACTATACAGGTACATTCCAAAATACTGTGTATATATGTATATGTAGTACCTTCTTCATACATTTCTTCTTGTATATAGGCTTCAGCTCGGTCCTTTAGTGCATTCACATTATTGGGTTCTTTCTGGAGGAATTCAGAGCACTCTTGAATGGCTTCTGTAGGCTGCTGATTCTGGAATGTAGAATATATCCAACAAGATTATAGTACATGTTTTCACAAGGCCCCTTAATGACAAAAAAAAAAAAAAAAATTGAAATGTCCAATGATCTAAGTAACGCTAGGTTCACACTAGCATTCAGCTTTCCGTTCTTTGGGTCCACTTGGAGACCTGAAAAAAAGGAAAGCTAATCCGCTTAAAAAGCAGACCCCATAGACTATAATGGGGTATGCCGGGTTTCCACCCGAAAAATGCAGAAAGAATAGCTCTTCTTGCAGGACTTTTCTCTGCGCATTTTTCAAGCGGATTCGGGGACAGATACCTCGAACGGAGTTTGAACACTGGTGTGAACCCAGCCTACGTTGGGTGAATGCACTGAATACCACTGCGACACATCCATAAAGATGAAACACTATTCACTGCAAAAAGGAGACTGAAAAGATTACAAAAGGTTAAATCCACAATTCTAAAACTTATCACATCATTATAAAAGTCAAAATTTCATAGAGCATTTCCTCCACCCGAGAATATAGACAGCAGAGTACACAAAATGCCTGTCATAAAAACACACATAGTAAACCACATTATGTCAGATACTCAATATAAAATTAGCAGTTACAACACCGGCTGCTTGCAAAAGCAGATGTCAAGCAATACAATCCTGTAGTCGTCTGACAGCGCTGCCTCACAGCACGAGAAGACACTAGATTTTGCAAGATCATAACTGTCACTAGAAGAATGTGACAAATATCACGCAGGTATGTAAGAAGCAGATGTGTCATGCCAAGAGCAATGGAGAAACAGATGAGTAAGTATAATTAAACAATAACTTCACAATTTCCCTTGATCATGAATGAATAAAATGTTTTTTGGCATTAAAGGGGTCTTCCAAAGTGACATTGCTGTTCTCAATGTCACGGTCAGGTTGGGTTACTGCGGTTCAGTTCAGCAAACAAATGGAGCTGCAATGGCCACTAAACAGAGAAACGGTTCCATTCTCTGTGCTAGCTCTGGCACTTGCTGAGAGGATTGAATGGTGGGGCTGCCAGGTGCTGGACCCCCAGTGAGTTGATACAGATGACCTAAGGAGTATCATTAAGTCATTACATGTTGTGCCAAGACGGATGATAAGGAAGAACACATCCGTACAATGCTGACTAATACACACAGTTTATACGCTTATTCATAGCAACTTTCGAGCACAGTCTCCTACAGTCACTTACCTGAAAAAGTGACAGAAGAGTTACACTATTCCCAAAAGGGATATTGCTGCTGTGGTTACAACAGCCAATGCCTGTCATGGAGCCGTAACATCATCTCAAACTAATCCACTGCCTGGCAGTAAACTTATAAAACAATGCTATAAAATCCAGCAAACAAGATGGCTTTTCACCTCCCACAGTTCCTGCAGCTATGCAATCTGCTATGGTTAAAAGGAGATGGTCACCAGATCAATCCCTACTGAACTATAAGCACAGTCAGAAAGCCACTTTTTTTCTACTTCCTGATCAGTGCCTCCACTGCTGATATGCTAGCTTTATTCCTGATATACTACTGAGCTGTCTGGTGCACCAAGAGTGTCACCATTGTTCTCATCGCACCAAAACCGCTATACTTTCCAGCACACAGGCCCACCACTCCACCTTCCCTCCCTGCTATGATTAACATGTACACTGGCTGGCCCTGTCAATCACAGCAAGGAATGTAGAGACTGGTTACTCAAGGAAAACACTAATATCTCAGTAACACAGGATCACTGATCCTTATAAAGGGCACATTTATTTTAACGCATATAAATATTATTTTTCATGTATGAGCAATGTTTTCTGTGTAAGAGTTATTACAACATATTGCTATTCGGCCTTTACAGTCGTCACTGTATGGTCAGTAAACTTGGTTCTCACTTACTTTAGAGTAACAGTGACACAGGCGTTCCTGGACCAATGCAGCATAGGTAGGGACATTTGCCTCAGTTTTCAGAACGGCTCCATATTTACCGATAGCATCTTCATACCTGCAAGAGAATTCCTTAAAAATGAGATACAGAACCCAAGTGAACATGTCTCTGACTGCAAAACTGATTCAACTATTTTGTGATGATCTGTACATCTGTAATGTGATGTACACCATCCAACGGCATTATAAGTAATGTTTTGTGTATAAAACACTCCTTTTGTGATTTGGCCTCAGAGGTCACATGGGCCAGGTGATGTAATCACAGGCCTCAGCGGTCCCTATTAAAACTCAAGAGGCACATTATATAACATGTAGGACACTGAAGGGGATATTCTGAGTGTGAGGGTCATTATACTACATGTGGGGACACTAACAGGGGGCATTATATAATTGTTAACAAAGGCTCTATATGAAGCCTTATTTTATTAACATTTATAAGTAGTCGCTGATTTGGGAGTACTAGGTTGGGATGTTTTCTCACCAGGGATTACTTTGCTTGATCTTAGAGACTGTAATAACTGTATACATATATTAACCATAACACAAAACAAATCTAGGGCATGTACAGAATGATCAGACTCAATGGCATTTTGTGTAATTTGAAAAGTTATTGGAAGATTTAATTCTTCACATTACAAAAGGGTAAAATCTGTGGCAAGTTCATGACAGGTAGGACATTATGCTGATGTGCACGCTGGGAATTTTCCCCAAAAATCTACAGGAACTTTTGCCACTGAATGGGATTAGCGGATTTTCCGAGGAAAGTTATCTGCAACAAATCTGTACCAAATAAACACAGGCTCATTGTTCATCAGGGATACAATTTTTTATTGTAACATTTGTATATGTTTACCTTCCTTCCTGGATAAGTTCTTCTGCAGTCTGAATCTGCTTGTTCAGCTTCTTCACTTGTTTATAGTGTGAAAAACAATCCTTGTGATCAGGATCTAGTTTTAAACACTCCCGGATTTCACTGAAAACGAAAAAATAGATTTCTATAATTGTAGCAATATAAGGTATAATGTAAAATACTAAAGCAATGTAAAAAGACACAGGTTCTTCAAAGCCACTAAGAACTCAGCATGTTCTTTAGTCTTCAATATTACAGCAGCAGTATACTTCACTTTCATAAATGCAGCAATAAAAAGAGACTGATCACTATGTAAACAGTGGAGAAACCCACCTGAGTGACATCTCATGGTCACCCAAATTATAATATATGCGGCTGACTTTGTAGAAGGCCGCTGTATTATCACTCTTTAGTTTTGAGGCAGCTTTCAGGTCACTGATGGCTTTTCCAGGTTCTCCTTGATTGATGTAGCATTCTGCCCGCAGCTCTCGTATTTCTGCATCCCACACACAAGTCTAGAAGAAAAAAAAAAATAGATATTACTCGCCTATGCAGAGTGCTGGTAATGTCTGAACATACATCTACAACAGGGCTCAGCACAGTACTGAAAACAGACGACAGCCTCTTATTAACCTGCTAGCAGTTACAGTAATTTCTGAGAATCAATAACAGATACAAACGGGAGAAGGCCTTGAGAAAACACTGAGGCAGAAACAAAAACAATTGTAAAGAGTTTCTTTATTTCAGCACATAAAACACTTAAGGTCTATTAGCTAAATAGAATCCACTAAATGTTGCTCACATTTCCTCTGGTGACCCACAGTAGCCAATATTTTATAATCCATCTGAGACTACACTATTGCGGAGTAAATGATACTCACGCTATAGAGCCATCGGATACATCCAAAAATGGGTTGCTATATGACTCGGCCATTATAATTCAGGACTTAACTGAAGGAAATCCCTAATTTTACTCAGCAATTGATGGCCACCTACCTCCAAGATAATGTTAAGAAAGCCTTCCGCAGTTGAGTAATCTTGTTGGTTATAGGCTACGATTCCTTGTGCCCGCATGCGTTGAATTTCGTCCGACTTTGCCAGCTGTACTGTGGCTTCTTTCTCCTCTTGCTCACTTGGGTTAGACTTCAGCTTTAAACACAATAGCAAGAGCCAATCAGACTTTATCTTCCTTTACAAAGGTAAACAAACATGACGGAAGATAGTGTCCAGTATGTTGGTCATATTAGGGTCAATGGGAACGGACACAGTATCAGTCTAAGACCGTTCTCTGCAACATTTTAATGTCCGTTACTGTCATCCTATGACGGAAAACAGCAACAAACTTGTGAACGCCCCTTAGACGCACAGATGGTCATCAGCCAATCAATAGGCCCCTAATACAGGCATGGGAACACCTAGATAACTGATAAGCGTAGTCGGAGAACACCGGTGATACCTTTTAAACTATTTGTCTAAAGGCTCTATTAGACAGTCCAAACATTTACAGGAAAGCTTGTTATTTTCTCATGGAAATACGCCAACAACTACCCAACAGAGAATAAACACAAGTTTGTTAGGGGACAGCGTCTTTTATGCAGCACAAAAAAATAAATATAAAATAAGATTATCTATCAAATCAGCATTTGTAAAGAACAAAAGTACTTACTTTACCAACTTTCTAGTGTACAAGCTACAGATTCTACTATCAGATATCGATAGGCTACCTAACATGTTGGTGCTAAAATATACAAGACACGCAAGATAAGACCCCTGTATTTTCATTCACATGGAGTATTATTCGACATGCTTTATTCTCCAAAAGGAATAATGAAGCATTGAAGCATCTCTGTGTGGGCTCAAAGTAAATCCTTATGGGGAAAAACAACCAAAATTTATGGAGACAATTAACACTTCACAGACACGGTCATTGGGTTGGGAACCAACTACTTAAAGCAACTGTCTAGTTACGAGCTCAAACATTATATAAAGTCAGTACCTAGGGATGAAGTGCGCCTGATACTTATTTTATCAAGTACATGCTCCTTGGCTGTTTCGCTACAGTGACTGCAATGGGTCTGAGGTAGTAGTCTGAGACACACCACCTTTCAGTGGTTCAGGCTGTTGCTTTCTCCCACCCCCTGCAGCTCTGCTTTTTTCAGATTGGCTGCTATATATACACAAGTGTATCACAAGATCAGCAGTCTGTACACGGAGAGATCATTTCTGTAAATGCAAAGACAGAATGAAAAGTACAGAGTACTAAGCAACCTCTAGCGAGAACAAGATAGAGGAAACTTCTGCATATACGATGAGGCAAATGAGCCTTAGTCACGAGAAGCCTGGAGGATTGCTTGAACTACTGAGAACAAGGTATTTAATCTTTGGAAAAAAAAATGTGTGTGTCATACTTAAAATACAGCTCTAACTCAATATACATCCAGACAAAAAGCAGATATTCATTTCTGATTGCAAGTGTCATGAAAAAATTCCAGCTTCAGGTTAACAACACGCAAAAATGAGAAGAGTGAGAGTCCATGCAGGCAACAATCGTGTTTATTAACACAACCCACAATAAGGGCAAGGTTTCCTAGGTCATTCTTAATTCCTCCACAGGAATGAGATGCACCAGAATTATTAAGAGGTGCTGGCAAGAGGCTCTCGGGAGGACCTGAATTTTAATCTACACCAGCCAAGGCTTGACATAGATTTCAGCTATACCTTGTGCCAGTTTTGTAGCACAAGTTATAGTGAATCTGCTGAGGAGAGGGATCCTCTACTTGGCCCACCTTGATCCCTGCTGTGAAGGATGCCATCTTATACCTATGGGGACCAGATGTGCACCCCAGTATGCAAATCTCTTTATGGCAGAACTGGAAGGAGCATATTTATCAACATGCGCCACCAAACCTATGATTTACCTTCATCATATCGATGATATCCTTGTCATCTGGACTGCAGGTGAGGAGGCCCTACTTCAATTCCATAATGACTTCAATGACTTTCACCCTACCATCAACCTTAAACTTAGATATTCAGGGAGTGAAATTCACTTTCTGGATACCACAATATACATCAAAGACCACTGGCTACTCACATCGATATACCACAAACCCACAGACAGAACTGCCTACCTGAGAAACGACAGCTTCCACCCCAAGCACACAAGACAATCTATTATCTACAGCCAAGCTATACGATACAATCGTATTTGCTCCGACAAAGCAGACCTGGACAAGCACCTCCTGGATCTGAGGATGAAATTTCTCCGATTGGGATACAAACCAAAAGTGACGGCAACCAATTAAACAAAGCGGCAGCCATTAACAGAGACAGTCTGCTCACATATAGAGAGACCCAGAAAGATGCCCGAGTGCCCCTAGTTGTCACCTACAATCCACAGCTGGAAATCCTACGAAGGATTGCCAAGGAGCTCCAACCTGTACTACATAGGGACAACAGACTCAAGGACATATTTCCTCTCCTTTCCTTTCGACAACCACTAAACCTGAGGCGTATTATTGTCCGGAGTGCCCTGAAGGCCCCAACTGAAAATGGCACCTCACCTTGCCTACAAAAAAGGTGCATGACCTGCAAGCACATCCACACCGCTGACAGTGTACCTATCCCACAGTCACAACACGTGCACAGAATTAGGGGGACATTCTCCTGCAGGTCTTCCAATGTGGTGTATCTCATAATGTGTGTGCAATGTCCCACCACAGGCCTCTATGTGGGGGGAAACAGGACAGAGACTTAGTCAGCGAATGAACTCACACAGATACAATATTAACAACAGCAGAACAGATCTCCCAGTGGCCGCACATTTCTCCGGAGAAAACCACTCTATTGAAGATTTGCGGGTTGTGGTTTTAATGGGACATTTTAAGACGCAGGAGGAAAGGAAGGAATGGGAGTACAAGTTTATGCAAAAATTTCAAACTCTGCAATTTGGACTTAATATTCATGCCAGCTTCCTGTCACACTATGTATGAACTGTGAGGGTCACAAATCACCTCCTGATAGCAAACAGATAACAGATCCCTCTGTCACGCACCACAACTTTCCAGATTGTTTTTTTGACCTGTTGTAAATAACTTCTCTACTTAGATTGCATTTTGTTTTGTTTTTTTAAGGACTCTAAAATCATTTGAAGATCATGTGTACAGAGTATAAATAATCTGTGAATTTTCAGTTCTTGTATAACACCATGTCTGAAGGAGAGCTAGACTCTTGAAAACTTACTTATCAAAACTTATCAAATATACTCAGTTAGCCTCTAAAAGGTATCGCCTGATTTCTTCACTCTTCCACTAATTTCAATGGCTAACACGGTACAACATTATACTACTATCTTATACCTATAGGCATCTTTCATTCCTTACCAGGCTGTTGCCCAGAGCTCATCCTTCTTTAGCACGTATTGGATATGACACTTCCCAGTTATATCCAAAAGCTACGTGCCAAATGTTATGCTGCATCTTTATGGCAAATCGAATTATACCAATCATGCCTTCTCTTTGTCTATGAAATCTTTAGTCACACCTTAACTAGGCAATGTATTTAACCCCACCTTTTTCACGGATTAAAGCAGAATCCATTGAACACACTATGATGCGGTATTGTGTTTTGATTCTATGGGCTCTCAAATTGATTTATCGGTAGGTCATCAATATGAAAAACAAGACAAAAAAAAAAAAAAAAAAAAACACACACACACAAACACACACCACACTATTTTAAACCAGAAAATCCCTTTAAACACAGACATGAATTGGTAATGCAAATTACTACATGGGTTCAGTTATATTACCAGAAATCATTGTCTGTGAACACCGTTACTGTGTAACCCACAAATGCAAGTAAAAGCTGTTGCAAGCAATGAAGTATCCATATATCAACACAATCAAGAAACGCCACCGACTTCTCTGGGCAAAAACTCATTTAAAATGAACTGAGGTAAAATGGAAAAGACACTATCAAAAGGTGAGGTTTTTGAATGTTTCTCCCCCTTGATGAAGCCATCTGGCGAAACGTTCGTTGGGGTGGAGTGTGACTAGGTGAGGTTATAATGGTGGCTTATTATGTTTATATTTATTTCCATTTTTCTAGTTTTTACTAGATTTCTTTGGGCTATTATACGGTTTGTGGTGTTATTTATGCATATATAGTGCTATATATGTTGTTTTCAACCATCCTTATACATATTTATTTGTATCAGCGGTATTTATCCCCTATTTATTATTATTGTTGCCCCCATTTCCCTCCCTATCGTTATTATGGTGTACCTTCATTATTTATCTCCCCATATATGTTTGTTTCATTATTTATGTTAATAAAATGATATTATTTTATAATTTTTTTGTGGTCATGCTATTATGGTGTTCTATCAGACAGGAATGGACAACATTCCTCTCCCAAATCTCCAACAATTGGTGTCCTCACTTTCCAGACCTTTACAGGCCATTGTAAAAAGAAGAGGTGGTGCTATACAATAGTAGATGTGGCTCTGTCCCAACTTTCACCCTATGATACATGTTCTATTGGGAATAAAATATGGTTATATGAGATTTCCAAATCATTGAATTCTTGTTTTCTTTACATTTTACACAACAGCCAACCTTTTTTGGAATTGGGCTGTGTATTTTTCAGTCACTGCGTGTGAACATGCCTTTAGTAATCAGCATATCACAGCAGATTAGACAAACTGCAGCAGCACATTCGGCATTACACATATAATAGCGGTACTGTGACAGGCATACGTCTTTTCAAAGTCACTTAAGCGAATGTTTACATGTATGCTGCTCAGTCATGAATAAGTTTATATATCAGATCGTAAACTTGATATAAAATCAAACACAAACTATTGTGCGATGGTAGCAGCCATTTCCAATGTAAAGTCTGTACTGGAAAAACACATCTTATGTATTTTTTAATACAAAGCATTAGTTTTTTGTCAAATGAATAAAAAGTATTGGAATATTAGGATAGATTTTTCATTGTATGCGCCAGCCGAGTGAATTACATGCTGTGAAAGGACATCTAGGGAGTTGTTCGCACTGCAGAGACTAACATGTACTAAACTTCAAAAGTATGAAGAAACTTTTCCCATAAGCAGCTTAGATGTGATAGCTGGGTGAGGAAGAGCCTGTTACGCCGTTGGCACTTCATAAACCTAGTGCCACTCATAGCTAACTTGAAACAGAATACTCAAAATATTCTTAAAGTTCAAATGAAATATGGTCATCTTATTGTTCAATGCCACGAGTGCAGAATAAAGATGGACTGTCTTGTCTGGACTAAGAAACATACAGGGAAATATTCCCGCCAAATGCTAAAACACTGGCAGCAGAACTTTCTCCATTAAAATGTCATAATTTATTCATGATAAATATTCCCAAATATGTTGGTTCCACAGCCCCCAGGGAATAGAGCACATAATAAAGGAGATCCCGCAGTAAGGGCATAATTTGATGTTCAACATCCGCTCATAAATACAACAGCACTATAATTGGATTTGTGACTATAGTACAGCTTATAGACACCTTATCACTATAGGTCACTGGATAGAAGAGATTCATCAGACTACAGCTTATCACTATGGCGCGCACTGCAGTAATCTGCAGATTATTATACTCAGAAATGTAATATGGCATCTTGTATTCTGGCACCATCTGCAGGAAATTATTGCAACTACAGCTTTTGGTTTTCCAGCCGCACAACATATGTACCACCTCAATGAGATCAAGCTGGAAATTCCAAACTGCCGCAGATGTAATAATAAAACAAGAAATATTGACAATTTTCCCAAAATAACTCTCCAACACACAAAAGGAGTACAGCTTAACAAAATACACAGAATGTATAATCACAAAGGACTCTAACAAATATTCTTCACGGCACAACATTAACAATGCTCTGAGTAGATAGAATAGAGTAAACATAGAAGTCTTTGGATATGGTGTTTTACTATCCCATTGGTGACATGGAGAACCTCTATGCAAATAGCCAAGCATCTGCTTCATTAAAGTACTCTGCAAAAGTAGTCGTCCCCCTTTCAGACTCATCTTACTGAATGCCCCCTATAGATAACACATAAAATGATCATAATGTAATGCAATTCTTGTCTATTATGTAACCATAAAAGTGCTGTCCAGCCATGTATTTATAAGATGCATGGGATGTCATGTCAAGACCTCTTTTAAAAGGTTATTCCCACCTTGGCAAATCATCGCCAACATGAGAATAACCGCTCCCTTACAGGAACAGCAAAGCAGTGCTGTTCTACACTATTCTGGTAACTTCCATAAAAGAGAATGGAAGATACAGAAACTGCGTAGCACATCTAACTGCACTGTTTCCATAACTGTGAAGCTATGGAAAAAGCATAGCTATATGGGATTCTAGCCCTAGATATCGAGATGTCAAGTAGTTATTCCCATCTCAGCAGCAATTTTCCTGGAATGAGAAGAGCCCTTTAAGAGTCTGGCAAGGACTTATAGGGCTGTTACCTTCCAATTGGAGGCACCGGAGGCGTTGTTTTACTTCTTCCAGCTAGAAGAACTAATCTGCATACCTAGGAATGTTTCCAAATAATAAATAAAAAAAAAAAAAAAAAAAAATTAATAATTTAATGTACCAATCCATCGCCACTCCAGTTCTGACTCTTCCCGATCCTACGCTGATCTCTGTGTCCTGGGCTCCAGCAATAACATCCTGACACTGGACAGAAACAGTGACCTCAATGGTCTCGTCACATGTGAAAATGTAATTTCTGGAGAGCAGAAATTGTTGGGGGTAACAGGATGTACTGACTCTGAGAACAGTACGGGATAGGTAACGTACCTCTTAATATAAATCTACATGGCTGGGCAAGGATTCTGCTTTCTTAACTGAGGTCTATGGAAAATGACATCCTGTTTTAACTATGGGTAGTCCATAAATGTGAAAAATGACTAAAAGCTGTTACTCAGAGCAGGTAGTTACTTCTCAGCTTATATACACTTTTAGGCCAAGACCCCACGTAGCGGACTGCAGCAAAAAAGCACTGCAGGAAAAACCGCGGCAGCCCACAGATGTTTCCTCTCCAAACTTTCTGCTTCCATTAAACCTATAGGGATACTGCCAACATTTCCGTAGGCATAATTGACTTGCTGCGATTTCCAAAAAAAAACAAAAAAAACACAACGGTTTGGAAATTGCAGGGTATCTGCTGCGCGTATTTTTGCGCAATGCGTGGATGGGATTCACTACAATCCCATTAACTTTGCAGGGACTGTAAAACACCGCAGTTTTTGCCACAAGGAGCCCTGGCCTTACACTGGTTTTTGCATGTGAGTTCATATAGGCAGTGGCAACTCAGAGCAACTTCCTGCATTACATAAAAGCTATAGCGCAGGGTTGTTCTCAGTGTCCATCTCACTCCTACTTAAAAGGCATGAGGAGTACTGATACTCCTTAAAGTAATATAGTAAGTGTAGGGAATCTTACAGGCAATTCATTTCGGGGAAAAGTATGCAAATACAGTACAGACCAAAAGTTTGGACACACCTTCTCATTCCAAGAGTTTTCTGTATTTTCATGACTATAAAAATTGTAGATTCACACTGAAGGCATCAAAACTATGAATTAACACATGTGGAATTATATACTTAAAAAAGTGTGAAACTGAAAATATGTCATATATTCTAGGTTCTTCAAAGTAGCCACCTTTTGCTTTGATTACTGCTTTGCACACTCTTGGCATTCTCTTGATGAGCTTCAAGAGGTAGTCACCTGAAATGGTTTTCACTTCACAGGTGTGCCCTGTCAGGTTTAATAAGTGGGATTTCTTGCCTTATAAATGGGGTTGGGACCATCAGTTGTGTTGTTCAGAAGTAAGGTGGATACACAGCTGATAGTCCTACTGAATGGAGTGTTAGAACTTGTATTATGGCAACTTGTATTATGCTGCGGAGGATAAGTTCATCCGAGTCACCAGCCTCAGAAATCGCAGGTTAACAGCAGCTCAGATTAGAGACCAGGTCAATGCCACACAGAGTTCTAGCAGCAGACACATCTCTACAACAACTGTTAAGAGGAGACTGTGTGCAGCAGGCCTTCATGGTAAAATAGCTGCTAGGAAACCACTGCTAAGGACAGGCAACAAGCAGAAGAGACTTGTTTGGGCTAAAGAACACAAGGAATGGACATTAGACCTGTGGAAATCTGTGCTTTGGTCTGATGAGTCCAAATTTGAGATCTTTGGTTCCAACCACCGTGTCTTTGTGCGACGCAGAAAAGGTGAACGAATGGACTCTACATTCCTGGTTCCCACCGTGAAGCATGGAGGAGGAGGTGTGATGGTGTGGGGGTGCTTTGCTGGTGACACTGTTGGGGATTTATTCAAAATTGAAGGAATACTGAACCAGCATGGTTACCACAGCATCTTGCAGTGGCATGCTATTCCATCCGGTTTGCGTTTAGTTGGACCATCATTTATTTTTCAACAGGACAATGACCCCAAACACACCTCCAGACTGTGTAAGGGCTATTTGACCAAGAAGGAGAGTGATGGCGTGCTACGCCAGATGACCTGGTCTCCACAGTCACCAGACCTGTACCCAATCGAGATGGTTTGGGGTGAGCTGGACCGCAGAGTGAAGGCAAAAGGGCCAACAAGTGCTAAGCATCTCTGGGAACTCCTTCAAGACTGTTGGAAGACCATTTCAAGTGACTACCTCTTGAAGCTCATCAAGAGAATTCCAAGAGTGTGCAAAGCAGTAATCAAAGCAAAAGGTGGCTACTTTGAAGAACCTAGAATATAAGACATATTTTCAGTTGTTTCACACTTTTTTGTTAAGTATATAATTCCACATGTGTTAATTCATAGTTTTGATGCCTTCAGTGTGAATCTACAATTTTTAGAGTCATGAAAATACAGAAAACTTTTGGAATGAGAAGGTGTGTCCAAACTTTTGGTCTGTACTGTAAGCTCTGCTCCAGATGGGAGAAAAACCTGTCTCCTCTAGTGTCACCTATAGGTAGCCATCCAAAAGACATTCGCTGACCCCTTTAGGAGCGTGGGTGTCTCTGGTTTGGCTGATATCTCTAGTTTCAAAGCTCTTTGACAGATATTGAGTTACAGGGTAGCCCCCCCCCCCCCCATTGGTGCCACTAGAGAGACAGACGCTCATTTGCATCCTACCAAAGGAATCATCTAGCCTCTCTTCCTCAAAGATTTCCAGTGAAGTATCGGCCTGATTCATTCAACTAAGTGTCAAGACCAGATGTTGCACTCATTTCAGAGGAAAGGTGGCATCTATCTAAACTCTATCAAAAAGGTGAATAACCCCTCCCGACAACCACTACAGGAGCACAGTCATGGATGTGTCAGCAATGAACATGCCCATGGTATTCACACTTATTTGTTTGCATACTGTAGGTTATCATCCTGTACAACCACACTTTATACAATTGCTTAGCATTCTCCTCAGTGATGTGCTAATAGCACAGTCACAGCCTTATCTAAACAATCTCTCAAATAAAAGTACTAAGACAAAAGTTGAAAAAAAGAGCGAGTGATGCAAGAAGACATTTTGGAGCTGCCTGTTCTCATTCCATGTAATTGCCTAGTGATTTACCTCCTCCTCTCCCGTGTCACTTTTGATCTGTTGACATTCTGCAGGCCTGAAAGGAATGGCTGCGTGACCTAGATGTTTTACAAGGCACTCAGCCTACGACTATCAGGGACATGTTTAATGGAGTATTGTAAAGGTAAGATATTGGATTTTCCCCATGGTAATTACTTGTTTTGAAGACTTTGGTGATCTTTCCCTCCGTAAGTGATGTCTGTCGGGGTTCGCACAAACACTGCTCATTTTAATCTAACTTTCATTCCTTGATAATGTTTTACAGAAAATGGTGACATGACTAGAGAGAAGGAAAGACTGGGAAATGCTTTATATTCCATAGTTTTACCTTTAGTTTCTTCTTTTGACAACATAAAAGAAGGGTAATAACCATTAAATGATTAACCATTAGTAAAACAGACATATAAAGCTATAACATCAAAAGAAAAGACCTTCATTAACTTCCCCAGAGTTTATAGCTATAATTTATAATGGACTAGACTGTTAACACTGAAATACAAACCAAGTAAAATACAATGTTATCAATGTATATTGAAGCAATGCAAATGACCAAGCCCATCATAATAACACTGACAACAATGAACCAGGTCCATCAATTTCTCCAGGGAATAAAAAAAAAAAAAAAAAAAAAAAAATATCACTCTTAAACAATAATGCATATGATAATAGAAGATTATCTTACATGTGTGATGACTTACAGTAGTAGTAGTCAGAAAGGGTTGACTTCCATTGTTTTCCACCTAGATGAATCCCTCAAAATCATAACCACTCACAGTATTCATATAAGACATTTACACTGATGTGTTCCTAAACCCCACTCATTTCTGACCCCCATAATATCAGTTAGTGTAGTAATAGTTAATAGAAGAAGCAAATAGGCAAACTATGAGTCTTATTCAATTGTCTCCTCCAACCCCTGCCATTCATAATAAATATTTTTGTGAACACTTCCTGCTGATAGCAGTAATGATAACAATTTAATGGGCACATAAAATACATTAAGAGATATAATCAATCCTATGCACTGTGTGTTACACTGCATGATCCACAGAAGACACATGCCTACGAGGAAAATGTTCTACAGAATTCAGAGTTCATGTGTAGTCACTGAAGGACCTCTAACCAAATTGGAACAGGCATGGGCCAAGACCGCCAAGAGTAAATTGAGAGCCAATGTCTGTCTGATATCTAAAACAGAGGCACCTCTACACTTCAGCTTAATAGGAGTATATTTTATCCTGTGTATAAATCACACTTGAATTAACATTTTATTTTTGGGGAAATATCAATTAAAACACAATATCAGCTAAATGTAAAATGAGCTAATGTAGGCAATGATAATCTAACAAACCTGCAGGGACTTTCATTTCCTTCTCTACATATGCTGTGCAACTTAATGTAACCTATTGTCTTCACCAATGCTGTACAGTGGCACAACTGACGAAGAATGCAGAAAATGCTCGATCATTCTGTAGCTCAAATATCTTAAGAAATGATAAGAGGAGAGACAATTGTGTATACTATATTTCTATTTAAAAGCTGAAGCTGACAACAGCATTACAATACTGTGATCCCAGTATAATTTGTACTACAGGATTACTAAACTTAAAGGGGTTATCCAGCTTCCAAAAAAATTATCTGCAAATACATCCACAGCAATGCTAAATACTCGTTTCCTTATGTAGCCTTTTCTTGGCTTTATTTTACTTGTATCACTGTTATTTACATGCAGCGAATATGTGAAGAAACTACATTTCCCATGATGCATCTGCCTGCTCTCATTCCCTAGGTTTGTTGCTCAAAGGGGGAGGGGGAGTGAGCTTCCAAACAAAACATCACAGCATCATGTGACCTCAGATGTGGGAGTGATTTATTATCTGTGATTTCATTGGAGGGGAGAACAGAGAGATGCATTATGGGAAAACTTTGTTTCTTCACAGATTCACCGCTTGTAAATAACAGTGATACAAGGAGTCTCAAGTAAAATAAAGCCAAGAAAAGGATGCACAAGGGAACAGTGAGTATTTAGCATTGCTGTGCATGTATTTGCAGATAATGTCTGAAAGCGGACAACCCCTTTAAAGGGAATCTGTCGGCAGGAAAACGGACATGAAGCGAATCACATTACCTTGTAGGGCTGCCTGCACAGTTTCCAAATATAACTTGCTATGGTGGACTGCTGCTCCAGTGTGCAAAAATTTCAGCTTTTAGAATTCTGAAAGTTTAGTTAAAAGGGCTTTCAGGGTGTTTACTCAGCAGCTCCACATTACACCTATCTATGGGTAGTACCTGGTATTGCAGATAAGCTCTACTGATGTGAATAGGTTTGAGATGCAATACCACAATGTGGACAGGTGTGGTGCTGTTTTTAAAGAAAACAACCATACTTTTTCTAATCCTGGGCAACATGTGTTAAAAGGTGATTGACAATACATACCACTTTTTTAAAGTCCTCTTCTGCTTCATCCAGTTTCCCTTGTTTCAGCAGTAACTGTCCTCTCTGTAACCTTGCCTAAAAAAAAAAAAAAAAAAAAAAAAACACACACATGTATTTATATGTAAACACAAAAGAACATCCTTTTACAACTAAATCCCTCCCCCAAGGTTTAAAGTGGTTATCTTAGAATATTTAAAAAAAAAAAAAAAAGGCAGTGGTGGGAAACTGTATATCAGGGGTCGGCACGCAAGGCTTATTTACCTGGCACGGCGGCGAAGTCCTCACCCAGCAGCTTCGATCGGACCAAACATGGCCGAAACGAAACTGCTATTATACTGTGGGGGTCTCTTCAGACCCCCGAGTATAATAAGCGGAGACTTAGGAGAAGTGATGAAACATAAAAAACAATGATACTGACCTTGCTCCCTGCGCTACGCGGCGGCTGTGCGATCTGCAGGCGCTTCTGACAGCTGACAGGGTCTCAGAAGTCACGTCTGCGTCTGACGTCATTACGCTTAATGACGCGATGTGACCCCAGAGACTCAATCAGCGGTTGCTGACTACAGGCAGAAGCGCCGAAGAGAACAGAGCGGCAGCGGAGCGTGGGAAAAGGTGAGTAGCATTGTTTTTTTATGTTTGTCACCTCTCTTGGACTTATTATACTCGGGGGTCTGAAGAGAGCTATGGG
The DNA here is from genome assembly GCA_947044405.1 of Leptodactylus fallax. Classification (NCBI taxonomy): domain Eukaryota; kingdom Metazoa; phylum Chordata; class Amphibia; order Anura; family Leptodactylidae; genus Leptodactylus; species Leptodactylus fallax. Next base: position 559,263 of record CAMRHE010000211.1, on the reverse strand, counting down.
ACCCAATGCCGTGTGCAGGGACCGCTATGGGACCCAATGCCGTGTGCAGGGACCGCTATGGGACCCAATGCCGTGTGCAGGGACCGCTATGGGACCCAATGCCGTGTGCAGGGACCGCTATGGGACCCAATGCCGTGTGCAGGGACCGCTATGGGACCCAATGCCGTGTGCAGGGACCGCTATGGGACCCAATGCCGTGTGCAGGGACCGCTATGGGACCCAATGCCGTGTGCAGGGACCGCTATGGGACCCAATGCCGTGTGCAGGGACCGCTATGGGACCCAATGCCGTGTGCAGGGACCGCTATGGGACCCAATGCCGTGTGCAGGGGCCGCTATGGGACCCAATACAGTGTGCTGGGGTTGCTATGTGGCATAATACGGTGTGCAGGGGTCACCATGTGACATAATACCATGTGCTGGGGCCACTATATGACATAATACAGTGTCCAGAGGCTGTTATGGGATACAATACTGTGTGCAGGGGCCGCTATGGGACATTATTCTGTATAACGGTGTGTTTTCTGCATTAAGGATGTGTTTTTGCACAGAAAACACAGCCATTTTTTTTGTGCAAAAGTGCACCATGTGAACGCAGTTTTACATTGAAGTAAAAGTTCCAGTGGCCTAAGACTATATCTGCATCAGATACATAGTGTGTATTCACCATAAGGATGCCGCCATACGGTGCTCCTGGACACATTTACCACTAATTGGGGGCTGCACATGGACTTTCATTGCTTCTAATCGGAAAGTACAGGAGCGTCCCAGGAAATAGCAGAAAACGCATGTGTCCTAAAGCATCTGGTGACAGCACGTCTGTGTTATGGTTTGTGGTATATGACTTTAGTTTAGGGATCGTCAGACTTACAATTATTGACAGCAATAGAAACACCACCATTATATTAAAGGGATCCTTTCGCACTGAAACGAACATTCACTATGTGTGCAGCATGTTGAAGAGCAGGAGAAGCTGAGAACATTGATATATAAAATTTTGTGGGTTATTCAGTATAACTGTCATTTTAATTCCTACTCATTCTGTGCTTAGGTGCTAATGGGCAGTCCTACTCACTGGCTGTCAGTGAGCGACTAGGACCACCCACTGGACTCCAAAGCCCAGAATGAACAGAAACCTAAATGAATTTAAAAAAAAAAAAAAAAAAAAAGTTTCAGTCAATCTTTGGCTACAAAACTCTCTCTCTCTCTCTCTCTCTCTCTCTAATACACACACATTATACATGTATACAGATAATATATGTGACAAATTCCATTTATGAAGCTACTATCCATTTTTACTTCTCTTACTTATATAGCACCAACATAGTCAGCAGCACTCTACAGACATTGTCAGTCACTGTCCCATATAGGGCTCACAATCTAAATTGCCTATCAATATGTCGGAGTTTATGAGGAAACTAGAAGAAACCTACGCAAACTTGGTTAGAATATATAAACTCCTTGCAGATGATACTAAACCATTATATAATCTACCAAATGGCTCCTTTCAGTAGACGGGGGCAAAGTGCATTACACAGCAGAGCCAAAGATTGGGTACAATTCTCAAAGTCTGCTTTACTTATGTCAGAATCACAGACTAGAATGGGTAAAGAACCATAAAACGTTTATTATGTCGATAAAGAAATCAAAAAATAAAACACAAGTGGAAAAACCACCTATAGAGTGAGCTTCTACTAATGGCAGAGGAGGTAAATACTGGAAACCCAATCTCACTGGAACATATATATACAGTGTGTACGGAAAGTATTCAGACCCCTTTAAATTTTTCACTCTGTTTCATTGCAGCCATTTGCTAAAAGCAAAAAAAAGTTCATTTTATTTCTCATTAATGTACACTCAGCAGCCCATCTTGACAGATAAAAAGAGAAATGTAGATATTTTTGCAAATTTATTAAAAAAGAAAAACTGAAATATCACATGGTCATAAGTATTCAGACCCTTTGCTGTGACACTCATATTTAACTCACACGCTGTCCATTTCCTTCTGATCCTCCTTGAGATGGTACTACTCCTTCATGGAGTCCAGCTGTGTTTAATTAAACTGATTGGACTTGCTTAGGAAAGGCACACACCTGTCTATATAAGACCTCACAGCTCACAGTGCATGTCAGAGCAAATGAGAATCATGAGGTCAAAGGAACTGCCCAAGGAGCTCAGAGACAGAGTTGTGGCAAGGTACAGATCTGGCCAAGTTTACAAAAGAATTTCTGCAGCACTCAAGGTTCCTAAGAGCACAGTGGCCTCCATAATCCTTAAATGGAAGAAGTTTGTGACGACCAGAACTCTTCCTAGGCCTGGCCATCCAGCCAAACTGAGCAATCGTGGGAGAAGAGCCTTGGTGAGAGGTAAAGAAGAACCCAAAGATCATTGTGTCTAAGCTCCAGAGATGCAGTAGGGAGATGGGAGAAAGTTCCACTGCAGCCCTCCACCAGTCGTGGCTTTATGGCAGAGTGGCCTGAAGGAAGCCTCTGATCAATGCAAGACATATGAAAGCCCGCATAGAGTGTACCAAAAAACACATGAAGGACTCCCAGACTATGAGAAATAAGATTCTCTGGTCTGATGAGACGAAGATTGAACTTTTTGGCGTTAATTCTAAGCGGTATGTGTGGAGAAAACCAGGCACTGCTCATCACCTGCCCAATACAATCCCAACAGTGAAACATGGTGGTGGCAGCATCATGCTATGGAGGTGTTTTTCATCTGCAGGGACAGGACAACTGGTTGCAGTTGAAGGAAAGATGAATGCGGCCAAGTACAGAGATATCCTGGAAGAAAACCCTCTTCCAGAGTGCTCTGGACCTCAGACTGGGCCAAAGGTTCACCTTCCAACAAGACAATGACCCTAAGCACACAGCTAAAATAACAAAGGAGTGGCTTCGGAACAACTCTGTGACCATTCTTGACTGGCCCAGCCAGAGGCCTAACCTCAACCCAATTGAGCATCTCTGGAGAGACCTGAAAATGGCTGTCCACCAATGTTCACTATCCAACCTGACGGAACTGGAGAGGATCTGCAAGGAAGAATGGCAGAGGATCCCCAAATCCAGATGTGAAAAACTTGTTGCATCAATCCCAAGACGACTCATGGCTCTACTAGCTCAAAAGGGTGCTTCTACTCAATACTGAGCAAAGGGTCTGAATACTTATGACCATGTGATATTTCAGTTTTTCTTTAATAAATTTGCAAAAATATCTACATTTCTGTTTTTTTTCTGTCAAGATGGGGGTGCTGAGTGTACATTAATGAGAAATAAAATGAACTTTTTTTTTGCTTTTAGCAAATGGCTGCAATGAAACAAAGAGTGAAAAATTTAAAGGGGTCTGAATACTTTCCGTACCCACTGTAGATAGGGTACACCTGGAAAGTTCGATGGTGAGCTCTGTTACTTAGGATAGCCGAACCTTCCAGGTGTACTAATATAAATATATATATATATATATATATATATATTCCAGTGAGATTGGGTCTCCAGTATTTTCCTCCTCTGCCGTTAGTAGAAGCTCACACTATAGGTGGTTGTTCCACTTGTGTTTTATTTTTTGATTTCTTTATCGACATAATAAACGTTTTATGGTTCTTTACCCATTCTATTCTGTGAATTGTTTGTTTATGAAGAAAGGAGTTATACCTCTGTTTTTTTACACTTATGTCAGGTAGTGACCACATCTCATTTCATTCACATCCATCAATACTTAAAAACTCCCGAGTTCTGTTTCACGTACTAGAAGTTTAAACCTTCTGAAGTGGCGATTACAGACAGAAAAATACTTAGGAGCAGGTTATTTTTCCTGCCCTGCAGTTAAGCTTTGGTGGTATTACGTACTGATGTGAAGTCTGGTTTCAGCTCAATCACTCGACTTAAATCAGGAATTGCAGCTTTAGATTTGCCCATGGCCAAGTACGCTGTAGCTCTTCTGTAGTACGCCAGGTAGTTATCTGGATCACCATCTAAAAAAAAACAAAACAAAAAAAAAAAAAAACAGGGAGACACTGAGATGGCAGACCTATAACCCTCACTGTAGACCTTTTAAATATATTCAGCTATCATCCAACTCATATTGCAAAGCAGAATATATTTTTCATTTTTTCTGCTGGGACATCACAGCAATGGGTTCTGTGTATAACTTCTATGCAGATCTGTGTAAAGTTGTCACTCACTCTACCTGCTCAGAAGTGAAGCCCCAACCTAGTAATCGAATATAAAATGGAAAGGAAATATGTACTTTTAGTTAAGGATGTAAGAATATGGCATATAGAGCTGAGGTTGCTTCATAAAGCAACCTCAGCTCTATTAGAGTATATGGACATTGTAAAAGGAAGTCTCTTGCTTGGGACCTCACTTTATGGGCAGGTAGGGAGTAGCTTCCATTCTGGTGAACTGGGACTGTCCTTGCATGATAATGATGCCCATTCACTTCAAGAAAAAAAAAATTACAGGCTGACTGCAGCTTTTCCCTGCAAAGGTGCAGCTATTTGGCAATAGTGTCAGGAACATTACATGAACCATGAGCTGAGCCCTCTGGAGGCCGCATTTTGAAATAAGTTGTCTCTCATGAAACACCCCCTTTAAAATGATCAGTGTGGATATATACAGTTATGTTAAAGAGGCCCTTTCACCACCCCAGGGCTGTGCAGTTTTTATATCTTGTCATAGGCGCTGCTGCATAGACCCTGGGGCACTTAGAATTTTCTTCCTAGCCCCCACCGTTGTGGAGTTATGAACCCCATTATTAAAGCTCTTCACTGTCACAAGGGCGTTCCCTGACTAAGTGAAGGGTTACGTCATTTGCATCGCTCTGATACTGTCCAATTAGCAGAGGATAGTGTGCGAGATCACACAGCCGAAGCTCTAATACAGTCCTCTGTAAGTGAAGAGCTATGTCATTTGCATTCCAATTACCACAGGACAACTTCTCATGAGATCACACAGCCAAAGGTGCTCTGACACTGCCCTCTGCTAATTGGACAGTGTCAGAGCGATGCAAATGACGTAGCCCTTCACTTACAGTCAGGGAATGCCCTTCTGACAGTGAAGAGCTTTAATAACGGGGTTCATAACTCCGCAACGGTGGGGGCTAGGAAGAAAATTCAAAGTGCCCCAGGGTCTGTGCAGCAGCGCCTATAACAAGATACAAAAAAACTGCACAGCCCTGGAGTGGTGAAAGGTCCTCTTTAAATAATAGTCATAACAAAATGCCTTGCATCCCAAAAGACTAGAGAAATTCCACCTATGAACAATGACAACTTCCCCTGTCCTGGGACCTCATAGAATCGGCCAGTCAGAAGTGCAACTTGGGCCCCAATGCAAAATTAGTAATACCCTAGGCCCCTACCTTGTGCCATTTACAATAGTGATGGTATATTTTATGTGGCAGAGTGACCTTTGGGGCCCCCTCAAGGTACAGGGCCCGGTAGTGACTGCTATCACTGCAATCCCTATAGCTATGCACCTGAATTAATCTGGCTATAGTGATATAATGTAACTAGTTCATCCAGTTGCCAAATTTACCTTGCTGGATTATGTCTGTTTGGTCAGAGCAGGATGGCTAACAGAGGCTGATGGGAGCTTCTGGTGATCACACGTACAGTTATGAAGGACATTTTTAAGGCCAATTTTGTTACACAAAAGGCGATTTGGCACATCTTTAAATGTAAGAGAATTGAGACATACTTTTCCCTCAGATTCCTCTTCATTTTTGGGGCACTCTGGCACCCTGCGGCTTTCACTCACTGATCAGCCCCAGATGAACAGAACTATTCAGTTAAGTGTCTTAAGACGTGGAATCAGTGGCAAGATTGAGCATGGTGCTTATTTTTTCATCCTCAAAAATTAGTCCCAAATTCCACCGTATAAACTTAGCCTAACACTTCTGTCCTAAGCCATTTCTCCATTTTCTACACCACCCCCTACTGGGGGTGAGACTGACTTTCTATGCCACAGTTCAAATGTAACAATCAGTTTGATAGGGTAACCATGCCAACTTTCCCACTTATTTGGCAGAGCAGTAGGTGGAAAAAGTTGCAAAATCTCAATTTGCCATAATTCTAGGCTTGACTCACATGTCCGATAATAGTTTGTGATCATTTTCAGATACAAGGGCCCTTGCTGCCCATTCTAACACTGTATGGCACAGTTATATCTGCAGATTCACATTTTGCCGTTTTGACTGGTCAAAGGATCAGAACAATGGGCTATGTAACAGTCTGAATCACTGATAAAAACAGTACATTTTGTTATCGGTCATCATTGACTGCAGGGTTAAGAAAATACGCTGAGTGTTTCTTCCATTGGATTTCAGTTTTTGGAAGAAAGAGTGCAGAATGTTGATTCCCTCCCCCCCATCTTGACAGTTTTGGAGTCTGGTGTTCTAATCCACTGAGTAAAACTACAGTATGAAACAAGCCTTATAAACCTATTCTCACCATGTGTGTTATAATTCCCAATTATCCCAGTGTTAGTTGACCAGCCTCAGCTTCCCTGCATGAACAAATGAAAATCAGACATTGCTTATCAACCATGCTTCAACAGAATTTTTTTTTTTTTTTTTTTAAAGAAAACTCATGAAACAGGCCTGGACAGAAATGATGGTTCCCTTAACTTAATATTTTGTTGCACAACCTTTTGAGACAATCACTGCAATCAAACGATTCCTGTAACTGTCAATGAGACTTCTGCACCTCTCAACAGGTATTTTGGCCCACTCCTCATGAGCAAACTGCTCCAGTTGTCTCAGGTTTGAAGGGTGCCTTTTCGAGAAGGCATGTTTCAGCTCCTTCCAAAGATGCTCAATAGGATTTAGGTCAGGGCTCATAGAAGGCCACTTCAGAATAGTCCAATGTTTTCCTCAGCCATTCTTGGGTGTTTTTAGCTGTGTGTTTTGGGTCATTATCCTGTTGCAAGACCCATGACCTGCGACTTAGACCAAGCTTTCTGACACTGGGCAGCACATTTCTTTCTAGAATCCCTTGATAGTCTTGAGATTGCATTGTACCCTGCACAGATTCAAGACACCCTGTGCCAGATACAGCAAAGCAGCCCCAGAACATAACAGAGCCTCCTCCATATTTCACATATTTCTCAGTGATCTTTTCAAGATATGATTCATTTTTCCGTCTGTGAACATAGAGCTGATGTGCCTTGCCAAAAATTTCAATTTTTGTCTCAACTGTCCATAGAACATTCTCCCAGAAGCTTTGCGGCTTGTCAACGTGTAGTTTGGCAAATTCCAGTCTGGCTTTTTTATGATTTGTTTTCAACAATGGTGTCCTCCTTGGTCGTCTCCCTTGAAGTCCATTTTGGCTCAAATGGACGGATGGTGCGATCTGACAGTGATGTTCCTTGAGTTTGAAGTTCACCTTTAATCGCTTTAGAAGTTTTTCTGGGCTCTTTTGTTACCATTCGTATTATCCTTCTCTTTGATTTGTCATCAATTTTCCACCTGCGGACACAGCCAGGAAGGTTGGCTACAGTCCCATGGATCTTAAATTTCTGAATAATATGTGCAACTGTAGTCACAGGAACATCAAGATGCTTGGAGATGGTCTTATAACCTTTAACATGCTTGTCTATAATTTTCTTTCTAAGCTCCTGAGACAATTCTTTCCTTCGCTTCCTCTGGTCCATGTTGAGTGTGGTACTCACCATGTCACCAAACAGCAGAGGGAGTATCTGTAGCCCTATATACAGGCCCACTTACTGATTACAAGATTGTAGACACCTGTGATGATAATTAGTGGACAAACATTGATTTAACATGTCCCTTTGGTCACATTATTTTCGGGGGTACCATCATTTCTGTCCAGGCCTGTTTCAATTTTTAAAAAAATTCTGTTGAAGCATGGTTGAAAAGCAATGTCTGACTTTCATTTGTTCATTTTCATAGAATTGTTATATATTATTACTTTTGTCAGATTCAAGTTATTTCTGTGACCTTAGTGGGTTTTTCTTTCATTAAACGAGGGGTACCAACAATTTTGTCCACGTGTGTATTAGATATACTCACACAAAGTTCCACAAAAGTTTAGGTATGCTTTAACAATAGCTTTAGTTGTAATGTTATCAATATATCTATGGACATCTTTGTCATGCATTACTCACCAATAGCTGAATGAAAATGGGATAAAGCATCGGCAAGTTGCCCAGCAGCTAACAACTTCTTCCCCATTTCAAGATGTTTGTCTACATCTGCATTTATTCCACATTCCCCACCTGCATGACAAAATATCAGAAAATTATGAAAAGTCATTTCACATAGGAGTAGAAATGAAACATCACTCTCAAATTGACCCTATGAGAGCCCACTAGAGCTTACAATCTAATGTAAGGGTAGAAACTGCTCATATGGCATTGTGGTGGCAGCACGGGTATTGTAGGTTGGATGCTTTTTTGAAGAAGTGGATTTTCAGTATCCCAAAGCAACCATCAGACACTTGGCAAACTGTCACACTGTCCTGGCCAGCACACAGGTGAGTCTATCCATACTCTTTGTCAGATTGAACAGGAGACCATGCCCACATAAGCCTTTTTTACAAATGGATCATGAGCATGCATGGTGTATCCTGAAGGTCTACATAGCACATGCTGCCTCAATCACAGAGTTTCAGTTCACAGCCATTTTATGTTACATTTCCTACAATTGAATCAATAATACATGCAAAAATAAGAAACATTGCAATATATCTCTCACTCTTGTTTCAATATTTAATAATTTTTTTTTTTTTTTTTAGAAAAAACAAAATACAAGGAACAATGACAAAGAATGGGAGTCAACAGAAATTATGCCATAACACACACACTTCAATGGTAAAAGATTTTAGTTTCTGACAATGGACTTCTCTCTCTCATCCCTAAACTGACTTTCACTCTGAAATATCTGTAGAATTTGTCTTGCTAGACCAAGGGATGGACAGAAGGTTACAGAGCTGTCATAATACAGCGGGAAGGGAGAAAACTTGAACTGAGTGAAAAATGAGAAGAGAAAGACAAAGATGGAGATCACTGCAGAGAACAGAAAGCATTAGATCTCAGAACAAGTGCTTTATTCACTTCAATATAGATCAGAATTCTATAATGTTCTATACAATCCTGCAGCTGTGTCTGAGTAAGAAAGAGTTAAGGTAACAGATTCTTCTCTACTTTCTGTGTGCTGTCCATGAAAGACACCATATCAGCCAGTGTCCACCCACCAGCTCAGGGAGAAAGGAGAATTCAAGATAGAGCCTGCCGAAGGGAAAACTGCTAAAAATGCAGATATAATGGCCATCAATATTGCTTATGCATGCACAGTGTACTACTGATTTATGCAACGTTTTATAAAAGGTTAGGTACACTAAAGCTGAAGATAAAGCCAAGGCTTTCATATTTTTGATAAATTTAGCAAGTTCTCATTACAGAATTGGTCACTTCACATCTTAGCAGCCTGGAGGCACAGGGTCGGTAAAATTAGCATGTGAACTAAACAAGATATGCTTTCTATAATTAATGAAAGCTAATACCTACATGTGCTTAGCCAGAGCAGTATCAGTGCAGAGGTAATAACTACCCTGTAAGCGTTAAACATGTAATCACTACAGAATAATCCTAATTACGGAGGAGTCTATACACACAAACAAGAACCTATCAATTGACATATGGCATCAGAAGTGTTCTCATTAGCTGAGTACACTTTCAGTACCTGTGGGCTGCAACAAAAATACAAAAAAAAAAAAAAAAACCTCTCTAAATTACAACTGTTTACAATTGCGGCAAGCTACTCAGGAGCTCTAATTACACGTATTTTTATTATTAGTGCCATAGAAGAGCAACTACTCTTTAAAGCCTAAAATAATTACCGACTAATAGTATCTTCTGATGCTTCATTATAATGAGATTAACGAAGATTTGTATCATTAAAGCTAACAGATCTACATACGCGGCTAACACTCAATACACGTATAGTCTTGGAGAAGCTTCAGTACACAATAAGAAAAACATGGCTGCTTCTTCCGAAAACAGAAAGCAGCCATGTTTTTTGACTCCATATGCTCCTGTATATATGTGTGTGCACTCCAAGCATATTGATATCCTCTGGGCTAAGGCCAAGCATACAACTTTCCTTAATATACTGATATACATACTGTTTCACATTGTGGCTCAATTATAGTGTTTATGATTTAATTTAAAGGGGTATTCTAAACCTATATACTGAAGACCTATCCTTAGGATAAGTAGTCCGTAATGTGATTCCCAGGTATCAGGCCCCTACCAGAGACCAGCTGTTAGTCAAGAGCACTGCAGCCTCTTCCTTGTGCCAATGACGTCACAATCATCAATCACAAAGTACAGTGGCAGCTCAGTCACATTGAAGTGTATGGGGCTGAGCTGCAATACCAAGCACAGCCCCTACATACTGTAATGTGCGGTGTTGTGCTTGGTGTTTGTTTAAGAGGTTGAGGCATACACCCAAGCACTGTGACATTTTCAACCAGCTGATGTGGGCGCAGGGAGGCAGACCCCCATTGATTACATACAGATGTCATGAATATGTAACACCCAGAAAACCTTTGTAATCCAAACATCACTAAATCATGTAACATATGTTACCTATAAATAAAACTGCCCGCAGATGTCTACATTTACGGCTTTTCATCCTTTTTTTTTTTTTTTTATTATTATTATTATTATTATTATTATAGTAATCACTTTCATTGTACTTAAAGAGTTTCATTAGAATCTTATTACAAGAAGTTTTTGAAATATAAAAAGTCTACATCAACCATGTCAAAGAAGTAGGCTGGCTTAGCTATGCCACTGAAGCCAGATAGCCAGACCACTTTACAATGTCACTGACACAGAGGGGAAGGGGAACCTCTCTGCCTGTGTCAGAATGACAGCAAAGCAGAGCTTCTAGTACTGTAGACTGGCATTGAACAAGGGTAAGGAGATCAGTTTTAAAAAAAATGAAACATATTTACATTTCAAAAACAAATAATTGCCCAGTTAAAAAATATATATATCAATCAGGGAAAACTGATACATTGACCCATATTTACTATTGTGGGTAGGACTAGACACTGGTGTAAACATGGTGAATCTTTGGCACAGTGTGGCCTGTCTTTGATGCATCTTGGCACATATTTAGTTTGGGACTAAATTTTTTTTTTTGTGGATTCTAAGAGAAAGGGTGAGGCTTAAATGTAACATGACACCAAAAACATGGCAAAATTATGTCAAACTTCTGGCTCAAATTAAGCCATCTAAAAACTTAGACTAGACAGTCCGTAGATACACCAGATTAAACATCCAATATCGGCCACTATAATAAATTTGGTGTATTTTCAGATTGCCTGTCTAGGTTTACACTAACTATTAGTAAATGTGGGTTATGGTGATATACAAGGCAAGATAGGGAGGTGCATGAAGCAGGGATTGAAAAAAATAAACCAAAGAGCAAAATAAACATTTGTTTATAGTTGTTAATAATGTCCAATACTTTATATCTCTGTCAGTGCCACCAACTCAAAGGGGTTGTCCAGCAGTATACTTCTGGTGACCTATCCTTAGGAAGGGTCAACAATAGGAGATTGGCAGGCTCAGATTGTATGGGAATGAGCTTGCAGTCACTCCCCCGTCCACTACATAGTGTACAGAGCTGTGCTAATTATACTGCAGCTGCTGCAAACATTTGGACCTCCACCAGTGTGCTGGTAATAGCATATGCTAAGGATAAGGCATCAATTCACTGCTGGACTTGCCCTTTAACCTGCCAGTTCATTTATGAATGATCCATGTCCCATCTTTAATTTGCAGATTCCAGGGCTGACACCTTACAAGGCTGCTAGAAGATACTGGCATTACCATATAGCACAGGAAAAGGATTACTCACAAAACAAGAGCCATGCTACATCAGGAGCTTCAAAATTATCACCACGTATACGCCATTACTAAAAGGATTTGTACTGTCTGAAGGCATTCCTCTAAAAAGTATAATGGTAATAAATTCGGTATAAATGTAACCATGGGGCAGGGAACTAACACTGGCACATAAGAAACATTATGGGGCTGCTCTATGGACATTGGAGAGTCTGCACAGTAACAGCTGTGGTCCTTGGGCTCTAAGCTCAGGGACCCAGGTTTAATATAGTGTTTACATAGTAGATTTATTACTCATTTTACCAGCACATACAAAACTCCTTAAAGACTTACTTACCTTTCCATATAAATCAACATAAGCTGAGTAACTTTGTAAGGTACCTGCATTACTCATCCTGTTCTGTAGTCTAGTTCAGATACGCATTCACAAGTTTACTGGCTTCAGAGCTGAAGTTTCCAGAAAATCCTGTCAGGCTCGTTGCCTGTACAGACCTTGCCTTGGTGATTTGCATTCTTCCAAGCATATACCATATACCATGCAGTTTGTTTTTTGGAAGCTTTGGTATGAAATACTGCAGCAGATGGCACTATTCCACACAAAAAAGTATAGCAGCATATATCAGCCCGATGGAGGCCTAAAGGTCACACTTTTGACTTCTATCAGGTGAATGGGGAAGCCAATGGATATGTTTGACATATGATACATCAAGCAAAGAGTGCCAAATGCAGTTAGAAAGCACCTTCAGGCTGGAGCTCCAAAATGATCTTGGCCACGACTCCTGTTGTGTCGCCTTATGACTCCTTTAGTAATGTAAATTAACGGAGTTGTGTTTGCGAACCTACGGATGTTGCAATATCTAGTCACAAAAAAAAAAAAAATAATAATCCAGAAGGCTTAATTTTTTGCAACTGGAAGTCACAGTCACAGCATCCTCAGGGTCATGATGCAACTCCATTCATTTACATTAGTGAAGTAGTTTCAGGGTGAAACGGCAATGTTTATTATGTGTTGGAAGTTGCAGAGAAAAGTCACTGTGTAGCTTCAGCCTTATGGGGAGGCCGATAAGTTTGCCAACTTTTTCTAATACTGAGGACTGTGGACTACAATGCAAGATGTTATTCAGGTGAAGTACAGGATAGCGCTAGGGCGAAACGGCGATTTTGGCCTCAACTCCTGTTGCGTAACCAAAGATCGCTGGGTCACCCTGTGACTCCTTCACTAATGTTAGTGAATGGCGTCACATTGTGACCTAGAGGGTTCTGCGACTATGACCTCCAGTAGTACAATACGGGTCTCAGTTTGACTCTATTCAATAACATTAGTGAAGGAGTTGCAGAGCAACCTGGTGATCTTTGGTCACGGGACAGGAGTCATGACCAAAATGACCATGTAGCCCCAGCCTAAATAATGCAAAGTATACGTAAACTCACTCAAATTTTTATGTAAATTTTATAGGATGTATGTAACTATGCAACCGAATGTGTGATGTCCAGGACTGAAAGAACAGGACATAAGATGCTTTAAAGGCTGTCTATCACCTCCTCCAAGCATATTCAACTGTCAATGTATTATAGTGCACATACCTCTGTTATGTATGTCACTTTTGTAGTTTTGGAGAAAACCAACTTTCAAGTCCTATGCAAATGAGGCCCTGGGGGCAGGACTTCAGCATCTAGGAGAACAGCTCTTTCTGCTCAGACCCTTACCATTTTCTGCCTGGACCACCTCCTGCAGTTAGGAGTTGATCACTCATCCTACTTGAGCAGCGCTCCCATGGCTGAAGTCCCACCCCAGTGACCATCTGCCTCATAAGACTTGAAAGTAGTTTTTCTCCAAGTCTACAAAAGTGATTTGACAGCAGCATGTTTATCACTGCAACGTGGGGGCAGCAGTTGAATATTCTTGAGGGAGGCGATAGACTGACTTTACTACAAAGTTCTCCATATGTACACAATATCCATTTTCGTTACACTGTGTCCCCCCAAACAAGGTTCATCTGTATAGACCTGCTATAGTTCCAAAGGTGCATATCAGGCAATCATACCTAAATCAAAGGAAATGAAGCTGTCCAGCCCCAATGGAGACCAGCAGAGTCCCCACAGGTTAATGGATATTCTACCTGCAAATGTCACCCACAATATAGCATAAAATAGTGCGCTGCTCCAGTAAATACAAGAATATAGTAACTTTTAGGGCATATAGGGGTTAATGGCCCCTATGTAGCAAGTCCCTCATGCCCACAGACACAGCCTGGCATGACAGGACACAAGACTACATACACCCCAGTGTCAGGACTGCCATGGCCCAGTGCGCACAGCCTCTCCTCTTACCTTCATACTGCAGATCAAACAGGACAAGCAGGAAGGGGAAAAAGGACAGGAGCTTGCGGGCACAGGCGCTGGGGGCCACCATACTGCCGCTGTATGCAGACACCGCTTGTCTCCGGTACACTGTGACAGCGAATTGTCCTGCTCCACTTCAACTAGTTCCCAGTAAGTTGAGCGCTGATCGTGGTGAGCTGCGATTGGACAGAAAGCCGGTAGCCCCGCCCCTCTCCTACTATTGGAGAACGTGGAGCGTCGGCCGGAGAGAGAGGCGGGGCCTAGTGTCTCGCGCGCAGTCTTCACCTCCAGCTTCCGGCACGTTGCTCTGCCAAGGAAAACACTACAGCTGCGGCTCATACGCGTGACGTGTGCTGACGTCATGACCAACCATTCACTACACCTGTTCTTTAGACGGATCTCTATGTATACGTGTGATTACCTGCTGGGTGCGTTAACGAGCAACAGAGGTATATCACATTGCTAGTGTGAACATGTTTCTCTGCTACACGCTTCTGCCATATTTTCCACTATCAAGCATGGACCGTAACTCGTCAATGCTCGAGAAGAACTGCACAGGGAGATGTCAGGCTAAGTTCACATCTGTGTTGTAGTCGCCGCTGGAGAATTTGTGAAAAATTGGACTTTTAAAACGACGGGCACCCGACGGACCCTATTATATTCACTGGGGTCCATCGGACTCTGTGTGTTACTGCTATTTTACTCTAGGTTCACACCTGCGCCCAGCTTTCCGCTCTGCAGGTCTGTTTGGGGATCTGAAAAACAGAAATCCAATCCGCTTAATGAGGACCTTTCAGACTCACTAAGCTCCTCCTATGGCATCCCTAGAACACAGTTCTTTAGATATTTACAGATTCAACATGCACTCTCTTCTCAGTTCCCAGATCGGATGGACAATATATCTGAGTAGCCGCTTATCGGAATACTTCGCTCGCAGGGCCCTGGGGGTTTGATCTCTACTTTGTATGCACACCTGATACAGGCCAAGGTATCCTTATTGGACGCCCGGCCCTGACGTGATGGCGCATTAACATCCCAGCTCTCACAAATGAGATGTTTCAAGACATCCTCGAATCTCCTCAGCATGTGTCACCTTCAGCAAATAACAAACTGATTCAAACATATATTCTACACCAATGTTACTTGACACCTTCCCGTCTTTACAAAATGGGACGACTACCCAACCCAGGTTGCCTTAGGTGTCCCTGTCCACAGTCAGATTTTTGGCATATGATTTGGGACTGTCCGATCGTACAGTGTTTTTGGAAAGGGGTCGTGGATCTCCTGGTGGAAGTTCTGGCCAAACCTATACCGTTAACTCTAGAAGTATGCCTATTTGGCATATTAGATGAAGAATTATGGAAACACCATGTTAGAATCTTCTTGCGGGAGTCTTTATTTTATGCCAGGAAAGCTATCGCACTGCGATGGATGGCTTCGAGACCCCCATCAGTATCTCAGTGAAGGACACTTGTTAATACTGTTGTTCCTTTCAAGCAGATTGTGTATAAAGGGAGAGGATGTCCTCAGAAATTCCATAAGGTGTGGGGAACATGGTGCAATTCTTCGGTAACTCACTATACAGCTCCCTCATTGCGTACTGCCATTCATTTACTTACGCCGTGAGGGATGGGGGACGCCGGGAGTATCCACGACCTCATCTTGGATTGTATTCTTGCTGCTATCCTTGATTTATTGATTGCATGTTCTTGTATATGTATAATTGATTTATACGGTATTATATATGTTCTGCATATCTCTTTTCTGTACCGAGTCTACGTTGTATTGTCCAAGTGGTGCATGGGCGATAGACTGACGAGGTGGTGATGTAGTACTTTGAGTGACTCTGTATCAAAATTCTTGATTTTCTTGTGCGCAACCTGTTATATGTATTTTGTTTCCTTTTCTTGTGTCTGGTACACAATTTTCAATAAAACGAGTTTAAAAAAAAAAGAGGACCTTTCATGTCCTCATGTATATGCGGATTTACATACCACTAGAAAGCTGAATTCAGTGCACTGCCGGCTTTCCCGGTATATGCCCCGGGGCTGGAGATATTGGGGGTCTAAATTTCACTGTCAGAAGGGCGTTCCTGACAGTCTAGCTGCACTGTGAGGAACCCCCCCTCTGACAGTACTCGGCTATGGACGAATACACTGCAGCCAAAATGAGATGTCACCTGTGTTCTGTGGATTGGTCCGAGTATGGCGATACTACATTCATATAGTTTTTTTTTTTACATTGTAACCCCTTAGAAAAATCCAAAATTTTGCTAAATAAATTCTTGGAGTCGCCAAATTCTGACATGCGTAAAATTTTTATATTTCCGTGCACATGTTCTGATTTCAGTGGGAAGGCACTTCAATACTTATACTGACCACTACATTTTGTACAGTGAGTGTGCAGTTCGCATTGCGCTATGTAAGCAATAACGAGAGCCACGCTATCTGCATATTGGTGATCTGTAGGGGTCCCAGGTGTCAGAACCCCACAGATCTAATATTGATGGCCTATTCTAAGGATAGGTCAACAACGTTAGAAACCGGATAATGCCTGTAAAGACTAGGCCCTATTTTTGAAAACTGACATGTCGCTTTATGTACAGTGCCTTGCAAAAGTATTCATACCCCTTGAACTTTTTCACATTTTGTCACCTTACAACCACAAACTTAAATGTATTTTAATGAGATTTTAAGTGATAGACCAATACAAAGTAACACATAATTGTGAAGTGGAATGAAAATGAGACGTGGTTTGCAAAATTTTAAACAAATAAAAATCTGAAAAATGTGACGTGCAAAAGTATTCAGTCCCCTTATATCAATACTTTGTAGAGCCACTTTTCGCTGCAATTACAGCTGCAAGTCTTTTGAGCTATGTCTCTACCAGCTTTGTGCATCTAGAGACTGAGATTTTTGCCCATTCTTCTTTGCAAAATAGCTCAAGTTCAGCCAGATTGGATGGAGAGCGTCTGTGAACAGAAATTTTCATGTCTTGCCACAGATGCTCAATGGGATTTAGGTCTGGACTTTGACTGGGCCATTCTAACACATGAATATTTTTTTATCTAAACCAGGGGTCTCAAACTCAATTTACCCTGGGGCCGCTGGAGGTAGAGTCTGGGCCGCATCAGGTTTTCCACACCGGTAATATGCTCCATATTGGCCCCTGCACACGGTATTATATGCTCTACAGGGGCCCCCACACAGTATTATATGCTCTACAGTGGCCCCCACCCAGTATTATATGCTCTACAGTGGTCCACACACAGTATTATAAGCTCCCAACAGCCCCCCTCCGCATCGGTGCTATTATTATACTTTGGGGTCTCCTCAGACCCCAGAGTATAATAATCGGAGACCCAGGGAAGGTGATTAAAAATAACAAACATTCATACTCACCTTGCCTTACCTTTCCTTGGCATCCTCTCTCCATCCTGCCATCTATTGGAAAGGGGCCTGCAATATGCCAGAACTCCTTTCCAATAACATTATGTATAGCGGTCGAGGAACCAGGCTTTCCCCGACCGCTATCATAATGGTCCGGGGCCCGGCCATCTCCAGCTGTCCGTGGGTTCCGTACCCTGCCGGGTCCGGTTCCTTACTGGCTTGTGGGGTTTGCGGTAGCTGCTGCCACAGGGCTCCGGGGCCCCTAATGTCCCGGGCCCTGTGGCAGCTGCTACCCCGATAGTTACGCCCCTGCTCCGGGGTCTGAAAAGACCCCAGAGTGTAATAATAGTAGTGTTTGAGGCCCGCGGCCTCACTTACCGATGCCCGCGGCTGCTCACAGCAGCGTCCACTTCCCTTTCTGCGTCCCATAGCAGAAGGGGAAGCGGAGGCGGCCACGAGCAGATGCGGGGTAGGTAAATAAATAGGCCATTACCTGCCGGGGATACTCCAGCAGGTCACGGCCTATTTATATAAATAAAAAAAACTTATCCTCACCTACCTGCGATGCCTTGATGCAGCCGCCACCTCCTCCTCTTGTCCGAGACGTCTGTGTCTCAGCGTAGGAGGCGCGATGACGTCATTATATCGCTGCCTGCGCTGTGATGCGGACGTCTCGTAAGCCAGCCCAGGACAGGTCCCGCTCAGTGTTGTTTTTTTTTTTAAAGCAGCCTGTCCTGGGCTGGTTTACACTAGATAGTAAAAAATGCCGCCCCCCAGACAGTGCGCCCCTGGTGCCATTCGTATCAAACTCGGGCCGCACTAACAATAAACTTTGATATTGAGGCGGGGGCCGCAAACTATTGTCCCGAGGGCCGCAGTTGGCCCGCGGGCCGCGAGTTTGAGACCCCTGATCTAAACCATTCCACTGTAGCTCTGGCTGTATGTTTAGGGTCACTGCCTTGCTGGAAGGTGAATCTCCTTCCCAGTCTCAAGTCTTTTGCAGCCTCCAACAGGTTTTCATCCAGGATTGCCCTTTATTTAGCTCCATCCATCTTCCCATCAACTCTGAGCAGCTTCCCTGTCCCTGCTGAAGAAAAGCATCCCCACAGCATGATGCTGCCACTACCATGTGTCACAGTGGGGATGGTGTGTTCAGGGTGATGAGCAGTGTTACTTTTCTGCCACACATAGCTCTTTCCATTTAGGCCAAAAATTTCAACTTTGGTCTCATCTGACCAGAGCACCTTCTTCCACATGTTTACTGTGTCCCCTATATGATTTGTGGCAAACTGCAAACAGAACTTCTTATGTCTTCCATTCAACAATGATTTTCTTCTTGCCACTCTTCCATAAAGGCCAGATTTGTGGCATGCACGACTTATAGTTGTCCTGTGGACAGACTCTCCCACCTGAGCTGTGGATTTCTGCAGCTCCTCCAGAGTGACCATGGGCCTCTTGGCTGCTTCTCTGACCAGTGCTCTCCTTGCTCGATCTGTTAGGTTAGGTAGACGGCCATGTCTTGGTAGGTTTGCAGTTGTAGAATACTTTTTGCATTTTTGGATGATTGGTTGAACAGTACTTCTTGGGATGCTCAAAGCTTGGGATATGGTTTTATAACCTAACCCTACTTTAAACCTCTCCACAACTTTATCTCTGCCCTGCCTGGTGAGTTCCTTGGTCTTCATGATGCTGTTTGTTCACTAGTGTTCTCTAACAAACCACTGAGGCCTTCACAGAACAGATGGATTTATACTAAGACTAAATTATACACAGCTGGAGTCTATTAACTAATTAAGTGACTTCTAAAGGCAATTGTGCGCACTGGATTTTATTTACGGGTATCAGAGTACAGCGGGCTGAATACTTTTGCACGTCACACTTTTCAGATTTTTATTTGTTTAAAATTTTGCAAACCATGTATCATTTTCATTCCACTTCACAATTATGTGTTACTTTGTATTGGTCTATCACTTAAAATCTCAATAAAATACATTTACGTTTGTGGTTGTAAGGTGACAAAATGTGAAAAAGTTCAAGGGGTATGAATACTTTTGCAAGGCACTGTAACTTTGGGACGCTTTAATTTACCCAAGTAATTTTGTGATTTTTTTTTTCATGCCACATTGTACTTCATATCAATGGTAAACTTTGGTCAATGTTTTTTGCATTATTTATAAAATAATAGGAAATTTAGAAAAATTCACATTTTTCAAATTGTGAAATGCTCCGCTTTTCAGACAGAAATCATTCTACCCAAATTAGTTCATAAATATTATGTATCTCAGCAAGAACAATACAACAATAAACAATATAATTTAATCTTAATTACAGTAAAAAACAACAACGTGGCACCACCCATATAACATTACAGCCAATTTATAAAAGAATATGACTTAATCACCTAATGACAATCACCAAACTAAATAATGTCCTAGTGTGGGCAATACTGTCCCTTTTAGAGACCAAATGTCCAACACGTACAAAACCATAGCGTACAAGACAATTATTGTGGTATAATTTAGGTGTAAACAAATATGTACTGTGTATTCAATCCATAAATAAGGAAGAAAAATAATAATAGTCTTACCATTTGGTGGGTATATTATGGGGTGTGCAATCGCATCGCGGATTCACCACAGCAGTCGTAACATGTATCACCCTAGTGGATCCCAGGATTGCTGACCCTGGCCCTCAAGTTGACTCCCACCCTTACAAGGGCAGTCCCAAGCAAGCCCTGCACATAGACCTAGTATGTCCCTATTAGTATTTAGTTTTGGAGCTACAGTACCTTGCGAAAGTATTCGGCCCCCTTGAACTTTTCAACCTTTTGCCACATTTCAGGCTTCAAACATTAGGGTATAAAATTTGAATTTTTTGGTGAAGAATCAACAACAAGTGGGACATAATTGTGAAGTGGAACCAAATTTATTGGTTATTTTAAACTTTTGTAAAAAATTTCAGTGCAGCAAACTCACTCCAGAAGTTCAGTGAGGATCTCTGAATGATCCAATGTTGTCCTAAATGACTAATGATGATAAATATAATCCACCTGTGTGTAATCAAGTCTCCGTATAAATGCACCTGCTCTGTCATAGTCTCAGGGTTCTGTTTAAAGCGCAGAGAGCATCATGAAGACCAAGGAACACACCAGGCAGGTCCGTGATACTGTGGTGGAGAAGTTTAAAGCCGGATTTGGATACAAAAAGATTTCCCAAACTTTAAACATCCCAAGGAACACTGTGCAAGCGATCATATTGAAATGGAAGGAGTATCAGACCACTGAAAATCTACCAAGACCCGGCCGTCTCGCTAAACTTTCATATCAAACAAGGAGAAGACTGATCAGAGATGCAGCCAAGAGGCCCATGATCACTCTGGGTGAACTGCAGAGATCTACAGCTGAGGTGGGAGAGTCTGTCTATAGGACAACAATCAGTCGTACACTGCACAAATCTGGCCTTTATGGAAGAGTGGCAAGAAGAAAGCCATTTCTCAAAGATATCCATAAAAAGTCTGGTTTAAAGTTTGCCACAAGCCACCTGGGAGACACACCAAACATGTGGAAGAAGGTGCTCTGGTCAGATGAAACCAAAATCGAACATTTTGGCCACAATGCAAAAAGATATGTTTGGCGTAAAAGCAACACAGCTCATCACCCTGAACACACCATCCCCACTGTCAAACATGGTGGTGGCAGCATCATGATTTGGGCCTGCTTTTCTTCAGCAGGGACAGGGAAGATGGTTAAAATTGATGGGAAGATGGATGGAGCCAAATATAGGAAAATTCTGGAAGAAAACCTGCTGGAGTCTGCAAAAGACCTGAGAATGGGACGGAGATTTATCTTCCAACAAGACAATGATCCCAAACATAAAGCAAAATCTACAATGGTATGGTTCACAAATAAACGTATACAGGTGTTAGAATGGCCAAGTCAAAGTCCAGACCTGAATCCAATCGAAAATCTGTGGAAAGAGCTGAAAACTGCTGTTCACAAACGCTCTCCATCCAACCTCACTGAGCTCGAGCTGTTTTCCAAGGAAGAATGGGCAAGAATTTCAGTCTCTCGATGTGCAAAACTGATAGAGACATACCCCAAGCGACTTGCAGCTGTAATCGCAGCAAAAGGTGGCACTACAAAGTATTAACTTAAGGGGGCCGAATAATTTGGCACGTCCCACTTTTCAGTTTTTTATTTTTTACAAAAGTTTAAAATATCCAATAAATTTCGTTCCACTTCACGATTATGTCCCACTTGTTGATTCTTCACCAAAAAATTAAAATTTTATATCCTTATGTTTGAAGCCTGAAATGTGGCAAAAGGTTGAAAAGTTCAAGAGGGCCGAATACTTTCGCAAGGCACTGTACAGTGCTGGCCAAAAGTATTGGCATCCCTGCAATTCTGTCAGATAATACTCAATTTCTTCCAGAAAATGATTGCAATCACAAATGCTTTGGTAATAATATCTTCATTTAATTTGTCATCAATGGAAAACCACAAAAAGAATTGTCAAAAAGCCAAATTGGATATAATTCCACACCAAACATAAAAAAGGGGGTGGACAAAAGTATTGGGACCCTTTGAAAAATTATGTGATGCTTCTCTAATTTGTGTAATTAACAGCACCTGTTACTTACCTGTGGCACATAACAGGTGGTGGCAATAACTAAATCACACTTGCAGCCAGTTGAAATGGATTAAAGTTGACTCAACCTCTGTCCTGTGTCCTTGTGTGTACCACATTGAGCATGGAGAAAAGAAAGAAGACCAAAGAACTGTCTGAGGACTTGAGAAGCAAAATTGTGAGGAAGCATGAGCAATCTCAAGGCTACAAGTCCATCTCCAAAGACCTGAATGTTCCTGTGTCTACCGTGCGCAGTGTCATCAAGAAGTTTAAAGCCCATGGCACTGTGGCTAACCTCCCTAGATGTGGACGGAAAAGAAAAATTGGCGAGAGATTTCAACGAAAGATTGTGCGGAAGGTGGCTAAAGAACCTCGACTAACATCCAAACAAGTTCTAGCTGCCCTGCAGTCCGAGGGTACAACAGTGTCAACCCGTACTATCCGTCGGCGTCTGAATGAAAAGGGACTCTATGGTAGGATACCCAGGAAGACCCCACTTCTGACCCAGAGACGTAAAAAAGCCAGGCTGGAGTTTGCCAAATCTTACCTGAGAAAGCCAAAAACTTTTTGGAAGAATGTTCTCTGGTCAGATGAGACAAAAGTAGAGCTTTTTGGGAAAAGGCATCAACATAGAGTTTACAGGAAAAAAAAAGAGGCCTTCAAAGAAAAGAACACGGTCCCTACAGTCAAACATGGCGGAGGTTCCCTGATGTTTTGGGGTTGCTTTGCTGCTTCTGGCACTGGACTGCTTGACCGTGTGCATGGCATTATGAAGTCTGAAGACTACCAACAAATTTTGCAGCATAATGTAGGGCCCAGTGTGAGAAAGCTGGGTCTCCCTCAGAGGTCATGGGTCTTCCAGCAGGACAATGACCCAAAACACACTTCAAAAAGCACTAGAAAATGGTTTGAGAGAAAGCACTGGAGACTTCTAAAGTGGCCAGCAATGAGTCCAGACCTGAATCCCATAGAACACCTGTGGAGAGATCTCAAAATGGCAGTTTGGAGAAGGAACCCTTCAAATCTCAGGGACATGGAGAAATTTGCCAAAGAAGAATGGTCTAAAATTCCAGCAGAGCATTGTAAGAAACTCATTGATGGTTACCGGAAGCGGTTGTTCGCAGTTATTTTGTCTAAAGGTTGTGCTACCAAGTATTAGGCTGAGGGTGCCAATACTTTTGTCCGGCCCATTTTTGGAGTTTTGTGTAAAATGATCAATGATTTGACTTTTTTTTTCATTCTCTTTTGTGTTTTTTAATTGCAAGCAAAATAAATGAAGATATTATTACCAAAGCATTTGTGATTGCAATCATTTTCTGGAAGAAATTGAGTATTATCTGACAGAATTGCAGGGGTGCCAATACTTTTGGCCAGCACTGTATATGTGACACTTCAGGGTTCTGCTAACTGAATATTCAAATCATGGGCATTAAAAGTGGAGCCCTGTACAGGCATACATAAAAAAAGATGGCAACTTCCGTCAGGGAGTTAAGCTAACTGCCGCTCACATCTGGGATTAGTTTAGCAGGTGCCACTTACCTGAATATTTAATTATAAAGCTCTGCCACCCCAATCTGCATCAGTAAGCACAGCATGGCACCAGCGAGTAAAGGTGGAGAGAGAACGCTCAGAAATGTTGCAACAGCGTTCTGGTGCACACACTGTGAATTCACGATGCCCAGCGTAGGGGGCATGGCCTGTAGTAAATACAACTCAAGGACGCTACCTAGCATAGTGATCTTAATAGGCAGCTGCGATAAACTGTTAGAAAGTGGACATATTGCAGTGTAAGAAGGAGAGTAAGGGAAATTACCAGTCAAACTAACTGCTGTTACAGTTCAATTATTACTAGTTATAAATAACGTGTGAGATAGCGGCATTCACGGCAGTGTAAAACATCTTCACGCTTTATTTGTGGCTCATAGCTGGAAAAACATGGTGTGATGATTCTGCTTAAATATGGCTATAATTCAGAGCTGTATTTTGGTCTCTGGGTAGCGTATTTCTCTATAGTTCCATTTACTCATAAGGTGCGCAGCCGTAATCATAGGTATATTGGCAATAGTGGCCAGGCTGGAACAATAGGGCTTTGTTTCCATCCCAGCAGGGCTCCATTGTATTCATACACAGCCCTGAGTGATCCAAGAAACATGCATTGATCAGTCTGCACTGGTTGATCAGATATGCCTGATAACATTGTATCATTTCACTTGGTCCCAGCTCTTTACAAAGGATCTGGACTTGAGTGCATTATTCAATCAGACTTGCTGCCGCCGATGACCTCATTCTGGGAGGTGGCATAAAGGGTATAAAAGATGAGGTAAGAGGCAATGGGAGGAGATTATGCTATGGAGATTGGGCAGAGACTATGACTGAGAGACTGTGATGAGAGCATGCAGGCTGGATTATTGGATTGATGCCACATGCTAGGAGTTAATGCCACATGCCAAGAAGCCTCCACTGGTTATTCACACATGACAGAGCATGTGTGAGTGTTGGACTATAGAGCCACATCAAGGAGATGCGTGGTAAAGTAATTATTTCAATGTTATTCCCTTTTTATTTTTATTGTACTGTATATTGTAACTAGTAACTGTTAATGCTTGCATATATCTGCATATCTGTTCTGAACTGCATGTGTTAGATGTTAATACCGACCCATTTAGGGGTTAATAAATATATAAAATTTAGAAAGCTTGTCTTGTATTTATCTTGTGAACCCGACACTCACTGGTGGTGAGTGTGGTTTATATGAAAGAAGACTCAGGTGGGGCCACAGCGGTGTTGGCGCACTGAGGATCTTTCACACATGGTATTGCAGTTTGCCAATAAAACCAACTTAACAGGCAATGGCCATTTCGCATATCCACGCTTCATCTGGCCCCAAGTTGTATACAGCATAGCGCAGCCATCTTCCCTAAATCCCCTCTCGAGACAACGCATAGTCGTAATGACGTCATCAGGACGTAGCTGTGTAGGCGTATCCATGGCAACGTGCCAGTCTGGTGACAGCTCCATCTCTCCACTGTAACAAGTACATGGGAAGGTTCCTCTGAGGAATTTAATGATTATGTTAGGTATCTTAATAATAACAGTGATATGAACATGTTCTTTACAAGTAAGATAAGTCAAGTTTCAATGGAGTTCTTGGATGTCCTGGTGGAAACTCAGGGAGAAAGATTAAAGACAATGTCCTATAGAAACAGCTCCTAATGCACATTTGTATTACCAAAGTTACCATCCAGGACATACAAAGGCATCTATCCCTTACAGCCATTTTTTAAGATTGGATAGAATTAATAATGACAAGGAACTTTTACAATGTCAA
The DNA here is from genome assembly GCA_947044405.1 of Leptodactylus fallax. Taxonomy (NCBI): domain Eukaryota; kingdom Metazoa; phylum Chordata; class Amphibia; order Anura; family Leptodactylidae; genus Leptodactylus; species Leptodactylus fallax. Next base: position 533,703 of record CAMRHE010000211.1, on the reverse strand, counting down.
GCTTCAGCGATGAAAACATGTTTTAGTAATAGAGGTTACCCTATGAAGACATTGGATAGAGCATGGGATAGAGTAGTTAAAAATAACAATAAAAGCATGGGATGGACCAAAAAGAGGAAAGAGAGAGAGAAACATTTTATTTTTTCATTTAAATTAGATCCAATGGCAGAGACGTTAAGGAGTATAATCCGAGGTAACTGGTACATGATAGAAAAAGACCGTATTTTGGGAGAAATAGCCAAACGCCAGCCAGTGATAGCTTTCAGGCTTAGTAAATCACTTAAAGATATGTTAGTAAGAATGCAGCTGACAATAGGGAAGTGGAAGAGTGAAGAAATCAGGCGATACCTTTTAGAGGGTGAGTATATTTGATAAGTAAGCTTTCGGAAATCTAGCTCCCTTCATCACACCATATCTGATGAAGGGAGCTAGACTTCCAAAAGCTTACTTATCAAATATACTCAGTTAGCCTCTAAAAGGTATCGCCTGATTTCTTCTCTTCCACTACTTTCTATGGCTAACACGGTACAACATTATACAAATAATAGGGAAGACACTTGGTTTAACAGAAATGTTCCAAAAGGTAATTTTAAATATGGAAGTTGTAACTATTTCTTTGCCAATTTCCAAAATAAATGTTGCCAACTAGTAGGTATATTGTGGACGATAAGTCAGCTTATTAACTGTAAATCACAGTTTGTCGTGTATGCGATAGTCTGTCCCTGTAGGCGATTTTACATAGGGAAGACTATAAAAAGAACATTTGAAATCTATTTTCACGGGTATAGGATGCCCTAGATTAATAGAACATATTCGTGAGGTTCCCGAGAGTACCTGTAATGTTCTGAGATTTTTCGGCTTGGAAAAAGTGAATCCCCTGAAATGGGGAGGTGACAGAAATAAGGAATTATTAAAAAAGGAAGCTACATTGATAATGCAAACCAATACTCTAGGGCAGATAGGACTCAATGATCATAATGAGCTTAGTGCTTTCCTTTAATTATAGTTAAATTAGAAGATTAGATTACTTTAAAGCAGTGGTCCCCAACCTTTTTTGCACCAGGGACCGGCTTCAAGCAAGACCATTTTTCCATGGCCTGGGATGGCAGTGGGTCAGGGGCGGGGCTTTGGTCATATTGGGAAGGGGTTATGGAGGTGGTTGGATTTTAGTGCATACTACTTATTTAATTATGGCATTTATAATGTGAATGTGACTCAACTCACCATAGGTTCAGAATGAGTAGGAGCACTGCGCTTGTTTCCTTGGATCAGTGGGAGCACAGGGCTTGTTTTCCTGCAACAAGACGCTCCAATCTAAGGGTAATGGGAGACAGTGACACCCGAAGTGTGGTCCTTATGTCCAGTCTACTCTGTAATCTCGTTTTTGCTGTTGTCATTGCAGAAAACCCAGTTTCACAAAGATAGGATGTTGGAAATGGAAGCAGAGTTTTCAGTGCTTTTGAGGCGATCACAGGATATTCTGCCTTGACTTTAATCCAGAATGTTGGGAGATTTGAAGTCTGAAACATACTTTTAAGGCTACCATCATTTGCAATCTCAAGCAGTTGGTCCTCTTCAAGCAGTTGTCATTCTCCCCTGAAGTGACAGATTCGTTCAACAAGTTGAATATGTCACACAAGTAAGCAAGTTTTGTGACCCATTCCTTACTACTGAAATGTGATGCAAGTTGCGATTCTTTTACTAAAAGAAATCTATGAAGCGGTTCTCGGAACTCAAAACCTCTGGCTTTCTACCTTTAGAAAGCCATCTGACTTCTGTGTGTAAGAGAAGACACTTGTGCTCCGTGTCCATCTCCTCACAGAGTTGCTCAAACAGACGTGAGTTAAGGGCACATGCTTTGAAGTGATTAATAACTTTAATCACATCTTGCAAAACGCTGTTAAGTTCAGGTAACATTTTTCGGCTTGCCAGCATTTCTCTATGGATAACACAGTGTGTAGACTCACATTCGGACACAACCTCTTTGACCCGAGTAGTTAAACCAGAAAGCCGTCCAGTCATGGCAGCTGCTCCGTCCGTGCATATACCAACACAAAACAACCAGTTTAATTTTACTGATATGTAATCATCCAAAGACTTGAATAGTTCTGCACCTATGGTGTTGGCTGGCAACAATAATGCACATAACATATCCTTATACACATCCTCCTGAAAAATATTTTTCACATAAACAAGCATCATTGCCTTGTTGTCAATGTCAGTAGACTCGTCAACCTGGATTGCATACCACGGTGACGCATTAATCCTCTCTAACAATTGTACCTCGATGTCTTCTGCTATTTCATTAATTTGTCTAGTGACAGTGCTTACTGAAAGCGGAACCTGTGCCACCTTTTTAACTGCAGCCTCCCCTAAAAGTTCATGGCAAATGTCCTTAGCAGCAAGCAAGATTAACTCTTCACTAATACTGAAGGGCTTCTTAGCCTTGGTAATGCGGTTAGCGACTAAGAATGGTACTCTCAGTGCAGACACATTTGTTGATGTGGTGGCCTTCAATAACTGCTTCTGTCCTTCGTATTCACGTTTTTTTCTTTCAAAAAACTCCAAAGGCTTGGTCTGTAAGTGGCAAACCAGTTTTGAAAGCTTCATGGCCTCATTGGATAGCCGGTCGCCACATATCAGACAGAGTGGGCTTGGGGCCTGTGAATCGCCTGTTGAAATGAACCCATAATTTAAGTAGGACTCATTGTATTTTCTTTTAAATGCAGCTTCTTTCTTTTAGCAGTCATGGAGTCTTCATCTGTCTCATCATTGGCTCTTTCTCTCTTTTCAAAGAAGCTCTCCAGCAATGTTTGTTTTTTATCCCCATTTCTCCCCCAGATGTTAAGTTGAACTATTTCAATACTCATAAACCCATATTATAAGTAGTAATAATTGAACTGGAACAGCAGTTAATGTGACAGGCAATTTCCTCTACTCTCATTAGAGTACTTCCTAACAGCTAAATCAGAACAGCCTTAATGGAGGACAATTCATTGAAACTACCATCCTCTCAAAGTTTGTCAATTTAGTAAAATGTCTTTGAGTGCATCGTAGAGACTTGTCTAGCAGTCATCAATCTCTCCCCAAGAGGTACACTACCCAAAAGTGGCCTCTGGGAGCCTTTTTATAGAGCAGTGGAAGAGCATTTTTATGACCTCTTGTGGCAAGACCCAATATCTAATCATACCACACCTGTAATAATTTACACATCTGCTGGAGACATAACTACATGCCAAGTTATTCAGCAATCCGGCATTTCTATATGGGTGTATTATTTTTGTCAATGAGTGTAGCTTAAAGCGTAACTAAACTTTTGCACTACTTTGGATTTTCTGGCAGCATTTGTGTCATTAATAAATTTTGTAATATACTTTATTAACAAATTTTGACCTCTTTCTGTACAATCCTGCATTTGTCCACTCTTTACCTCCCTTTTCTATTTAGAGCTTTCCCCTGCTTTTCTTTGTATACAGAGTAATGGGCTGTGTGAAATGAACACAAAATGAGGGTGGTGAGGGTCACTTCAAACGGCTATATCTCAGGCATTATAAAGTTTAGAAACTTACTTTTGGAGTAATGCGAAAGAGGAGATTGTCATCTAAGCATGCAGCTCTACCTGTATAATATCCAGAGATATCACTGCTTGAAAACACAGTCAGGATTGATATATTTATATGCAGCTGAAGCCATACATATCCCAATCCTGACTGTTTTCAACCAGTGACATCTCTGGGCATGGGACCTATCTCCTTCTGACTCTGTGCACTGTATAGTACAGGTTTCAGATGCAACCCTGAACAGCATCTGAAACCTGTGACCACATTGCCTTTTGGAGCCCCACTCCTTCAGTGTCTCCTTTCACCCAGTGTCCACTGTCCCTCTAATATAAATTATGCCCCCAAATAGTAAAGTAAGTTATTCTCCTTTCTAAAACTGATCACATATCCTAAGGATAGGCCAAAAAAAAAAAAAAGATAAAAAAAATCATGGACAACCCTTTAAATTGAGAACTAGGGAAGGGAACAACTTGTATAGGAAATATTTGAAAAGTAAACTTCCTGTAGCTAAAACATGGGAGGTATTGTCTGGTCTGAAAAAAAAAATCACTGGCGATAAATTAAGACATGGGAGTGTAGAAGGTGATTTCACCTTGGCCAATGAACTTAACATGTACTTTAATAGGTTAGTGATATGAGGGTAGAGTCTGAGATTGGGAAGGGGATACAAGACAATGAGTCATATTTGTGCAGATAAGTTGAGCAGGGTATTGTATTTTTAATATGAGCTAAGGTTCTCTGAGTAAGGTTTCTTTGCTGTGGAAGACATCATGTTTGATTCTGGTGTTGAAAATGCAGATGGCATTGGCTCTGAGTGATTATCGTCTAATTGTGTACAATGAAGCCATACACATGTTAAGTAACGTATGGGTCACACAGGGTACTGTCCTGACTCTGCTTTTGTTTCCTCTTTATACCCGTTTTTCTTCCTTATACCTCTGAAACAAGTCATCTTCAGAAGTTCCCTGATGACACTGTGCTAGTGGGATATACTGTATCTCTATGATGTTGCTTTGTAATGAGCAACATCATACGACTGCGTTACTAATGCCTATTGGATTCTGATTACAGGTCTGATTGCAAATTTTTTTTAACATAGACTTCAATGGAAGTCACATACATTTTTTGCAACTTGACTGTATTTTTACAGCCAAATTACAACTCTAAAAAAAACTGTGTGGCTTCATATCACTTGACATATGTCGCTATGTATCCCTAGCCTAAGTTGTTGGTTTGGGAAATTAAGGCTAGGTTCACATCTGCGTTGGAGTCTCTGTTGGACACTCTGCCGAAAACCACCGAAAACCCCTGGTGGACCTGAACAACGGAGAGGCCAGCGCTGGTGTGGACCTAGCCTAAGGTGTTCTAAGGAATGCTATTGGCATTCTTTTTCACTAGCTGCCATTGGCCTTTACACCAACACAGTGGCAAAGAACAATGGAAGGAACATTAGGTAGAGATAGCCCCATATATACTATGTTCTCATTTCGTTTTTTTATTTTGTTTGTATTTATGGTCTTTAATGCTCATGTTTTTATGTATGTTTCTTAAGTATATGGATGTTGTTATTTTAATTGTGATATGTGATGCTCAAAGAGAATAATTTCCCAGTTGGGGATAAATATAATTTTCTATCTATTCAACATTGGGGAATATACTGGTACTATATAGGATAAATAATAAGACTTTACACTTATAGTATTTGCACTAGCAGTATGCTTGAAAGACCACATGATGGCACTGTTTAAGAAGTGGACAGTTTCCCTGACTTATGCAAAGTAAACTTTTATCAATATATTTTGTCCTGGACTCAGTAGTGAACCTAGGGTCTTTGCATCCTGAGGCGGACTATCGAAAGACGGCCCCCCTCCCCCCCAAAAAAAATATAAAATTGCGTTTACATGTTGTTAGCGTCACACACTGTTATTGTCGTACAATAAACATACACAAACCTATGAAACAGTTTTTAAGAATTCTTCTTCCTGTATTACTTCAGTATCAGAAATCAACAACACGGCATTAACAATGAAAGTAACTTCACACATCTTCTGCTTGGTGGATGGACGAGCCCACGTGGCCCCCATTCTCTATAATACTGTAGGAGCGCTGCAGATAGATGACTACTGGACTTTGGCTATCTTTGGCGCTCCCATTGAAGTGAATGAGAGCCATGCGGGTTCGTCCATCCACCAAGCGACACACCTATATATATGGCTGCGGTCAGGCTGTATTCCAACCCGGTGGGGGAAAAAAAAAAACAATTCTCAGGCTCAGTGGGGTCTCAGCAGACAGACCCCCATCAATCAGGTATTTATTCTCTATCATTTAGGTGAATACAGGGCAGTAACATTTTGTGACTTACAGGTGACGTCTCTGACTAATCCTTCACATTTCCCTTCTCTTCCCTCTGGACCGCCATGACCACTTCTTCCAGCTGTGACTTGTCTCTGTAAAGTTTGCAACACAGACATCTTTGGCTCCTCACTTTTCCAGGCATCCAACCCACGCTGTCCTCACCTATACAAAGCCCCCATCCTGCTGCTACCCCAATTATAAAATATATGATATAACCCCCCATAATGAATAATACTGCCAAATGCACCTTTATATTAATAATGTCCGTGTGTACCCTGTATAAATAGTGCCCCTTATTAATAATGCCCCAGGTGTTAACTAATTAAAAGGTTTTCCAGGTCATTAATAAACTAATCAGTGGGGCTCAAAAACCCAGGACCCCTACTGATCAGCTGTTTGAATGAACTGTGGTACCTGTGTAAGCGCCGTGACTGCTTCTCTGTTTACATAGTGTCATTCATCTTAGATCGGCCATGTAATGTAACTACAGCCTCGTCCTATACATGTCTATGTGACAAGACTCCAATTACAGGAAATGGACTCCGTACATCAAAAGTAGGTATAATGAAATGTGCTTTATTCACTTCCAAATACAGTACGTAGAGTGCAACAGTGACATCACTGTATTATGCTCCATAGTGGCCCCTGCACTCGGTATTATACTCCATAGTGGCCCCTACACACGGTATTGCCCCACAGTGGCCCCTGCACCGGTATTATGCTCCACAGTGACGTCACTGTTGCACTCTACGTACTGTATTTGGAAGTGAATAAAGCACATTTCATTATACCTACTTTTGATGTACAGAGTCCATTTCCTGATGTCTAAGGGTTGGGATCCTACTCCGCACTAACTGGTGTTACTATCCACATCCACCAAGAGAAGACTGTAATTACATCACACGGTCACTATAAACAGCCAGCGTATGATATAAACAGGCGCCATAGCCCCCCATACAACTGATCGGGGGGGTGGGGGGGTCCACGGATCTCTTATTGATCTGTCCTAAGGATAGAACATCAATAAAAATGAGCTGGAAAGACCCTTTAATAAAGCCCAAGTGCCACCTTAAAGGAGTTGTCCAGGATAACCACTTTTTTAATATGAGGCCAGAGAAGGTGCTCCAGTGTCTCCAAGCGCATTTCAGTCCTGCTGCTCCGGTGTTTTCTTCCCCACAGTACTGTGATGTCCCGTGTCAGTGACCTCAGCGGTCATGTGCGGTGGGGACTTCCACCAGAAGAAAACACCAGAGCAGCAGAACCAGAACGCGGTGGGAGACATCGGAGCACAAGGTACAGGGGAGTAGGTGTTTTTTTTTTAATACAGTATTACATGGTATTATGGCCTGCAGCGGCCCCTGCACACGGTATTATGCCCCGCAGCGGCCCCTGCACACTGTATTATGCCCCGCAGCAGCCCCTGCACACGGTATTATGCTCCATAGTGGCCCCTGCACTCGGTATTATGCTCCATAGTGGCCCCTGCACATGGTATTATGCACCATAGTGGCCCCTGCACACGGTATTATGCTCCATAGTGGCCCCTGCACACGGTATTATGCTCCATAGTGGCCCCTGCACACGGTATTATGCTCCATAGTGGCCCCTGCACTCGGTATTATACTCCATAGTGGCCCCTACACACGGTATTATGCTCCACAGTGACCCACCCATGAACTATTATTATACTCTGGGGTCTTTTCAGACCCCAGTGTATAATGATCGGAGACCCAGGTGGTGACAAACATAAAAACCAGTGTTACTTACCTGGGCTCCGGTGCACTCCCTGCTTTTGATTCCCCCTTCTGCGTCCGATAGCAGAAGGGGGAAGCGGAGGCGGCCACAGCAGGTGCGGGGATCGATAAGTAAATAGGCCGTTACCTGCTGGTGTTACTCTAGTAGGTAACAGCCTATATATATATATATATATATATATATATATATATATATATAAAAAAAGTTCTCCTCACCTACCTGCGATCCCTTGATGGAGCCGCCGCCGTCTCTTCTTCACCCGCGTCTCAGTGTAGGAGGCGCAATGACGTCATTGTATCACTGCCTGCGCTGAGATGCGGAGATCTCGTAAACCAGGACAGCTATTGCAAAGCTTTGTTTTTTGTCCTGGGCTGGTTTACGGTAAATAGAATGTAAAAAATGTCGCCCCCCCAGACAGTGCCGCCTGAGGCAGCCGCCTCACTTCGCCTCATTAGAGGTGCTCCCCTGCCAGGACTATACATACTTCCTAACTGTCCAGGATTCAGCAGGACACTCTCAGATTTTGGGTGCTGTCCCACTGTCCTTGGTGGTGAGAGGAGAGCTTCAACTCCCGTCACAGAGTTGAGTATAATAGTCAAGCAGGGTGCTGTCCTCTCCCTGCCTCACCATTCAGCTGCTGTCTCAGCAGGTTGGAAACAGGCAGGAGCGATATAGGAATGTCACTGCATTGTGTCTGCTGCTCCAAGGTCTCCAGCAGCAGAGACTGCTGTGCCCCTTTTTTGTGCATTTAACTCTGGGGGAAGGAGGGATACACAAGAAGGCCACATTATAGTGTGGTGGGCACAATGAGGGGGCATTATTTATACTGTGCGGGGGCCAAAATAAGAGGACATTATAGTGTGTAGCCTAAAATGAGGAGCTTTATATTGTGTGGGCCAAAATGAGGGGGCATTATACTGTGTGAGAGCCACAAGGAGGGGGAATTATATTGTGGTGGCCAAAAGGAGGGGGCATTATATTGTGTGGGGACACAAGAAGATATTGTACTGTGTGAGGGCAACAAGAGGGATATTATACTATGTGGGGGCCACAGGAGGGGGATCTTATACTCTATGGTTCCACAAGGGGGCATAATACTATATGGGGCATTATACAAAGGGACTGGGTGGGATTAGGCAGGGCCAAAGGAGAATAGGTAGAGGCATGGCTTATTATATGTAAATTTTCACAGATTTTGTCCCTCTGAAAAGTGTGAAGTATGTGATCCAGTACCTCTACACATCAGCTGTTTGCTGAAGAGGCAGTGTATCATGAGTAGCACAGCTCAATGCAATATGTAGTGGCTGGGGAAGGCATTCAAGAAATTCGGGCTGAGCTTGCAGTACCTTTCACTGTGCTAGTTCTGATACACTGAAGCTGTCACTGATTTACTATTGATAAGCTATCCCAAGGATATTCCTAGACAACCACTTTAACATGATTGATCATCACAAGAGGGTTTCTTATTCAGAACAGTTGTTAATATCAGGCAAAGCAACTGTACATAGGAAATGAATCACTGAATGAACAAACTGTTTCTTTGCTGCACACCCTGTGTTAGATAAATAAAGGTAGGTTATAAGTGGCACTATTACATCTTACATCCATATGCTTTGTGTAACATCTTTGCCCGTTCGGATTTCTGCGCCATCCTCCGGCCATATGCTACGGTGCAGGAGGTGTGTCCATTTATGATCCTCTGCTCCTGGGCCTAATGCTGTTTTAGCACAGCTGAGTATTCGTTGCGTTCTAAAGAGTTAACATTTGGTGCACTTTTGATTGACATCCTTCCTTACCAATCAAGCTTGGGGTGGATTCCTGATACCCTTTATATAGTTTCCAACCCTCTCTTGGATGCATGCTATTAGTCTCTCTGAGCGTGCTAAGTGTTATACTGTTTCCTCTGATTATCTATTTCTGACCTTGGCTTTTCCCTTTGACTATTCTTTTGGTTCTGATTTTGTACTTTGCTGCCCGACTGGTTCTAACTTTTGACTCTCTTTATTACCCGTTTGTTTGTCTTGTCTATGTTTGTGTATTCACTTGTATTATAGGAAGGGTCCGTCGCCAAGTTGTCCTCTACCGCTTAGGGTAGTTGAGGCAAGTAGGTAGGGACAAGGGGTGGGTCAAGCATCAGGACTCACTGTCACCGTCGTTCCCTTTCCTCCCAGGTTTTTGCAGCAGCTACTGGGGAATTGCTTAATTGACAATTCCCTAACATTTTGATAGTATATGCATAGTGGTTGTATTGTATAAGTGGTTGGTAAACCATTTAAATGTTTAGTATAATATACAGTATATGGCTTTTAGAATTTTACAATGAAGCCCGAAATACTTAGACTTCATACACAGAACTAATTCTTTAGCAGTAGGCTCAGGATCCACTGTGACAAACTGTATTACCTGGGTTATTGTTATATCATTTAAAACATTCTTTGCTTCGAAGTGTTAAAGGGGTCACCTGGGGAATAATAAAGCTTACTAGTGCATTTCCTGCACTAGTTAAGCTTTATTACTAATATATAACCAGGTCCCTCAGAACTCCAAAGTTTACTTTTGCAGAGTGCAGCAAGGTGCCAGAACTGTGTACATGCTGCCTTCCCTGTTGCCACTTTGGCTAACAGCAACTCCCGCTGCTCTGGCTGTAGGGCCAATGAGTAGAGAGGAGTCAGTCATGTGATCAGAGCGTCAGCATGGGAGGCAGAGGAGCAAGATTCTGGGCTCATCAACTGCGCTCTGCAAAGGAAAATTTTGGGGCCCTGGGCACCAGCATATATGTTAGTTATAAAGCTTAACCAGTGCAGGGAACGAGCTGGTAAGCTTTATTATTACCTGCATAAACCCTTTAAAAGATGCTCCCATGTTATAAAGTGATGGGATAACGCTAGAATGTGCCGTCACATTATGACTTGGGATTTTCACTGAAGAGAAAAAAAAATGAAGAGAACACTCTGCTAGTGTAGTGACACTCCAGTCCTTTAATGGGGGCGCAGTACCAATACAGCATCCCCTCCGTTGTGATATGCTACCACTTTATAAGCCACTACAAGAGTACAAAATATTGATGGGGCCTAAATCTTTATGAACTTGGTGCACAAGTATTCAAAGATACTGTACACTATAAGGTCAAAAGTATTGGGACACTTGCTCATTATACCTACAGGATCTTTTATGACATCCCATTCTAAGCTCATAGGCATTAATATGAAGTTGGTTCTCTTTATGCATCTAAGACTAAGGCCCCATGTAGCGAGCCGCAGCCAAAAATCGGAAAAGACCATGGAAGAAACGCATTGCATTTTTTTTTGCAGCGTTTTTCACAGAAAGTCTGCAGAATTTTCCTCTGTGGACTTTCTGTCCCTATCATACCTACACGGAAAATGCCAGTGTTTCCATAGGTCTAATTGACATGCTGTGTATTACAAAAACGAGATGTTTTTTGAAATCACAGCACTTCTGCTGTGGATATTTTTCTGCATTGTGCGGCTGGAAATAGCCAGAATCCCATCCACTTTGCAAGTACTGTAAAACACCATGGCATTTACGCTACGTGGGGCCCCGGGCTAAAACAACTTCCACTACAGGATTTCTACAAGAAGGTGTGTCTCAGGAATCTCTCTGCATTCATTACTGTATGTAATGCAACACATTTCATATGACACTAAGGTTGTAAGCCTAATTGTGCCTTAAAGGGGTTTTCCAGGTGAAAAAAACGTATTTTTAAGAACTGTATTTTAGTGCTATTAATGGGTTAATAAGTGCACCAAAATACCTTTAGCAGTGTTTTGAGTGATTTCTGAGTTTATCTGGGAGCTCCTGGCATCCTCTGAATTTGTTTACATGGGTAGCTTCTTGCTGTCTTAGCCTACAACTACCGTGATCCCCCTCTCACTGCCTCCCCCCTTCCTGTTTCCCTAGCTACCCCGCGGAGTACTAGCCCTACCTACCTACCTCAGCCCATCCCCCCACCCCATCATACTTACCTGTCTTCTGTGTCCTGGAGATCAGTTTCTTCTGTCCCGCTGACTCCTTCTTCTGTGGACTTCTTGCGCATACATAGTAGGCACTCTTCACTGCTCTATTGCACAGGCACCGGCGGAACCAGAGGAAGTGACGATTCCTGCCTGAAGAACAGTAAGTATGATGGGGATGGGGGGGAATATTGGTGATGCTTCATTTCGAGAAACGCAGAAACGGAACGTCAGTGAATTAACAGAAAATGGTAATTACTTACCGGTAATTGGATTTTCCAGAACCCACGACAGCACCCAGAGAGAGGATCCACCCCCAGGGACAGGAAACCTACGGTATAAAAAGGTGGGGCCTCTCCTACCCCTCAGTTGTTTTATAGAAGCGAGAGAGAGACTCCAGTTAACTTGTAACTCATGACCCTAAGGCCAAAATTTTTTCTTTTTTTTTTTTTTTTTGCTTGCTACACCCAGTGCCAAACAAAAGTCCATCACCAAGAAAAAAGGGAGGGATAAAGGACAGTGCTGTCGCGGGTTCTGGAAAATCCAATTACCGGTAAGTAATTACCATTTTTCCCATCACCCACGACAGCACCCAGAGAGAATAAAATAGGAAAACACTAGGGAGGGACCACCGCTTGTAAAACTTTCCCTCCAAAGGAAAGATCAGCAGAAGCCCCAATGTCCAGCCTATAATGGCGAAAAAAGGTAGAAGGTGAAGACCAGGTTGCGGCTTTGCAGATAGATTCTATGGAAGCATCAGCTCTCTCGGCCCAGGAGGTGGCAATCGTCCTAGTAGAATGTGCCTTGAGCCCCACTGGGGGGGGAGGCCCAAAGAACTGTAGGCCAGGGAGATTGCTAGTCTCACCCACCTAGGCAGACTACACTTAGAGGCCGCCTTCCCTTTGTTGGGACCTGAAAAGAGAACAAAAAGGGAAGTAGATTTCCTCCAAGAGGAAGCAGAGGCCAAATACTGGATTAGGCAACGTCTTACATCCAAACAGTGGTATTCCTGCTCTTTAGCATTACTTGGGTTAGCACAGAGGAAGGGGAGAACTATCTCCTGAGATCTATGAAATTGGAGGCTACTTTAGGCAAAAAAGCTGGGTCTGGTTTAATTATTACCCTGTCCTCTGTAATAACAGTAAATGGTGGGTTAACTGATAGAGCCTGCAATTCTCCTATGCGACGTGCCAAGGTATGGGCCACTAAAAGAATCACTTTCAGGGATACATTTTTAATAGGGATAGAGTCCAATGGTTCAAAGGGAGGTTTAGTTAAGGCAGACAGAACTAGGTTCAAGTCCCAGGGAGGAACTCTGGACCTAACAACCGGTCTACTTCTAGAGGCTGCCTTGATGAACCTAATCACCCAGGGATCGTCAGCCAATTTAACGTTTAGCAGAGCACTAAGGGCTGAAACCTGGACTCTTAAAGTGCTGGTAGAAAGCACCTTTTCTAGCCCCTTCTGAAGGAACTCTAGAATCTGTTTTCTAGGTATATCCCTAAGCTCCCCTGGAGAACCCCCTAGAAATTCAAAAAACCGGAACCAAGTCCTAGCGTATATTTTAGTAGTGACCGATTTTCTGCTTTTTAGAAGAGTGGAAATGAGATTCTGAGAAAAACCTTTAGAAGCTAGTAATCTCCGCTCAAATTCCAGCCCGTCAAATGTAAGTGGCTGGACTCCGGATGGAGAATGGGGCCCTGACATAGAAGGTCCTGGCTGACTGGGAGAATCCAAGGGTCTGAAACGGACAGGATCCTTAGCCAGGTAAACCAGGCTCTCCTCGGCCAAAAGGGGGCAATTAGAATAACCCTCGCTCGATCCTCCCTGATCTTCCTCAGAACTGCTGGAATGAGAAAGAAGGGAGGAAAAGCGTAAGCTAGATTGAAATCCCACTTGTGGGACAGAGCATCCACCCCAAAGGGGGATTCCTCTGGGTTTAGGGAAAAAAATCTCTCCACCTTCCTGTTTGACCGACTGGCAAAGAGATCTATTTCCGGGACTCCCCAAACCCTGGTGATCTCTAAAAAGATGGATGGGTTCAATTCCCACTCGCTCTGATTCAGACTGTGACGGCTCAAGAAATCTGCCCTGAAATTGTCTGACCCCCTGATATGCAGAGCAGACAAGGAGAGAACCAGAGGCTCTGACAGATGTAGAATCCGGGCCATTATTTTCATAAGGGGAAGGGACCTCGTACCCCCTTGCTTGTTTATATATGAAACTGCAGTCATATTGTCGGACATGATCCTTACATGGCGATTCCGAATACCCTGACCTGCGACTTTCAAGGTCTCCAAAATCGCCATTAGTTCCCTCTGATTTGAGGATGCCTGAGAAAGACTCCTTGACCAGCAGCCCTGGAACACCTGATCCCCCATGTGGGCACCCCACCCACAAGGGCTGGCATCCGTGGTAATAATTAGGGGGTCTGAGATCTTCCATGGAACTCCAATTTCTAGGTGACCCCTGACTAACCATCAACCCAAGGTTTCTCTTGTTGGCTGAGACACCCACATAAATTTGTCGAGAATTTTTTCTTCCTGACGCCAGGCTGCCAGGATTTCCCACTGCAGGTCTCGGGAGTGGCTCTGAGCCCGAGGTACAGCTGGAATACAGGCCGTGAGAGTCCCCAGAATGGACATAGCCTTTCTTATAGTGACCCTGGGGGACTGGATCAGAGTTTTTACTAGGGACAGAACCCTCTCTATTTTCTCTGGAGGGAGAAAAGATCTCTGAGCCGTGGAATCTAAAATGATCCCTAGAAACTTTTTCTGTTGAGAGGGAACTAAACTTGACTTCTCTAGATTCACCATCCAACCTAATTCCTCCAGAATGTTCAGTACTACTCTAACACTTTCTAAACATTCTATTCTGGATCTTGCCACAATGAGAAAGTCGTCTAGATATGGAATAAACAGAACGTCTTTCTCTCTTACATGTGCCCCCATTTCTGCCACTATTTTGGTAAAGACTCTTGGGGCCATGGAGATTCCAAAGGGAAGAGCCTGATATTGGTAATGCTGAACCATCCCTCCCATCTCTACTGCTACTCGCAAGAACCTCTGGTGACCTGGAAAAATTGGAACATGGTAATAGGCATCTTTCAGGTCTATAACCGCCATACAGCAATTGGGAGTTAATCTCACTGCTGACTGCACTGTCTCCATCCGGAATTTCTTGTAAGACAGAAACTGATTTAACCTTTATTATGGTTCTGTAGGAGCCATCGGGTTTCCTTACCAAGAACAGATGGGAATAAAACCTCTGCCTCTCCTCTTCCTGGGGAACTGGAATCAGCACCCTTTTCAAGATCAGGCTCTTCACTTCCAATTCCAGAGCCGATTGAGAGGTTAGGGAAATCTGAGTTCTGGTAATCTGAAAATTTGAAGGCGGAGGAGAAGAGAACTCCAACTTCAGGCCTACTCCCACTGTATCCAGGATCCAAGGGCTTGATGAAATTTTCCTCCAGGCAGGAAGGAACTTCCTCAGTCTCCCCCCTACCCAGGGCCTGGCGTCATTGCCTATCGGGTCTTGGATCTTTATTACAGGGTGAGTTGTTAAATAAGAACCCCTTGTGTTTCTTATTGGATTCTGCCCAGCTATTATCTCTGGACTTGACAATTTTCTGCCCTCTGTATGTTCCAAAGGGACGAAAGGACCTCTGTGTCCGACCAGAGGAAGGCAAAGGAAAAACTCTCTTTTTATCTGCTGCCTTAGCTAAGATGTCATCCAAGACTGGTCCAAAGAGATATTCACTGTCACAGGGCAGATTGCACAGCCGGGTCTTAGACCCTACATCACCTGTCCAACTCTTCAGCCATATAGCCCTTCTGGCAGAGTTGGTCAGGGCAAGGGAGCGAGTTGATAATCTTACAGCGTCCGCTGAAGCATCTGCCAAAAAATCTGCAGCTTTTCTAATAGTCGACAGGGCTGACAGAATTTGCTCTCTTGGGGCCTTATCCCTTAATTGATCTTCCAGCTCCCCTAGCCAGATCACAAGGGATCTAGCAGTACAGGTAGCCGCTATATTGGGCTTGAGGGACGCTCCTACTGACTCCCAAGAACGCCTTAGGAAGCTTTCTGCTTTTTTGTCTAAGGGATCCTTCAGGGTACCCATGTCCTCAAAAGGCAGTGCTGACTTCCTGGAGGCTCTGGCTACGGCAACATCAATTTTTGGTACATTATCCCAAGAAGAGCAAGCTCCCTCTTCAAACGGGTATTTACGCTTAACTCCTCTAGGGATAAAACCCTTCTTGTCCGGCTTTTTCCATTCCCTCTTGATATAAGCGATGTAATATTTTTATGGACTGGAAAGTGTCTCCTTTGACGAACCTCCAAACATAAATGTCCTGCATCGGACGGGAGGGTCTAGAGTCCTCAATCCCCATAGTCGCTCGAATGGCTTTGAGCAACTTGTCAGTGTCCTCAACTGGAAAACACGACTGTCCTCCCTCTACATCAGATATGGAGGAAGAAGAGGAGTCATCAGATAATTCTCCACTTTCACCTTGAACAGACTCCTCCTCAGAAGAGGAGTCATGACCCCGTGTAGAGGAACTGGACTTCTTTTTCTGGCCACTTTTACCCTTAAGGGAACTCCTGACCTCCTCCTGTATCATAGATCTGATACCCTGTAAGAATGACGGGGACTCCTCAGCAATAGTTCTATTAATGCATGATGGGCAGAGCTTTTTCTCATAAGAAGAAGAAAGTCTAGTTCTACATAAGGCACATTCCTTATTCTTAGATTTCGCCATGGCTTTCCTAGGTCTATCCTATAAAAGACAGGGGAAACAATTAATCAATAAAAAATAAAGGGTTGGCACGCAGCCACTTACATCCCCATAGAATACCGAGGAAGGTGGAGATGGACCTTCATCTTGCCCTCCATCTTGGGGTCTTCCTCTTGCCGGCGGCGGCTGCTGGGACTGGGGCTGCTCTTCCATACTGTAGAGACTCGGTGCATGGAGGGCCAGGAACTGCTTAGCAGCTCCACCATCCTTCAAACTGCATTATATGGCCATTCAGCCGTTAGGCCACGCCCCTTCCACCGGAGGCCACGCCCTCATTACCAGTAAACCACGCCCCTTCCACCGGAAGCCACCCACTTCCTTCCGGGCTGGCACCTCCATGTGTCTCCCTGCAGGCCCGGAACTTCTGTGGCCTAAAGCAGAGGAAACACACTCCTTCTGCCTGGATATCGGAACCCCCATGCCCGGAACACCAGCGGCGCATAGCTGGGGGGACGGCACCTGACTCCAGACTGGGCCACAGCTAACAGCCACCCATGGAAGAAGAGAGGCAACCCCTACCAGGACCAACTCTTTCCTATGCCATCAGGTAAGCCTGCCTCAAGCAGGCACGTAGGTCTCCCTCCAGGGACAGGAAACAACTGAGGGGTAGGAGAGGCTCCACCTTTTTATACCGTAGGTTTCCTGTCCCTGGGGGTGGATCCTCTCTCTGGGTGCTGTCGTGGGTGATGGGAAAAGTGTGCCTAGGGCGATCACATGACCATCCCAGGGATATGGGTAAATATCACTTTTTTTAACTAAGTAAATTAGAAGTTAGGCGGGGAGAGGGGGGTTAATTTTTTATTTATCCCAGACAACCCCTTTAATGTCTAAGCATTTTCTTCTTTCTTTTAGGCTAGGGACATACAGCAACTTTGGCTGTGACTGCTGGCAAAAACAATATCAGTAAAAACACCAGGAGCCCAGCCTAGCATGCAGCAGGTGCCACAGCATGTTTCTTCACCCAGAGTCAACCAGAAATAATTTAATATGCCAAATGTTTATGTCAGCCTGGAACAAAAGTGGCAGCTCTTACTGCCTGCACAACTAGGTTATGGGCTGTTCCAGTTAATAATGAACTGAAGTTACAGTCCTAAGACAACTAGAATTTAAAAAATAACCACAAAACTACAGAAAACCTTATAAGAACCCAAAAAAAAAACATTTACCTTTTCTGCTACAGAGGGAAATAATCAAAATAAGAGTGTCTTCAGCTATAAAAAAAAACAATGGCCCAAATATAACATCATAATAGGGTCTGCCTGCCAGGATTTATCACTTTTTGGGGTTATTTCACAAACTTACATTGCTAAAGTGTGTAGGAGAATGCTTATGTGGAAAGGTGGGGGTGTGCTGCTACTACTACTGCTGGAAAGTAGGGTCCTGTTACTCTTACTGGGAGAAACTGAGGAGCCTGCTGATATTGGGGAATGAACTTGGCTCTGCTGCTACTAATACTGCTGGTTCTCAATGTTGAGTGTTTGGGACTATAATTGTTATTAAGATTTTGAACTGTCATTGTTATTGAGAAAGTGAACTGCTGGCACTTATTATGACAAATAAGGTATGGGTATGTTGAATCCATTGAGAGACAGAAGGGGGGCCCATTTGATTGTTTGCTGATCCCACCAGTTGTTTGGTTTAGCAATTATCTTATGTGTATGGGCAGCTTAGGGTTTCATATATATAGTATAATTAATTGGAAGGTTGGGTTCACATCCGCACCCAGTGTCCGTCCAGCAATCTGTCTAAAATCAGCAGATGAAAAAGTCTTATAAGCCTGACTTTTTAGTCTAATGATTTCAATAAAAAAAAACTGAAAAAAAAAAAAACAGTCTATTGGACATCCGACAGAACCCATTATAGTCAATGGGGACTCCTAGGCTTAATTGGTGTTTGCTATTTTTGCAGTCAGTTTGTCCATTGTTCTGGTCCTCCAATGTTTTTTTTGTCTTAATTATTGCTTGTGTCACAGTAAAATATTTTGCACCTTCAAAGTACCAAATTTATTAAGAGGTGCCGGCCAGGGACTTGCATAGATATCAGCTATAACCATGCCAGTTTTCTGGCGCAAGTTACAGTAAATCAGTTTTGCCAAGGTGTCACACCACCCTGATGCCTTGACTCATGCCCTGCTCTGCCCACTTTTCTAAAAAGTGGTGAGCTGGTTGGAAAATAGACAAAGTGGATGTGTGATAAAAAAAAAGTACCACTTTTGCACCAAAAACCTGGAGTGAAGAGTGATCCTCATTTTGTTTTGCTGAAGATTATGCTGCAATATAGTATCAAATTTAAAATAGTGTGAACTAATGCATAAGGTCCAGAACTAATCTTTTTATTAGGGTTTTTATATTTATACACCACATTATATATGACAGTGCCATTTTCTATAAGTAAAACCATGAAAGTGGACACTAGTCAAGCGATCCTTGAGAACTAGGGCTGCTTTAATCATAGGGCCCCCTTAAGCTCCATGACATCATTCAATTTGTCCTGTCTTATGCTAACTTTGAGAGCCCCACACAGCCTAAGCCAGCAGCACCAATGTGCCTGGAGGGCTTTTGCTGCAGCAGGACTGCCCCCTGGCAGGCCATCTGATCGCTCCTCAGTATTCTTCAAACACCAGCCTCCACATCAATGTAGCATGATGGGTAGCAACATTCCCTGGACACCATACTGCTGGCCTGACCGCTATACAGGTAAGGAAGTTAAAGGAAGTCTGCTCAAGTTTTAAACTTATTTAGGTAAATGGAGCCGGACTCCGGCAGCCGGTGGAAGTGATGAGCGACACACACACTCACTGACGTCACACGCTGCTCTCCGTTTTACAAGTCTGGACTAACCCTAGCCCCAACAGAATAATGTTTGGCTCTGCCTTCTTCATCCTCCTTGGCAGGCTTTCTTTGCTCACTTTTACTCAAAGAAACACTGTGCAAGCTGTTCTGATCCATGGGCAGTTGGTTAGACTTAGACTAGTATGGTGATGGTGAGCGAGTCCTCCAACTAGTCTTTCCACTCCAGTGCAGACACCACGAGTGCCAGGCCTTAGAAATGTCTTTCTCCCTTCTCTCCAAACGTGCTGCCCATTCCAATTGCCCCATTTTTCCCACAAGCCATGTCAATAATAGCTCTATCATGCAAGTAATATTAAAAGGTATTCTAGTACATTTTAATGACTTCAATAGAGGAAAGGTCATTATTAAGATATCAGTGGAGGTCTGACACCCAAGACCCCCACCAATCAGCTGTTTACCAAGGGACCATCATTTTTTTTTGTTTTGTTTGTTTTTTTCCCCCTCTGCGAAAGCTGACGCTGCCTGCGAGGTCCTAAGCCACTGGCCAGTTGCAGTCTCAGCACCCCCAGGCCCTCTTTCTTCTGTCGGGTGATTTCAACCATGCCTCTCCATCATCCACACTTCCCAGTTTCACACAGTATGTAACCTGCCACACAAGAGACAACAAAACACTGGACTTGTTCTTTGCCAACGTGAGGGAGGCATACAACTCATCAGCCCCCCCCCCCTGGGGGGGTCGGGTCACAACCTAGTACATCTCCGACTTCTCTACAAGCCACTTGTACGTAGAGAACCAGCTGTCACCCGCACAGTGAGGATATGGTCCGAGGAGAGTGATGAGGCTCTGAGGGATTGTTTTGACACAACCGCATGGGAAGTTCTGCAGGATTCTTATGGGGAAGATATAGAAGGACTCACACACTGCATAACGGACTACATTAATTTTTGTGTGGACAACACAGTACCCACAAAAGTGGTGAGGTGCTTCTCCAACAACAAACCATGGATTAACTCTGATATAAAAACACTACATTAAAAAAAAAAAAAAAAACAACACAAAAAAAAAAAGAAAGGGAGGGGGAAAAAAAAAAAAAAACAGCCCCAACAAAAAAACAGGGAAAAAAAAATTTAAAAAAAAAAAAAAGAAAAAAAAAAAGGAAAAAAAAAAAAAGGGGGTCTGGGAGGGGCTTAAGTCAATTACGGGTCATAAACAGTCTGTCTGCCAGATTGAGGCAGATGTTAACTGGCTTAATGAACTAAACCTATTCTTCAACAGATTTGATCACACACCAGCTCCGCCCCACCCCAGTATGTCCTTCCCCCCCCCCCCCCCACAAACACCCCCCCCACCCCCCCCCCCCCCACCCACCCACCAAACCCACCAACCAACCTTTACCCGCCCCCAGCCGGCCCTCCACACGGGCCCAGGTGAGGCAGGAGATGAAAAAGATCAAGGCGAGGAAAGCCGGGGGGCCAGATGACATCAGTGCAAGGCTAATTAAGACTTGTGGGGACCAGCTGTGTGGTATAATTACATATATGTATAATATGAGCCTGAGGCAGGAAATAGTCCCTGAATTATGGAAATCTTCTTGTGTGGTACTTTGCAGTTCCAAAGAAACCCCACCCTATGGACCTCAACGCCATACAGACCTGTAGCACTGACATCCCACCTGATGAAGATCTTGGAGAGATTGGTTCTCACACATCTCCGCCCTCTAGTGAGCCCCGCTATGGACCCACTCCAGTTTGCTTATCGGCCGGGCATTGGGGTAGATGATGCCATCATCCATCTTCTGCACAGGGCTCTGTCTCACCTGGAGAAACCAGGGAACACAGTGAGAATAATGTTCTTTGACTTCTCCAGTGCTTTTAACACCATACAGCCCAGGTTATTGAGGGACAAGCTGGGCCTTGCTGGAGTGGACCACCACCTCTCCAACTGGATCCTAGACTACCTCACAAATCGACCTCAATACGTGAGAGCCCGAGACTGTGTGTCAGGTACAGTGATCTGTAATACGGGGGCACCTCAGGGTACGGTTCTCGCCCCTTTCCTCTTCACACTGTACACTGCAGATTTTAGGTGCAACTCATCCAGCTGCTACCTACAGAAGTATTCTGGGGACACTCTGCAATAGTGGGTCTCATCACAGATGATGATGACAGGGAGTACAGAGAACTGAACCGGGATTTTGTGGACTCGGCCCCCCCCCCCCCCCCAAAACCACCCCCGGGGAACCCCCCAGCGAGGGGGGGGGCCCCCCCCAAAGGCAGAAGCCCTCCTAAACCAGTGGACATCCTGGGGACGGGCATCGAGATTGTGAACACCTATAAGTACCTGGGTTTGCTCCTTAATAATAAGCTGGACTGGGCAGATCATATGGAGGCCCTGTACAGGGAGGGGGCCAACAGGCGCCCCCCCCCCAAGGAGCGGAGAGCCCTTTGAATCCGGGGGGCACTTCTTAGAACTTTCTTCAACTCGGTAGTGGCATCAGCCATCTTCTTTGGAGTGGCCTGCTGGGGGAGCAGTATATCAACCAGGGACAGAAATAAACTTGACAAGCTGATTAGAAGGGCCAGCTCTGTCCTGGGGAGCCCACTGGACCCAGTGCAGGCGGGTGGGTGACAGAAGGATACTGTCCGTGGTGAGCTCCACCCAAAAAAAAAATCCCATCCCATGCATGAGACTGTGATTGCGCTGGGCCGTACTGTCAGTGACCGACTGCTCCACCCCAGGTGTGAGGAGGACGGAGCTCTCGCGCGTCCTCCCACCGCGGTGGGCTGTGCCACCAACATGACAGGAGTTGCGCTGAGCTGAAAATATCTCTCTGCCTGTTAAATCCCCCCCCGCGCACGCCCTATTTCTTTCTTCTTTCTATAAATATCCCCCCTCCCCCCAAAATTTCTTCCTCTATTTGTTTTTTTTTTTTTTCTTTCTTTTTCTTTCCGCTGCACCCACCCCCCCCTCCCCACCACGGTGGAAATAATAATTTTTTTTTATAATTTGTAAAGGGGGCCCGGGGCGCAAAGCCGCCCCCCCCCCCCCCCCTCCCACCCCCCCCCTTTTTTTTTTTACAGCCCCCCCCAAAAAGAGCCCCCCCCCCCCCCCCCCAGGGGGGCCTCCGGTCCCGGGGTGTTGTCTCATAGACTTAAAGGGGGGGGCGCTATAGTAATGTCAAGCGTTTGCAATGTGCTTTTCGCGGTACACACAGGGAGTGTTGTGGAAGTAGTGACCATCCCCAACAGGCTCAGGGGGGGCCCCCGGGGGGGGGGGGGGGCCCCCCCGGGGGGCCCCCCCCTTTACCTATCAGTATATTTTTGGCATGTGGGAGGAAACCCACACAAACACAGAGAGAATATACAAACTCCATGCAGATGTTGCCCTAGGTTGGATTCACATCCAGGACCCCAGCACTGCAAGGCAACAGTGTTAACCACTGAGTCAGCAGACATTAGGATACATGTGCGAACAGAGCCCCTACAACCAGTGTCCGTCTGCATTCACCCCATGTATAAAACATGACAGAAGCTTTTTGTTTCTTTTCTGTGAAACATGAAGGAAGAAAGTGTCTGTTGTGTTTTTTACATTATAGTCAATGGTAATGGACGCAGAAAGAGGGGGGCCCAATGTGTGTCGGTTACTGTCAACCTATGACGGTAACAGCAACAGACTGTAATAACAGAGGTGTGAACATACCCTTAAAATGGTATATGTTCCATAGTTCATGCAGTGCGTCCTTTCACATATATAATAAAAGTGACGTCAGTTCTTCGAAATGCAGAATAAATAGGAAGCAGTAAAAAACACTTAAAAACAAAATAAATGTAGCAAATCTGTAAAATATCCCATGTAAACACAACCTTCTAATACAGCGCCGCTAGTCTGCGCTCAGGCGGCAGGTACCCAGCACCCAACCCCCTGCACATGTGTCGGCCGCAGCAGACTGAGCGATGCCAGTGGGCGGAGCTTGTGACTGCCTGCTTCTCAATCTGTGCAGCGTACAGTGTGGAGATTGTGGGCGGGGCTTGTTATGGTTGTCCTGGTTACCGTGCAGACCACCCGGGCTCCTCCAGCCTAATTCCTTCAACCCAGCGAGTCCCCGGATGAAGAAGAAGCGGAGCGAGGGGGAATGGTGAGGGGGAAGTTGGGGGATGGGAGGGGATTCCGGGGAGCACTGCAAGTTTGGAGAGGAGGGGTGCGCAAATATTTAACCCCTTCAAGCCCTGAGCTGCCTGTTTACTTATAGCCTGAGGGATGAGCAGCGTGCCGGATGTTTTGGGTATTGGGAGCTGAAGGAGCTTGTGCCATTGTTCTCTGTGTGTGGATGACCCCCGGCCACCAAATATTAGCCACCCTGCTGTGTGAGGGCGCCACCGGTGTGGGGAGAGATTGAGGAATGTGCAGCCTGTGTAGACTTGTGTGTGTCTGGATCATGTCCTCCTCCACACTGCTTACATCATCCCCAGGACGTGGCTGTCTGTCATCTCATATGTGGGGTCCATCCCAGTATGTGCTAATGTGGAATCCCACCTGATGACAATACACATCCTACTGGGTCTCCCATATTGCTCACCTGTCCTACTTCTGCCTGCTAAACCCGAGTCCCATCTACTAGTATGAGCTACTTTGTATACTTTTTCCCATGGATCATTGCCTGCAAAATATATACACCATTGTGCCCCTTTGGTCGCACACAGTGCCTGAAAATAAATAAAGCTATATTTACCAGCAGGAGCATAGCTAGGGGTTCAGCACAGGAGAGGCAAACACATCTGAGTGGTCTCACTACCCAGGTATACCAATATTATCAATATACAATGACCATAAAGTGGTAGATACCAGCTCTACACAGGACTTTGGAGACAGTTTAAGGGTAGGTGTGCACCACTGTTATTTGAAGGAAAAAGGAAAACAAAAGAAGAAAAAAAAAAAAAAAAAAAAGGAAGTTTTTTTAGGGGGAAAGGGGGGTGGGGGGGCCCCCCCCCCCACCAAACCAAAGGGGACGTGTGTTGGTGGTATGGGGGGCCCCCCGGGGGCGGCCCCCCCTAACAGGAATCAAGAGCTGCAGCAGGCAAATCGGGCTATCAAACTTGATAACAGCTACAGAGAACTAACGGATCTGTCCCGGCACCTGGGGGGGGGGGGGGGGGGGGGGGGGGGGGGGGGGGCCCCCCCCCCCCCCCCCCGGCCCGGGGGGGCGGGGGGGTGGTTGGGGGCCGGGGCGGGGGGGGCGGGCGGGGCCCCCGCCGGGCGGGGCCGCCCGCCCCCGGGGGGGGGGGGCGGGGGGGCCGCGGCGCCCCTGTGGGGGGGGGGGGGGGGGGGGGGGGGGGGGGGGAGGGAGGACCGGGGCGGGGTGGGGGGGGGGGCCCCCGCCGGGGGGGCGCCCCCCGGGCGGGGCGGGGGGGGGGGGGGGGGGGGGGGGGCCGGCGGGCGGCGCCCCGCGCGGGGGGGCCCCCCCCCCCCCCGCGCGGCGGTGGCGGCGCGCGGCGGCGCGCCGGCGGCCCCCCCCCCCCCCCCCGGGGGGGGGGGGGGCGCGCCCCGCCGCCCCCCCCCCCCCCCCCCGCGCCGGCCCCCCCCCCCCCCCCCCCCCCCGCGGGGCACCCACCCCACACAGAGCACAAAACCCCTCCCCCCCCCCCCCCCCCCCCCCCCCCCCCCCCTATCTGTCTGTCTGCTATCAATGTAATGCCTCTCCCCTTGGATATTCCTGTCTTTTGTTTTTTTTTCTGTTTTTCTTTTCTGCTTTGCCCCACTGAATTTCCCCATTGTGGGGCTATTAAAGGACTATTATTTTTTTTTTTTTTACAGCCCTTGTAGGGTGGCTTCTACACTTTTCAAAGATGCCTTTCTGATTCCGCATTGCAGCTCCATTTTCATGAAAATCAGTATTTATTGATTGATTTGAGCAGAGATCGAAGCCCCAGCAGGAGAAGAAACTCCTCTAAAGCCTTTTTCGGCTAGTCTATATAAGAATAAAATGCATATTTTCATGATAATACAGCTGCAATGCAGAATAAGAAAGGCATCTTTAGAAAGTATAGAAGCCACCCTACAAGGTACTTTCATTAGTTTGATACCGATTTTCCTGCTGACAGACTCCCTTTAATGTTCATTGCTCTCATCCATCAAAGGATGAGAGAAACAGAGAATAAAAACATTCCTTCCGTCATGTTTTTTACTTTTCTGACGGAAGAAAAAGCCCTGCATACAGGACAATAGTAAATAAGTATGACATCTTGTTTTTTACATTAAAGTCAATTGGAACTGACACAGAAGGAGGGGGCTCTGTCTGTGCCTGTTACTCTATTACCATTGCTCTACTACTAATGTCCATTGCTATCCATCTGGAACAGACTACCATGACCAATTCTTCCAGCTTTGACTTTATCTTTAAAGTTTACAACACAGAAATCCACATTGTCCTCACCTACACAAAACAGTGAAGGAGTCACAGCCTTTTCATGAGGGCTATGGCCCCTCCAAGCAGCTGACCAGCCGACATCCCAGGTGCCAGAGCCCACTATGTCCTTAAATCAATAATGCCCAAGTGTCATTTAGCTAACACTGCTCAGTTTCCTAGAGGTTAATATCCCCAATGCCATCTTATATCATAGCATTGTGTCCCAGACTCAGGACACCTGCAGTGCTCTCCAATGGCCTCATCACACTGTATAATGGTCCCCAGTGTCCCCTCCACATAGTATAATGGTCCCCAATGGCTTTTCCACACAGTTTAATGGTCCCCGATGGCTCCTCCACTCTCTATAATGGTCCCCTATGGCCACTCATCACAGTATAATGGTGCCCAGTGGCCCTTGCACATAGTAGTTGTTCCATATAAATAAAAAAAATCCATACCTTCCTAGCTCTGTTCCCCTGGAGCTCTCTTCAGCGCTCCTCTACTTGTCTCTGGCTCAATGCAGCAGGTCTGCCCTGAGCAGCAGATATCTAAATGGTGGAGCAAGAAGGTAAAGGCTTCATTTTTCAACATTGTAGTCAACTATATCTGCATAATGAGGACTCAGATATAGTTAAAAAATGTCTGGTAGTGTCCTTTAGACATCAATACAGTTGAAAGTGCTGCACGTGTGTGTAGTGGACCCCACAAAGTCAGTGGGCCTGGGGCTGCCGCCCCCAGATAGCTACTTCTCTGCTTACTCGTCCTCCCCACTGCTGACTCCAGCGATAAGCTCTGATCCATCCTGGGATTTGCTTACATGGCTACAGTGTGGAGGTGCCCATATAATCACATGACTGCCGCAGACATTCAGTGGTCTCCTGCTGTATGCCGCTGAGGCCTGTGATTGGCTGTTGTGGCGATGTGTGTATATACACATATATAAACAAATCCTAGTGGAAATCCTGGAAATAAATCGGATGGATAAGCATAGGTTTGTTTGTTATTTTCAAGTATTGGCTGCACTTGGGCAGAAGCTTTGGGAACTAGGACAAACCCTCAAGCCTTTAGACATTTTCATCCACCAATATTTATTAGGTTGGATTTAGTTTAATCTTTATCCTTTACAATTGTCCTAAAGCAAAACTTTTCTATTCTCTGTGATGGTGTTGTAACAGAGTAATTTTATTTATTTATTTTTTGTTTGAGTTGGAAGGGACCTCAAGGGCCATCAAGTCCAACCCCCAGCAAAAGTAGGAATTCCTAAATCATCCCAGCTATATACCTATCCAGTTTCCGCTTGAAGATTTCAATTGATGAAGAACTCACCACCTCCCGTGGCAGCCTATTCCACTCTCTCACTACCCTTACTGTTAGAAAGTTTTTCCTAATGTCTAATTTGAATCTCCTTCCCCTTAGTTTCATCCCATTACTTCTCGTGCTTCCTTCTGCTAATGAGAATAGGGTAGATCCCTCTGCACTGTGACAACCTTTCAGATATTTAAATACCGCTATTAAGTCTCCCCTTAGCCTTCTCTTCTGCAAACTAAGCAATCCCAATTCTTTTAGCCTTTCCTCGTAGGACATGGTTTGTAGACCTTCCACCATTTTGGTTGCTCTTCTCTGGACCTGCTCCAATAAATCGATGTCTTTCTTAAACTGGGGAGCCCAGAACTGTACACAGTATTCCAGGTGGGGTCTGACCAGGGCAGAGTACAGCGGAATAATTACCTCTCTTGATCTAGCTTCAATGCTCGTCTTGATACATCCTAGAATTTTATTAGCCTTTTTAGCCACCGCACCGCACTGTTGACTCATGTTGAATTTGCGATCTATTATTATGCCCAGATCCTTTTCCCCTGTACTCTCACTTAGTACTATTCCTCCCATACTATATATGCTTCTTGCATTTCTGTTACCCAGATGTAGAACTTGTCCCTGTTGAATACCATTTTGTTCACCTCAGCCCATTGTTCCAGTGTGTCCAAGTCCTTTTGGATGCATTCTCTCTCCTCTCTAGTGTTGGCTATTCCTCCTATCTTTGTATCATCTGCAAAATTTTATTAGTTCCCCATTAATCCCATCATCCAGATCATTTATAAAAATATTAAAAAGTACTGGGCCCAGGACAGAGCCCTGCGGCACCCCGCTTTTTACTTTCTTCCAGTTTGATGTATAGCCATTTAGAATTACTCGTTGTGCCCGATCATTAAGCCAGTTGTGAACCCACCTCACTGATATTTTATCAAAGCCATACTTTTTCATTTTTTCAATAAGAATGTTATGTGATACTTTATCAAATGCCTTAATAAAGTCAAGATATACTATGTCCACTGCATTCCCCTGGTCCAACCATTCAGTGATTTTATTGTAGAAGGAAATCAGGTTAGCCTGACAAGATTTATTAGGCATAAAGCCGTGCTGGCTCTGATTAATTAAAGCCTTCCCATCCAGGTGCCTAATTAAATGTTCTTTAACGATTTGTTCAAAGATTTTTCCTACTATCGAGGTCAGACTTACCGGCCTATAATTTCCTGGGTCGTCCCTATTCCCCTTTTTGTAGATGGGGACCACATTTGCCCTTTTCCAATCTAGAGGGACCACTCCTGTTTCCCATGACTTATTAAAGATTATTGCAAGGGGTTCTGTTATTTCCTCTGCTAATTCTTTTAAAACTCTAGGGTGTAAATCATCCGGTCCTGGGGACTTGGTTTCCTTAATCTTAGCTAAATGTTCTCTTACCAAACCTTCACTAATAATCGGCTTGGAGTCCTCTTTCCCCTCACCACTATCACCATTAATGTTGATCTTTCCATCCATTTCTTGGGAGAAGACGGATACAAAATATGAATTTAGTAACTCCACCTGCTGATCCACCATGTTAACTTTTTCACCCTTTTCGTTCTTCAGGACTCCAATGGTTTCCTTCACTTTTCTTTTGCTCTTAACATATCCCCAAAAACCTTTTACCTTACTCTTAACTTCTTTTGCAAGCTTCAATTCGTATTCAGCCTTAGCTTTTTTAATGCTTATCTTGCAGTGTCTGCAAACTGCTGTATACTCTCCCTTAGATATAGCTCCCATCTTCCACTTGTTGTATGTTTCCTTTTTCTTTTTTAGTAGGTTATGTAATTTTTTGGTCATCCATCCTGGAGTTTTTAGGTGATTCCCATTTTTCTTGCTTCTAGGTATTGTTAGTTCCTGTGCATTAATGATTTCCCTACGGAAAATTTCCCACCCCTCATGTGCATTTTTGTGCTTAAGTATTTTTCGCCATGGAATTCTACTAACCCTTACCTTTAGGCCCCTAAAATCTGCCCTACTAAAATCGAGCCTTCTAGTCTTTGTCTTCTCAGGTCTTCTTCTTCTTACAACCCCAAACTCGAGTATAGCATGGTCGCTGAATCCCAATGTCCCTGCTACCCTTAATTCCTTAACCATGTCCTCCTTGTTAGTTAAAACTAGGTCCAGAATGGATGTTCCTCTCGTGTTTTTTTCTACTAACTGGGCAATGAAGTTGTCTGCTAGAGAGGATAAAAATTTGATAGAGCTTTTACTCGTAGCTGTGTGAGTTTCCCAATGAATATCTGGGTAATTAAAGTCTCCCATGATAACAATTTCATATTTCTTCGAAAGCGTGGTCATTTGCTGTGAAAAAATCTCATCCATGTCTTCTGTCTGTCCTGGTGGTCTATAATAAACACCTATTATGATGTCCTTATCATTGTTTTTCCCCTGAATGGTTACCCAAATATTTTCCAATAAATTATCATTTTGTAAAACTGTGATTTCCGTGGAAATGTTTTGGGACTGTATTGTTCACAATTCTGTTAGGATGCCAGCACATGGGCAGTTTTGGTCCAGAAATTATTGCCTGTGTTGGCTGTATTTCCAAAACTGCATTCTGACCTAGACTCAGCTATATATGAGACACTGCCTCACCTAGGATTACAGTCCTGGACTGTAATCATGATGGGACAGTAGTTCCATGGAGAGGTATTGACTAACTACATCCCGGACTCACAGTAATATGGTTATCTATGAAAATGGAGGGAAATATGATTGAAATGTGGACTATATTTTCTGGGCTGTAATGTGAAGGGACCATTATTATCCGTGGCACACTCATGTTTATACAGGACAATGTTCTGCCAACCATTTGAGGATATTTTATGATGTATAAAATATGCAGCAAGCTGAGAAACAAGCATATGCTCATTTGTCACTATATTTGGATCACATTCAGGGCGCTGCTACAAGATGTGGCTTGTGCCGAACACCAGCCAGGGTTATTGCCTGCTTCTTGTTACTGACTGCATGAAGAGCTGTCCAAATTCGATAAATGCTTCAATGCGTTCAGTGAAAGCATCAGAGATATGGTCTAGAGTTCGACCATAGCCACATCGCGTGTAGCACCCTTACACGGGCCGTTGTGAATGAGTATGAGCAGTCATGATACTTCTTTGTAGATTAATTCTAATTTTCTAATGTAAAAGTAAGGCTCCATGCACACAAGCGTGTGTTTTCTCAGTATGCTAGTCAGTTTTTTACGGCTAGCACACTGACCCATTTTTTTCTGTGACCCCATACACATACCATGTATTATCACAGTTCCATGCAGGGAGCTGTGAGCCCAGGACAAAACTCAGGACAAGTCCTAATCCTGTCTGTTTTGTAGTCCAGACTTACTGCAGAAAATGAGTGGGTCCATGGAGGGCATGGACAGCACACAGGTATCAACCATGTGCTGTCCATGTCTTTTTCCCACGGACCCTTCAATCACACATTGGTGTGCATATTGTCTTAAATCATTTTTGTAGATTTTTTTTTTCAGCCTTGGTTTAATTGTGCCAATTTCTCTTTTTCAGCCTTTCTATAACAATGTGTACTACCCTCTTGAGCCTGAGCAGGCACAAATTTCACCTGATGTGCTAAGTACTCCTTGGATGCCACGTCCATCAACACCCCCCAGAATGCCTGCCTACAATCATGACTCCCGCTTTAAATTCAGAGCACGCCATGAGAGTGTGGACTGGAGAAGGATTGGGGCTATTGATGTGGACAGGCTGGCAAATGAGTTGGACTTTGTTACCCTTCAGGAAAATATCATGGGCATCACTTTCTGTAACTTAGAGAATGAAAAGTGCCCACATTGTCACAGTAGTCTTGACCCTGTACTACTGAAATTGTTCAGACTATGTCAGTACACTATTGAGTACCTACTCCATACCCAGGAGTACCTGACGACTAATCTGCAGACATTAGAAGAGAAAGTCCGTGCCACCCTGGCTGAGACAGAGGAAATCCAAGCGAAAATGACCAAACAGACTCAGGAAGTGAAGACGCTTAAAGAGGAATGCAAGCGGAGAAAGAAGATTATTTCTACACAGCAAATGCTCATCAGTGCAAGCGCCGGGCCCTACCACAAGGTAAAGGAAATGGATGTGACTACTAGACACGTTGGTAAAGATACTCCATAGTCATGTGAAATCTTTTTTTTCTTTGTTTTCTTTCGTGTCTTATAGATTGTAGAATACAGTAAAAAGATTGGTTAAAAGTATACATTTTATTTATAATATAAAATACTAAAATATAATGTTTATGTTTCTAATTGCAGTGCCAACATTGTGAGAAGGCATTCATGAATCATTCCTATTTGCAAAGTCACATGACCAGGAGACATCCAGAAGGTACATATCTGGTTACAAGTCTTAAAAGTGTACTATTATACAATTAATTTTCATGTGAAAAATAAGCATGATGTCGTTTGAAGCAGTGTATTAGGCTAAAGCCCCACATGGCGTCCCGCAGCAATGCATCGTGGTTCTTCCCGCAGCGCTTTGCACAGAAAGTTTGAAGAGGTTGCCTCTGCGAACTTTTTGCTTTAATTATACCTATAGGGAAACCGCCAGCGTTTCTGTAGATATAATTGACATGCTGCGATTTCCAAAACCACAACGGTTTTGGAAATCGCCGTGTGTCCACACCGCGTATTTTACTGCAAAGTGGGCATGGGATTCCAGTGAAACACGGCCTTGTGCTGCTGCCCTTACATGGAAAAGCCTAAAGCCAGATATGGCTTATGGACATTCCACATGATTATGACTTATGGGAACTTGGGGTCCTATGCACTTTACCAGCTACAGAATATATAGCATTTGGTTACATGTGCAGCATTTGTGCCAAAGTTCTTGCTTGTGAAAACGTCCACTATATATTGGATATTTTGAGTGTTCGTTGCCAGTTGTAAATAAAATCCAGTGTCAGGCATACATATGAGGTCCTCTTCAGTGGAGGTTGGTGGTCTGATAAGTGCTCAATATAGTTGTTCTCAGCTGCTGTAAGAGTTCTGCTCTGTTGGCACTCTTCCTCATATCAGACATGAGTGCCCTTGTTGATGAAGCAGAACATTTCATTAGTTGTCTGCCGGCCGCTTTTTCAGTATCACAAAAGAGATGAAAAGTATGTCAGCAGAGGTAGATCTGGCTGTGCAGATAGCTGGAGCAAGAGGAAACCTTCTCACCTTTCAATATCATTTATTTTGAGGTAGTGTTATTTTTACTGAAATAAAGCTTACATTTTCAGTCTAAATGTCTTAGTTAGCCAGTCAGTTTTACTTGTTGTCAGTGTATTATGTCTGTTTTTAGAGGGACATAAAAAGATGTTCATACTAAAGGCAAGCTTATCTTGAGGATAAATAATACTAAATCCAAAAATAACCAGCAACAAGGTCATTGATGCTGCTGTTTTGTCAGGCCACTTATCAGCTGTTATATTCAGTAAAGCCTTAATCACACGACACAGTGAAAAACGGCCATGAGAAGTCCATTTTTTGAACGGCCCTCACATGGCCATATTAAAAACAATGAGACTAAATGGGGAAAATTTATTATGCTTCGTACGCCAGTTTTCTGAGTGCAAAAATTGCAAGACATGAAAAAGCCACAAGTCGGGTTTGTGTGCAACAATTTGCAACTTTTTCCATTTCCTGAAACGGGGTGTGGTAAGAAGTGTGGCATGGGATTTATGATCATTTATGATCAAATGATGCCTGAAATCTACATCGCCTATTAGTTGGTGTAGATGTCAGTGCAGGTGCACAGCCTAGCAGGGGGGTACGTCTGATTTATGCTTCATCATAAATGAGGCGCACTATCCTCTGACAAAAGAGATATACTGTATATAATATATATATATATATATATATATATATATATATATATATATATACATATACAGTGGGGAAAAAAGTATTTAGTCAGCCACCAATTGTGCAAGTTCTCCCACTTAAAAAGATGAGAGAGGCCTGTAATTAACATCATATGTAGAACTCAACTATGTGAGACAAAATGAGAAAACATATTTAGAAAATCACATTATCTGATTTTTTAAGAATTTATTTGCAGATTATGGTGGAAAATAAGTATTTGGTCACCTACAAACAAGCAAGATTTCTGGCTCTCACAGACCTGTAACTTCTTCTTTAATAGGCTCCTCTGTCCTCCACTCATTACCTGTAGTAATGGCTCCTGTTTGACATTGTTATCAGTATAAAAGACACCTGTCCACAACCTCAAACAGTCACACTCCAAACACCACTATGGTGAAGACCAAAGAGCTGTGGAAGGACAACAGAAACAAAATTGTAGACCTGCACCAGGCTGGGAAGACTGAATCTGCAATAGGCAAGTAGCTTGGTGTGAAGAAATCAACTGTGGGAGCAATAATTAGAAAATGGAAGACATACAAGATCACTGATAATCTCCCTCGATCAGGGGCTTCACGCAAGATCTCACCCCGTGGGGTAAAAATGATCACAAGAACGGTGAGCAAAAATCCCAGAACCACACAGGGGGACCTAGTGAATGACCTGCAGAAAGCTGGGACTAACGTAACAAAGGCTACTGTCAGTAACACACTACGCCGCCAGGGACTCAGATCCTGCAGTGCCAGACGTGACCCCTGCTTAAGCCAGTACATATCCGGGCCCGTCTGAAGTTTGCTAGAGAGCATTTGGATGTTCCAGTCTTCTGGTTTTGGGAGAATGTCATATGGTCAGATGAAACCAAAGTAGAACTGTTTGGTAGAAACACACCCCGCCGTGTTTGGAGGAGAGTGAATGCTGAGTTGCATCCAAAGAACACCATACCTACTGTGAAGCATGGGGGTGGCAACATCATGCTTTGGAGCTTTTCTCTGCAAAGGGACCAGGACGACTGATCCGTGTACATGAAAGAATGAATGGGGCCATGTATCGTGAGATTTTGAGTGCAAACCTCCTTCCATCAGCAAGGGCATTGAAGATGAAACATGGCTGGGTCTTTCAGAATGACAATGATCCCAAGCACACCGCCAGGGCAACGAAGGAGTGGCTTCGTAAGAAGCATTTCAAGGTCCTGGAGGGGCCTAGCCAGTCTCCAGATCTCAATTCCATAGAAAACCTTTGGAGGGAGTTGAAAGTCCGTGTTGCCCAGCGACATCCCCAAAACATCACTGCTCTAGAGGAGATCTGCATGGTGGAATGGGCCAACATACCAGCAACAGTGTGTGCCAACCTTGTGAAGACTTACAGAAAACATTTGACTTCTGTCATTGCCAACAAAGGATATATAACAAAGTATTGAGATGAACTTTTCTTATTGACCAAATACTTATTTTCCACCATAATTTGCAAATAAATTCTTTAAAAATCAGACAATGTGATTTTCTAGATATGTTTTCTCATTATGTCTCTCATAGTTGAGGTCTACCTATGATGTCAATTACAGGCCGGCCTCATCTTTTTAAGTGGGAGAACTTGCACAATTGGTGGCTGACTAAATACTTTTTTTCCCCACTGTATATATATACTGGTGTTGAAAACACCAGTTTTTATGAGTCTACCCCACTGAGTGTATGAACATGTCTGTTTTTTGTCTTGTTTTGATAGATAGAAAAAGACATGTAACTTTCATGGGTTTTAAAACGGCTGTGTGATGGCTATTCAAAAAATTGGCTGCAAGCGGTGCTTTTCTCTCCGCGTTTTTTGCCCTTTTCGGGCAGAAACCTGGCGGACCCCATTATAGTCTATGGGGTCCTCAGGTAACCGCTTTTTTAAGTGGATTAGGTTTCCATTCGGGGGATCCCCAAGCGGACCCCCCAAACGGAAACCCGAAAGGAGGTGTGAACCTAGCGATAGGTGTTCCTCATTTCTCCCAGGCTTCTTAGTGGCAAACCTGGCTTTTTGTGCAGTGGTATAGGAACAGCTTGACAGAAATTCTAAGAATAACCCAACAAAAGATGAAAACAAAGGGACCATATTTAAAACTAATTTTTGATATTTTCCTTTGTAAAGGAAAGCAAAATATTCAGCCGAGTAATAACCTGCAGTATGAGATAAACTGTCTAAAAGAGGAATTACGGCTTACCAAAAGTCAGCTGGAAGTGGAACAAGCAGCTCACTTAGAGAAACTTTCACAGGTAAGTCATCTTAAAGGGGTTTACCAGGCAAAAAATCTTTTTTTTAAAAAAGGTCTGTTAGTGCTATTAATGGGTTAATAAATGCTCCCGAATACCTTTAGCAGTGTTTTGAGTGATTTCTGGATTTCTCTGGGAGCTCCTGGCATCTTCTGCATTTATTTACATAGGTAGCTTCCTGTTGTCTTAGCTAATGCAATGCATCATAGTAGTTGTAGGCAGACTTGCAATACAGTGCCTTGCGAAAGTATTCGGCCCCCTTGAACTATTCAACCTTTTGCCACATTTCAGGCTTCAAACATAAGGATATAAAATTTTAATTTTTTGGTGAAGAATCAACAACAAGTGGGACACAATCGTGAAGTGGAACGAAATTTATTGGATATTTTAAACTTTTGTAAAAAATAAAAAACTGAAAAGTGGGGTGTGCCAAATTATTCGGCCCCCTTAAGTTAATACTTTGTAGCGCCACCTTTTTCTGCGATTACAGCTGCAAGTCGCTTGGGGTATGTCTCTATCAGTTTTGCACATGGAGAGACTGAAATTCTTGCCCATTCTTCCTTGGAAAACAGCTGGAGCTCAGTGAGGTTGGATGGAGAGCATTTGTGAACAGCAGTTTTCAGCTCTTTCCACAGATTCTCGATTGGATTCAGGTCTGGACTTTGACTTGGCCATTCTAACACCTGGATATGTTTATTTGTGAACCATTCCATTGTAGATTTTGCTTTATGTTTGGGATCATTGTCTTGTTGGAAGATAAATCTCCGTCCCAGTTTCAGGTCTTTTGCAGACTCCAACAGGTTTTCTTCCAGAATGGTCCTGTATTTGGCTCCATCCATCTTCCCATCAATTTTAACCATCTTCCCTGTCCCTGCTGAAGAAAAGCAGGCCCAAACCATGATGCTGCCACCACCATGTTTGACAGTGGGGATGGTGTGTTTAGGGTGATGAGCTGTATTGCTTTTACGCCAAACATATCGTTTTGCATTGTGGCCAAAAAGTTCGATTTTGGATTCATCTGACCAGAGCACCTTCTTCCACATGTTTGGTGTGTCTCCCAGGTGGCTTGTGGAAAACTTTAAACGAAACTTTTTATGGATATCTTTGAGAAATGGCTTTCTTCTTGCCACTCTTCCATAAAGGCCAGATTTGTGCAGTGTACGACTGATTGTTGTCCTATGGACAGACTCTCCCACCTCAGCTGTAGATCTCTGCAGTTCATCCAGAGTGATCATGGGTCTCTTGGCTGCATCTCTGATCAGTCTTCTCCTTGTTTGAGATGAAAGTTTAGAGGGACGGCCGGGTCTTGGTAGATTTGTAGTGGTCTGATACTCCTTCCATTTCAATATGATCGCTTGCACAGTGCTTCTTGGGATGTTTAAAGTTTGGGAAATCTTTTTGTATCCAAATCCGGCTTTAAACTTCTCCACAACAGTATCATAGGCCTGCCTGGTGTGTTCCTTGGTCTTCATGATGCTCTCTGCACTTTAAACAGAACCCTGAGACTATCACAGAGCAGGTGCATTTATACGGAGACTTGATTACACACAGGTGGATTATATTTATCATCATCAGTCATTTAGGACAACATTGGATCATTCAGAGATCCTCACTGAACTTCTGGAGTGAGTTTGCTGCACAGAAAGTAAAGGGGCTGAATAATATTGCACGCTCCACTTTTCAGTTTTTTATTTTTTACAAAAATTTAAAATAACCAATAAATTTCGTTCCACTTCACAATTGTGTCCCACTTGTTCTTGATTGTTCACCAAAAAAATTAAAATTTTATATCCTTATGTTTGAAGCCTGAAATGTGGCAAAAGGTTGAAAAGTTCAAGGGGGCCGAATACTTTCGCAAGGCACTGTACCTCCCTCTCACTTCCCCCCTTCCTCTCTTACACCCCCCTCCCTGTCTCCCTAACTATCCCGCCCACTACTAGCCCTTACCAATTAACTCAGCCCACCCCACCGTACTTACCTGTCTTCCTTCTGCGGGATGGCTCTACTCTTCTTTGACTCTGCGGGATTATGCGCAAGCTGGAGGTGCCTCCGACGCATGCGCAGTAGAGATGGTACCTCTGCCAT
The DNA here is from genome assembly GCA_947044405.1 of Leptodactylus fallax. NCBI lineage: Eukaryota > Metazoa > Chordata > Amphibia > Anura > Leptodactylidae > Leptodactylus > Leptodactylus fallax. The sequence goes on along the minus strand of CAMRHE010000211.1, from coordinate 496,532 downwards.
CGTGTGCACAGGCCGGAGGTGCCTCCAATGCTTGCGCAGTAGAGATGGCCTGTGCACGTGCCGTCAGAGGCACCTCCAGCCTGCACACGAGCCCACAGAGTCAAAGAAGAGGAACCGTCCCAGAAGGGAAGCCTGGAGAGGAAGACATGTAAGTATGATGGGGGAGAGGAGTATAGGTGACGTTCTGTTTCTCGAAATGTGGAAACGGAACGTCACCGGTTAATCAGAAAATGTGCCTGGGATATGGGTAACTATACATTTTTGCTAAAGTATGTCATTTAGAAAGTAGGAAAGGGAAGGGTGCTTAGATTGGTGTAGGAATTCCATTTTATCCCAGACAACCCCTTTAAATGTGTATTCCCATCATATTATCACTAGAAAATGCCCTCACTTTATGTTTGATGGAGGTCCAATATCTAAGACCATCACAATTCCTGAGAATGAAGATTTCCTGCCACAGCACACTCATAGCTGCCTGGCTGTGCAGGGAACTACAGATGGCCGCATGCACAGTGGGTGAGTGGGTTTCCGCTGTACAGGGAGACCCAGCGAAGGGGATGCAACCCTAAATTAGTCCTTTTATTATCAGGATCAGTCGAGTCCCAGATGTCAGTCCCCTGTCGATCATAAAGTGATGGCATATATTAGTCATATGCATCGCTTTATGTGATAGGAATAACCCTTTAAACTGTCAGTTTTTCATGTCCGTTTTTCCGTTTTCATTAATTTGTCATCTGTTTTTCAACTAAGGTAAAAATAAAACACATGAGCTTCATTGAGCTATTATTATTATTATTATTATTATTATTTGCAACAGTCTGTTAAAACAGGGCATTAAAAAGGGACATGTGTATGTTCCCATTGTTCTAAAGATGGATGTGTAACAGACAATAAGAAAACATCCGTTTTTCACATTTGTTATATGTTAATTCCTCATTTCAGGTTAGATTGCAAGATGACCCCAAAGATCCCAAACCTTAAAGTTTCTTTTTCACTTGTTCGCTTTTCACATAGGTATGGCATCCGCATTTTCTGCCGGCTCCATGCATACCCATTCATTTCAATGTTTCTATTCAGAAATCAGCACTTCCTGTTTTTCCACTGATGTTGATGCATCATAGATGCTTCGCATTAATGAAAGTCTATGGGTCTGTGAAAAAAAATGACATCCATGTCTCATCTGTTTTTCATGGACCCAGAGACAGTCGAAATATAGAAAATTAAAATAAAGAAAAATGCATCTGCTTTTCACAGGGACATGATAAAAAAAATCAAGCATGGACAGCACACCATCCACAAATGAGCAGGTGCTGTCCGTGAAAAGCACAGACTGCAGATAAGGACGTGTGAATAAGGCCTAAGGAAAACAATTGGGTGAAAATGCACATAAGCAAAGAAATTGATGTAGCCTTAGATTACATTCACACAACAGTGAATACTGGCTGTGTGACATCCATTTTTTTAACGGATATCACACGGCAGCATTAATTTCAATGTCAGTGCATGGGGGCTATGTGCATGATTGTTATTTTGATGCTTTCTTATCAGGGACCATCAAAATATAGGTCATGTTCTATTTTTGTCCATTTTCACGGATCCCTCCATACTTTGAAATGTATCAGGGAGACGTGAAAATGGGTGCCCCTTTGGAGAAAGAAGGTCGTGAAAAATTCATTTTTTTCACGGCTATTTTGCATGTCTTTTGTGTGAATGTAGCCTTAGCCTTAAGTCAGATTATTAACATTAGCAAGGCATTCATTATGAGAAATGCAGTTGCTATTGATTATACAGTGGGGAAAAAAAAGTATTTAGTCAGCCACCAATTGTACAAGTTCTCCCACTTAAAAAGATGAGAGAGGCCTGTAATTGTCATCATAGGTAGACCTCAACTATGAGAGACAATGAGAAAACATATCTAGAAAATCACATTGTCTGATTTTTTAAGAACTTATTTGTAAATTATGGTAGAAAATAAGTATTTGGTCACCTACAAACAAGCAAGATTTCTGGCTCTCACAGACCTGTAACTTCTTCTTTAATAGGCTCCTCTGTCCTCCACTCATTACCTGTAGTAATGGCACCTGTTTGACATTCTTATCAGTATAAAAGACACCTGTCCACAACCTCAAACAGTCACACTCCAAACTCCACTATGGTGAAGACCAAAGAGCTGTGGAAGGACAACAGAAACAAAATTGTAGACACCTGTCCACAACCTCAAACAATGTAAACAATGAGGACCAAATCCAAGGATCCCTTGGTAATAGTATGTGGAAGAAAGGAACCGCGCTTACCCAGATGTCTTCAAGGAAGGTCTTCATTGATACCAGAACATGTCACGTTTCAAAGCTACAAGATGCCCCTTTTTCAAGTGTACAATTTTGGTTTATAGCATATAGTGAGATTACCCAGGTTTAAATAGATAGGATCCACCTTTGGATGACTGTACATGCGCACCAACCTATTCTTCTGCTGTCAATAGGTTGGTGCGCATGTGCAGTCATCCAAAGGTGGATCCTATCTAGTCCTATCTATTTAAACCTGGGTAATCTCACTATATGCTATACACCAAAATTGTACACTTGAAAAAGGGGCATCTTGTAGCTCCGAAACGCGTCATGTTTTCTGGTATCAATAAAGACCTTCCTTGAAGACATCTGGGTAAGCGCGGTTCCTTTCTTCCACATACTATTACCAAGGGATCCTGTGGATTTGGTCCTCATTGTTTACATTGGATGTATATGTCCTTGTGGCGGTACCCTGCAGCTGTCCCGTATTGGATGTCTACACTGACTATTCTGCACTTCAGGGAGTTGTGACTTTATCACAACCCCACAAGGTGAGCAATATTCTCTATACTACCTAGATCTACCAATTTGACGGTACTACACTATGGATTGCGCGTTGCTGTTTTTTCTTTGTTTTTATTAGTATCCACAACCTCAAACAGTCACACTCCACTATGGTGAAGACCAAATAGCTGTGGAAGGACACCAGAAACAAAATTGTAGACCTGCACCAGGCTGGGAAGACTGAATCTGCAATAGGCAAGCAGCTTGGTGTGAAGAAATCAACTGTGGGAGCAATAATTAGAAAATGGAAGACATAGAAGACCACTGATAATCTCTCTCGATCAGGGGCTCCACGCAAGATCTCACCCCGTGGGGTCAAAATGATCACAAGAACGGTGAGCAAAAATCACAGAACCACACGGGGGGACCTAGTGAATGACCTGCAGAAAGCTGGGACTAACGTAACAAAGGCTACTGTCAGTAACACACTACGCCGCCAGGGACTCAGATCCTGCAGTGCCAGACGTGTCCCCCTGCTTAAGCCAGTACATATCCGGGCCCATCTGAAGTTTGCTAGAGAGCATTTGGATGTTCCAGAAGAGTATTGGGAGAATGTCATATGGTCAGATGAAACCAAAGTTGAACTGTTTGGTAGAAACACAACTCGTCGTGTTTGGAGGAGAGTGAATGCTGAGTTGCATCCAAAGAACACAATACCTACTGTGAAGCATGGGGGTGGCTACATCAGGCTTTGGGGCTGTTTCTCTGCAAAGGGACCAGGACGACTGATCCGTGTACACGAAAGAATGAATGGGGCCATGTATCGTGAGATTTTGAGTGCAAACCTCCTTCCATCAGCAAGGGCATTGAAGATGAAACGTGGCTGGGTCTTTCAGAATGACAATGATCCCAAGCACACCGCCAGGGCAACGAAGGAGTGGCTTCGTAAGAAGCATTTCAAGGTCCTGGAGGGGCCTAGCCAGTCTCCAGATCTCAATTCCATAGAAAACCTTTGGAGGTAGTTGAAAGTCCGTGTTGTCCAGGGACAGCCCCAAAACATCACTGCTCTAGAGGAGATCTGCATGGAGGAATGGGCCAACATACCAGCAATAGTGTGTGCCAACATTGTGAAGGCTTACAGAAAACGTTTGAACTTTGTCATTGGCAACAAAGGATTTATAACAAAGTATTGAGATGAACTTTTGTTATTGACCAAATACTTATTTTCCACCATAATTTGCAAATAAATTCTTTAAAAATCAGACAATCTGATTTTTTAGATATGTTTTCTCATTTTGTCTCTCATAGTTGAGGTCTACCTATGATGTCAATTACAGGCCGGCCTCATCTTTTTAAGTGGGAGAACTTGCACAATTGGTGGCTGACTAAATACTTTTTTCCCCACTGTATCTGTAGGATGGTTAATGTGTTGGTAAAAATTCTTAGAAGGAAACTACCTGGTTTTATATAGTTATTACTGATCAGCTTATCATGCTGTAAGTCTTTTATTTCTACAGATACAAGAAAATGAACATAAGAAAACTATTGAACAGAATGTTTTAAAAAAGTTTGACAATTGGAAAAAAAGAAGAAAGAGAAAAATTTGAAGATGAATTGAGCAAAGTAAGAGAGATGTTTATGAAAGAGCTTAAAGAAGTTACATCTAAGAATACCTCTTTAGAAAATGTAAGTGACAGTTTCTGGTTTCTTGTAACGTACAGTGGGGTATGGAAAGTATTCAGACCCCTTTAAATTTTTCATTTTTTGTTTCATTGCAGCCATTTGCTAAAAGCAAAAAAGTTCATTTTATTTCTCATTAATGTACACTCAGCACCCCATCTTGACAGAAAAAAACTGAAATGTAGATATTTTTGCAAATTTATTAAAAAAGAAAAACTGAAATATCACATGATCATAAGTATTCAGACCCTTTGCTGTGACACTCATATTTAACTCACATGCTGTTCATTTCCTTCTGATCCTCCTTGAGATGGTTCTACTCCTTCATTGGAGTCCAGCTGTGTTTAATTAAAATGATTGGAGTTGACCTCACAGCTCACAGTGCATGTCAGAGCAAATGAGAATCATGAAATCAAAGGAACTGCCCAAGGAGCTCAGAGACAGAATTGTGGCAAGGAACAGATCTGACCATGGTTACAAAAGAATTTCTGCAGCACTCAAGGTTCCTAAGAGCACAGTGGCCTCCATAATCCTTAAATTGAAGATGTTTGGGACGACTAGAACTCTTCCTAGACCTGGCTGTCCAGCCAAACTGAGCAATCATGGGAGAAGACCCTTGGTGACAGAGGTAAAGAAGAACCCAAAGATCACTGTGGCTAAGCACCAGAGATGCAGTAGGGAAATGGGAGAAAGTTCCACAAAGTCATCTATCACTGCAGCCCTCCACCAGTCAGGGCTTTATGGCAGAGTGGCCCGAAGGAAGCCTTTCCTCAGTGCAAGACATGTGAAAGCCCGCATAGAGTTTACCAAAAAACACATGAAGGACTCCCAGACTATGAGAAATAAGATTCTCTGGTCTGATGAGACAAAGATTGAACTTTTTGGCATTAATTCTAAGCGGTATGTGTGGAGAAAACCAGGTACTGCTCATCACCTGCCCAATACAATCCCAACAGTGAAACATGGTGGTGGCAGCATCATGCTATGTGGGTGTTTTTCAGCTGCAGGGATAGGACGACTGGTTGCAATTGAAGGAAAGATGAATGCGGCCAAGTACAGAGATATCCTGGAAGAAAACCTCTTCCAGAGTGCTCTGGACCTCAGACTGGGCCAAAGGTTCACCTTCCAACAAGACAATGACCCTAAGCACACAGCTAAAATAACAAAGGAGTGACTTCGGAACAACTCTGTGACCATTTTTGACTGGCCCAGCCAGAGCCCTGACCTCAACCCAATTGAGCATCTCTGGAGAGACCTGAAAATGCCTGTCCACCAACGTTCACCATCCAACCTGACGTAACTGGAGAGGATCTGCAAGGAAGAATGGCAGAGGATCCCCAAATCCAGATGTGAAAACTTGTTGCAACATTCCCAAGAAGACTCATGGCTGTACTAGCTCAAAAGGGTTGTAACGTCTCTGCCGTTCCGGGTCTCGGCGCCGCCCTCCGCTCGCACGCTGTGGCGAAGGAGGCGTCTTCAAGTTGGTTCTTTGTGTAAGCTTCTTGATGCTCAGTCTGAACATGGTCCTAGTTCTCTTGCTGTGTAAGCCACACCCGTGTAATTAGGAACATTTCTCTCTGGACTGCATAGAGTTAATCTCTTCCTGGCCTGAGTGATTGACAGCCTGTGTACCTATCAGCTCTGGGGCTGGTCCCAGACTTTCTATAAACAGGTTGTCAGCCCTCACATGGCTGCCGGTTATTACACTTGTGTTTTGCCTGCTCTCTTTCTATACTCCTTGATACTTTGTTACTTGATTCTCTGACCCTTTGGCTTGCCCCTGACTATTCTCTTGGATTTTGACTTTGTACTGCTTTGCTCGTTTGTTACTGACCCCTTGGCTTGCTCACTCTGCTTCTGTGTTGTTTTTGTCTTGTCCTGTTCTCTGTGTCACTTACCCAGTATAGGGCTTGTCTTCAGGTTGTCCTTTTACCATTTAGGGTAACTGTGGCAATAGGAAGGGACAGTGGCTGGGGTGAGATTAGGGCTCACTTGTCTCTGTCCTTCCTCCCTGACCCCTGCAGTAGTGTCAGGGTTGCTACAGTTGGCAAGACCCTTACAAGGGTGCTTCTACTCAATACTGAGCAAAGGGTCTGAATACTTATGACCATGTGATATTTCAGTTTTTCTTTTTTAATAAATTTGCAAAAATATCTACATTTCTGTTTTTTTTCTGTCAAGATGGGGTGCTGAGTGTACATTAATGAGAAATAAAATGAACTTTTTTGCTTTTAGCAAATGGCTGCAATGAAACAAAGAGTGAAAAATTTAAAGGGGTCTGAATACTTTCTGTACCCACTGTATAACTATTGTCATTACATATCATATGTGGCTTCTTTTACTTTTATTTTTCCTTGGAAGTTTATGTACGCCTGTAAAAATAACACTATGAAACTTAAGCATTTTTTTACAATTCTTTTGTTTTAAGGTGGCATTTTTTTGTGTGATACTTTTTTTAATTTTTTTTTTAAACCTAGAGCATGCAGTGTTTTGATATAAACGCCAAGGATGCAAAAACCTCACCATAAGTGCCAAAAACACATTTTATAATTCCCTGTTCCCACAAGTAATGTTTTCTCCACTTGCTATGGCAATAAACATGCATGCCCATGTTCAGGAGACTGTTAAGGGAAGTAGTTCTTTTGACAGCTTTCTGAGGTGCATTGCCAGTTTTAGGCCTGGACCCTACGTTGCGAAAACGCAGCGTTTTGGCGCAGCAAAAAATTCTGGCTAATCCCATCCACACATTGCAGAAAAAAAATCCACAGCGGAATTGGGTGAGATTTTTAATGTATTGCCTGTGGCAGCGTGTAATAGAGCTATGGCAATGACAAGGCTGGGAGCCTTCAGTAGGCTTCTGGCTCTCATTGCAATCAATCATTCGCCATCCTCCGATTGGTAAAGGATGGCAGTACCTGTGACGTCTGCGCACTTTAGATGCCGCAGTCGCGTTTAACCGTGGCATCTAAAGTGTTAACATCTGTGTTGGCACTGTTCGCAGCTGTTAGCAGAGGGAGCTGGCTGTATTATACGGAAACACTGGTGGTTTCCCTATAGGTATAATGGAAGCAGAAAGCCCTCAGAGGAAACCTTTGTGGACTTTCCATGAAAAGCGCTGCGGCCCCCTACATAGATGTAATATTACTAAGGCATTCTAAAGAATAATAGCTATATAAATAAGTCACTTAACAGAAGATGGTTTCCTGCACCCCAATGTATGCCTCCATGTGCTGTCATGTACAGCTCTGCCATGTGCATAAGGCCATAGCTTGGTAAAGAAGAACAACACAAAGAAATAACATTGTTCCAAATAATCACTGGTATCTCTCATTGTTACCGTTGATGTAATTTAGTGCATAATTTGCCAATGTCAATTTCAGGAACTTCAGGAGATTAAAAAAGAAAGTCTGCACAGGAGATCTGGCCTTGGCGTTCTTCAGGAGAGTCCACAGAGCGATACAGAAGAGGGTACATCTAAGTGTCCACATGACATTCAGAGTGTGAAGGAAATGCTTGACATACAGGTATGGTTACAATATTCATGTCGAACTTCACTTTCTACAATTATTTTGGTCAATGAAATATATGATTCATACTTATTTATTTTTTTCCCCTGAAGGAAGAAAAGTGGGGGAAGCGCATTCATCAACTTCACGAAGAGCATGACAAGGAGAAGAAGCAGGTAGTTCTAAACACTTCATCTTATGTCACCTTAAAGTAGATGACAATTTTTGTATCATTTTAGAACACTAAAACATTCTGAAATAAATGCAGAGACAGTAGCAGATGTTTCTTTCTCTATCCAACCACCCTATTTATATCAAAGCTGAATCACTCAGAGTGCTATATGTGTGGCTTCCATTGTATGGATCTTTTGCAGGGGCGCATATTTGTTACCTTGGGGAGTTTAGCATTTGTAGTACAGACATATAAGTATATAGTTATAACTGTATAGCCGTATCCAAACAGAATATCAGTGTCCAATACAGTACCGTATATACTGGCGTATAAGACGACTTTTTAACCCCTTAAAATAATGGCTACAGTGGGGGGTCGTCTTATACGCCGGATATACGGGGGGCCGCACTGTGTGAGGTGTTTTTTTTTCCCCGTCAGCGCGTAGAGAGCCGCTTCCTGGGACCGCCGCGCATGCGCGGCAATCCGCCTCTCACAGTCATTAGAAGAGGCTTAGTACGCGCTGACGGGGCGGCGCGCTGTATGCTAATGCAGCCGCCCCGTCACAGCGGTCGGCGTCACAGAGCTGGGGGTCACAGGCGGCACTTACAGAAGCATGTCAGATCTTCATTAATATCACAGCATGGATGCGAGGGGAAAGCTGGCGGTGCAGTAACGCCAGATTCCCCTCGCATCCATGCTGTGATATTAATGAAGAGCTTACATGCTGGTGTAAGTGTGCATATTGCTACAATAAGTGCCGACCCCGCCCCCCTTCTCCTCCCGGTGACTCCCCGCCCCTGCACTAATCCTATTGGTTATATCTCACACAGTGCGGCTCCCTGCTCTTAGCATACTGAATATGTAAAAATATGTAAAATATGTAAAGAATATGTAAAAATACATATACACATACATAAAAGTTGAAAAATCACTTTACTAAGCTATATGGAGGGTTAACAACAGATTACTATCGTTTAGTAAGCTGTTTTTAACCCTCCATATAGCAATTTGGCCATGTCAGTATCCCTTTAAGTAATTACAGTTTAAGAAAGATGGCTGGGCAAGCAGGGAGAGCTGACCAATCCAAGCAGGATTTATACAACAAGCAGCCAATCACTGGTATAGCACTGTACATACCATAGCTTGCAGCGATTGGCTGCTTGTTGTACAAATCCTGCTTGGATTGGTCAGCTCTCCCTGCTTGCCCAGCCATCTTTCTTAAACTGTAATTACTGTAATAACACTGGGTACCGCATACAGTAATATTACAGTGGCAGTATTATCTGTACCTGTTCACACAGTAGCAACAGTACGGTACACACAGTACAGTATAAAAATGTCCAACAGTCAAAACCCCATCATGGCTCCACAAGCAAGAAGAAAGAAATATGAAGCCAGTTTCAAACTTAAAGTTATAAATTTTGCCAGGGAGCATAATAACTGTGCTGCTGCAAGACAGTATGGAGTTACAGAAAAGATGGTTCGGGACTGGAAAGCAAATGAAAAAGCTTTAAAGAGTATGCCAAGAGGTAAGTGTGCATTAAGAAGAGGCACCGCACACTGGCCAGAACTTGAAAAAATTGTAGCCGATATGGTGGATAAGCATCGCCAAAGCGGTTATGTAGTGACACGCAATCAAATACGCCTGTTTGCACTTCAGTGGGCCAAATCTAACCCAGATCACAGCAACAGATTTAAGGCCACTGCATCCTGGTGTACTAGATTCATGGCAAGACATAATATGGTACTGAGGCAAAAGACAAAAATTGCCCAAAAGTTGCCTGCTGATCTTGATGCCAAAGTGAATAATTTTCATCGCTACATAATAAAACAGCGCACTAAACACGGCTATCCGTTAAGTAGCATTGGAAACATGGATGAAACTCCAATGAATTTTGACATGGTTGGAAATAAAACCGTTCATCAGAAAGGTGAAAAAACTGTTTTAATTAAAACAACAGGGCATGAGAAGTCCAGTTTCACAGTCGTATTAGCATGCACAGCTGATGGCGCCAAACTGAGACCAATGATCATTTTCAAAAGAAAAACAATGCCAAAGCTCAAGTTCCCTCCTGGTTGTTTTGTGCATGTGAATGAAAAAGGCTGGATGGATGAAGAAGGGGTAAAGCTATGGCTTAAGATTGTGTGGAGCAGGCGACCAGGTGGACTTCTTAAAAAATCTAGTCTACTGGTGTGGGATATGTTCAGGGCTCATTTAACTCCAAGCACCAAGCAGAGGCTTGCAAGATTAAACACCCATGCCGCAGTTATTCCTGGAGGATTAACATCGCTGGTACAGCCGCTGGATGTGTGCCTAAACAAGCCATTTAAAGATCGCATTCGAGAACAATGGAATGAGTGGATGGTTAGCGGCGAAAAGTCATTCACAAAAGGAGGAAACATGCGTGCTCCACAGCTGGATGTTTTGTGCCAGTTTGTCATAAAAGCCTGGAATGATATTGATGAAGAAACCGTCATCAAGTCTTTCAAGAAGTGTGGCATATCAAATTCATTAGATGGCATGGAGGACGACTACTTGTGGCAAGATGAAGAGGAAGTAGAAGAAGCTGGAGCTGAGAGCGTACCATCTGATACGGAATTTGATCCATACGATGATTGCCTTACAAATGTATCACAAGATGTCATTGATGTACTTATGATATCAGATGACGAACAGGAGGATTTTGAAGGCTTTTAAAGGGAAACTGTCATGCCAGCAAGACCTGTTACAATATCGCAGCTTACAGTTATGATCACCAGGCACTTGCTCTCTTGTTTGTTTTGCAAAGTTTTAGCTTTACCGTACATGTTTGAAACAACCTTATGTTTATAAGTGACAGTTTTGCTGCTATATACAGTACCTGCATGTCATATGCATTTGAATTAAAATTAACATGTTGAAATCAAAGCAGACTTTTTTTTCATTTGGGAGAGGGGTAGTCTTATACAGTGAGTATATACCAAATTCTATATTTTTAGGGCAGAAGTTGGGGGTCGTCTTATACGCCCAGTCGTCTTATACGCCGGCATATACGGTATATTGAATACAACAGAAACTTTGCATTTGTGTTTTCTCTCTCTAAGGTTTCATGCCATTAGATCTGATAAAAATTAGACTGTTTCTATGCTTTTAGTGGCCGTTTCTAGAGTAGCACTGGCCGCATACATAAGATATCTGTTGATTGACAGCTTTCTCACCTGCTCAGCCATGCATGTACACATTTGGGTTAAACAGTGCATGTGTACTGAATGGGGAGTGCAGAGGAAGCCACTGGCAGGCACATCTGTTTGGTGAGCTAAAGGATTGTGCAGTTAAAATCCAACATAGCGATCCGTATCTCCCCTGACATCTTTTCGGGGGGGTGAGTTGGGAGAACCCCATGCACATTAAATGGATGGATGGGACTGCCGGAATTGGTTTATGCTTATTCTAACAGTGCAGATGAAAAGCCATAGTTCATTATAAAAAAAAAACATCAAAATCATGAAGTATTCAACAGTGCTTTTTTCGCGAAATGAGTAGTAATTTGTTATAAATACATCTATAAGAATCTTTTGTGTAGCAAAAGGCATTGTGTACTTTTAAGCACACTCTAAGGACCCTTGCAGACGACTGTGGTGTGGGTCAGTGTGCTATCTGTGTATTTCACGGATAGCACACTGACCCATTCTTTTCTATGGGGCTGTATACACGACCGTGAATTTCATGGTCCCATGTGCGGGCCGACAGTCCGGGCCACAAAATATAGAACAAGTCCTATTCCTGTTCTATTTTGAGGCCCTTGCTTCCTTGGCTCCTGTTCATTTAATGAATGGTGCCGCGGAAGCATGGCCCGTGCATGGGTGGCATACGGGGGACATCCCCGTGTCCCCCATGGTCTGCTCGTGCTTTTAATTCACGGCAGGCCGGTTGCAGCAAGGTCGTCTGCAACCGTCCTTAAGGTGTGGAGCTGCGGTAAACGTGTGAACAGATTACCCATACCATACCCATACCCATTACCTGGACTTGCTACTTGAAAATTGATAAGTGCAGGTGACATGTGAAGACATCCCATTATTTAAAGAGATCTGTTATATATAGTATTTTTGCTATTGGTACTGCATTGTTACTTATTTGGGCAGCTATTTTGAGTGTAGTGAAATGAATGATAATAATGTACATGTATTTCTGTGTTTATCTGCTTATTTATTAGCTCTTGTCAAAAATTGAGAAGCTAAGATTATCAATGAATGAAGATCAGAGGACTACAAATGATTTCTACAAGAAACGATTGGATGAGCTCGGCCAAAGACTTCAGGAGCAAAATGAATTCATCAAATGCCAAAAAGAGCAGGTAAGTAACTGGTTTGTGTTCTTCATAGAGTAAAAATTCATCTTTGGAATACATCTGTGGTCCTTGTGTGGTCCTCAGTGTATTGATGCATTGATCAGTATATTCTTTCTCTGGTGCATTTTACTCTAGAATAGTGACTTATTAGTCAGTTTCTGAAAGTTGAATGAAGTGGGCATGGTTTGCTGCTAAGTCAGACACCTGTATAAATTTGTGACGTCTTAAAATGTTGCACAGTTTTTGCGCAGTTTCAGTGCAGTAAAGTTGGTGTAATTTCTGATGAAATAGTTCTAGATACATTCAAAGAGGGAACAAATTTTTATTATCATAGTGTGAAAAGTTTGATAAATTGGTCACAAACACCAGCACAGTTTTCTTCATTAAGAATGCCTGCTTATGTTCAATGTAAATCTCTTTTTCTCTCTGTGCTTATGTGAAAAAGTTATAGAAGAAATCTAACCCTCAGACTACCTTCACACAACCAAGGTGCAAAACAGCCATGAAAAGCGTCCATTTTTCATGGCCCTCTTATACCCAAGGAGCACCATTATTCACTGTCGTGTGTATAGTTTTCGGGGGTTCCTCATTAGTGACAAATGTAATCATAGTCACCTATTATTAGGTAGCAAGCACCAGATTTGTGATCTAGATATTTCAGTAAATTACACATTTAAGGCTAAGGCCCCACGTTGTGGAAACGCAGCGTTTTTGGCAGCTGAGAAAATGCTGCGTTTTACAGTGTAGGAGATAATAAAAGTGTCATTCGGGTAAAGGTATGTGTATAATTACATTTTAACAGTTTACTGATTCTATCGATCCATATATACAGTGATGGCCAAAAGTATTGGCACCCCTGCAATTCTGTCAGATAATACTCAATTTCTTCCAGAAAATGATTGCAATCACAAATGCTTTGGTAATAATATCTTCATTTAATTTGTCTTCAATGGAAAACCACAAAAAGAATTGTCAAAAAGCCAAATTGGATATAATTTCACACCAAACATAAAAAAGGGGGTGGACATAAGTATTGGCACCCTTTGAAAAATCATGTGATGCTTCTCTAATTTGTGTAATTAACAGCACCTCTTACTTACCTGTGGCACATAACAGGTGGTGGCAATAACTAAATCACACTTGCAGCCAGTTGAAATGGATTAAAGTTGACTCAACCTCTGTCCTGTGTCCTTGTGTGTACCACATTGAGCATGGAGAAAAGAAAGAAGACCAAAGAACTGTCTGAGGACTTGAGAAGCAAAATTGTGAGGAAGCGTGAGCAATCTCAAGGCTACAAGTCCATCTCCAAAGACCTGAATGTTCCTGTGTCTACCGTGCGCAATGTCATCAAGAAATTTAAAGCCCATGGCACTGTGGCTAACCTCCCTAGATGTGGACGGAAAAGAAAAATTGCCGAGAGATTTCAACGAAAGATTGTGCGGAAGGTGGCTAAAGAACCTCGACTAACATCCAAACAAGTTCTAGCTGCCCTGCAGTCCGAGGGTACAACAGTGTCAACCCGTACTATCCGTCGGCGTCTGAATGAAAAGGGACTCTATGGTAGGATACCCAGGAAGACCCCACTTCTGACCCAGAGACAAAAAAAGCCAGGCTGGAGTTTGCCAAAACTTACCTGAGAAAGCCAAAAACTTTTTGGAAGAATGTTCTCTGGTCAGATGAGACAAAAGTAGAGCTTTTTGGGAAAAGGCATCAACATAGAGCTTACAGGAAAAAAAAAAGAGGCCTTCAAAGAAAAGAACACGGTCCCTACAGTCAAACATGGCGGAGGTTCCCTGATGTTTTGGGGTTGCTTTGCTGCCTCTGGCACTGGACTGCTTGACCGTGTGCATGGCATTATGAAGTCTGAAGACTACCAACAAATTTTGCAGAATAATGTAGGGCCCAGTGTGAGAAAGCTGGGTCTCCATCAGAGGTCAAGGGTCTTCCAGCAGGACAATGACCCAAAACACACTTCAAAAAGCACTAGAAAATGGTTTGAGAGAAAGCACTGGAGACTTCTAAAGTGGCCAGCAATGAGTCCAGACCTGAATCCCATAGAACACCTGTGGAGACATCTCAAAATGGCAGTTTGGAGAAGGCACCCTTCAAATCTCAGGGACCTGGAGAAATTTGCCGAAGAAGAATGGTCTAAAATTCCAGCAGAGCATTGTAAGAAACTCATTGATGGTTACCGGAAGTGGTTGTTCGCAGTTATTTTGTCTAAAGGTTGTGCTACCAAGTATTAGGCTGAGGGTGCCAATACTTTTGTCCGGCCCATTTTTGGAGTTTTGTGTAAAATGATCAATGATTTGACTTTTTTTTTCATTCTCTTTTGTGTTTTTTCATTGCAAGCAAAATAAATGAAGATATTATTACCAAAGCATTTGTGATTGCAATCATTTTCTGGAAGAAATTGAGTATTATCTGACAGAATTGCAGGGGTGCCAATACTTTTGGCCATCACTGTATATATATATATATATATATATATATATATATATACTGATGGACATCGTTCACTGTGAATCAGATGGGATTTACAGTTTTTGTACAGGCAACCATTGGGTTCATAACATCCTCTGGAGTATATCATGTTTTCTCCTCCGAAGTTGGCAATAATTTGAGGATGTGTTTATTCCTCTCCCCCTCCCCCCATTTTGAGTTATGCCACAGTCTCTACTAACCTTTGAGTTGTTTACTTCTGTCAGCCGCTGAATTGTCTCCTAGGATACCAGGAACGCTAGGTCCCACACAGTGTTTGCTCCTCCCTACCTCTTTGTGGTGACCAGCAATAAGTCCAACAATTGGGGGGCATGTGATACACGTTCGGTATTCGCAATGGTTGGCCTATACGGCACTCAGGAGGCAGGGGTGGAGCTAAGGGCTATATAAAGATCAGCTGCCTGCTGGCCGCATACGGCCACACTGAGAGCCAAGATGGGGAGTGAAGTGCAGAGGCACTGGACAGTGGCTGCTCACACTCCTTGTCTATTTATGTGCTATTTTCCCCTGTTGAGACTTCAATGTAGTTGAAATTTTTTTCTTTATCTTTCATTTTTTTGTCAGTATCTTTTCAGAAACGAGCCACCGACAATACCTATTGTTTTGATTTGCGTTTTAAAGTACCAGCAAAGTGAATGACATTTTGGCTAATCCCAATTACAGATTTCAGAAAAAAAATGCTGCGGAAAAGCTGCATTTTTCAAAAACACAAAAACCTTATGAATAGAGAAAAATAATAACCATTTCTGCATACCACCAACAAGACCGCACTGATATTGAAGGGATATGGTACTTTGTCAGAGGTACTAGTAATCCTTTTTCTTGTTTTAGATTAAAGAACTTTCCAATAAACCACCAGTGGCCAAAAAATATTCAGGTAAGAAATGTTAGTTTTCACAGCCAAAGTATGTGATATAGTATTCAGAAGATAGTTGTCCGCAAAGACAAGTAGACATATTTCAGGAGTCATTTAATACACTTTGTAATGGAATGAAGTAATTGAAGTTTTGCAAAGACAGCCTAACATACAGGTGAGCATCTGCATGTGTATACATGCATTACATTAATGTTTACAAGTAAGTACAGTGTACATGTGTATATATAGGTGTGTGTGGTATTGTAGCTTAGCTCTGTTCACGTCACTGGAGCTGAACTGCTGTACCAGATACTACCCATGGACAGTTGTGGCACTATTTCTTGGAGAATACAGTCATGTGGAGGAATTGTGTAACAACCAGTGAACCTATTTTTAATATAAGAAAATGTGGGTAAATCTTTGGGACTTATATTTTAGGCAAATGAGTTATCCCATTCTGTTTATTCTGTTTCAGAATGTCTGTTTAAAGGGTATGTCAGCCCTGTTAGTAGATACCATAACTGGGGGTCTGTGTGCCAAGAACTCACTGATATCAATATCAACATTAAAGGGGTTATCCGGTTTAGATCGATGGCCTATCTCTGTGTTATACTCATCTTATTAACCCCTTCCCGCTTCAGTAATTTTTTTTATATATATTTTTTTACTCCCCACTTTCCAAAAGCCATATTTTTTTATTTATTACAGAGCCGTATTGGGTACTTATCTTGTGCAGGACAAATTGTACTTTGTAATGGTACTGTTTCGTATTCCTACAATGTATTGGGAGGCTAGAAAAAAATTCAGAATGGGGTGAATTTAGAGAAAACTGCATTTGCCCCATTTTCTTATGGGTGTCATATTTACAGCGTTTGTAGTGCAGTAAAAATGACACGTTCCTTATATTGTTTGGGGTTGGCACGATTACAATTATACCAAATTTATATAGTTTTTGTCATGTTTTAATACTATTACAAAAATCCAAAGCGGTGAAAAATGCAAAAAAATATTCAGACACCTGTAACATTTTTATGTTTCTGTGTATGGAGGTATGCAAGGCATCTCTCTTTGTGGCACAATATGCAGTTTTTGTTTATAGTATTTTGGGGAATGCCCAATATTTTAATCACTCTTTATTCAATTTTTGGGGAGGTAAAATGGCAAAAAACATGCTACAGTGTACATGGGAGAATCACTATATAACTATTGAGGACTGCTACAGGTAAGACTCAATAGTTACAAGTGCATCTCAATAAATTTGAATATTTTTGAAACGTTCATTCATTTCAGTAATTCTGTAATTCAATTCATAATCAGCGTCTTCCATGATTGTGTGTCCTACTGAACCAGACTGAGGGACCATTTAAAGGCTTAGGAAACCTTGGCAGGTGACACACTGAATTTATAATACAGAACTTTTTTACAATATTTTAATTTTCTTAGATTTTGGCTTTCATTACCTGTAATCCATAATCAACATTTACAGAAATAAAACACTTGAAATAGAACACTCTGTGTGTAAAGAATCTAGAAAATATAGGAGGTCACTTTTTTAATTCAATTACTGAAAGAAATAAACGTTTCAAAGATATTCTAATTTATTGAGATGCACCTGTATACTACTATGACAGGCGTGGTGAGCAGGTGTCATATTTAAAGTGTCGACATCTGCCGTACTATTACAGAAGATGTCGTTAAGGGGTTCAACGTAATAAAAAAATGTGATTAGATTAAAACAACACTGACACTAACATGTGTTGTTTCCATGTGAGTAAAAAATAAAGTTTACATCTTGTTTTATTTTTCAGCTCCGACACTTATCCCAATATTACAAAATGTAGAACCAAAACTAAGTGAATCAGTGACAAGAGGTAAGAAAATCATTAAACCATGCAGTTTATATTTTGTGGTAATAAGTGCAAAGGTTTGTAGTTTATGTTTTAGGCACTCTAAGGCTGGGGTCACACAGGGCGTATTCGCTGGTGGCTAGCCCTCTTCTATGTACAGTATCAAATCTCATTGCTGTGAACAAAATTTGCAGAATGCCACATTCAACCTACAAGATGTTGATTTATTCAGTTTTTTCAACTGGACAAGCCCATATTCAGATCACAGTGGCATAATATCTGTGAAATTAACATTTAATTTCTTGCAATAAATGTAAAGATTCCCTTTTCCTATTTACTTAGCTCTCACTAAAGCCTGGGCCCCACGTGGGGTAAACGCTGCGGCAAAAAATGCAACGTTTTACAGTCCCTGCAAGGTAGATGGGATTCTGGCGAATCCCATCCACACATTGCAGAAAAATACGCGAATCGCAGCATGTCAATTATACTTACAGAAATGCTGGCGGTTTCCCTATAGCTACAGTGCCTTGTGAAAGTATTCGGCCCCCTTGAACTTTTTAACCTTTGGTCACATTTCAGGCTTCAAACATAAAGATATAAAATTTTAATTTTTTGGTGAAGAATCAACAACAAATGGGACACAATTGTGAAGTGGAACTAAATTTATTGGTTATTTTAAACTTTTGTAAAAAATAAAAAACTGAAAAGTGGGGCATGCAATATTATTCGGCCCCTTTACTTTCAGTGCAGCAAACTCACTCCAGAAGTTCAGTGAGGATCTCTGAATGATCCAATGTTGTCCTAAATGAGTGATGATGATAAATATAATCCACCTGTGTGTAATCAAGTCTCCGTATAAATGCACCTGCTCTGTGATAGTCTCAGGGTTCTGTTTAAAGCGCAGAGAGCATCATTAAGACCAAGGAACACACCAGGCAGGTCCGTGATACTGTTGTTGAGAAGTTTAAAGCCGGATTTGGATACAAAAAGATTTCCCAAACTTTAAACATCCCAAGGAGCACTGTGCATATTGAAATGGAAGGAGTATGAGACCACTACAAATCTACCAAGACCCGGCCGTCCCTCTAAACTTTCATCTCAAACAAGGAGAAAACTGATCAGAGATGCAGCCAAGAGGCCCATGATCACTCTGGATGAACTGCAGAGATCTACAGCTGAGGTGGGAGAGTCTGTCCATAGGACAACAATCAGTCGTACACTGCACAAATCTGGCCTTTATGGAAGAGTGGCAAGAAGAAAGCCATTTCTCAAAGATATCCATAAAAAGTCTTGTTTAAAGTTTGCCACAAGCCACCTGGGAGACACACCAAACATGTGGAAGAAGGTGCTCTGGTCAGATGAAACCAAAATCGAACTTTTTGGCCAAAATGCAAAACAATATGTTTGGCGTAAAAGCAACACAGCTCATCCCCCTGAACACACCATCCCCACTGTCACACATGGTGGTGGCAGCATCATGGTTTGGGCCTGCTTTTCTTCAGCAGGGACAGGGAAGATGGTTAAACATGATGGGAAGATGGATGGAGCCAAATACAGGACCATTCTGGAAGAAAACCTGTTGGAGTCTGTAAAAGACCTGAGACTGGGACAGAGATTTATCTTCCAACAAGACAATGATCCCAAACATAAAGCAAAATCTACAATGGAATGGTTCACAAATAAACGTATCCAGGTGTTAGAATGGCCATGTCAAAGTCCAGACCTGAATCCAATCGAGAATCTGTGGAAAGAGCTGAAAACTGCTGTTCACAAACGCTCTCCATCCAGCCTCACTGAGCTCCAGCTGTTTTCCAAGGAAGAATGGACAAGAATTTCAGTCTCTCGATGTGCAAAACTGATAGAGACATACCCCAAGCGACTTGCAGCTGTAATCGCAGCAAAAGGTGGCGCTACAAAGTATTAACTTAAGGGGTTGAATAATTTGGCACGCCCCACTTTTCAGTTTTTTATTTTCTACAAAAGTTTAAAATATCCAATAAATTTCATTCCACTTCACGATTGTGTCCCACTTGTTGTTGATTCTTCACCAAAAAATTTAAATTTTATATCTTTATGTTTGAAGCCTGAAATGTGGCAAAAGGTTGAAAAGTTCAAGAGGGCCGAATACTTTCACATGGCACTGTATAATTGAAGCAGAAAGTCCACAGAGGAAACCTCTGATGACTTTCTGTGAAAATGCATTGCTGCCGCGGTTTCCCTGCAGCACTTTTTGGCTGCAGCCCACTACGTTGGGCATTAACCTGAAACAGTTAAAACTATCATGGTATACATGGGTGCAGGTGGAAAAGAAATAAAAAAAGATTGTGGGTTGTTGAAATTATAGAAGAACATAGTTCTGAACTGAGAGAGTACTTGTCATGCAGGTTACATGTATATATATAATATACATATAGTATGTGTTCTGAGAATTGCTCTGGCTGTATTTTTTCCATATGCTCTATGTCAGAGCAGGCACATATACTGGAGCCTATTCAGGAGCTTTCTGAAGAGAAAGGTAAACCTATTTCTATGAAAGTTTGGTCTGCTTTGCACCTTGTGCTGTGTTATATTAATTTAGTATGTTTCCTTTGTTCTTGGTATTTATCAAGTTGTGTTTGAGTAAATTGGTTAAAGGGAGTTTGTCCAATTCAGAATACCTCCCAAACAAATAACAGAGACGTCAACCTGGGAGAGCCCATCACAGGTTGATTTGCGAATGGCATTTTGCATCTAAATTTACTCAGACCTCATATAGGTTTTTCTGTTAGTAATAGTAATTATACAGTGATGAAGATAGTAACCTCCCATTGAGATGGTGTCTCAGTGGTTAGCACTGCAGCCTTGCAACGCTGGAGTCCTGGGTTCGAATCCTGCCAAAGACAACATCTGCAAGGAGTTTGTATGTTCTCCCCGTGTTTGCGTGGGTTTCCTCGGGGTACTCGGGTTTCCTCCCACACTCAAAAGACATACTGATAGGGAATGTAGATTGTGAGCCCTATCTGGGACAGTGACTGTCAATGTCTGTAAAGCGCTGCGGAATATGATGGCGCTATATAAGTAAGCATAATAAATTATTAGGTATGATTGTGGGTTCAATTCCCCAATCACACGTAATGAAAAATTACATAGCATAAAACTTAAAACAGATGGGGCATACCCCAACAACCTAATGAGTCGGCAGCCGGGAGAAAGTGAACACTCATCGGTGAGGGGGCCTGAAAGCTGTGCGAGTTGACATGTCTGAAATATTAGTGCTGTGTATGGACCTTTAGTAGGAATAAAAACAGTAATGTTGAGGTAATCCTCCTTTCTCGTCTACTTCACTGGGGGACACAGCACCATGGGTATAGACCTGGTCACTAGGAGACAAGACACTAGGAAAAAGCAAAAGCTGTTGGCTCCGCCTCCAGGCTATACCCTGCCACAGCCACTGTGCATGAACCAGTTTGAAACCTAGTGTCATAGGAGGCAGACACGACCTGACTCAGGTCTTCTGTCTTGCATAGTTTTTATTTTTACCTTTCTTTCAGGTGCAGGGGGTAGTCAGCGTGTACGCCACACTAGTCATACCCTCCTGCGGGCGCAGCGCTCTGCAAAAGAGCAGCCTCGCCGGTCACCCAGTCCCCACTCACCATTCGCCGCACCCCGAAAGCGGCCGGAGTACCGGTGACCCCACTCCCACGTGCGAGGTCCTACCGAGGGGGTGACCCTGCGGCGCCTGAAGTCGCCAGACTGGTGAGTATGAGAAGAATAGAAGGCAGGTGAGTATGAAAGTTACCTCAGCCCCTCTCCATCTCCCCTTCAGGCCCTCCACCTCCCCTCAGCCCCTCTCAGCCCCTTAGTGCCATTTCCCAGGGGGACAATAGTATGGGTCCTGTTTAGGGGGGGGCATCACAGGGTTCCCCTGAACTGGGCCTTAAATCTTAGTAAATAAGCCCCTTTTTTCTGGGGCGTTTTTGGGTTTTCTGGTCGCTCCTACCGAGCGGCCCCCGTTGGGGGGGCACCCGGTTCCCCCCCCCGCTCGTGTGGGGACCCCCTTTCCTGGCCCCCCGGTACCTTTTCCCAGGCCTCCGCGGAACCTCCGGAGTTCGCGGTCGCGCCGCGCCGCCGACGGTGCCTCGCAGTCGGCCGCGTTGTACGCGAGTCCGAGGCCTGGCCGGGAACTAGACCGCAACAGGCCCGTCCCTTTCCCGGGCTTTTCTGGTACCCAAACTCCGCCTAGGGCCTTCCATTGGCCAGGGGGCTGTCCTGGCAAGCCATCCAGCCTGCCCAGTAGCTACTGAGCCTGTTTTTACCAGGGGAAGAGCTTTGCTCTCCTCATATTCTCAATTTACTTATTTATTGGCTTATTTATTTATTTTTTGGCTTGCGGGGACAGCAGGGATTCTTCCCAGTTCCCTGGGAGACATTGCACCTGCGGAACCCTTGCTGCAGCAGTTTGTGAGCGGCCATCTTTTGCAGTCTGGTAGGCTAACCCCCTGGGTTACCCTAATTTTCTTGGGCTCCCCCTCCGGCCCCTCTGGTTGCGTCACGTTTTTATACGTGCACCCGCTGTATCAAAAACAGTTGCCATGCGGACAGCCCGAGCCCATGTGCTCTCTCTGCCTTCCGCCTCAGCCAGTCAGTAACCTCCTGGCCCCTCTCCGGTTCTTCCATCCCCCAGATTGGGCAGCCTCCCTAACCTTGACCATGGTGTCCTTACCAGACTTAATTGGTCAGTGCTGGAAACTTGGAATGGCTGCTTTCCCAGATCGCCGCTCAGTCGGCTGCTTCTAGGGATCTCCCTGGACACCCTCATAGTTCCCGTCGCAGCTCCAGGAGCCTCAAAAGGACCAGGAAGTCTTCCTACGGTTCACGGTCCGCCACCCCTTCCTCTGGGTACTCCCCAGATAGGAACTCAGCTCGCGGCTCCACTCCGACAGGCGGATACCTCCCTCCCTCTGCTCGGTCTATTTAACTGGGGACGCCTCTGACTCCGACTCGGAGCTTCAGCTAGGCTCATCTATATCTGCTGCTACGCGGGAGTCATCTATGCGATAGAGACCCTACAGATCTCTGAGGACCCGGACTCATCCTCTCAAGTGGACATCTCTTTCTGCCACTGGATGTTTGATATCATCTTGAGGGCACAGTGACTTCTCCCTGGACCATCCTCTGTCTTCGACTAGGAAATCGGACATCCCTTCCCTTGACCTGTGTGTCTCTAAGTGGAAGGTGAGCTCGGGCAGTTCTGCCAGGCTATGCTGTGACACACGTCTCTAGCTCTCCCTGGCTGGCAATGATGAACATCCGAGGTAAGGGAAGCAGGTTGCTCCAGTGGTGCAATCGGTTAGCGCACGGTACTTAGATATCAGTAACTAGTGAGCGCAAGCTGGCCTGTCTTGACATTTTGTCAGCGAGCCGCCCCATGTGTCCCTTCCTATCACTAAGAGCCTCCCACGGTGGATCCCATGATAGCTAGGCTCTCCAAGGCTTCTAGTCTGCCTTCAGCGGATTTTGCCTACCTCAGTGATCCCTCGGAGTGAGATCGGATCGCATCTGTTGTATTGTTTGCAATGCAGAACTGATACATTGCATTGCCCTAAATGCTGGCTATTGTATTGCTGCAAGAAGGTGGCTTCCCTCACCAGGGTGGCCTTCGTAGTGGCTGGTTTCTCCCTGCGGCTCTCCTTCGCTGCCTCTTGGGTCATCAAGGCCTTCTTTTCCTGGGCCAAACAGCCTCAGTCAAACCTCCCTGATGCAGTTTCCCTCCAGCCGCTCGTCTCTGAGATCCTGAACGCTTCCCAATAACTAGAGATGCCTCCCACATCTGCTAAGGCGGCCGCCAATGCAGTGATTATTATCTGCCATACCGTTGGGATCCGTTGTGGAATACTGGGTCCGCCTCCAAGAAGGCGAACGCAGCCCTTCTCCCTTTCCAGGTCGTCCTGGGCCAAATTTTTTGTTAAGGGCGTCGAGAAGCTTATCCCTGAGGCCACGGGGGAATAGATTCTTCCTCCCTCAGAGGCGTCCTATGTGTCAGCCGTTCTCCTGCTCCAGAAAGCTTCTTTCAAGTCCAGGCCTCCCTGGCGGTTCTGCACTAGGTCGTCCAGGTCTTCCTCTTCCTAGCCTCCTCGGCATGAAGTTTTTTCCCCTCTCTGGGCATCTCAAATGGCGGGACGTCTGGAGCCTGGGCCTGAGAGGCGGTGTCGTCCGGCTACTCCAGTTTTCGCTGGAGTCTCTTTGCCTTCGCTATGTCGGACAATCCAGGCTGTCTCCAATCTCCAGCGGCAGGGAGTCAGCGTCCCTGTTCCCATTGCAGAGTGTATCTGGGGTTACTATTCCTACCTGTTCTCCATTCGCCTAGAAGGACGGCTTCCTCTGTCCCATCATGGACCTGAAAGGGCTCCACAGGTTCTTCCATGCCTGCAGGCTCCGTTGTAGTCTATGCAGTCTGTGGTGGCATCCCTGGAGATGGGCGAATTCTTCGTCCATCTACATCATCTCGCTGTGCCGTCAGCGGTTTCTTCGTTTTGCTGTGGATCCTTGACCTTTCCAGTTGTCTCTCTCCCCTTCAGGCTGGCCTCTGCCACCGGGGGTTTTTTCCCTCAGTGATGGCGTCTCTCATGGCCATCCTCTGCGCCAGAGGTGCTGCCGTGTTTTCAGACTTTGACGACTTCCTGGTGAAGCCCCTCCAGGTCAGACAATCTGACCAGCTTGTGGTTCACCTTGGATGTTCTTCGCCGGTTCTGCTGGCTCATCTATGAGGATGTCTCGTGTCCTCTAAGCACATGGAATCCGGGACATGATCCTCTGCTCGCTCCAGGGTGTGATTCTCCCTCCGGAGGCCAAGATCCTGAGTGTCCCACCTTTGGAGGTACTCTCCTTGCTGTCTTTGAATCGGCATGTGGGTCCTGCGCACGATCGCCTCAACCTTCTAGGCTGTACCTTTCATTCACTCTGTCGTTCTCTCCTCTTGAAGATTACGGCCTGCTGGGTCAAATCTCCGGACAGCCTCATCTGCTTGGTTCTCTTTCCACCTTGGTTCACTGAGAGATTCTTTAGTGTATATTCCTCCCCAGGAATTTCTCAAGGGAAGTCCTTCTTCCCCTCTGTTGGTAAGTGATTCCCACTGCCGCCAAATTCCCCGGCTGGGGAGTGGTCCTCGATGCTTTGATTGTTCAGGGCCTGTGGTCCAGGGCCGATTCCTCCCTCTGGTTCAACCTGCTGGATCCCAGGGCTATCTTATTTGCCCTTACTCCTTGGACCTCTCTTCTCCAAGGACATCTGTCACAGTCCAGACTGACCTCTCCTCCATGGTCGCCTACTTGAACCCTCAGCGTGGCACCAGGAGCCGTGCGGCCTTACTAGAAGCCTCACAATTTCTTCCTTGGGTGGAGCGCCTTGTTCCAGCTCTTTCGGTGGTCAACCTTTTTCTGGGTGGCAGACTACTTGAGTCGAGAAAATATTTCTCCGGGCGAGGGTTGCTTTATCTGCAGATCTTCCATCCACTGTGCTCCCGCTGTGGTGTGACAAACGTCGACCTTTTTAGCCTCCGCCGGAACCACAAGGTCCCCGGCTAAATTGCCAGGTCTCTGGATCCTCGAGCCATCACCGCTGGCGCTCTTGTAAGTTCAGTTTTTCACTTCCTCTTCTCCCTTGGGTCCTCCAGAATCTCAAGACCAAGGGGGTTCAAGCTATCCTGGTGGCACCAGATTGGCCCTGCCGGGTCTGGTATGTGGATCTCATTTTCCTGTTGGCGGATGCTCCTGGCCTCTTCCTCTGCTGGTCGACCTTCTGTCTCAAGGACTGCTGTTCCTCCCCACCTTGACTCAGCTGCGTTCACGGCGTGGCTGTTCAATCCGAGGTTTGAGGCATCATGGTTTTTTCGGAGTTTGTTATTCTAACATACTCAAGGCCCGGAAATTCCAGATAGCTTAGATCTGCCATCAAACGTGGAAGGCTTACGTCCACCGTTGGAAGAGTAACGATTCTCATCAGATCTTCTCCAGTCTGGTCTGGATGAAGGTCTTAGTCTTCTTTCTTTTTAAAAGACTTTCCTACAGGAGTGCCACTCTGTGCTCCTTTGGAACCCTTGGATCCGTGGGATCTTAACCTCATCTTTAAGGTGCTTCAGGTTCTCCCCTTCGAGCCTATGATATCCCTTTTTTTTTTTTTTGCCTTCTGTCCTGGTAGAATGAGTTTCTGGTGGCCATTACCTCCATCCGCAGGGGTCCCTAATTGGCTGCCCCTTTTTTTTCCGGCAGACTCCCTTTCTGGTCCTCCACAAGGATAAGGTTTTCCTCTCTCTGCCACAGTCTTTTTTTCTTAGGGTGTTTTTCCTGCTTCCACTTCGAGGACTTGGTCTTGCCCTCTTTCTGCTCGGTCCCCAGGCGTCCATGTGAGTGCTTGCTCTTCCCTGCCCGGTTGTTGCCCGGGCAATTTGCGTGTATACTGTTCCTCACGGATCCTTTCTCTTGTTCGGACGCTTTGCTCATTCTCCCTGAGTGCCCTTGCCAGGGCCTGCCTGCTTCCAGAGCTCCCATCTTCCGATGGCTTTGGTCTGAGATTAGGGAGACCTATCGATTTAAGAGTACGGCTCTGCCTTCCCGTGTGACGGCTCTCTCCTCTAGAGCTGTTGATGTTCCCGGGGCCTCCGGCATCAGGCTTATGTTTCCCAGGTCTGTAAGTATCCCACTGGGCCTCCATCCTTTTTCTCTAAGTTTCTCCAGATTCATTCTGTGGCCTCTGCTGATGCCAATTTGGGTTGTAAGTTTCTGGAAGCGGTTGAGTATTACGGGTTTGCATGGCCGTGTTATTCCCACCCTCTGGGACTGCTTTAGGACATCCCATGGTGCTGTGTCCCCCAGTGAAGTAGACGAGAAAGTGGGATTTTTGTGTACTCACCGTAAAATCCTTTTCTCGTTGTATTCACTGGGGGACACAGATCCCTCCCTTGTTTTTTTCAGTGTTCCTGCCCGAACTGTGTTGGTTCCTTTTTGGGTTCGGGCATTGTTGGTGGTTGTTGGTTCCATGTTCCTTTGTGTCTCTCTCCTACTGCTACGGTACAAACTGATTCATGCACAGTGGCTGTGGCAGGGTATAGCCTGGAGGCGGAGCCAACAGCTTTTGCTTTTTCCTAGTGTCTTGTCTCCTAGTAACCAGGTCTATACCCATGGTGCTGTGTCCCCCAGTGAATACAACGAGAAAAGGATTTTACGGTGAGTACACAAAAATCCCACTTTTATGGATATGGAGTCAGTCTGGGGGGTAGAGCCTAATTTGCTTGACTTACGTACATTGATTGGGCACCAATTCCAGAGAAGAGCTAGAGCATTTGCAGCTGCCTGTAGGCAAATCTGGCAAATCAGCCCCCCGTACCCTGACTCACTTGCAGACTAATTTGCATATGCATAAAAAGATCATTATTTCTCCATTGATTCATCGGTTTGTGGTCACAAAGGTATTTTTCTAATTCTGCTCTATGTTAGAATTATCCCTACATTATCCCTGGCACAATTATTGGTTTGGGAGTCATTTTGGATAAACTCTTTAAGGCCAAGCGGTGTTAGTGATGAGGGGTAAAGCTGTATGTGTGAATAGGATTTAAAGAAAAGAATGCAGAGTTGGTATTCACCTGCATAGCTTGTAGATGGCAGTGAATTCAAAGATTTGCACCTCTCCACTGTCAGCGCTATAGGAAATGAATATTTTATTTTTTGACAGTAAGGTTTTAATTGGTTATTTATATATTGTCTTGATTCAAGATTAATCATATTTGCTTTCTGCATGTATGCATGAATGTATAGATTTTTTGTTCCTACACACGGATACAAAGTGGGTTGAATTGGATCTTTACTGCAGTTGTAAATAGAGAGGTTAGTACAAAGCAATTTATCATCCAGTGTTCTCCTATAATTCCAGACTTGGACAGTGAAGAAGTACCGAGCACCAGCAAACAACAGTTGATAAAAGCACTAAGGAAGAACCCTTCATTAACCAAGGAACTACGGAAAGTCTTGGAGCAGGGCGTGGTGGAGAAATTAGAGTCCTTGGGAGTTAAACCGGTAAATGTCAAGAAAAAATATTTTACTGAGAGTAGTTCAGGCTTGGAACAAACTTCCAGCAGATGTGGTTGTGAAATCTATAGTAAGTGAATTTAAGCATTGTAACTGAAGCACTTTCCCATTTGCCAGGGTGTGCGTGGGATCCCAAGTGATCATTTTAACAGAGTATTGGATGCAGTGGAAACTTTCAGAGAAGAAAAGGAGAAATCAATACCAGAATTTCCACAAATCCGGCAAAAACTTATCAAGCATGTAAACCAAAAGTTGGGAGAACAAGCATCAGCAACTTCTTTGAAACTTAATGCCAGCTCTCTGTTCATTACTGATGGTAAGACATTAACAACTGTTACTCCTACATGCCACAGATTTACATTTCAAAGAGCCCTTTCACGCACATATTTCTGTCGGAGCAATATAGTCCTTGTGTTGGGTATATTTCCCAACCCGCCTATGGCTCTTGTGAACTGAACTTACAGCATCACAAGTGATTTATGATGCTCTGAGCTTCAGAACTACTGCTGCACTACTTCCCTGAACTCACAGCATCCAGCATGAACCTTCCATATGTAGCAAATGTCTTGCCTACAGTTTAAACATTTTTGATAATAATCCTTAGTTTGTCCATTGATGGCCTTTTTACATATATGAAATGGTCACTGATTTTTCAACAAACTTGCATAAATTAATAATACAGATGATAGCAAAGTTTAAATAGGCACTGCCATTTCCACAAACTTTGTAATATACCTTATCAGAGAGAAATGTCTTGTTTTGCATTTATCAGGTTGTTTCCTTGCCCTCCCTCCCTCTGCTAAAATAACTTTTACCGTGACAATCACTGCTGTATCGAGGTGGACTGCAGCTCACATGCCTCAGATGGCATATCTCTATAGCTGCCTATAGAGAGGGGACAGTAAAGGAGTGATGAGGAATTGGAGGAGAAAAGAGAAGAAACCCAGGCTTAGACTGATTGCAGTCGATTACAAGTCCATACTAGTCAGTACTAGTCACTACTTCTCTGCATATTACCTGCTTGGTTCTGGGGCCGTTTCTGAATGAGAGAGAGGCAAATTACTGTTGTTCGTACCATGTGCAGTTTATGACAGCTAGTCCTCACCCAAAAGTTCAGAGAGAACTGCAAATCCTAGTCGTAACATGCAGAAGGAGGAAACTACAGAATATAAGTTATGTATTGACCAGATATAGTGTTACTCCTCATGTACACATGCATAGCTTCTTTTGAAAAATCTAATGAAATGACAGGTACACTTTACCATTACTCTTAACACGTTAACTACAGTATGTAGTAAACACAGAATGTCAACTTGAATTTTTCAGTTGACTTTTGTTGAGTTTTGTGACAAGATATTATGCTGCAGTGTAGAGCTGTGGAATCGGCAGGCCAAAGCACCTACTCTGAATATTTTTCGATAACCCAACTGTAACGTCTCTGCCAGTTCGGGTCTCTGCACCACCCTCCGCTCGCACGTTGCGGCGCAGGATGTGGGTTCAGTTTGATTCCTTGGTTAAAATTCTTGTTGCTCAGTCTGAACACTGTCCTAGACTATGTAATTGACTTTCAGCCACACCCGTCTCCTGCACCTTTGTTTCTCTCTGCTCCTCTAATAGTTAATCTCAGCCTTGCTTGTGTGATTGACAGCCTGTCTACCAGTCTAGTCTGGGGCAGGTCCTGACTTTCTATAAACAGGTCGTCAGCCCTCACATGGTCGCTGGATATTGATTCTGTCTTGTGACTTGTCCCTGCTAGCTCCTTTTCTGCTATTTCCTGTATTTGTATTCCTGACCTCTGGCTTTGTCTTTGACTATTCTCTTGGATTGTGATTTTGTACTGCATTGCTCGACTCTTACTGACCCCTTGGCTAGCTGACCTCCCTTTGTTGTTGTTTGTCCTGTCTGCGTTCTGTGCTGTCACCTATATTAGGAAGGGACTGTCGACCAGTTGCTGGCTGTCGCCTAGGACAGATCAGGCAAGTTAGCCAGGGACAGTGTGGGGGGTTCAGCTTTAGGGCTCACTGTCTTGTTGTGCCCCTCCCCCCAGGGTTCTACAGCAGCACTGGGGAATTGCTGAACTGGCAATTCCCCTACAGAATAGCCAGCCCTAAAATTACCTTCTGCCATTGCTTCCCACCGGATCAGCATGGATCCTATTCAGGGCCTTGCAGCCAAGATGGAGGGTTTGGCAGGCCTGGTAGCTGAGCTAGCTAAACAGGTTCAGACCCTTACTGATGCTGCTGCAGCATCCCCTGCTGTTTCTACCCTTCCCAGGGTGAAGATGTTACTCCAGGATCGTTTCTCGGGGGACCGAGAAAAATTTGAGACTTTCTGGGAGTCTTGTCGCCTGTACTTTCGGATTAACCCTCATGCATCCCAGACCCAAATGGTGGGAGTAGTTATATCCCTCCTACAGGGGGATCCACAATCTTGGGCCCTTAAACTCTCTCCTGGAGCTGAGGAATGGTCTGATTTTGAAAAAAAAAATTTTTGTCCCTGGGGTCTATCTACGCTGAGCCAGACCACATTGGGCTTGCGGAATCGCAACACCTCACCATGCGGCAGGGCAAACGCTCTGCTGAGGAATATTGCTCAGAATTCCGTAAGTGCAGTGTAACTGCAGGTTGGTGTGAGTCGGCTCTACAGGCCCACTTTAAACAAGGCCTGTGTGTCCGTGTTAAGGAGGTCTGGGTTGGTCACCCAGATCCCCCTACTCTTGAGCAGGCTATGACGTTGGCTGTCCGTATTAACCGGAGAATTCGGGAAAATGTTAAAGAGAGAGTAGGGTCTGTTTCCTCCAAATTTTCTGTCTCTTCCTCTCTCTCTCTCTCCTGATAAACCCACCTTTCCTCCCATCACTCCTGGTGAGGAACCCATGTAACTGGGAGCTATGGACGCCAAGACTCGACAAGAGCATCATCTCCGGAATAACCCCTGCCTTTACTGTGGCACTTCATGTCATATCATACAAGACTGCTCGATCAGACCCCACACATCAGCGGAAAAACTTCAGTGTCTGAGTGGTAGTCAGAAGAACCACTCAGGCAACCAGGTATTTGCTGAAGATAACAATAAGATGATGTTATCTCTTTCTCTGTCCTCTGGGGACAGATCTGTTTCTGGCCAGGCCTTAGTTGACTCTGGGTCTGCGGCAAACTTTGTCACATTCTCTTTTGTCTTAGCTTTAGGCATTAAGCTTTTGCCACTCGATACTCCTCTGTCTGTTACTGGGGCAGATTTTGCCCCACTGGCCAGGGGTACGGTCCGATTCAAGACCCCCTTAATTACTTTTCATGTGGGCTCTGCACATTCAGAAGTCATGAGCTTTTTTGTTATGGAGCATCTATCTTCCGATATTATTTTGGGGCTCCCCTGGTTGAAACTCCATAACCCTATTTTTGATTGGGGTAAAAGGGAGTTGGTAAAATGGGGAAATCAGTGCTCATCCCACCGTATTGCTTTGCACACCTTAGATTGTGTCAGTGAGGAGACTGTTTTGGCTACTAAAGGTTGGAAACGCCACACGAATAAAAAACGTTTGCCTGGTCCACCAGCATCTCTTGTTGTTCAGGGAAAGGCAGAAGAAATACTGGGTCCTTCTAAAACTGGTTTGTTTGGTGAGGGTCCCGTGGCCCCTCATAAAAGGGTGGGGTACTATAACGTCTCTGCTTGTTCGGGTCTCTGCGCCACCCTCCACTCGCACGCTGTGGTGCAGGAGGCGGGTTCAGTTTGATTCCTTGGTTAAGATTCTTTTTGCTCAGTCTGAACACTGTCCTAGACTATGTAATTGACTTTCAGCCACACCCGTCTCCTGCACCTTTGTTTCTCTCTGCTCCTCTAATAGTTAATCTCAGCCTTGCCTGTATGATTGACAGCCTGTCTACCAATCCAGTCTGGGGCAGGTCCTGACTTTCTATAAACAGGTTGTCAGCCCTCACATGGTCGCTGGATATTGATTCTGTCTTGTGACTTGTCCCTGCTAGCTCCATTTCTGCTAATTCCTATATTCGTATTCCTGGCCACTGGCTTACCTTTGACTATTCTCTTGGATTGTGATTTTGTACTGCATTGCTCGACTCTTACTGACCCCTTGGCTAGCTGACCTCCCTTTGTTGTTGTTTGTCCTGTCTGCATTCTGTGTTGTCACCTATAATAGGTAGGGCCTGTCGATCAGTTGGTGCTGTCGCCTAGGACAGATCAGGCAAGTTAGCCAGGGACAGTGTGGGGCAGTTCAGCTTTAGGGCTCACTGTCTTGTTGTGCCCCTCCCCCAGGATTCTGCAGCAGCACTGGGGAATTGCTCAACTGGCAATTCCCTTATACCAACACAATTTCCTTCATAAATGGCTGACAGCCATTTTCAGACAGAAACTGCAAAACCCTAATTCACAAAAAAACTAGCGATTGAATTCCTAAGACAGTAAATATGTAACAAACAATGCATCTAACTAATTCTACTATATTGATAATTGTAGAATATATTTCATGATTTTATTTTGAAGCTGGAGTTGGTAACTTTTTTCCAACTCCAAAACTGTCCAACGCCCTGTTTAACGTGTTATCAGTATGATATTAAGTTTTACTATATTTATACAAGTGAATAACTTTGTAATGTATCTTATCAGAGAAAAACACCTTCTTCCCCCAACATCCCCCCTCCCACTGCTAAGCTGACATTCACTTTGAAACTACTCCTGAATACATCTTGCTTAACAAGATAGACTGTTACCTTTCTAAACTATAGTCTTTGGTGAGGGGAAGGAGAGTGCTAGAATTGAGTTACAGAAGAGAGACACAGGGTTAGACACAGAGGCTGCTGGCACTAAATAGTAGGCTTCTATCTCACTCCAAGTGTTTGGTTCACATCAGGTCTGCTCAGTTCTTCTCCATATATGTTATTTAGGATCCTCCTGCTGTTTCTAAGTGAAAGAGAGTTACAAAGCAGAATCTTCTCTACTTTCTGTGTACTGCTAAAAATGCAGAATACAAGTCATACAATTGTCAAAATTGTGTGACTCATTATATACACTCTGTACCATTGATTTATGCAAGGTTTGTTATAGATTAAGTACACTTTAAAGGAAGACTTGTCACCAGCACACATCATATTAACCCAGCCCTGCAAAAGAGAGAGTTAAGCTGAGGCCCCACGTTGCGGAAACACAGCTTTTTTTGTTTTAGATTTTGTTTTTGAGCCAAAGACAAGGGTGGCTACAAAAGGAATGGGAAATATATAGGAAGTTCTTATACTTCTCCCTTCTGCTCAATCCACTCCTAAATTTGGCTAAAAAAAACCAATCTGCGCTTCCGCAACGTGGGGCCTTGGCCTAAGAGTCATGTGAGTCAAACAATGTTTTCCTCTTATGTATCTGGGCCTAGGTTGCCAAGATATCAACAGGTTTTGTCAATATGCAAAACCTGTTGCTCCAAAGAGCTCATTTGCATATTGATGAAAAAAGGGACCCAAAACTATCTATCTGCTTGACTGGGTTGATGTGCTGGGTTCTGGTGACAGACTCCATATAAGTTTAGTTCTTTGTTATTTTGTAAAAAAAAAAAAAAATAATAATAATATTGCTTAATGTATTTAGGATCTATCTATGTGTGTATATATTCAGAACAGACCTACCAGAATTACTAAGAGGCTCTAGCTTCTTGTGCATGTTGGGAGGTCCTGCACACCTGAGCTCAAACCTACATCAGCCAGGAGTTTGAGTAGATTTCTGTTATAAACCATCCCAGTCTTCTAACATGAGTTATCAGGAACCTGAATTCAGCGCACTGTCAGCTTTCTAGTGGTATATAATATGGCACATCAATGAGGATGTAAAAGGTCCTCTTTAAGCTTTGTTATCCTTATTGCAATGTACGGAAGATCGAGGCTGTTGTAAATGTACTGGCTTTAGAGATCAATATGTTGATTATAATGATATTAGGGCTGTTCCTTTATATAAGCAATTTTTAGACTGTAATATTTATTCTACCTTTTCTCAGTTTTTTCCACATTTAAATCCTCGACTTTGGGAAGCACATCCTCTGCCTCACTACCTAAACAGACGAAGTCCAGAACGTCAGTACTGAAATCTTCGCAAGAGGAATTGCGCAATGAAACAAGATATCCCATCCCAGTAAATAGCTCCACCCCAAAGTAAGACATTAATCCAGAATAATTTAATGTTGGGTTTCTGGTTCTTGCGTTATAGGTAATTCATATAGACTAGTAATGATTGTAGCAGAATCTTTTTCCCAGGGTTTTCAGCAGATAACCTGCTTTAGGCTGAGGCCCCACATTGCGGAAACACAGTTTTTTTTGTTGCACATTTTGTTGTGGTTTTTTGAGCCAAAGCCAAGAATGGCTACAAAAGGATATGGGAAATATATAGGAAGTTCTTATACTTCTACCTTTTGCTCAATCCACTCCTGGCTGTGACTCAAAAAAATGCAACAAAATCTGCAACAGAAAAAGCTGCGTTTCCGCAACATGGGGCCTTAGCCTAAGAATGTGGGTTCTCTCATACTGGCTAAGTACTTTTTGTAGTAGAATGAGGTATGTCTGTTTTAACTAATTGCCTTGGTCTAGGACTTGTTTATTAATGATGCTTTAGGCCATGTCATATTGTACAATAATCTACTGTGGGGAAAAAAAGTATTTAGTCAGCCACCAATTGTGCAAGTTCTCCCACTTAAAAAGATGAGAGAGGCCTGTAATTGTCATCATAGGTAGACCTCAACTATGAGAGACAAAATGAGAAAACAAATCTAGAAAATCACATTGTCTGATTTTTTTAAGAATTTATTTGCAAATTATGGTGGAAAATAAGTATTTGGTCACCTACAAACAAGCAAGATTTCTGGCTCTCACAGACCTGTAACTTCTTCTTTAAGAGGCTCCTCTGTCCTCCACTCATTACCTGTAGTAATGGCACCTGTTTGACATTGTTATCAGTATAAAAGACACCTGTCCACAACCTCAAACAGTCACACTCCAAACTCCACTATAGTGAAGACCAAAGAGCTGTGGAAGGATACCAGAAACAAAATTGTAGACCTGCACCAGGCTGGGAAGACTGAATCTGCAATAGGCAAGCAGCTTGGTGTGAAGAAATCAACTGTGGGAGCAATAATTAGAATATGGAAGACATACAAGACCACTGATAATCTCCCTCGATCAGGGGCTCCACGCAAGATCTCACCCCGTGGGGTCAAAATGATCACAAGAACGGTGAGCAAAAATCCCAGAACCACACAGGGGGACCTAGTGAATGACCTGTAGAAAGCTGGGACTAACGTAACAAAGGCTACTGTCAGTAACACACTACGCCACCAGGGACTCAGATCCTGCAGTGCCAGACGTGTCCCCATGCTTAAGCCAGTACATATACGGGCCCGTCTGAAGTTTGCTAGAGAGCATTTGGATGTTCCATAAGAGTATTGGGAGAATGTCATATGGTCAGAAGACTTACAGAAAACGTTTGACCTCTGTCATTGCCAACAAAGGATATATAACAAAGTATTGAGATGAACTTTTGTTATTGGCCAAATACTTATTTTCCACCATAATTTGCAAATAAATTCTTTAAAAATCAGACAATGTGATTTTCTGGATTTGTTTTCTCATTTTGTCTCTCATAATTGAGGTCTATCTATGATGACAATTACAGGCCTCTCTCATCTTTTTAAGTGGGAAAACTTGCACAATTGGTGGCTGACTAAATACTTTTTTCCCCACTGTACCTCTGGTACTAAATAGAACTGGATTATATGTAACTGACCTGAGACTTGGTAGTCACAAAATGTATAACTGATTATTGAACAACAAATATACTAAAATGAATCTCATTTATCTTTTTCAAGAATTAAGCTGGTATCCTCAAAGGAAACTCACGTGACAAAGCCATCAAGTATCACGTAAGTACTTTATGCCTTCTTTTATATTTGATATTATATTAGATAAATCATGCACTATGCCACTGCACAAGAGGAGCATTGTAGTAAGTGTAACCAACAATGATTGTGACTCATGTGGTCATTGGAACTAATGCACTGAAGAGCATTACAACTTAATGTATTGTATATGTAGTGAATAGTCTTCTCTCTAGAGAGTCAGGGCCTTCTTTAACCTCTTTCTGCACCATATGTATGAAAGGTGAAAAGTGATTCCCAAACAGCGGTATACTTGTACAGAAGCTATTGAGCAATATTAGCTGTGAGAGTCAGCTGTAACATACAAACAAGATTCCATGATAATAACTATAATGGTAGATAACTTTTGGCAGATTTTGATTGTAGTCAACAGCCGTTGTAGTCAATGACGTTACAGCTTTTAGCCCAGGGGTGGGCAATTGATTTTCCCATGGGGCCACATGAGAAATTGGAATGGTTTTTGAGGGCCAAACTAATATACTTACAGTGCTGGCCAAAAGTATTGGCACCCCTGCAATTCTGTCAGATAATACTCAATTTCTTCCAGAAAATGATTGCAATCACAAATGCTTTGGTAATAATATCTTCATTTATTTTGCTTGCAATGAAAAAAAAAGTCAAATCATTGATCATTTTACACACAACTCCAAAAATGGGCCAGACAAAAGTATTGGCACCCTCAGCCTAATACTTGGTAGCACAACCTTTAGACAAAATAACTGCGAACAACCGCTTCCGGTAACCATCAATGAGTTTCTTACAATTCTCTGCTGGAATTTTAGACCATTCTTCTTTGGCAAATTTCTCCAGGTCCCTGAGATTTGAAGGGTGCCTTCTCCAAACTGCCATTTTGAGATCTCTCCACAGGTGTTCTATGGGATTCAGGTCTGGACTCATTGCTGGCCACTTTAGAAGTCTCCAGTGCTTTCTCTCAAACCATTTTCTAGTGCTTTTTGAAGCGTGTTTTGGGTCATTGTCCTGGTGGAAGACCCATGACCTCTGAAGGAGACCCAGCTTTCTCACACTGGGCCCTACATTATGCTGCAAAATTTGTTGGTAGTCTTCAGACTTCATAATGCCATGCACACGGTCAAGCAGTCCAGTGCCAGAGGCAGCAAAGCAACCCCAAAACATCAGGGAACCTCCGCCATGTTTGACTGTAGGGACCGTGTTCTTTTCTTTGAAGGCCTCTTTTTTTTTCTTGTAAACTCTATGTTGATGCCTTTTCCCAAAAAGCTCTACTTTTGTCTCATCTGACCAGAGAACATTCTTCCAAAAAGTTTTTGGCTTTCTCAGGTAAGTTTTGGCAAACTCCAGCCTGGATTTTTTATGTCTCTGGGTCAGAAGTGGGGTCTTCCTGGGTATCCTACCATAGAGTCCCTTTTCATTCAGACGCCGATGGATAGTACGGGTTGACACTGTTGTACCCTCGGACTGCAGGGCAGCTAGAACTTGTTTGGATGTTAGTTGAGGTTCTTTAGCCACCATCCGCACAATCTTTCGTTGAAATCTCTCGTCAATTTTTCTTTTCCGTCCACATCTAGGGAGGTTAGCCACAGTGCCATGGGCTTTAAACTTCTTGATGACACTGCGCACGATAGACACAGGAACATTCAGGTCTTTGAAGATGGACTTGTAGCCTTGAGCTTGCTCATGCTTCCTCACAATTTTGCTTCTCAAGTCCTCAGACAGTTCTTTGGTCTTCTTTCTTTTCTCCATGCTCAATGTGGTACACACAAGGTCACAGGACAGAGGTTGAGTCAACTTTAATCCATTTCAACTGGCTGCAAGTGTGATTTAGTTATTGCCACCACCTGTTATGTGCCACAGGTAAGTAAGAGGTGCTGTTAATTACACAAATTAGAGAAGCATCACATGATTTTTCAAAGGGTGCCAATACTTTTGTCCACCCCCTTTTTTATGTTTGGTGTGGAATTATATCCAATTTGGCTTTTTGACAATTCTTTTTGTGGTTTTCCATTGAAGACAAATTAAATGAAGATATTATTACCAAAGCATTTGTGATTGCAATCATTTTCTGGAAGAAACTGAGTATTATCTGACAGAATTGCAGGGGTGCCAATACTTTTGGCCAGCACTGTAACTCAGTTCTACCCAATATCTATATACTATATACAGTATATATACTATCCCTTTATAAAAACAGTAAATTAAATATTACAATGATTCAATAAAAATGTGAAGGACCTAATTACATCATTATTTAATGATGAGATGATGAACTTTAATGAACTTGTGATTGTTCAGTGTAGAAAATTGTAAATTTTTGCAGTGTTTAAAAAACTAAGATAGCAAGTTTTTCAAAGACCAGTATCCCTTTAACTTAATAAAGAACAGCAAATTAAACATTACAATAACATGAAAATGTGGAGCACAAAATTACAGTACAATTTATGAGCATCTTCTGCAGCGTTTAAAAAAACTAGCATCACAACTTTACACAAAAAAATCTAGTTTTTCAAAGACCAGCATCACATTAACTTTATACGAAAATGTTAAATGAGAGAAATCTAGCCTGTTTTGGGCATGAATAAGTGCATTGAAGTCAGGTTGAATATCTGAGGTGGATATGTGAAGGACAGCACACAAGTGATCATCACTGAGAGATCTGTATCTGGATTTGTTAGGTAGATAGATCCAAAGAGAACTAGCATCTTCTGAGCATGCCTCCTTATTTCCCCCCCCCCACACACAGCATATGATCCCCCTATTTATGGCCCTCACACAGTTTATGACGTCTTTTTTAAAGCCCACCCACAGTATATGACCCCCTGTTATCTCCCCACCCCCACACAGAGTAGTGGCCGATAATTTTTACTCACCTGTCCACGCTCCAGACCTGGACGCCCTCCGCTGCCACCTCCAGGGTGTGCTGTTGCCAACGCTGAAGAAGGCTGGGATGTTGTACATAGTGTCATGCCTATAGGAGGCAGTGGAGGGCGGCAAGGACAGGAGCGTGGGCAGGTGAGTAAAAGTATCGACAGCGAGCCGGTCAGAGATAGAGGGCATGGTGTGGCCCGCGGGCTGTACAATGCCCAGGTCTGTTTTAGCCTAACAAAGACTCCAAGAGTTGCTATGAGCAAACACCTTTTAGGACCTACCTTACAACTTTTACAATGGCACACAAAAAGGCTAGGGATACACAGTGTTTTTGCCCATGATTCCCATCACGCAACTAAAAGGACACTCATGTTGCCTTGCATCTCCTTCACTCATGTTAATGATTGGATTTGCATTGTGCCAAGTCACTGTCAAGGCACCCACAGGGTCATGATGTGACTCCTTTCATTAACATGAGTGAAGGAGTTTCAGTGCGACATGGCGATCTTTGGATGTGCAAAGGGAGTCACAGCCAAAGTCGCCATGTAACCCTAGCCTTACTGTTTGAATCTGACAAAATGGTCACCTTTCTGTTATTGTCCTGTCAAAGGCAACACCCTATACCTTTAGTGGGCTTCACTAATAAAACATCTTGAGCATATATTACTCATTTTGTGAGGCTAGTTTAGAATGTGAGAGAAATGTGAAATAGAATCATTTTAGGAAATAAACATTTTTTTTCAGTAGCTTCAATTTAGAGGTACAATGTCAGAGTTCTTCTTCATGCAGAGTTCCACTTCAGGCAGGAAAAACGTACACTAAAACTGCACTATGTGAGCAAGGTTTTAGTGATTGAATTGTTGCTGACTTCACTAATAATTCTGCTTCATTTCAGGACACCTCCATTCAGCTCTGATGATGAGTCAGACTTGCAGGATGAGTCTGCAGAACATCACACTCGACAAGATTCTTTGAAAGCTAAATCTTCACTCAATGGAAAAGTTAGTGTTGGTTTTGCTACAACCGAAAGTGAGTCTGATGGGAGTGTGCTAGAGGAGATAAAGCCACAACCAGCCCCGAAGCCAGCTCCAGCCAAACCCACCAGAGGTTAGTATTCTTCATTCATTTTAGATACAGTATAGTACATTTTTAGGTTTTATCAAGTTTTTTTTTAAAGTTTTTCAAATGTAACATCAAAAAGTAACAAAGGATGGAACAAAATGTAAAACAGGAAGCTGTGTAGCACCATATTGCAATGCTAACCAGGGCCACAGGCCCAGAAAACAAGACAGTCAGGAAGGTGCAGCTCAGGCTCTCACAATAACACGATAAACAAAAGAGAGAAGGGGCTGGAGGCTAGAAGGAGGGCTTCCTAGGAACTATTGCTCCCATGGCAGCAGATGTGAGTAGGACTAGGGAACAGGAAGACACAAAGACGAGGGGGACAACAGAGGAGAGAAACGAAGGGAGAAAATGAGGGACAACAGACCTGAATGTAGTAACAGAAACTCATCCCAAGTTATCAGAAACTCAAGAAAAAGAGCTAGCAAAATTATTCGACTCCTGAAACACCACTCACGGCCGCCAGAGTGCATCATACCTGGAGGAATTAGTGGGATCCGCCGCTACTAGCACCTCCATACGCCGTATGTGGAGGAACTCCTGGAGCCACTCCTGCAAAGAGGGGGTGGCGGCACTGCGCCAGTGCCTAGGGATGACTGCCCTGGCAGCTGCGAGGAAGTGTCACAGGAGGTCACCCTCAACTGCTTTGTATTTAGCTGGTATAAGGGAAAGGAGAGCCAACTGGGGCGGAAGGGGGGGGGGGGTGCGAGGGCACGACCACTGACCTTAAAGTAGAGGTCAAAAACAGACTTCCAGAATGGTCGGATCCCCACGCCCTCCGACCACATATGGAGGAGAGAGCCCCTTTCTGCACCACAGCGCCAACACCAATCAGACACACAAGGGTACATCTTATGTAGGAGATCTGGACAGCGATACCACCGGGTCAAGATTTTAAAATTTTTCTCCTGCGCATTGCACGGCAAAGGCAACTTATGAGCGAACAAAAAAATTCTACCGCAGTCAGTGAGGAAAGTGAAGTCTGCAGGTCCCTAGCCCAGGTCACAGTATATGGGGGGCTCCTTACCTAGCGTCACTCAGGAGGACATTATAAAGAAAGGAGACTACATGCGTAGGAGTGCCAGACTGAAACAAAGCCTTTTCCAGTATGGTGGGATCAGAGGAGAAAACCGGCAGCAAAGAGAACATATGGATGAAACAAAGCAGCTGGTGATGATCCAACCAGGACGTGGTGAGGCCTGGACTGGAAGCACGCAGTTGGTCAAAGGAGGAGAGAGAGCCCGAACCTAGGACACTACGCAGTCTTACGTCGTCGTGGTCAGACCAACACAGGAAGCGCCGAGAGGAGCAGCCCGGCAGGAAGTATAGTACATTTTTAATGTAGGTTTAGAGTTGCATATATATTTCCTATAGAAGATCAGTACAATATGTGATCCGTGCGAATACAATACATTGGGCCTTGTTCATAAAGATTGCAGATGAAATGTATCAATAGTAACCAACCAGTTTGCATATTTTGTAATGTTCCTTGGAAAATTGAAAGTTAGGCATTCTTGACTTTAAAAGCAGTGAGGCTACCACTGCCACTTGAGAGGAGACGGTTAATTTGATAAACAATGTTAATAGGGGCCTGGATGCTTTTCTTGAAAGATATTTATTATTTATAGGTCACATAAGCTATTACACAGTTAGATAGGTCAGGCTCACCTATTTATAACACTTTATTACCCATGAAAATTTGTGCATCCTTTGAAAAGATATTGATGCATAATATACAAAGGAGCAATCTGCAGCACTGAGGGTGGCTTTGTTGCGCCAAACTGCTACACCCCACATTGTTCTAATACACCCTCCTTCCCCCTCCATTCTTATATTGACAGGGCAAGGCAAGATTTCAGCTTTATTCCCTGGCCCTGTCAATGAGCCTGACCTATGAAACTGTGTTGCTGGTTTCATATGCTATGACAGCCTTTTAAATCCTTTAAATGGATTAATTTGATCACTTTTTCTACAGCATTAAAGGAGTTGTCCCACAATCACAATTTATGAGCTATCCATACAGTGCTGGCCAAAAGTATTGGCACCCCTGCAATTCTGTCAGATAATACTCAATTTCTTCCAGAAAATGATTGCAATCACAAATGCTTTGGTAATAATATCTTCATTTATTTTGCTTGCAATTAAAAAACACAAAAGAGAATGAAAAAAAAGTCAAATCATTGATCATTTTACACAAAACTCCAAAAATGGGCCGGACAAAAGTATTGGCACCCTCAGCCTAATACTTGGTAGCACAACCTTTAGACAAAATAACTGCGAACAACCGCTTTCGGTAACCATCAATGAGTTTCTTGCAATGCTCTGCTGGAATTTTAGACCATTCTTCTTTGGCAAATTTCTCCAGGTCCCTGAGATTTGAAGGGTGCCTTCTCCAAACTGCCATTTTGAGATCTCTCCACAGGTGTTCTATGGGATTCAGGTCTGGACTCATTGCTGGCCACTTTAGAAGTCTCCAGTGCTTTCTCTCAAACCATTTTCTAGTGCTTTTTGAAGTGTGTTTTGGGTCATTGTCCTGCTGGAAGACCCATGACCTCTGAGGGAGACCCAGCTTTCTCACACTGGGCCCTACATTATGCTGCAAAATTTGTTGGTAGTCTTCAGACTTCATAATGCCATGCACATGGTCAAGCAGTCCAGTGCCAGAGGCAGCAAAGCAACCCCAAAACATCAGGGAACCTCCGCCATGTTTGACTGTAGGGACCGTGTTCTTTTCTTTGAAGGCCTCTTTGTTTTTTCCTGTAAACTCTATGTTGATGCCTTTTCCCAAAAAGCTCTACTTTTGTCTCATCTAACCAGAGAACATTCTTCCAAAAAGTTTTTGGCTTTCTCAGGTAAGTTTTGGCAAACTCCAGCCTCACTTTTTTATGTCTCTGGGTCAGAAGTGGGGTCTTCCTGGGTACCCTACCATAGAGTCCCTTTTCATTCAGACGCCGACGGATAGTACGGGTTGACACTGTTGTACCCTCGGACTGCAGGGCAGCTAGAACTTGTTTGGATGTTAGTCGAGGTTCTTTAGCCACCATCCGCACAATCTTTCATTGAAATCTCTCGGCAATTTTTCTTTTCCGTCCACATCTAGGGAGGTTAGCCACAGTGCCATGGGCTTTAAACTTCTTGATGACACTGCGCACGGTAGACACAGGAACATTCAGGTCTTTGGAGATGGACTTGTAGCCTTGAGCTTGCTCATGCTTCCTCACAATTTTGCTTCTCAAGTCCTCAGACAGTTCTTTGGTCTTCTTTCTTTTCTCCATGCTCAATGTGGTACACACAAGGACACAGGACAGAGGTTGAGTCAACTTTAATCCATTTCAACTGGCTGCAAGTGTGATTTAGTTATTGCCACCACCTGTTATGTGCCACAGGTAAGTAAGAGGTGCTGTTAATTACACAAATTAGAGAAGCATCACATGATTTTTCAAAGGGTGCCAATACTTTTGTCCACCCCCTTTTTTATGTTTGGTGTGGAATTATATCCAATTTGGCTTTTTGACAATTCTTTTTGTGGTTTTCCATTGAAGACAAATTAAATGAAGATATTATTACCAAAGCATTTGTGATTGCAATCATTTTCTGGAAGAAATTGAGTATTATCTGACAGAATTGCAGGGGTGCCAATACTTTTGGCCAGCACTGTAGGTGCGACCATCCAGAGATCACAAGAATGGAGGTCCAGTGTTGCCTGTTTTAATAGAGAGACAGATTTGGATACTTTACTGCTACTACTACATTCAGTCTCAATAGGGCTGCCAAAAATAGCCAAGCACTGTACTCAGCTCTATCTGTCGTATAATATATGTAACTTTTGTAGATATGGAGAAAAACATCTTTAGGCTAAAGCTAGGTTCACACCTGTGCTCTGTCTCTACTCGGGGATTCCGTTCCCCAATCCGCTTTAAAAATGTGGTCTGTGGGGTCTGCAGGCTTTTTTAAGCGGATTAGGTTTTCGTTTGTGGTGTCCCCAAGCGGATCCCACGAACGTAAACCCAAACGCAGGTGTGAAGCTAGCATAAGGGCCCCCGTAGTGTCCCGCTGCAAAAAAGTGCTGCGGGGAAAACCGTGGCAGCAACACATCGTGGTTTTTCCCACAACTCTTTTCTGTTTCAACTATTCCTATAGGGAAACTGCTGCCGTTTCCGTAGATATAATTGATATGCTGCGATTTCCAAAACCGCAACGGTTTTGAAAATCACAGAGTCTCTGCTGTACGTATTTTTACGCAAAGTGGGGGTGGGATTCACTAGAATCCCATCTACTTTGCTGTGACTGTTAAACGCAAATCGATATGCTGCAATTTCCAAAACAGACAGAATGAAGTTGCAGAGTGCGTTATGCGATCCTCACTTCGTTCAGATGAAGAAACATGGGAGCACTATTCTCATGATTGTCTATGATAAGTTGTGATTCTGAGACAACTCTTTAACACTATATTATATACATATAAATTTATTTGTGCCCTCTTTCCTCCTTTCCCCCTTCCCGAAAGCAACACTGGTAAAAGGACTTTCTGAGCAGCTCGAAAAGGCACGTTCTACACGTACAGCTGATCTGAAACCTGTTGGCGGAGTGGATGTTGCCGATGCCTTTGTGAAAAGGGACCCAGTTATGGAGTTAAAGGTAAGAGCTCTAACTCCCAAGGTTATGGAAACAACATTGCTTGTGACAAGGTTGGGAGTTACGGAAAAAGCTGAATGTGGTTATTATACTTCCTACCTTGTAGTCCAAGAACCGCCTTCAGACCTTTTACAGATGGACCTCAAATAGACATACTGTACTCAGTGACTAAACGCATTTATTTACTTGGTCGGTCCATATTCAGTTGGCCATGGAGTATATGCTCGTATCACTTTTTTCTTTCAGATCACCTCTGTGTTGCTGTTTTTCCTATCATTATTAAAGGGAGTCTATTGCCTCCCCAAGCATATTCAGCTGACATCAACGTGTTACAAAGCACATTACAGTGCGAAACACTGTACTTTTGTTATATATGTAACTTTTGTAGATATGGAGAAAAAATCTTTAGGCTAAAGCTAGGTTCACACCTGCGCCCTGTCTCCGCTCAGGGATTCCGTTCCCCAACCCGCTTTAAAAATGTGGAGAGAAAAGTCCTGCAAGCAGGACTTTTCTCTCCTCATTTTTCCGCCCTTTCGGGCGGAAACCCATCAAAACCCATTATACTCTATGGGGTCTGCAGGCTTTTTTAAGCAGATTAGGTTTCCGTTCGTGGTGTCCCCAAGCGGATCCCACGAACGTAAACCCAAACGCAGGTGTGAAG
The DNA here is from genome assembly GCA_947044405.1 of Leptodactylus fallax. Classification (NCBI taxonomy): domain Eukaryota; kingdom Metazoa; phylum Chordata; class Amphibia; order Anura; family Leptodactylidae; genus Leptodactylus; species Leptodactylus fallax. Next base: position 451,611 of record CAMRHE010000211.1, on the reverse strand, counting down.
CTAGCATAAGGGCCCCCGTAGTGTCCCGCTGCAAAAAAGTGCTGCGGGGAAAACCGTGGCAGCAACACATCGTGGTTTTTCCCACAGCGCTTTTCTGCTTCAACTATTCCTATAGGGAAACCGCTGGCGTTTCCGTAGATATAATTGATATGCTGCGATTTCCAAAACCGCAACGGTCTCTGCTGTATGTATTTTTACGCAAAGTGAGGGTGGGATTCGCTAGAATCCCATCCACTTTGCTGTGACTGTTAAACGCTGGTTTTTTTTTCCGCCATGGGCAATCAGTGGCGTTTACGCCACTTGGGGCCCCAGCCTTAAAGTCTTAAGCAAATGAGGCAGCTGGTGGGCCTTCATCTCCCTGGACAGTGTTTCTTGTCACTCAGACCTCTGCCATCTCCTGTCTGCACCACTCCATTCAGTGAGAGTTGATCCTCCTACTGTTATGACATCATCCATTCTACTTGAGCAGTAAGTGCAGTGCTCTCAGGGCTGAAGGCAAACCCCCCAGTGCACCAACTTCCTCATTTGCATAAGACTTCAAAGTATTTTTTTTTCCCCAAAACTACAAAAGCGACATACATAAGAAAAGTATGCTGTTTATCACTTTAATATGCTCTGTAATTCAATGGTAGCAGTTATGCTTGGAGGAGGTGGTAGACTGATTTATGAAGTGAACATATTTGTTTCTTTCCTAATTGTTGTGTAAGGGAAAGTATACCATTCAAAAGCCAAAAATAAATCCACATCCATGTACTGTATATGTGCAGTAATGTCAACAAAAGCTGTCTCTTCATTGCAGGAGAAAAGCATTGTCACCCCCTACTGTGCTCCCTCTAAGAGTCCCTGTTAACTCCTGGATACTTCCTAAAGAACAACTTTTCCGGTGATATTTATTTTGTTTGAATTTCTTTTACTCACCAGGTTACTGACCTTGATGACACAGAATTTGATAGCAGCTCTTTAGAAGATGAACCATATGAAGTGCCAAGATTTGTAAAACCCAGACAAACTACTGCGCCCAAAAAAGAGCTTCCTGCGACCTCTGTTAAAAATGCTTATAGTGTTTCTAAACCAGCAAAAGCAGGTATGTGAATTACCATGAAAATTGATGTAATTAAAATTGCAAATATGCACCAAATTTATTTTATTGGCGCACATGGATTAATATATTGGACATATAGGTTTTGGCATGTTCACTGGGCAGTAAAACCAGTAGTTTAAATTCTGTCATCACCAAACACATTATTAAACCGACCACGGTACCTTACAGTGCTCAGAGCCATGTTAATATTAATACCAACGTAATCAGAGCTTTCCCTTACCTCCGCCCAAGCAAGACAAACATCTTGCTGCAATGTTCAGCCGCCCCAAAACACTCCCCATATGCACTCTTAGCTCATTTGCGTGGGAATAAAAAGCAGTTTTTCATCAAAATTAAGCAGCCATTCTAAAATCAAATAATAGCGGTGTGCTCACAGCTCTTAGCAATATAAGGTACTGGGGTTGGTTTAACAACAGTTTTGGTGCTGACAGACTCCCATTAAGATATGCCTTTTTTTAACTGTATTTTTATTAAGATTTTTTAGAGAAGAAAAAATAAAGCTGTGGCAAACCAGCAAGGTATATCCAAAACAGGTTAGCAATAAGTCAAGTAGAAAACCAACAATGTAACAGACTGTGCTATGGACAACCAATAAAGACAAGAAAAGGAAGATATGCCTTTTTTAAACTTCAGCATGATTTACCATTTTTGATTTTCACACTTATTTGTTATGTGATGGTTTGTTCACCTTGAAGTCAGTGGAGAGATGAAACATGACAAAAGTGCAATACATAGGGAAGATGAAGATAGAAAAGCTGGGGCCTCAGTGATTTAAAATGAAGCAGGCAGGGTATGTGCTTTTACATGTACCTCTCTAAAATTTATGGAAAATCAAAGGAGTTGCCACTATCAACATTTATTCCCAATATACAAGATAGTGGATAAGTGTCTGATTGCTCAGTCTGAGTGCGAGGACCACCCACCAATCTCGTGAACAAGGGTCCCAAGTTCTAATGTTTAAATGGATTAGCAGTTGTGCATGTCCGCTGGCGCTTCAAACTATTTGAGACTTGTTAAGAACTGAATTGAATGGAATGGAAAGGCAGTGCCATTCATGACTGTGGCTGCAATAAAATAAGGGTTCTCCGGACTCCCACTTCTAAAAATTTGGGGATTCCAGAAGTAGGATCCCCACTGGATGAGACACTTATTCCTTATCCTGAGGATTAAAGGTAAGGGTTATTCATTGTTCTTCCAAGCCATGGAGAGTAAATTGAGTTTTTCTGCCTCCATTACATGTATTTCAAATCTGTAAAACCATCTTAGAATTCTTAATTTAAAGCATATTTAGATCTACATGTTGTCAGTAATATGTTAAAATGTTAACATATCTTTGCTATTTTGCAGATGCTCGTGATGCCGACACCTCCAGCACACTAGTGAGCAGTTTAGTTACTGTCAGTGACTTCAGTGACACATCGGATGCCTGACTCTCACCATAAAGAAATACATTATACTGTGCGTGCCTTAAGGATTTGTAAAGCCAGTTTTGGCAGTCTTAAACTGTTTAAATGTGTCCTTTGTGTGTGTTATATCTTTGTATTATCAGAGGTAACGATATATGTAAATATCATGGATGTTCTTGCTGGCCACAGATTGTATTTGCATATGTCTTTTCTGTCCACACTTTGACGTCTTATCTTTGTACGGTACATTGAATTCATATTGAAGCACTTACTTGTTTTCCACTGCCTCCATCACCTTATTAGAAGCAAAGCATTACTACAATATTTATATAGTATAACTGCTCCAGTGTTTGTTCACTTACAGAATGATATCCAGATTTCTAGGAATTATTTCAGAGTATTGTTTGTATCTAGAATCCTATGATGTGAGTTGCCATCCAGTTTTTCTATTAGGGGCTTTATACCCCAGTAAATGTATGTAATCGGGTACAGAAAAACTGCCGTGCAATAGTCCCTATATCCCATGCTCATAAGCCCGAGAATCTATGTCTCCCCTTTTATATGGTATATCTCCAAAACATGTAAAGCACAAGATTTTATGTGTTTTTTTGTAATATTTTTTGTAATACCACATTTATTCAGTGGTCAGAGAGTGGTACTCTATATTTTTACTTCTATTTGTACTGCAGGTTTACCAGAAAAACAGTATTAAATCCTGATCTTGAACAGAATTGGTTTGGCTGCCGTTAATAAATCCTGATCTTGAACAGAATTGGTTTGGCTGCCGTTAATTTATATTCTGTAGAATTACATTTTACTTCGCTGGTTTTACATGAGTGTTAGGCTACGGTAAAACGGCACATAGATGACATCCGTGTGCCACCTGTGCCTTCATGGACTTATCTGGTGAGCCGCAAAACTGATAGGTATAAGACTTGCACTGAGTTTTGCCCCAGGCTCTCTGCTGCATACATGGATCTGTGATAATACACAAGCATGTGTATGGGGCCATTGAAATGGATGGGTCAGTGTTCTAGCCGTGAAAAACACACAGCTAGCACAAAGCATACGGTCATGTTCATAGAGGCTTATTCTGAGTATTTAGAAATGTTTTTTTTTTTTTTTTCTGTATTTTAACACAAAATAAGAGCTCGTAAAATGTTGAAATCATGTAAAATGAACAGAATTGAATGTTACACATAGGGAAATAAATCTGTTTATTAAATAAGATGTTAAAATGGATAACCACCTATTACTATTATCACATGACCAAGTTTAACCCGTGAAACTTGGTCCATCTGTTCGCCAGATTTACCAGCCTGAGCTTCATGCCGGGAGCGGGACTCCTAACATTATTGTTATCTATGATTCTAAAAATCCCTACCTCCCAGTGACATACTGTCCAGATAACTATGATGCTAGAAGTCCCGCTCCCAGAATGAAGTTCAGGAAGGTAAATCTGGCGAACACATGGACCTAGTTTAATTCGGTCTTGTGAATTAGGGTTATAGTCCAATTTATTCTCTGTGCATACTGAAAGAGATTTACTGAGGAGCGAAATGTACCAGAATGTTGTTATAATTGTTGCAGAGTGGAGTACACGGTGTCCTTCAAGTTTATTCTCTTTCATTCTGACACTCTTTACTCTTGAAAAGTGTCTAAAGTAAATGGAATAGCTAAGACTAGTTTCATTTTTTGCCACATAACACTGGTGAAAGAGTATAGCAATCATATGATACCATAAGGAAAATCATGTCATGTGCCAGATGCAAGTTGCCCCAAATTGACTATGTCACATGTGCCATTTTGAAAAACTTTGGAGATAATTCTAGTTAAGGCTAAGGCCCCAACATTACAGGAATGCAGGAGAAAAAAACTCTGCGTTTTACTGTACCCACAAATTGAATGAGATTTTGTTTAATCTCGTCCAAACATTGTGGGAAAAAAAGCTGTGGAAAAGCTGTGTTTTAAAAAATGCAAACCTGTTCAAACCAAATGCAAACCAAATCAGTTGTGGAATCGCAAGCGTTTTTCCTATATATGTAATAGGAGAAGAAAAAACGCAGGAAAAACTTATTGTAAGGGAATTGGCAGTTGAGCAATTCCCCAATGCTGCTGCAGAAACCTGGGAGGAAGGGGAAGACAGGTACATTGAACCCTAAACTAGACCCAGTCCCCTGTCCCTGCCTACTTGCCTGACTGTCCTAGGTGACAGCCGACAACTTGGAGACGATCCCTTCTCTGAATAAGTGATACACAGAACAAGACAAACACAGAAGCGAACTCAGCAAGCCAAGGGTCACAGCCAGAGAGACAAAGCAGTACCAAATCGTAATCCTAAGGAGTAGTCACAAGGGAAGCCAAAGGTCAGAGGTCAGAAATAATACAGTAAGCGCAATTAGGAAGCTAGCGAGGGCAAAGTCACGAGACAGAGTCGCAATAGCCAGAAAACCTGTGTGGGCTGATGACCTCTATATAGGAAGTCCAGGACCTGTCCCAGACTTGATTGTTAGACAGGCTGTCAATCACACAGGCAAGGCTAAGATTAACTGTTAGAGGAGCAGAGAGAAACAAGGTGCAGGAGATGGGTGTGGCTGAAATTTGATTACAGAGAAGAAGTACTAGGACAGTGTTCAGACTGAGCAATAAGAACCTTAAGCATTGAATCAAACTGAACACGCCTCCTGCACCGCAGCATGTAAGCAGAGGGTGGCGCAGAGACCTGAACAGGCAGAGACGTTATACTAAAAGAAAATGCTGCAGAAAAAAACGCAGTGCATTTTTTACCTGCGTTTCACAACGTGAGGCCTTAGCCTAACTCTGTCTTTCTCTAGTTTTATCACTTACATCAATGTCTGTCCTCAGCGGGGTCAGAATCTTCTTTCTCTATTTCAGTCACAAATGCAATGCCTGAAACAGAGGTGATAAGAAGGACTGATGTCCGAAGGAAGAAAAAGAACAAAACACTGAATTCTTATCATGGAAGCAGACCTACAATATTAGCATACAACACTAAGATACATAAAATGAAGCAATCCTTCTGTATTATTCTGTCCGTTCTTCTTTTGTGCTCCTTTCTGTGACTTCAACTAACATATTTTAGACAAAGGTCTTTGTGTTATAGTCCTCTGAGGTTCCACTAGTCATCTTCAGTTTGGTAATTCCTTTTGCTTGGCTGTATGAAATCTTATTGGATGAAGCTGGTCTGGAAAAGAAATAACATTGTCCCAGTGTTTTATATTCTGCACGTAATATAAGTATTTGTTAAAGTTATCATATAACATACAATAACTTATTATAGAGCTTGATTCACATCATGTAATATGAATCAGTGGAGAATAATCAGCCTAGTAGGCAAAATTATAATGGGACGGACAACCTTTATGTCAATTTTTGCCACCTAGGACAAAGTGTTTGTTTTCCTATTCACACCCTTTTTCTGTCCTGTGGGCCAATTCTCCACACCCTTGTCTGCTGTTAAGGAAAATCCTACACAGGTGTCCTTATGAAAAAAAATAGTACAAAAGATAAGTGTAGAAAAATATTTACACAATTGCTCAAAAGTATGTGTAGATGTAAAATGTTCAAAAGAGGAATTTTCCTTTACAATGTCCATAGACATAGGATGCAAATAATAAAACGTATATCAGCTCACCCTTGATCATTTACGCCTGTCAATATGTGAGCCATTGAGAGACCGTCCAGAAGACAGCAGCATATAGGAGAGATTAGATATCCCTAAACACCATGTCAGGAATCTTAGTTCAGCTGCTATTCCTTTAAGGTTCTGTGACGTCCTGAGAAGCTTCTGCAGTATCAGAAGTTCCCTGGGCTTGTCCTATTATCAGCTGAGAAGGTATATAAAAAAACCCTCTCTTCCTGAATCAGGTGCCTGCTTATTTAATACTCTAGTTTGATCGCGGGCATTAACCCACCCCCCGGTGCCTCAGTCAGCCATTTTGCTGGTGTCCCGTTACTATGACAGCTGGGAGCCTTTTGAAGGCTCCCAGACCTGTCTGTCATTACTTTCTATTGCAGGCTGCTCTATGCAGTCTTGCGATAGAAGTACCGATATATTTTGTAATGCATTGCATTAATGATCAGACCCCCCTAGGTTTCAAGACCCCTGGGGGGTCTAATAAGTGCAATGAAAAAAAAAAATGTAAACAAAAAATATATATAAAAAAATATTACAAATTCAAATCACCCCCCTTTCTTTAGAACACATATTAAAGTTCTTCAGTACTGTGAAACACATACACATTAGGTATCCCTGTGTCCTAAAACGCCCCTTCTACAAATGTATAAAAATATTTTTCCCTGTACAGTGATTGCTGCAGCGGGAAAAAAACCCCAAAAGTGCCAAACCGCGTTTTTTTTTTGCTGTTTTGCCTCTAATAAACATTTGAAAAAAAAGTGATCATTCCCTTAAATGGTATAACTAAAATGTGCACCTGGCCCCGCAAAAAAAAAAAAAAAAAAAAGATGCCTTATGCATCCTGATACATGATAATATAAAAAAGCTAGGGGTGTCAGAAAATCTCACTCTATTAAGAGGCAAGCATGAGGCTCTTCTCATTTGTTGTTGCTTTGAATACCGGGAGTTGCAGTTCATGACCCAGCAAAGGCATATTATAAAAATTGCCTAAAATGTAGAGGCATCCCAGGAGCAGTGTGAGGGTGATGGTCTCTTGAAATAGAAAGGTGATTTGCATTTCCTCCTATGTCAAGAGAAAAGCTTCCTGTAAGAAGTTGACATTTTTACTGACAGTATGTCAGAAAAGTGTTTATATTGTAATGAAAGCTATATATAGCTGGCACTATGAAAGGAATCAGGATTTTTCAGAAAAACAGAGCTTGGTCCTTCATAAACATATATGTTGTCACTGTATATGCCACTGTAATGGTCCATTAATGGGGGCACTACCAGCTTTTATTGATGAACAACAATGAAAAATATGAAACATTTTAAGGATTTTTGATGTTTTCTTTTATTTTTTTAAATGTTCTATATCAATATATTTTAAAAAGGTGCAAAATCGTGCAATTTTCACTGTGGCCAATAAGCTTGATAATAGACTGACACTTTCAGTTCAGTAGGCGTTTTAACACTTCCACAGATAACATCACTGAACTAGTATTGCATTCCCTACTGACAATAGATGATGTCACTGCTAATCCATGATGCCTCACTTCTCCGCCCTCTCTCACTGACTGACCCCCCCCTTTCTCACACACTCTCCCTCCCTCTTTCCCTAGCTAGCCCTCCCACTACACCCTTAGCAGCCATGTTTAGACTCCTTGTTCTCAATCATGAACATAGGCTTATTCAAGATATAGTATCAGATGCCAGGACAGATCTACAACATGCCTGCTGAACTCTCTTCCTGTGGACACACATGATGGTAAGATACTATGTTTTACACATATTTGTTTTTCTGCATTATTCTTGAGCGATAGGTCCTTCAAAAGCTTTATATGTGTCTATATACCAGTATGTCTCACTCATTTTATCTATATGCATACACATAAATCCAGTATTGTCAATTTGTCAATACACACACATATATATATATATATATATATATATATATATATATATACACAGTTGTGCTAAAAAGTTTACATACCCCGGCAGATTTTTTGTTTTTTTGACCTTTTTTCAGAGAATATGAATGATAACACAAAAACTTTTTCTCCACTCATGGTTAGTGGTTGGTTGAAGCCATTTATTGTCAAACTTCTGTTTTTTCTCTTTTTAAATCATAATGACAACCAAAAACATCAAAATGACCCTGTTCAAAAGTTCACATACCCCAGTTCTTAATACCGTGTATTGCCCCCTCTAACATCAATGACAGCTTGAAGTCTTTTGTGGAGGTTGTGGATGAGGCTCTATATTTCTCAGATGGTAAAACTGCCCATTCTTCTTGGCAAAAAGTCTCTAGTTCCTGTAAATTCCTGGGCTGTCTTGCATGTACTGCGGCGCTTGAGATCTCCCCAGAGTGGCTCAATGATATTGAAGTCAGGAGACTGAGATGGCCACTCCAGAACCTTCACTTTCTTCTGCTGTAGCCAATGACAGGTCGACTTGGCCTTGTGTTTTGGATCGTTGTCATGTTGGAACGTCCAAGTACGTCCCATGCTCAGCTTCCTGACTGATGAGTGCAAATTTGCCTCCAGTATTTGCTGATAATGTGCTACATTCATCTTTCCTTCACCTTTGACCAAGTTTCCTGTGCCTTTGAAGCTCACACATCCCCACATCTTCAGTGATCCACCTCTGTGCTTTACAGTAGGAATGGTGTTCCTTTCATCATAGTTCTTGTTGACACCTCTCCAAATGTAACGTTTATGGTTGCGGCCAAAAAGTTCGATTTTTGTCTCATCACTCCAAATTACCTTGTTCCAGAAGTTTTGAAGCTTGTCTCTGTGCTGTTTGGAGCATTGATGGTGAGATTCTTTGTGGCATTTGTGCAATAATGGCTTTCTTCTGGCAACTCGACCATGCAGCCCATTTTTCTTCAAGTGCCTCCTTATTGTGCATCTTGAAACAGTCACACTAGTTTTCAGAGAGTCCTGTATTTCAGCTGATGTTATGCGTGGGTTTTTCTTTGCATCCTGAACAATTCCAGGCAGTTGTGGCTGAAATTTGGTTGTCTCCGACCGTGGTTTGGTTTTTACAGAGCCCCTGAGTTTCCCTTTGTTAATCACAGTTTGAACACTGCTGACTGGCATTATCAATTCCTTGGATATCTTTTTGTATCCCTTTCCTGTTTTATACAGTTCAACTACCTTTACCCGTAGATCCGTGGACAATTCTTTTGCTTTCCCCATGACTCACAATCCAGAAAAGTCAGTGGCTGGAGGAAAGATGCAACAGTGTGTCTGGATCCCAGAAACTCACTCAGCTTTTATGCACACACACTGATTACAAGAAAACAGGTCACAGGTGAGGATGTTACCTTTAGTAGCCATTCAAACCCCTTTGTGTCAACTTCTGGGCATGTTATCAGGCCAAAATCACCAGAGTATGTGAACTTTTGAACAGGGTCATTTTGATGTTTTTGGTTGTCATTATGATATAAAAAGAGAAAACACAGAAGTTTGACAATAAATGGCTTCAACCAACCACTAACCATGAATGGAGAAAAAGTTTTTGTGTTATCATTTATATTCTCTGAAAAAAGGCAAAAAAAATCTGCCGGGGTATGTAATCGTTTTAGCACAACTGTATATCAGACGCTCATATAAGGAAATTATGCTTGAGCATAATTTTTGCCATTGCTCTCGGCAATTGCCACAGATCATGTCAGAAATGTGGGCATTGCTATGTATCACGCGATTGATCCACATATGTGATGTTGCAAAACCACAAATCATAGTTTACAAACTTGTTCAACTCTCTCATAAACTACCATCGAAGTGAAATATGTATTACTGATCTCAGCAATGTAGTTGATATTTTTCATGTCACTGTCACCTGAGCATCTACAGTCATATGAAAAAGTTTGGGCACCCCTATTAATCTTAATCATTTTTAGTTCTAAATATTTGGGTGTTTGCAACAGCCATTTCAATTTGATATATCTAATAACTGATGGACACAGTAATATTTCAGGATTGAAATGAGGTTTATTGTACTAACAGAAAATGTGCAATATGCATTAAACCAAAATTTGACCGGTGCAAAAGTATGGACACCTCAACAGAAAAGTGACATTAATATTTAGTAGATCCTCCTTTTGCAAAAATAACAGCCTCTAGTCGCTTCCTGTAGCTTTTAGTCAGTTCCTGGATCCTGGATGAAGGTATTTTTGACCATTCCTCTTTACAAAACAATTCCAGTTCAGTTAAGTTTGATGGTCGCCGAGCATGGACAGCCCGCGTCAAATTATCCCACAGATGTTCAATGATATTCAGGTCTGGGGACTGGGATGGCCATTCCAGAACATTGTAATTGTTCCTCTGCATGAATGTCTGAGTAGATTTGGAGCTGTGTTTTGGATCATTGTCTTGCTGAAATATCCATCCCCGGCGTAACTTCAAATTCGTCACTGATTCTTGTACATTATTCTCAAGAATCTGCTGATACTGAGTTGAATCCATGCGACCCTCAACTTTAACAAGATTCCCGATGCCGGCATTGGCCACACAGCCCCAAAGCATGATGGAACCTCCACCAAATTTTACAGTGGGTAGCAAGTGTTTTTCTTGGAATGCTGTGTTTTTTTGATGCCATGCATAACGCCTTTTTGTATGACCAAACAACTCAATCTTTGTTTCATCAGTCCACAGGACCTTCTTCCAAAATGAAGCTGGCTTGTCCAAATATGCTTTTGCATACCTCAGGCGACTCTGTTTGTGGCGTGCTTTCAGAAACGGCTTCTTTCGCATCACTCTCCCATACAGCTTCTCCTTGTGCAAAGTGTGCTGTATTGTTGACCGATGCACAGTGACACCATCTGCAGCAAGATGATGCTGCAGCTCTTTGGAGGTGGTCTGTGGATTGTCCTTGACTGTTCTCACCATTCTTCTTCTCTGCCCTTCTGATATTTTTCTTGGCCTGCCACTTCTGGGCTTAACAAGAACTGTCCCTGTGGTCTTCCATTTCCTTACTATGTTCCTCACAGTGGAAACTGACAGGTTAAATCTCTGAGACAACTTTTTGTATCCTTCCCCTGAACAACTATGTTGAACAATCTTTGTTTTCAGATCATTTGAGAGTTGTTTTGAGGAGCCCATGATGCCACTCTTCAGAGGAGATTCAAATAGGAGAACAACTTGCAATTGGCCACCTTAAATACCTTTTCTCATGATTGGATACACCTGGCTATGAAGTTCAAAGCTCAGTGAGGTTACAAAACCAATTTTGTGCTTCAGTAAGTCAGTAAAAAGTAGTTAGGAGTATTCAAATCAATAAAATGATAAGGGTACCCAAATTTTTGCACCGGTCAAATTTTGGTTTAATGCATATTGCACATTTTCTGTTAGTACAATAAACCTCATTTCAATCCTGAAATATTACTGTGTCCATCAGTTATTAGATATATCAAATTGAAATGGCTGTTGCAAACACCCAAATATTTAGAACTAAAAATGATTAAGATTAATGGGGTGCCCAAACTTTTTCATATGACTGTATAACCGTAATCATTTTATTAATTCAAATCTGGTTTCAAAATTGTTTTGTATGTCTAATCCATAGTTTACAAATACTTTATGTCACACAGAAACCACAAAGCTCCATAAATAAATGCTGTTACAAACTTATATTGCATAGAACATCAAGATTTCATCAATTTTCTCTTTGCTTTACAGGCATTTTGATTTGACCACCTACATCACATTGTGCAGTCTACTTTTTTTTAGCGGGACATAGTGCTACTATCGTCTTGTGTGCTGTAAACAAAAGCAAAGAAGCCTTTCAAAATACAAGACAAAAAAAAATTGTAACCGATGGTTTCCAGATGATACAGTTGAACGAGTTCACCATTATATTCATTTTGTAAAGTTTTTTTGTTAATCTGTATCATGGTGTGTTTATTATGTTATGTCTACTATTATTTGCAAATGTAAACATATTTCTTATAAAATTTTGCTAATTGAAAAAAAAAAAAAAATTGGTATTACAACTACTTTTTGTCTGTTTTTTTATGCATATTCTATACCAGTGATGGCGAACCTTTTAGAGACCGAGTGCCCAAACTGCAACCCAAAGCCCACTAAATTATCGCAAAGTGCCAACACGGCAATTTCACATTAAATTAACCTGCCTCCTCTGCATCCCCCATTCCCCCCCCCCTTGCTCACACGCAGCCTGCACCCCCATTCCCCTCTCATCTCTCCCCCCACAGTACACCCCGCATTTCTCCCCCCCACACTACACCTCGCATTTCTCCCCCCCACACTACACCTCGCATTTCTCCCCCCACACTACACCCTGCACCTCGCATCTCTCCCCCCCACATACACCCTGCACCCCACATCTCTCCCCCCCAAACTACACCCCACATCTTTCCCCCCACACTACACCCTGCGCCCCACATCTCTCCCCCCACAGTATACCCTGCACCTCACATCTCTCTCCCCACAGTACACCCTGCACCTCAGATCTCTCCCCCCACACTACACCCCACATCTCTCCCCCCCACAGTACACCCAGCACCCCACATCTCTCCCCCCCCACAGTACACCCGGCACCCCACATCTCTCCCCCCACAGTACACCCGGCACCCCACATCTCTCCCCCCACAGTACACCCGGCACCCCACATCTCTCCCCCCACACTACAACCCACATCTCTCCCTCCCACAGTACACCCGGCACACCACATCTTTCCCCCACACTACACCCTGCACCCCACATCTCTCCCCCCCACAGTACACCCTGCACCCCACATCTCTCCCCTCCACAGTACACCCTGCACCCCACATCTTTCCCCCCCACAGTACACCCTGCACCCCACATCTCTCCCCCCCACAGTACACCCTGCACCCCACATCTCTCCCCCCACAGTACACCCTGCACCCCACATCTCTCCCCCCCACAGTACACCCTGCACCCCACATCTCTCCCCCCACAGTACACCCTGCACCCCACATCTCTCCCCCCCACACTACACCCCGCACCCCACATCTTTCCCCCACACACACTACATCCCGCACCCCACATCTCTCCCCCCCATACTACACCCCGCACCCCACATCTCTCCCCCCCCCCACTACACCCCGCACCCCACATCTCTCCCCCCACAGTACACCCCGCACCTCACATCTCTCTTCCCCACAGTACACCCGCACCCCACATCTCTCTTCCACAGTACACCCCGCACCTCACATCTCTCCTCCCCACAGTACACCCTGCACTCCACATCTCTCCTCCACAGTACACCCCGCACCCCACATCTCTCCTCCACAGTACACCCCACATCTCTCCCCCCATAGTACACCCCGCACCTCATATCTCTCCTCCCCACAGTACACCCCGCACCTCACCACTCTCTCCTCCCCACAGTACACCCCGCACCCCACATCTCTCCTCCACAGTACACCCCGCACCCCACATCTCTCCTCCACAGTACACCCCACATCTCTCCCGCCACAGTACACCCCGCACCTCACATCTCTCCTCCCCACAGTACACCCCGCACCTCACATCTCTCCTCCCCACAGTACACCCCGCACCTCACATCTCTCCTCCCCACAGTACACCCGCACCCCACATCTCTCCTCCACAGTACACCCCGCATCTCTCCCCCCACAGTACACCCCGCATCTTTCCCCCACAGTACACCCCGCATCTCTCATCTCTCCTCCCCACAGTACACCCCGCACCTCACATCTCTCCCCCCACAGTACACCCCGCACCTCACATCTCTCCCCCCACAGTACACCCCGCACCTCACATCTCTCCCCTACACTACACCCCGCACCCCTCCCCCCCACACTACACCCCGCACCCCTCCCCCCCCACACTACACCCCGCACCCCACATCTCTCCCCCCCGACACTACACCCCGCACCCCACATCTCTCCCCGCCACACTACACCCCGCACCTCTCACCCCTCACCCCCACACTACACCCCGCACCTCTCACCTTCCCCGTTAGTGAGCGATCATGGCCCTCTCTGGCACGCGTGCCATAGGTTCGCCATCACGGTTCTATACGATAATGATTGTTATAGTTGTAAATAAGCACAATAGACAGCACAACAGGACACATCTCTTTCATGTCAAGCAGGTAGGTTTATGGTCTTGGTGTACTCCTGTAGTTACTGCAGGTAGGTTCATGGTCTTGGTTTATTCTGTAGTTACTATAGTTAGGTCCTCCATACAACAACTCTATTCTAGCTGTTGCACTACAGACCTGACTAGAATGGAGTTGCTGCAGGTAGGCAGGGCCGGCGTTAGGGGGGGGGCAAACTGGGCAATTGCCCAGGGCCCCGTCCCCTAAGGGGCCCCCGGGATCCGGAACCTGATGACTCCAGATCCCGGAGTCAGGCCCGGCCAAATCAATAACAAAAAGGGATCGCAGGGACCCTTTCCGAGATGAGTAAAAATAACAAACATTTTTACTCACCTGTCCTTGCGTCTGACGTCATCTTCTGGCGTTCCGGACATCACCGCTGAGGCCAGGCCTCAGCCTTAGAGATCACGTGGGGTGTGCTGACAGCCTGCCTCACGTAATCGCTGAGGCCCAATCACAGGCCTCAGAGGTGACGTCCACAACGCATGACGTCAGCCGCAGTGAAGAAGAAGCGGTTGCCGGCGGGGATAGCGGAGCAGCGCGAGGAGGCTCAGCAGAGGTAAGACAAGGTGAGTATAACTGTTTGTTATTTTACCTTACCTACCCCGGGCCTTTGATTATTATACTCTGGGGTCTGAAGAGACCCCAGAATATAATATAATAGCACTGTAGGGCCCCTGTGGAGCATTATACTGGGGGCCCCCTCTGGATAGCATATTATACTGGGGGCTCCCTCTGGATTGCATATTGTACTGTGTGGGGCCACTGTGGAGCATTATACTGGGGAGGGGGCCCTCTGGAGAACATGTTATATTCTGCGGGGCCTCTATGGAGTATTATAAAGTGGGGGGGCTCTGGAGAGCATGTTATATTCTGTGGAGCCACTTTCGAGCATTATGCTCTCCAGAGGGGCCCCCCAGTATAATGCTCCAAAGTGGCCCCACAGAATATAACATGCTCTCCAGAGACCCCCCACTTTATAATACTCCATAGAGGCCCCGCAAAATATAACATGGTCTCCAGAGGGCCCCCTCCCCAGTATAATGCTCCACAGTGGCCTTACACAGTATAGTATGCTCTCCAGAGCCCCCCCCAGTATAATGCTCCACAGTGGCCCCACACAGTATAATATGCTCTCCACAGGGGCCCCCCAGTATATTATAATGTGCGGGGCCACCGTGGAGCATTATACTGGGGAAGGGGCCCTCTGGATATCTGGATAGCATGTTATATTCTGTGGGGCCTCTGTGGAAAATTATAATGTGTGGGGGGGTGGCTCTGGAGATAATGTTATATTCTGTGGGGCCACTTTGGAGCATTATGCTCTCCAGAGGGGCCCCCCAGTATAATGCTCCAAAGTGGCCCCACAGAATATAACATGCTCTTCAGAGCCCCCCACTTTATAATACTCCATAGAGGCCCCGCAGAATATAACATGTTCTCCAAAGGGCCCCCTCCCCAGTATAATGCTTCACAGTGGCCCCACACAGTATAATATGCTCTCCAGAGCCCCCCCCCCAGTATAATGCTCCACGGTGGCCCCACACAGTGTAAGAGACAGCCAATGTTGTCCTAAGCTTTATTTGTCTGTATAAATTGTTAATGTTGAATGTATTTCTGTGATTCTGTTCCTTTAAGACAGCAGCCATTGTAATTGTGACATGATGCTGGAGTGAGACCCCCCCCCCTTTTATGTCAGCCTGCCTGTTCTGCAGACAGAGTGTGAGCAGAGAAGCAGGAAGTGACGAGACAGAGAGCAGCAGCCATCTTGGCAAGAGAGAAGACAGGTGTCTGTGTTGTGTTGAACTGGTGTGGATATTTTTCTGTACAGCTAAGCTGTATCTTGGTCCAGAGACAAACAGAGTGTAAAGAGACAACAGGTCTAGTGAGTCCACGTGAAAGGAACTGTGCTCAGTGGCTGATCAGTGAGACTGACATTGTGACTGTGTATATGGAAACCACAGATAGAGACTCGCAGTGCTGTTGATGTACTGGACAGCACCTGCTAAATCCCGGCTTACATCCCAGCTCAGTGTATGGATTCGGCAGGACTGTCAGTGTGCTGAGTGGAATCTGCTGTTGGATTACATTGCATTCATTGGGTTTCCCTGTTAAAGAGGACTTCATTTCTCCCGAGATCCTGATAACAGTGAGGAGAGGACGCTTCACTATAAAAGAAAGGAACGACTTTGGGCCCCACCGCGCGCTTCTACGGACTGTAAACGGTCCACCTGGACCACTGGAGAAAAGGGGGTGTGATGTCAGGGTCAGTTAGGGATAGTTTTGAGTATATTGTTCATTCAGTGTCCATACTGCAGAAGTGGACAGAGTAAAAGTAGAAACCATTGCAGAATTTGCCTTGAAATTGTTCATGCTATATTGTATATTTTGCTTGTCTTTATCCCTGTCATTTTACCTTCAAATAGCCTTTATTAACTTATAGTAAATATATATTCTTTTCTTGAACTACCGCGTGTGCGTTCATTTCTGGTTGCGGAGTCCAAACCACCTGCCTTGCTCTCGGTTCACAACAGTATAATATGCTCTCCAGAGGGGCCCCCCAGTATATTATACTGTGTGGGGCCACCGTGGAGCATTATACTGGGGGGGACTCTGGAGAGCATATTATACTGTTTTGGGCCACTGTGGAGCATTATACTGGGGGGGGGCTCTGGAGAGCATATTATACTGTTTTGGGCCACTGTGGAGTATTATACTGGGGAAACCTCTCTGGGCAGTATATTATACTGTGTGGAGGCCATTCTGGAGCATGTTATACTGAGTGGGGTCACTGTGGAGCATTATTCTGGGGGGGGCCATCAGAAGAGGATATTATATTGCGTGGCGCCACTGTGGGGCATTATTCAGGAGGACTAATGAGCATTATACTAGGGGGCCCTCTGGGGAGCATATTATACTGCGTGGGGCCTACTGTGGAACATTATACTGGGGGGACGCTCTGGGGAGCATAATATATTGCGTGGGGCCACTGTAGAGCAAAATACTGGAGGGGGCACTGTGGAGCATTATACTAGCAGGGGCCCTCTGTGGAGCATATTATACTATGGGCCACTGTGGAGCATTATACTGGGGGAACCCCTCTGGGGAGTATATTATACTGTGTGGAGGTCATTATGGAGCATGTTATACTGTGTTAGGCCACTGTGGAGCATTATACTGGGGGGGCATTGTGGGGTGCATATTATACTGTATGGAGCATATTATATTGTGTGGGGCTGCTGGGGAACATATTGTACTGTCTGGGGCCACTAAGGGGTAGTATACTGTGTGGGCCACTGTGGAGTATTATACTGTGTGGAGCCTTACATACCATGTGGGACCACAATGGGGGCTCAGGGGAGTATTTTATACTGTGTGGGGTCACTGTGGAGCATTATATACCATGTGGGGAAACTGGAGGGCTCAGGAGAGCATTTTATGCTGTGGAGCATTATATACCATGTGGAGCATTATACTGTGGGGCGGGGTGCTCACAATTCCTGCTGGCAGCCCTGTGTGCTATGTCTGCATCACAGCTCCCTCACATGCACATACGTGTAGTGCCCCATGGCCATGTCATTCCCCATACAGTACTGTGCATGAACCGGAGTTATTGGGACCTGCACAGTACTATAGGGGCTGACTATACTGGTAACATACTCAGTAACACCAGATAGTCAGCACATATGTAAGACTTCAGTGAAGGAGCCGTGGTGTAGGCTATTAGCAGGAAGCTGTTGGGTGGCCCCAGAACAAGTTCCTCTGGTGGGCCTAAGGCCCTTCAGTCCAACACTGTATAACAGAGAACTATTATATATAAGGGTGGGTTACTATATATAATTGGGAAACTTAAGTATGAGGGGGCTATTATAAGGGGGAACTATTATTTATAAGATTGGCTATTATTTATAAGGGGGGAACTATTATATATAAGGCATCCATTATAAGGGGGAGCTATTATTTATAAGAGGGGAACTATTTATAAGGGGGGTGTAATTATTAAATGGGCTTATTTATAAAGGGGGCTATTAGTGATAATGAGGACTATTATTTATGAGGGGGCTATTATTTATAAGGGAGCAGTATTATTTTTACGGAGTGACTGTTACTGATAAGGGGGATATTGCTGATACAGGGCCCTATTTATCATTTATAAGGGAACTATTACTGATAAAGGTGTAATATTATTTATAAGCAGGGACTATTATTTATAAGGAGGCGCTATAATAGCTGATGACTGGGTGCAAATATCTATTAGGTGCTACAAAGGTGCTCATTTGAATTGTGTGTGGTAAAATGGGGCTTGTTATTACTTTTTTGTTGGCAGAAAGGAGGCGTTATTATAGGGGCTGGCACTGGAAGACGATGGTGTTGTTTGCATATCAGCACTTGGGGCCCCGCTTTTAATTTTTGCCCAGGGCCCCACTTTGTCTAAAACCGGCCCTGCAGGTAGGTTCATAGTCTCGGTGTATTCTGTAGTTACTATAGGGAGGTTCATGGTCTGGGTGTATTCTGTAGTTACTGTAGGTAGAGAGCAGGAGGGATATAGTATGTGACCCCTGTCTCTGGAAGCAGCGAAACGGAATGTCACAAGATACTATGAAGATGTATCTGGAGCGGTCACGTGACCGCCCCTGCGATAATGGTAAATATGAAATTTTGGTAATGAAAGTAATTTATAAAGTAGATGGGGGGGGTTTAGTTTAATGTTAAAATGTTGTTTTATCCCGGACAACCCCTTTAACTCTTATTAGATAATAATAAAAAAAATACTAAATGGCAATTAAAAAAATAAGCTACTGTGGGTCTTGGTCCCAGATAAGAATAGGTGAACCTTTGAAGATTAGTTTCAGGTTTGGATAAGTTGAAACAACCCCCCACCCCCACCTTCCCACCTGGTTTGTTTCGGTCCAAAATTGTTTGTATAGAACTGGAAGGGAACACAAACACATACCCACCTTCCCTCACCTCTTCTGGGCCTCTTCACGGTGTCCAATACTCTCCAGGGCCTCTTCCAGCATCCTGGGTGATGTCATGCGCCCTGGAGTCACTTCTGGGGTCCAATCACATGAGGCGTAATGATGCCGCGAGGAGGCTCCTCTGAGCATCCACCTATTATACTCTGGGGTCTAATAACACATGCAACTAAAATAGTTGCAAGTAGCATTTTTTCACCAGCCACACCCCTTTTCTGAAAGTGGACAGGATTACTGTCCAAGCCATATTCATGACATTTTATGCCACAGGAGCTGCCATAGATTTGCACCTAGGCGCAAGACACTAGGAGGATGCAGCTGCGCCTCATCATGAATTGGTACAGGGGACATCAAGGCCGATGTAAAATGCGCTGATGAATCACTCTATTGCATTATTCATCCCCTACCAAAAATTAAAGTATATTTAATTAACTATATATATGTTTCAGAATTATTACATTAAAAATATAGTTCATCGCACAAAAACAAACCCTGAAGGTAGTTTCACACATAGCTTTTTTGGAAAAACACCACTGCAGTCTTGTTATGCAGATTTTTGAGCCAATGTCACAAGTGGAGATAGCAGGAAGTATAAATGTAAGCTCTTCCTCCATTTTTTCCATTTCTTCTGGTTTCAACTCAAAAAATGGAATATGTTTTTTTAGTCCAAAGATAAATTTTGTACTTTGTTTACCTTTAAAATGAATGAAAAACTACTACAAATAAATGGTACTTTTAAAAAAAAAAACACCATGTGTGAAACTACACACAGACTCGATATAAAATATCTTTGCTGGGGCCCAGAGTAGTCCATTCCATTAGGGAGTCAAAGGGAAACTACTTAAGGCTACCTTTATACAGCATTTTGGGTTTTAGGGGTTTATTTGGATGTTTTTTTATCAGTGCACCCAACTACATTACAAACTTAAAAAAAGGGTAAAACAAGGACTAAAAAGCATTAGCGATTGCATTGTCTATTCTGTCTACATATTCAGAATGACTATAATCCAGATCAATAGAAACAAACCTCAGGTAAATTACACATTATTTGCAGAGTGCTTCAGTTTCGGCTGTTGTGTGACAACTCCATATGACTTATGTCCTAGGTCTCATATATCTCGTCCTCTGTCTATTGCATGATGACATCCTATACAATTTGCTTGTTCTTTGTAGCCCTGCTCCTGGTGATACACACAACTACAGCAGAGGAAGAAATATTCTCATCTTTGTACTCGACTTCATTTCCTTTTGGATTACAAGTAAATCAGATAATGCAACCCTCAGACCGAAGGCAAAATTCTTCCTTTCAACACAATCTTACTTCATGGCAAGCAATGAGATAGAATAAATCCTCTCTGTTTGTTTCTAGCTTTCATGCACTATTGATAATGTCAGATGAAAAATGAACACGAAAATCTTAAAATACAGAGAAAACACAACAACATCAGCAAGACTTTTATTAAATGCATGAAGAGCCGAAATGATAGATGTTATACCGGGCACATAACGGAGCTGTGATAACAGCCAAAGAGCTGTATACTTTATATGACTGCTAAACCAAGGGTGTAGCTAGGGAGGGCATGTCCAACTGGATTATCCCTGTCCTTATGCCCTATTGTTAGCCTATTAGAGGGTTGAGAGGAAATTGTGCTTGCCATTACGTATAAAAACTATTACTGGAAGTGGTAATATTGCTCTGAGCATACAGATGAGTCCGCCCTTAAAGGGAATCTGTCTCCAGGAAAGTCAGTATCAAACCAGCCTGTGAAAGATCCTCAGTGCGCCAACACCGCGCTGGCCCACACCTGAGACTTCTTTCATAAAAAACCACACTCACCGCCAGTGAGTGCTGGGTTCACAAGATAAATACAAGACAAGCTTTCTAAATTTTATATATTTATTAACCCCTAAATGGGTTGGTATTAACATCTAACACATGCAGTTCAGAACAGATACGTAGATATATGCAAGCATTAACAGTTACTAGTTACAATATACAGTACAATAAAATAAAAGGGAATAAAGGTGAAATAATTACTTTACCACACATCTACTTGATGTGGTTCTGTAGTCCAACACTCACACATGCTCTGGTATGTGTGAATAACCAGTGGAGGCTTCTAGCAGCAGCATCACAGCCTGCATGCTCTTCACAGTATAATCCAATAGTCTCTCTGTAGTCTCATCAAAGTATTCTCCTTGTAGTCTCAGCCCAATCTCCTCCCACTGACCTCTTACCTCATCTTTTATACCCTTGATTACACCACCCAGAATGAGGTCACCGGCGACAGCAAGTCTGATTGACTAACGCACTCAAGTCCAGATCCTTTGTAAGGAGATAGG
This sequence comes from Leptodactylus fallax, assembly GCA_947044405.1. Classification (NCBI taxonomy): domain Eukaryota; kingdom Metazoa; phylum Chordata; class Amphibia; order Anura; family Leptodactylidae; genus Leptodactylus; species Leptodactylus fallax. The sequence continues at coordinate 430,035 of CAMRHE010000211.1, read as the reverse complement.
ATTAAGTGAAATGATACAATGTTATCAACCATGTCTGATCTAACAGCCCAGGCTGAACAATGCATGTTTATTAGATCACTCAGGGCTGTGTAGGAATTCAATAGCTATTCTGGGATGGATACAAAGCCCTATTGTTACAAGGTTGCCCTACTGATAACATACATCTAGGATTACAGCTGTGCACATTATGACTAAATGGAAGTAAGAGAGAGGTACGCTACCCAGAGATCAAAATACAGCTTTGAGTTATAGCCATATTTAAGCGGAATCATCACACAGCCTCAGTGCATACTGAGCACCATCTTACCTTTATATAATCCAACTGATGCATGTCCAATAGATGAACCATTTCCTTGAAAAGGCCATTTCTGAAATATGCAAATTAGACTCAAGTGCAATGGAGCAAGCCAAAGTTTCCAAGGGCTCTGTATTCAGGAGTGAAATATTCTACTTGAGTCTATTAGATCTATTAGATTTTCTAAAGATATGATGGAGCTCAGCATAATGTCCCCTTCAATGCACTATGGCTGCTTTGATATCATGTTTTCTGGTTGCAGACAACCCCTTTAATTTAGTTGTAAATTTTAATTTTCACGAAACCAATCCAAACAATGATACAAATATGAGACAAAAACCTTAGCAGGCTGCAATTCACAATGCAACCCCTGGATGGCTGCACAGAGACACCTATAGGATAGCATATCAGTCTGTGATATATTGCAAATATATATTATTATCTTATGGCATACACATTTGGACATGTGCAGCCAACAGTAAAGGCAAGGAAAGAAAGATCTGTATATGGTTCACAGTATTAATGTAGTACTTTAACTTTCTAAGAGAATAAGTATTACCTTATCTAACACCAGTAATTGAGGCTATAATAGTTCACAATATTATATGGCCACTAATATGCTACTGGCAAATTGTATGGGCATTTCTTCCTGACACTTACATGTAGTTTGCACATATGGTAATTGTCCTTTCTGGAAAAGGTATGGAAACTTCTATACAACTGAAACAATTTTCAGGGATGTTATGCTTTAGACATCAAAATTAATATTGCATGGATAAAAGTTTTATCCCCGTCTAAATGAAAATGGAATATCTCAAGATGGAGTCTGTGATGAATTAGTTTTTCCACAGAGGGTTGTAAGATGGTCCCCAATCCATTAACCCCTTCCCGCCGCAGGCATTTTACAATTTTTGTTTTTAACTACTCATTTTCCAAACCCCATAACGTTGTTATTTTTCCATTCACAGAGCCATATTAATGTTTGCGGAACAAATTGTACTTTATAATGGTACCATTTAATATTCTGCATGATGTACTGGGAAGCTCTTAAATAAATTCAGAGTAGGGTGGAACTGGAGAAAAACTGCGTTTGTGCAACTTTCTTACAGCTTTGTTTTTATGGCGATCACTATGCAGCCAAAATGACATGTCACCTGTATTCTATGGGTTGGTACAATTCTAGGGATACCAATACATATATATACATTTTTGGGAATGTCTGATGTTTTGATCGCTTTTATTCAAATTTTATGGGAAACGAAATGGAGAAAATATGGCAGTTTAGCTCTTTTGAATTTTTTTCCCGCTATGGTGTTCACCACATGGTAAAAATATTTGTAGAGCGGGTGTTTTCATACACGGGGATGTATAATTTGTTTATGTTTGTTTTTTTTAATATTTATTTCAAATCTAGGGAAAGGGGGGGGGGTGATTACAATTTTTAGTGTAACCCCTGCAAGGAGCACTTTGAATACAGCAGATGCTGCAGTTAATGCCAAGCCAGGACCCATTACAGCAGACATCAGCCATTTTATACTGAGGGACAGTGGATTACATTTCCCTACAACCCTTACTCCAGGGGGAGGAGTATCAGAGAAAGGGGCAGATTGGCTGAGCAGGGGCTGGGAAAGGTCTGCACAAGAAAGAAGGAGGACAGTCACATGGGCTGCAGAAAAGGCCTCTTCCAGCAACTGCCAGGGAGCACATAGCTTGGCACTGGGTAACTCTGGACAGAGAAAGTCCTGCCAGCCCAACAGCTCACTGAGAGTAGAGGCACCATTCCTGCAGCAGCAGCACCGGTCCAGATTGACCATACTACAAAGAGGTACCTAGGCCTGCATCCAAGAAGACTCCTGCCTTATACTCCATTAGTATCCGGCAGAGAGCCGGAGCTAATGCCTGCAAACAGAGTCCACTCTGATCACGGGCATTACTACCTGTAAGCGCCCTAAACGTAGTAAAGCTGCCCCCAGGGCCGCTCCCCACCGGCCCTGTACCTTTCTTGTTGCAGGATGGCAATCGCGGGAGCCGTCCAGTTACTGTGACAGACAGGAGTCTTATGAAGGCTCCCAGGCCTGTCATAGAAATATTACTAATGCGGCTGGTTTATGACCAGCTGCAATAATGATGTACAGAATCTCCCATAGATTGCAATATGGTAAATTTTGGAATTGGTGAACAGATTTCAATAAACAAACTGCTGAGGGTGACAGCACTATAAGATGAGCTTTTCAGACCTGGTGGTACGTCCTCTTTAAGTGTTTCCATATCGTTTGTGAGCAGAAAGCTTAGAAAATGGCACTCAGTACATTAAGCAATATTTCCTGTTATATGAACAATTTCCTAGTGGACGACCATTCATATTGTGTCTTTCTATTAATCCAGATGTATTTTTGGACATGTACAAACACTAATAGCATCTAACAGTAATGTGAAGCGTGAATGACATCCATGGCCAGCTTTATTTTTAACAGTGTAACACATGAAAGCAATACTGCCAGTACCTTAAAGTAATGTGCTGAGCTGAAGTTGTACAGCAAAGAATGAATCCTCCTACCAAGCAGAGAACAGATCCAGTCCAGCCTATAAACAACGCTGTCCCAAGTTCATATCTGAAAATAAACAACATGTACAGTATACTTTAGACTCTTGTGGAGTTCTGAATATTAGGCACACCAGGGTAGAGTTACTACTACTGTCTCATAGTAAGACAGTGCTAAATTAGATATGACAGATTTAAACTAGATTTATCACAGTGACTGATGCTGAAAGATAAATCTGGCATGTTAGACTGATATCAACTTACCACCAACTATTGGTTGCCATTTATTTTGACCAAAAAAGTGCCAATCCACCCATTTGCTATGGATGTTAAAGAGGACCTGTCACCATCTCCACCAATTCAAGATCTTAGCATCCATTAATAGGCGCTGTTCCACTGATTCCAGCACAGTTGGAATTTTTTTTCTCTTGCCATCACCATTCCGAGCAACAGGCACAGATAGTTTTGGTGTCCGAAGAGCTATTTCAACTCTGTAATATAAGAAGGGCGGTGTCAGGCAAGCACTGTGAGTCAGAGCTCCAATCAGAGGCAGCCAGTGTTAGAGAGCAGAATCACACTCCTTGCCTACTCCTGCGTGACACCGCCCTCCTGACAGTACAGAGCCTAAATAGTATATCAAGAACCATATCTACTAGAAGTTGGTTCCAAGTCCTCTTTCAGTAAAATAATATTTCCTGACATTGCTTCTGATCTTCCCTCCAGCTAATTTCACATTGTTTCCCTAATTCATGTGTTTAGTTTTTTTTTTTTATTAAAATTACTTCCCTCCTAAACCTTATTTTTACCTTTAACAAAGACTTCATTCATGTCCCCCCTTTCCTCTCTTTCATCAAGATTATACAGATTACGTTCTTTATGCTTCTCCTGATATGTTTTTTGCTTAAGACCCTCCTGTTAGGTTCTTGCCAGACGTAGCAATAACCTACACTACTGCAGGGGTCTGGGAGGAAGGACAGAGACAAGTGAGCCCTAATCTCACCCCAGCCACTGTCCCTTCCTATTGCCTCAGTTACCCTAAAAGGACAAGGAAAAGGACAACCTTAAGATGAGCCCTATACTGAGTAAAGTGATAACACAGACAGAACAAACGACAAAAAGAGAGGTCAGGAAGCCAAGGGTTCGGTAACAGACGAGCAATGCAGTACAGAATCAAAATCCAAGAGAATAGTCAAAAGTCAAGGCCAGGGGTCAGGAATACGAATACAAGCAACAAAACAGCAAGGAGTAATAGCCAGAACGCACAAAGCAATAACCAGCGACCATGTGAGGGCTGACAACCTGTTTATAGAAAGTCTAGGCAAGCCCCAGACTGGATTGGTAGACAGGCTGTCAATCACACAGGCAAGGCTGAGATTAACTATATGCTGTCCAGTGAGAAATGCTTAGAACACGGATATAGCTGGAAATCCATTACATTGTCTAGGACAGTGTTCAGACTGAGCAACAAGAAACCTACGCAAGGAACCAAACTGAACACGCCTCCTTCGCCGCAGCGTGCGAGCAGAGGGTGGCGCAGAGACCCAAACAGGCAGAGACGTTACACCTCCACTTTTTAATAGCCTGCTTCATCAGTTGTTTTATGCATTGTAAGCATTTTTTCTATTGGACAATAGCTCCGGACATACATCACCTGACAAAGCCTTACAGTTTTCTACTAGGCAGTCCTATGGCCACCATGCAGTGTTGTACAATTTCTGGGCACACAGCATGTATGCAGGACACTAAAAAGGATCTGGCTTTAAAAAACATAGTTCCTTTCTTCCTAAAACAGCATGATACCTGTGCACAGGTGGTTTGTGATAATGCAGCTCAGTCCAAACAGACTCTCATAGGAATGAATAGAGAAACTGATGTCCTGTCCACACATAAGCCTCTATGTCAGTTGGAAAATAATGGTCACATGACACTGCTAAGGACCAGAAAGGAGTGGGTAACTCACCAATGCAGCCACCATTAAGAAGTTTACCTTCACTATCATTTACATAATTTTGCAGATAGGAAGGAAATGAAGAATGAAATTACTGTGCCAAAGTTTTCTTAGTCTAAATTGTATCCAGTTGTACTTTGAAGGTAAGAATCAATTGTACATTGTGAAGTCTCTTTTTATAGTTAAGTTCGTCATTGCTTTTCTAGAAAGATCATCTAATATTGTTAAAGTATACTTACTTTGCTGTTACATGCGTAGGGTCAAAGAATTCCACTGTGGTTTTATGTGCATAAAGGGAGCATGCAGCCAAAGAGCATATACCTGAAAAATATCACAATAATAAACATCACAATGTTGTAAAAAAAAAAACATTCAACATAGATAAGATAAAGAGTGTGCGCATTACTTATATTACTGCAAGCAGTTGTCAGAATTCTTATTATCTGGCTATGAACTAGGCTGATATATCAGCAGCACCTTGAAATACAGAATGTAATAACAATGTACAGTATATGTGTTGGATTACTGGAGATGGGTTCCAGAGGTTTATTCTGATTTTTATATTAGTATTTGTTTAGCCTTCATTCACATTTCATTATTTTATCAGTATTTTTCCTGTTTTTAAAGTCATGATCAGGAATGGATTAAAAAAATTGAAATGTAATTGTTTCATGATTTTATTTCTGTATTTAGGATCCATTCTGGTTTTGGCTAAAGAAATGATCAAATGCTCAGTCATGAAATTGAGGCAATTGAGAACAGCCTTTGTTTTTTGTTTTTTTGTCTTCCTCTGGATCCATCCTACTGAGTAGAGATGAGCGAAGTTTTCAAAAATTAGATTCGGCAACTTTGCCGAATTTTCTGATACGATTCTCTTTGATCCGAATTAATTTGCGGTGAATAAACAGCTATTTCCTGTCTGCAGAGATCCAGAGTGGCCGGCAAAATGGCGGAAACCCTTGGATGCCATGGTCATGTCTCTCTCTCTCTCCAGCACAGACAACTTTTATTCATGTGGAAGGATCTGCTAACAAGCAAAGACACGCCTACCCAATCACATCACTAGAGAATATCTTGTAACCGTCTGATGTCACAAAGGTCCTTCCTAAATATTCATTACCGCGAAGCATCAGGAAATCCGGATTCCATGCAAATCGATTTCCTGAAATTCGGATCTAATTCCACTTCTGCAGCTTCGATTCGCTCATCTCTACTACTGAGTAATAGGTTAAATGCAATGGATGTATATTTTTTATCCTTGCTATTAAGATTAACAATGTATCATACCATTCTTTTCTTTGGTATGTGTATTTATGTATATTTCTCTTCTCTGTTATAACAGTGAGTGCTATTTCACCCAACCCTATGATTCAGTGGCAAATGAAAGTGGGCCCCCTTGGCTCTTGGGCCCGGTCAAAGCTGCAACTACTGTGAGCCATTTAGTTACGCTAGTGTTTACAATGCTCAATACACCAGAATATCATACATTTTGAATAGGACAAAACTACAACACCAGGCACAGTCACTACTAAATGCTGGGGCTCTGGTGCAAGGAGCAGTATTACAATGAAGAGGCTGCTGCGTACGCAAGAATGCTATGGCCCCTTCAAAGAGATGAGATTTAGACTCCCACCTATCTCATATTAGTGGCCTATCCTAAGGATGGGCCACCAATGTTATGGAAGACATCTTCTGATATGTCAGATGTGACAACAAGTCATCAGTGGGGTTCTGTAAGTCAGAGCAAAGGTTCTGTAACATTCCTATGATCATCCTATCCCTTTGGTATCTGCTAGCTATGTTTATGGGTCTTCTATTAAAATGTATATTGTGACTGTATCACACACCATTACAAAGCACATCTTCTGAAATTATAACTATATGTTAAAATCTATTTAAAGATGTACCCTGCCTCTGTGTTTACTGTTGTATAGTGATGGCTAGTATACCCCAATTTGCATCAACACTAAAAGAGCTCATTTCTTTAGAATTTATGAATGGATCTGGATAAACAAAATGCTTATCTTGACAGTGCCTATCAGATGATGTCACTGGGCTTTTAATATAAATATACTCAGTTAGCCTCTAAAAGGTATCGCCTGATTTCTTCACTCTTCCACTACTTTCAATGGCTAACACGGTACAACATTATACTACTGGGCTTTTAAGACCTGGTGACATGTCCTATATAAATAAATTCAAGAGCCAAATAGTTTTAGTTATGGTATCACCATACTAGCCATTACCTGATAATATAAATAGGATTCCAGCCAAAAAGGCAACTTTAGCTTTAATCTGGTCAGTACCTCCAATCCGTGTACATTTCATGCCAACAAATGCAAACACTATGCCGAAGGATCCCAAACATATAGATACAATCATGAGTGCTCTGCAGGCTTGTAAAAATCCTGGAGGTTAGAAACAAGATAAAATAGTCAAAATAGTCCAAACTGTAAAGTATCTTGTCCAGGTAGAGGTAAAACAAAATCTTCAGACAAATGAGGTCAGCATAGCACCTCAATGGTAATGGCAATGCATTGAGCATGACCACTATAAATATTCTAACATTCATGTTTTGTTTCTGAATTAGGCTTGGTAAAAGGCAGAATGGATGGATTCGTGTGAAGTTAAAACACTTTAAAGCAGGGGAAGATGTTAAATATTACATATACTAGTAAGCTTAATGAGCTACTATTGAAATGTGGATTATGATATTAAAGGGAGTCTGTCAGCAGTAAATTGGTTGTAAACCTAATCACATTGTCTTGTACAGGGGATTCTACAGATTCCAAATATGCCCATTATTCTGTTTTTGGAGCCCCATTTTCATGAAAATTGCTGATTTCTTTATATGCAAATGAGGGTAAGACTAAGGCCCCATGTTGTGGAAACTCAGCGTTTTTAGCTGCTGTAGAAAAAAACGCTGTGTTTTACAGTACCAGTAAAATGAATGAGATTTGGTTTAATTTCATCAATACATTGCAGAAAAAAAGCTGCAGAAAAGCTCCACTTTCAAAAACACATGAATTTTGAAAAACACAGCATGTTAATTTTAGCTGTGGAATCACTAAGATTTTCCCTATATATTTACCAGGGGAAGTAAAAACTTGAGAGAGAGAAAAATTTAAAAAGCTGCAAAAAAAACACAATGCATTTCACTACATGGTACCTTAGCCTAAGGCTAAGGCCCCACGTTGCGGAAACACAGCTTTTTTGTTGCAGATTTTGCTGTGGTTTTTGGAGCCAAAATCAGGAGTGGATTGAGCAGAAGGGAGAAATATAAGTATTTCTTATATATTTCCCATTCCTTTTGTAGCCATTCTTGACTTTGGCTCTAAAAACCGCAGCAAAATCTGCAACAAAAAAGCTGCGTTTCCACAACGTGGGGTCTCAGCCTAAAAGTGCTTTGCTGCGGCACCTAAAGCTGAGACCAAAGCTTTTTCCCATAATTTGCATATAAATAAAATTATGATTTACATGGAAATGGAGCTGAAAGCTAAATATATATATCGGAGACTGTAGAGTCACCTCAAATTTTGGGATTAGGTTTATAACCAATTTACGGCTGACAGACTCCCTTAAATTTATTCTAATTTACAATATATTTAAGTGTAAAAAATCTTCAACTGATGCTAGTTTACATATAAATATATTATACAAGGCATTAATATTATTTACTTTCAGGTCTAGAGTCTTTCCTACACATGGCTTCTGTTTACTATAATAAAAACACTTGACTGTATTTTATTTCCATTTTTATGTTGTACCATTCTATTACACATCGCTGTACACAGATTGCACGCTTGAGCTTGTGCAGCTGGCAGCTATTCCTCCCAAACTCTTCATATACATGCACTATCAGATCAGCTGAGCATGCATGTATACTCAATAGGAAGAAGGGTATAAAGGCCTCATTGCCCCTGCCCACAACGCAGCGATCATTTGGCACATAAACAAACATTTGTTTGTCGGCAGATCAGATCTTTTATTGTTGTTTAACATAATGAATGATCAGAGCAGCAAATGTTCCCCCCTCATACAGTCTGCAACACCCATGTCAATCGACATTCATGCCAGATTGATGCCTGGCATATGTAAAATGGCCCTTAGTTTTCTGCAAGAAATCTCTGGTGTCTTATTTCTCTTGAGAACAAAGGACTTAGAAATCCAAGAGCCTGATCCTTCTTTTCTCTGACATCTGCTTTTGGAAAAGTCTGGACACACTGTTATACATTAGATGGAGATCGCCAGAATACATAATCATTACCCATCACCCATTATAGCATTAACTATTTCTATAAAAAAGTATGGTTACAATGACTATAGAATGGCTATAAAATATTCTAGCTCTATAAATCAGCTCCCATAGTTACCAGATAGTTACTTGTCATTATATTCTAATACTTAGAAAACACTTTTTCTGTCTAAGTATATATTTCATTAACCAGTTCCCTCCAACGCATGGTGTTCTTGTGTCCTAATTGACAACTACCATGCATTTTAAGGGATCAGTGTAGCATATATTTACATCCCCTAGTTGGATTAAAGAAAAAAAAAAAGTCAAAATAAAATGTAAAAGTCTGTAAAAAAAAATCTATCTTAGAAAGAAAAAAATAGACACAAAAATCTCCTTTCTCCATAAAAATTCTTCACTGTTTACAAATTAATAGAAATAAAGATCATATGATTGCTATTGTCACATAATCTCAAACTATTTAATCATCATGTTATATTTTTTTTAATCACTTTGGAAAGCATACATGCTATGAGACTGATTTTCAGATATAGTTAATAAATCCACATATTTTCACTTGTCAACACAGCCTAACAATTATGTTCAATAATATCAGTAAATTTGAACATAAAATAAACACTTAATAAAGGTAACTTTAGCATAACAGAGGGTACAGAGGAGGTATACGGATTATACCATAAGAAAATACATGGAAACCTCTGTGGACTTTCTGTGAAAAGTGCGGAGGGAAAAACCGCAATGCATAGCAGTTTTTCCTGCAGCGCTTGTTGCGGTGGCCCGCTATGTGGGGCCTTAGCCTTTTGAAGATTTTTACATGAGACTTGATGGGAAATTGGGAGTGGTTTATCTGTAGTAACATTTGACAATGCATATATGACATGCCCATTTTTTTTAAAAAAGGTGCAAAAAAGGGGCAAGTGCACTTCAGTACAGCAGTAGAATCACAATTTACATGTGGTGAATTTTGTGCAAAATTTATGACACAATTACGCCTTTTAATAAAATTAGGTGCACAAAATGAGAAGTCATAAAAAAGGGGCACACCAAAAAAAAGGTACACAAAATGGCAAATTATAAATGACCCCTAGTATATTTTTGGTGTGTGGGAAGACCTACATAACTCCATGCACATTGGAATCAAAAATCGCAGTACTGTAAAGGCTAAACACTAAGGCTAAGGCCCCACGTAGCAGAAAAACTGCTTTTTTATTGCAGATTTTGCTGGTTTTTTTAGCTAAAGCCAGGAGTGAATTTAACAGAAGGGAAAAGTATAAGGTTAGCAGCACCCGTGAAACACGGTCCATGTGTTAGCCAGATTTACTGTCCCTTACTGTAATTGATACAGGACAGAATGTCGCTGGGAAGCAGGGACTTCTAGCATCATAGATAACTATACTGCTAGAAGTCCTGCTCTCAGCACGAAGTTCAAGCCGGTTAATCTGGCTAACACACGGACCGTTTTTCATGGGTGAAACACGGTCATGTGCTGCTACCCTAAGAGCTTCCTTTATATTTCCCATTCCTTTTCAAGCCATTCTTATCTTTGGCTCAAAAAACCACAGTAAAATCTGCAACAAAAAAAGCAGCTTCTCCGCAGCTATGCAAAATACTGTGTCAGTATTTAATGTCAGTATTTAATGGCCATTATCATCAGAGCCGCTTTAACCATAGGGCTAACGGTGCACTTGCACCGGGCCCTATGGTAGCGGGGGCCCCGATGGGACATTTCATACAATGTTGAAGCAGGGGTTCGTCCACTCCCTGCTTCATCCCCGGAGCTGCAAGTGTGATGCGATGACATCATTTACATGGCGCCTGCAGCTCCCTAATGACTCCAGACCTGAGATAGCAGGGGTGCGGGGAGAGGTGAGTATTAGTGGGGGTTTTTGCTTCGCTCAGGATCCGTTAGGGCTATGAAGATGACCTTGGACTCATGTTAAAGATGAGAATCTCCTCTTTACAATGATACAAAGATCATCATGATAGCCCTTACAGATTCGCTGGAGAAAACAATGTTCAACATTGAGATCCCAATGCAGATCTCAATTCCCAACATGGTTTTTAATAGCGAATCGCTCCAAATCTGTAAAGAATATCCTGATGATCTTGGTATCACTGTAAAGAGATTCTCATCTTTAAAATGAATCCAAGGTCATCTTCATAGTCCTAATGGATCCTGAGATATGGGACTCTAAAATGTCCTCCCCCCTCCTGCCTCAGACAGCATCTTAGAGCTGGAGGGAGGAGGAGCAGAGCTGCAGACTGCAGAGACAATGATAAATCCTCTGTTCAGGTCTCTGCGCCACCCTCCGTTCGCACGCTGCGGTGCAGGAGGCGTGTTCAGTTTGATTCCTTGGTTAAGATTCTTGTTGCTCACTGTCTTAGACTATCTAATTGACTTTCAGCCACACCCGTCTCCTGCACCTTTGTTTCTCTCTGCTCCTCTAATAGTTAATATCAGTCTTGCCTGTGTGATTGACAGCCTGTCTACCAATACAGTCTGGGGCAGGTGCTGACTTTCTATAAACAGGTCGTCAGCCCTCACATAGTCACTGGCTATTGAATCTGTCTTGTGACTTGTCCCTTCTAGCTCCTTTTCTGCTATTTCCTGTTTTCCTATTCCTGACCTCTGGCTTGTCTTTTACTATTCTCTTGGATTGTGATTTTGTACTGCATTGCTCGACTGTTACTGACCCCTTGGCTAGCTGACCTCCCTTTGTTGTTGTTTGTCCTGTCTGCGTTCTATGTTGTCACCTATATTAGGAAGGGACTGTTAACTAGTTGCTGGCTGTCGCCTAGGACATATCAGGCAAGTTAGCCAGGGACAGTGTGGGGAGGTTCAGCTTTAGGGCTCACTGTCTTGTTGTGCCCCTCCCCCCCGGGTTCTGCAGTAGCACTGGGGAATTCCTCAACTGGCAATTCCCTTTCATCTTCATTGTCTGTGCATAACCTGTATGTGACCCCAGGGAGAGAGGTAGCAGGGACTTCTGTCCATCCCCTCTCCTATCAGTCAGAGAGCATACTATACTTTTGAGCGCTAATTGTCACATAGAGGGATAATGCAATACCCCTCTAAGTCTAATCACAGGGGTATTCTTATGTAATACACCTCTAAACCAGGAAGTTATTGGTGCTGTGACCCTGACATTTACCATCGTCGAGGTCATAGCGCCAAAAGAGTTGCAGCAAACACACAACACATGCACAAAGTTATCAATAAAATTTACATTTTTCACTGTCCCTATCCTGTCCATACCTGATCTTATCTTTATAGAGTAAAATATGCCGACTGGGGGGCATTCCTCACAGCTCAGCGTTGATACTAGGCTGTGAGGAACGCTCTTCTGACAGTGGGGAGATGAGTCCAGCGCACTGTCGACTTTCTAGTGATATATAAAACCACACATTCATGAGGACATGAAAGGTCCACTTTAACATATTAGTGAGTCTTGCTTGACTTCCCTATCAGTGTTTTTGAGAGTACAAGCTCTTGTTGTAGTTGATGTTTGCAGTATATATAAATTGTGTACACCTTGATCTATTATTTTATATGATTTTTTGTGTGAATGTAAGATTGAATAGGAGTTTTAGGTGAAATATATGTTTTAGTGCTTTTTTTTCAAAATATTTTATTTGCATTTTTTTTTTTTAATAAAACAGACTTTAAATCAAAATTGCATGAAGATGCCTTTTCGTATATATATATAGGTATGGGAGGTTAGCATAATTTTTTAATGTTGCAATTTAGGTTTTATTTGTTCAACTGAAAACTTTGAAAATTGCCCTTACAGCCAGCGGAGAAAAAAAAAAATCTAAAAACCTCTGGCAGTGAACGGGTTAAACTGGGGGCAGATGGACGGGGACATTAAACTGTGGGGATAGCTGGAGGGGGACATTATATTGTATGGAGCCACTGGGCTACTTATAGCAAGCATTCAGAATTAATACACAGAAGAGTCAATCCAAACTGGACAAAAATGTTTAAATAAACATATTAATACAGCAAAAAAATATGTAATAATCAGGTTCAAAACCCACATTCCCAAGAAAATAGTGCTAGATAAAAGAAAACAATAAAAAGTACATTTTTATTTCATACATACATATCTTAAGAACATTAAAAGATTAAAACCGTGCCAAAAAAAGTGAGTAAGCAGAAAGATAAATAGCTGGTATCACATACATGAAATACTCAATGAAAAAAAAGGACACCGAAATGCCTATAAGCACAAGGTGCAAAATATGCATTCAAAAAACATGGATAATGTCTAAGTAAAGTGCAAGTGCAAAGAATGACTATACATGTAGTAAAAGAAGTCTACCAATGCTCACCTACCACACCCAATGTATGTTTTGCCACAATTAATGGAAGACTTCCTTACCTTCTACACGAAAGATGGTTAAGTGAGGTCGACAATGGTATGAGCCTAAAGCATTCCCTGCACAGTTCATCCACAAGCCCTGAAACACCCAAGTGGCCGTAATGACAGAGCTAGCTCGGCTCGTCACTCTCCATTCGTTTGAAACAATAGCACCAATGACTGCTCCGGTGCCACAAATGCTAAATATCAGGGCAATAACTTGAAGTCCAGACATATCAGGCAAATAAGGTGAAGGGATTCTCAACGAAATGTGTTAAAAGCTCCGAAGGCCTCATTACATTTGACAGTCACTACAAAAACAACATGTCCTTGTAAAACATGGTTTTCTTTCCTCACAAGAGCAATTCTTGCTAAGGGGCAAAGTACATTTCAGTGGAGGTGAAGGACTGGGACAAGAAAGGCTACCATATATTAATGAATGGATTAATGTATTCTGAGCAATAATGAAGAGCTCCAAATATAGCATGTTTTTAGCCTAGAAGTATACATGAATCATTTACATTGTGTAGACAGTACATTTGCATTAATATTACTTTATAGTCACAAAATTTCATGTAAAAGTTAAGACAAACCTGGACACAAAGTCCAGACTAATAAGTAATTGAGCAATAGGGCTGTTCTTAATCAGAGTTGATGGTTAAAAGGACAAGGCATCCTGAAGTTAATGGCAGCACGAAACAAGACTGCTGTATGAACTGCATAGATGTGTGGATGGTGTGGATGTACTGCACAGAGGTGGCCATGTTCTTGGGTCTCTTCAGGAGACAGCAGATGGTTAGTGAAGGTGTTAGTTTACATATGTAAAAATTGCAACTGCCTCACTTTCTTATGTGTTTTTTATGGTGTTCACCCTTCAGTAAAAATAACACTTTGCCCATATTTTGTGGTCAGTACAGTCACAAAGATACCAAATTTATATAGTTTTTGTTATGATTTAATACCTTTTAAAAATGTAAAACTTTGCAAAAAAATTATTTGTGTCACCATATTATGACACTTGTAAATATTTTATTTTTTTGAGGAAGAAGATACCCATTCTGGGGAATATGTGACGTTTTGATCACTCTTTATACAAATATTTTTGAAAGGTGAAATGGAAAAAAAAGGTGATTCAGCCATTTTTATTTTTTCCCACTATGGTGTATTCAAGGGGGATTTGAACCTACGTTCAGTTGATCGCTTATTCTATAGATTGCAATACTAAATATATTCAGAGGAAGTGGATATATTTGCTGCACACTCCAAAGACATACTGATAGGGAAGTGTAGATTGTGAGCCCTATAGGGGACAGTGACTGATAATGTCTCTAAAGTACTGTGGAATGTATTGGCGCTTTACAAGTAAACTTAATAAATAAATAAATACTGTGTTCTGTGATCTTAGGCCATACTCCATGCCAAAGAACCCCAAAACAGTTGTTTGTGCATAGGTGTCTTTTCCTTTGGCAGAGATTTTCTGGTTTGGCTTATATATTAAGTCATATCACAAGGATTTTTTGAAAGCCAAGCATTACCTTATAGGGTTACCTTCCAATATGTGGCACTAGGGCACAGTTTTCCTTTTCCCAACTAGGAAAACTAATTTGCATGCCTTTCCTCATTTTTTTAAAGGCTTTTTGGGCTGAATAGATAGAAGTTATCTCATATAAGGTTAGGTTCACATCTGTGTTGGAGTCTCTGTATGAGACTCCGATGCAGATTCCACCTAAAAACAGTATAAAACCGTAAGAAACCCGACGGACACCCGGTGGACCCCATTATAGTCTATGGGTTCGCAGGTAACCGTTTTTTTAGCAGACTGGTGGACACGAACGACAGAGAGCTGAACGCTAGTGTGAACCTGACAGTTACCTGAAGGAGGTAAGGTGCAGGGCCGGTGTTAGGGGGGGGCAAACTGGGCAATTGCCCAGGGCCCCGTCCCCAAAGGGGCCCCCGGGATCCGGAACCTGATGACTCTGGATCCCGGAGTCAGGCCCGGCCAAATCAATAACAGAAAGGGACCGCACGAGGTGAGTAAAAATAACAAACATTTTTACTCACCTGTCCTTGCGTCCGACATCATCTTCTGTCATTCCGGACATCACCGCTGAGGCCAGGCCTCAGCCGTAGCGATCACGTGGGGGCGTGCTGACAGCGTGCCTCACGTAATCGCTGAGGCCCAATCACAGGCCTCAGCGGTGACGTCCACAACGCGTGACGTCAGCCGCAGAGAAGAAGAAGCCAGCGCCGGCGGGGATAACGGAGCAGCGCGAGGAGGCCCAGGAGAGGTAAGACAAGGTGAGTATAACTGTTTGTTATTTTCCCTCACTTCCCCCGGGCCTTCGATTATTATACTCTGGGGTCTGAAGAGACCCCAAAATATAATATAATAATAGCACTGTAGGGCCCCTGTGGAGTATTATACTGAGGGGCCCTTCTGGAAGTCATATTATACTGTGTGGGGCCACTGTGGAGCATTATACTGGGGAAGGGGCCCTCTGGATAGCATGTTATATTCTGTGAGGCCTCTGTGGAAAATTATAATGTGGGGGGGGGCTCTGGAGATAATGTTATATTATGTGGGGCCACTTTGGAGCATTATGCTCTCCAGAGGGCCCCCCCAGTATAATGCTCCACAGTGGCCCCACACAGTATAATATGCTCTCCAGAGGGGACCCCCAGTATAATGCTCCAAAGTGGCCCCACAGAATATAACATGCTCTCCAGAGCCCCCCCCCCCACTTTATAATACTACATAGAGGCCCCACAGAATATAACATGTTCTCCAGAGGGCCCCCTCCCCAGTATAATGCTCCACAGTGGCCCCACACAGTATAATATGCTCTCCAGACCCCCCCAGTATAATGCTCCACGGTTTCCCCACACAGTATAATATGCTCTCCAGAGGGGCCCCCAGTATATTATACTGTGCAGGGCCACTGTGGAGCATTATACTGGGGGGGCTCTGGAGAGCATGTTATACTGTTTTGGGCCACTGTGGAGCATTATACTGGGGAAGCCTCTCTGGGCAGTATATTATACTGTGTGGAGGCCATTTCTGGAGCATGTTATACTGAGTGGGGTCACTGTGGAGCATTATTTTGGGGGGGCCATCAGCAGAGCATATTATATTGCGTGGCGCCACTGTGGGGCATTATTCGGTGGGACTAATGAGCATTATACTAGGGGACCCTCTGGGGAGCATATTATGTTGCGTGGGGCCTACTGTGGAACATTATACTGGGGGGACGCTCTGGGGAGTATAATATATTGCGTGGGGCCACTGTGGAGCAAAATACTGGAGGGGGCACTGTGGAGCAGTATACTAGCGGGGGCCCTCTGGGGAGCATATTATACTATGGGCCATTGTGGAGCTTTATACTGGGGGAAGGGACAGTGTGGGGAGCCTGTTATACTGTGTGGGGCCACTATGGAGTGTATTATATTGTGTGGGGCTTTTCGAGAGCATATGATACTCTGTG
This sequence comes from Leptodactylus fallax, assembly GCA_947044405.1. NCBI lineage: Eukaryota > Metazoa > Chordata > Amphibia > Anura > Leptodactylidae > Leptodactylus > Leptodactylus fallax. The sequence goes on along the minus strand of CAMRHE010000211.1, from coordinate 413,152 downwards.
GGGCCATTGTAGAGCATTATACTGGGGGGACTGTGGGGAACATATTATACTGTGGGGGACTACTGTGGAGCATTATACTGGGGGAACCCCTCTGGGGAGTATATTATACTGTGTGGAGGTCATTATGGAGCATGTTATACTGTGTTAGGCCACTGGAGCATTATACTGGAGGGGCATTGTGGGGTGCATATTATACTGTATGGAGCATATTATATTGTGTGGGGCTGCTGGGGAGCATATTGCACTGTCTGGGGCCACTAAGGGGTAGTATACTGTGTAAGCCACTGTGGAGTATTATACTGTGTGGAGCCTTACGTACCATGTGGGGCCACTATGGGGGGCTCAGGGGAGCATTTTATACTGTGTGGGGTCACTGTGGAGCATTATATACCATGTGGGGAAACTGGAGGGCTCAGGAGAGCATTATACTGTGGGGGGGGGGGGCTCACAATTCCTGCTGGCAGCCCTGTGTGCTATGTCTGCATCACAGCTCCCTTACTATAATCTTGCACATACGTGTAGTGCCCCATGGCCATGTCATTCCCCATACAGTACTGTGCATGAACTGGCCATGGAGTTATTGGGGCCTGCACAGTACTATAGGGGCTGACTATACTGGGAACATACTCAGTAACGCCAGATAGTCAGCACATATGTAAGACTTCAGTGAAGGAGCCGGGGTGTAGGCTATTAGCAAGAAGCTGTTGGGTGGGGCCCCAGAACAAGATCCTCTGGTGGGCCTAAGGCCCTTCAGTCCGACACTGTATAACGGAGAACTATTATATATAAGGGTGGGTTACTATATATTATTGGGAAACTTAAGTATGAGGGGGCTATTATAAGGGGGAACTATTATTTATAAGATGGGCTATTATTTATAAGGGGGGAACTATTATATATAAGGCATCCATTATAAGGGGGAGCTATTATTTATAAGAGGGGAACTATTTATAAGGGGGGTATAATTGTTAAGTGGGCTTATTTATAAAGGGGGCTATTAGTGATAATGGGGACTATTATTTATAAGGGTAACTATTATTTATGAGGGGGCTATTATTAATAAGTGAGCAGTATTATTTTTACGGGGTGATTGTTACTGATAAGGGGGAATATTACTGATACAGGGCACTATTTATCATTTATAAGGGAGCTATTACTGATAAAGGTGTAATATTATTTATAAGCAGGGACTATTATTTATAAGGAGGCGCTATAATAACTGATGACTGGGTGCAAAAATCTATTAGGCGGTACAAAGGTGCTCATTTGAATTGTGTGTGGTAAAATGGGGCTTGTTATTACTTTTTGTTGGCAGAAAGGAGGCGTTATTATAGGGGTTGTCACTGGAAGACAATGGTGTTGTTTGCATATCAGCATTTGGGGCCCTGCTTTTAATTTTGCCCAGGGCCCCACTTTGTCTAAAACCGGCCCTGGTAAGGTGACAGTGGCACAAGAAAGTGCGACTAAGATTTTGCAAATGGCACCAAAACTTTTCAGTCTTGTAGCCCTGCTGCTACAAAAGAAAAGCAGACAAGTGTGTCATGCGCAGCCATGTGACAAGATGTCCACATATGTCAATTTCATCTCTATCTGGGTTGAGGACGCAGATAAAGTTGAGTAGAACAGTAAAGCGTTTCCTGCTCCACCATTCAGGCTGCCACTAGCATTAACTGTGGCTCAGCACAGACCTGCAGTATGGATCTGGATATCTGCATTCTGCAAACAGATTTGTTTGAGTGAGGCAGGATAAGTATTATTTTTTTTATTTGTATGAGAGGGGGTGCTACTGTGAAACATTATATGGTGGGACCAATGAGGAGCATTATAATGTGTGGGGAACACTGAGGAGCATTATACTGTGTGTGGGGTCAAAGGGGAGCAATATACTGTATGGGGCCACTGGGGAGCATTATACTGTGTTGTGGAGCCACCAGGGAGCATTAAACTGTGTTGTGGGACCACCGAATGGCATGGTACCGTAATGTAGGGCCACTGAGTAGCATTATATTGTGTTTGAAGGCTAATGTGGAGCATTTTACTATGGTTGAGGCCACTGGGGAGAATTATACTGTAAGTGGGGGCACTTTGAAGCATTATACTGTGTGCATGAATCACTGTGTGTGTGTGTGTGTGTGTGTGTGTGTGTGTGTGAGAGACACCTCAAATGCATTACAATGTGGAGAAGGCCACTAGGGAGCATTCTATTGTGTGTGGGAGGACCATTGGAGAACATTATACTGTGTGTGAAGCCACTGGAAAGTATTGCACTATGTGTGAAGCCATGGAAAGCATTATACTGTGGAGTCTATTAAAGACTGTTATATTGTATGGGGACACTGGAGAGCATTATTCTATGTATGTGGGGCCACTGGAGAGCATTACACTGTGTGTGGAGCCACAAGACAGCAAAATACTACTTGTCGACTAAAATTTTTTTTTTGCTTCTAAATTTTCTATTCTCTAGGAGCCAATGGTTCCTAGTTATTTTTTTTTTAGTCTGGAGCACTGTCTATGCCCTAGAAATAATAGCTAAGAAAATAACATCTTAGCTACCCCTGACAATTAGGAACATTGGGGTAGGTTTACTAATATTGTGTTAAGTTTTGAATAATGTAGACTTAGACTGTGCCAAATTTATCAAAGAGTCTAAATGCTATTTGATAAATATGTTGCATTAATAGACTGTCTAGTCTAACTATACACCTTCTATGGGTTGGCTTAGTTTATGCCTGAAGAATGTGCCAATATTTGGTGCTTTAGTGGCCTTTGGTGTTGAAACTTAGGCCATGCCCATTTTCCATGACACACACATCTGAAAAGTATCTAAAAGACTTGACAAATTGTGGCGCACTGTGCTTACAAAATCTCCCCCAGTTATTTTAGACATCCTTGACTGCGAGCAATATAAATTAACCCCTAAACTAAGTTTAGAGCTGTTGTAAATATGTTTAGGAAGCAGAGCAAACCTAATAGTCCTTAAAGGGGTATTCCCATGAGCATAATTATATCTATATTTGTACATAATTAAAAGTTAAACATTTTTGTAATTCTAAGTAGTTAAAAATTCTGCAGAGTTTTAAAGATTTCCTCTAACTATCTCATTGGTGACAGTCTGTTGTCTTGATCGGTTGCCAATGGATACGACCATTAATGCAGAAACTTTCTATGGTCTGGGACTTGTCAGGAACCCAGCCATGATTTTCTTATTGTAGCTGGGTTATCATACAGGGACTCTACATGTATCAGAAGATATCCCGGCCACAATAAGCAAATCATAGATGATTTTCGGACCTTAGAAAGTTCCTGCATTCATGGCCGTATCCACTGGCAACCGATCAAGACAACAACTTGTGATCACAAGAAAATTTTTAAAACTATGCAAAATGTTTAATTGCTTATATTTGCAAAAATATTTAACTTTTAATTATCTACAAATTTAAAAAAGGTTATGTACGTGGGAATACCCCTTTAAGTCCAGCCTCCATTGCCATCTTGCTGTCCACTATGATAGCCTGTGAGAGAGGTGACATGAGGTCAATGGAACACCTGTAACTGGTCATCTGGCTCATAGCCCAATGTCATACATACGCCTTCTGAATTATGATGGTTTGTATTGACATTGTTTACAGCCCTAGGCTTGGGGTGTGCCATTCAGTTTCACTTGCAGTACAGAATGGATCACTAAACGCAATTCTACCAAACAGATAATCTGTTTGTGCAGAAGTTTTCCTCCATGTACTGCTCGCTGTCATTTCAGTTTGTTGTTGTTCTTCCAACCACAAGGACAAGCAACATTGAACAGCATACCTCACGACTTTCAAAGGACAGAATGTGTGGCACGCTATGCAAGCTGCTGCAAATTTAGCCCTGCCCACCTCCATTTTGACTCCGCCCATTTCCATCAATTCCTCTTTGTGCCTCCACATAGTATAATGCCCCTACAGTCACCATAACATGATAAAGTCTCTCTCCTGGTGCACCCACAGTATAATGTCCTCTTCCAGCTGCCCCGACAGTTTAATGTCCCCCTCCAGCTTCCCCCAAAGTTTAATGTCCCCCTCCAGTTGCTCCCAGTTTAATGTCTCCCTCTAGTTGTCCCCAGTTTAATGTCCCCATCCAGCTACTCCCACAGTTTAATGCCCCCCTCCATCTTCCCCTACAGTATAATGTCCCCCTCCAGCTGCCCTCATTATAATGTACCCTCAGTTTAATGTCCTCCTGGGACTGTCCTGCTGTATCTGGGACGGTTGGGAGGTATGTTGAACAGTGCTGACATCTTGACCTAAGAGCATAGTGATCTGCCGGGGATAAACCAAGGTCTCTCGCTTGAAGGATTTTGTTCCTCTCAATTTGTGGCAAGTGTCAATAACTGGCATGTCGATGAACAGTAGGCATCGCACAATCATCCCTCACCACTTGATCTGATTTTTGATGTTTTCTGTAGCTAAAAAACTTTCAATCTGCCTTGTCCATATGCTACAGATTTGAGCTAGGTGTCTTAAAATTGGACCATTTGCAGGTCTTAGCGACGCCTGCTACTTCCTCAATTGGCATAACCTTACAGCTTGTCTTTCTTTGTGTTGTAATTGCTATGTTGAGTATATATTCAAAGCCTATTGTAAAGCCCACAATGACCAGCAGGTGGAGAGATACTAAAGAAAAGGTTACATTTCAGGTTTAGTCATTTATTTGCCTAGACTTAAATGTTAGACTTTTATAAAATATCTACAGGTCACAATTTGTAATTTTATCTCTAAATGTCTGAGGTTGATTTTTTGTCATTATTTTGTCATTATTACTTGTAAAAACAATTCACATACATTTATATATCCGGTGCACACAAATCTGTTGATCTATAGTGGTGAGGTGATAGAGTTGCATAATGTAATTCATAAGCAATACTCCATCATCACCAATAGTAGCTTTTCAACGCCTGTAAATTATGACATGTTTTGTCCTCCCATGTTTGCTTTCCTTTACACTGTAACTATCCATTGTGTTATTGATGTTGCTTGGTCACACTAAACATTCATTGCAGTATCACAGTTGCAGTAGCTTATGATAGGATAAGGGCGGATCACCTGAATTCTCATTCAATTCTCATGATTATTCCTGTTCACTAAATGTTATTCCTGAAAAGTGAACTTTAACAGATGGTATAAAAAATGGTTTTGTCTTATTTTTGTTTCATTACTTTTGTTAATTTTTAGACTTAGATTATGAGGGCAGTCATCTTGTCAGAGCTGCTGCTCTGAGGTGTGAACAGCAACTCCATCGATTTGTTATACAGTAGCCACATTGATATATCATATAAAGAGCAGCCACAAACCAACTTATTGAATTGAGAGAGTGCTGGGGGAATGCTCTGTGGCAATAGCTAGCACTAACATTGTGTGAAAGTTCGGAGACTCCGTCCCCCATTCCGCTTAAAATATGCCCCATAGTGGCCCCTGCACACAATATTATGCCCCATAGTGGCCCCTGCACACAGTACTATGCCCCATAGTGGCCCCTGCACACAGTATTATGCCCCATAGTGGCCCCTGCACACAGCATTATGCCCCATAGTGGCCCCTGCACACAGTATTTTGCAGCATAGTGGCCCCTGCACACAGTATTATGCAGCATAGTGGCCCATGCACACAGTATTATGCCCCATAGTGGCCGCTGCAGACAGTATTATGCCCCATAGTGGCCGCTGCACACAGTATTATGCCCCGTAGTGGCCCCTGCACACAATATTATACAGCATAGTGGTCCCTGTACACAGTATTATGCCCCATAGTGGCCCCTACACACAGTAGTATGCCCCATAGTGGCCCCTGCATACAGTATTATGCCCCATTGTGGATCACCCATGAACATAAAAAACAATGCTACTTACCTCTTCCTCGCTCCATGCACTTCCCGCTACTTCGGCCATCTTCAATGATGGACCAGATCTCACGTGATCCAGGCACAATGACGTCGGCTGACGTCTGGGATGTCACCAAACAGGCCCGAAGCCTGCCGGAGCACAGGAGAGGTAAGTTACAGTGTTTTTTATGTTCCCTCACCTACCCTGGTGAGGATAATTACTGAAAAGTGATCTCTATAGGACAGAAGGTGTCAATCTATTGTGTGGTTCAGTAGTGTGAAAACTGCAAGATTTCAGGTTTTCTTTTAATATTACCAGTGACAGAAAAATTCCACATTTTAAAAATTGATTTAACTTAAAATCTTTATATAAACTGTAGGTCATGATCTGACAATAGACTGTCTTGAAATATCCAATCTCCACATCTGCACATTAAGTTAAATGAGTTATCCAAGACCAAAATTGATTGACCAATCCTTAGGATTGGTTATTAAGTTGATATCAGTAAGGATCCAACACCCTGCTTAACATCAGCTGCTCTGAGCACAGAGTATGGAGCTGGAAACAGCAGCTCTATAAACTCTGTAATGGTGTGACTGCATTGCTGCACCTCAGCTCCCATTCAAATGAATGGGAAATGAGGAGTAACAGCACAGCTCAGTCACTGCACAGTGTATGGAGCTTCCTATACACTGTGTGAAGAACAGCCAATCAGGGATGGGTGTTGGACTCTCATTGACCTCAAATTAACATAGTAATGCAGCAGTTGTAGACCAACTATGTACCAAAACTAGTTTATTTTGGCCTAAAGTAGTTCCAGGTTTAGTGGCAGTCAAGAGCCCTTGTTGTATGGCACTGAGGGGACAGGCAGACGCATGCTCAAAGGATAAACTGAGATCAGAGCATACAGGTTTTGGGCGAACAGGCAGCACCAGGTCAATATGATAAATCAGGCTGAGGTCAGGGGAGGTTTCACAAATGCAGGTGACATCAGCCAAAGGTATAACAAATACAGATAAGCAGGCCAAGGTCAAACATGATCAGAGTATACAGTATGCAGATGCACTTTCACAAGCTGGGAACCTTTTAGTTCATGCACCTTTTTATATGGGAAGGTGCTTTAAATACCTTAGGGACCACTGTGATAATTTGGGACAGATTTGGCTGTGTGCCTGCTGCCACTTTAACCCCTTCAGGTCTGAGCCCAAAAGTGCGTTAAAGGCCAGGCCTCATTTTTCAAAACTGACATATGTCACTTTATATGGCAATAACTTTAAGACGCTTTAACTTGCACAAGTGATTTTGAGACTGTTTTTTCGTGACACATTGTACTTCATGTTAGTGGTAAACATTGATCAATATTTTTGTATTTATTTATAAAAAATAGGAAATTTGATGGAAATTTGGAAAAAAATCGCAATTTTCAAAATGTGAAATGCTCTGCTTTTCAAACAGATAGTCATACCACCCAAATAATTTAATAAATATTATCTTTTTTTATATGTCCCACTAGGACACCTGAACCAACGATAGTCTAATCGCTGATTCAGCACTATAGACTGCAATACACGTGTATTGCAGTCTATACAGGAATTCAGCCTATGTAGACATAGGCTGATTTCCAGAGGTCCCGGCAGGATCAACCAGGTACTGGGGGCTTCAGGCAGCCTGGGGTCACTGGCCAGACCCCGGGCTGCATATTATAGATATCGGCACCCCCCGATCTCTCCGCGGGGGGGTGCTGGGGGGCGGCAACATGGCGGAACCCCTTGGATGCCGCGGAGGTTAAGGAGCAGGGTGTTAACTGTCAGTTACAGCTAACACCCTCTCCCGATGCCGCCCGGATCGGTGTTATCACTGGTCCCCGCTGTTGCAGCGGGAGCCTGGCTGTCAAATACAGCCGGGCTCCCGCAGTGATCGCACGGGCTCTGCTTCTGAGCCCGCTCGATCACCGTCACGTACCTGTATGTGGGGATGCGGTAACTAACCACATTCTCCCACGTACATGTACGTGAGAATGTGTGAAGGGGTTAAGAGCTGGGGCAGAGCTTTCTCACACACACTATAGGGGCACACAGCACGGTGGCTCAGAGGTTAGCCTTGCAGCACTGGAGTACAGGGTTTGAATCCTGCCAAGGACAACATCTGCAAGGAGTTTGTATGTTCTCCCCCTGTTTGCATGGGTTTCCTCCCACACTCCAAAGACATACCGGTAGGGAATGTAGATTGTGAGCCCTATATGGTAGTGGCTAACAATGTCTGTAAAGCGCTGCAGAATAGGATGGCGCTATACAAGTAAGCATAATAAATAAATAAATAAATAAATAGGAGGAGGAAGAAATCCAATGATGAGAAAACCACAGCACACCAGATAGTGAGAGTATTCTGGTGGCTGTGACCATTTGGAGTGCATAGATGCTGCATGAGGCCAGAGCAAAGACATTACATTTATTCTTAGGGTTGGTCATTCATTTTGGACTTGAATAACCCCTTTAATGCCAGGGTCAGATAGGATAAGAGTACTTTCAGAAAAACTTAAAGCAGAATGCTGATAAAATTATAGACTGACAAGCAGAGTAAGACAGTACTTCACTTTTATAGTGATATAATCAAACAGTGAATAAGGCTAAGGCCCCATGTAGTTGGACACAGCAAAATAGTGCTGTGGGAAAAACCGCGGCGGAACTTCATTGTGGTTTTCCCGCAGTGTTTTCACAGAAAGTCCGGAGAGGTTTCCCAATTAATTTCAAAAAGAGAAGCAAATAAAAGTCAGGCCCTATTTTCTCTGTAGGGGGATCCTAAGTTGTGTCCTAAGTTTATTGGTCCTTACGAGATTCTTGAAGTTAGGTACCAGCTCAGTTCATGCAGATTTTCTGGTCAGAAATTCCAGCACACTAGCTCCTGTTTGCATTTGTCACCATAAGGTTTCCATGCCCACCCAACAATCTCTGCTTTCCAGTCAGAGATCTGCCTCATTTTCCATTTAAGTGTCAAGGTGGTGTATTTATACCTTGCTGAAGTTCAGTCATGTGCCTGTGAGTGTCTTGTGCAGCTGGGCTCCTAACCTGCTAAAGACTTGTTTACTACTGATCTATGGTACTGATTTTTGGGTTTGTTCTCCTGTTTAACCTCCTTGGGCTTTGATTTGGTTTCTTTTGTGACTTCTTCGGGTTGGACTCTGATTCTCCACTAATACTTGTTTTGGCAACTACTTACACTCCTTAAACACATTGTTTAATACTCTCTTGGTCCCCCTAAGGTAACTGATCTTGTGATTTACATCTGCAAATGCACCTGTTATTGTATACTTGTCTTGGCTTTGTGACCTGGGTCCCGAGCCGCCAAGTCCATGCTGCCTAGTGGCAATGAAAACAACGGGGGTGCCTTAGACTTCACATTCCAAGATAATTTTGGATAATAGGTAGCAGTTTACTGGCGGAGTTCAGACTAATCTGTTCATAGAATGGTATATAAAAGAACAAACAGCACCAAGCAGTGCATAGTGTAATTCTACGGATTCCACACTTAAAAGAATAGAGGAAAAGGTTGGCATCAGTGGCATAATGATCATGGTTACAAGGTGGTGTGACTGCGACTGGGCCCGGAGGGGTACCACTGGTCTGGTTCCCCAACCACTATACATATTATTAATGGAAAGGGGCCCAGCCAGGGGGAGGTCTCTAAAAATAAAAAAAATACTTATACTCACCTCTCCTGGGCTGAGCATCCTCTCCAGGGCTCTTCTGGCCGGTGACTGAGGTCCCAGCGGTCACATGGGGTGCGCCGGCATAATGACGCCATTGTGCCCCACGTGACCGCTTAGGCCCTATCACAGGCCCCAGCAGTAACATCTGTAGCATGAGACCTCAGTCGCCAGACAGAAGAGGACCCAGGAAGATGCTAAAGAAACACGGACAGAGCGAGGATGCGGTTATAAGTGTTATTTTTTAATCACTTCTCCTGGGCCTCTACTTATTATACTCTGGGGTCTGAGGCAACCACAGAGTATAATAATAGCACCGGCTCTAGTGAAGGGGGTTCTTGGGAGCATATAATACTGTGTGGGGGCCCTCTATGGAGCATATAATACTGTGTGGGGACCACTGTGCAGTATATAATACTGTGGGAGGGCCACTGTGGAGCATATAGTACTGTGTGAGGGCCACTTTGCCAGTATTGTTTACATGCCAGGAGCTGCACTGCTCACTCACCATATTGATAACTTGACACCTGCAGTTGTGGGTCTAAAGCTGTATCCCTTTCAAGTGTCTGAGATACCACTGCAGCACCTGTAACCGTCACTTTCAAGAATTCGCTTTAGGTAGGGGGCCAGAAAAAAGATTCCACCGGTGCCCACAAGACTTTAGTTACGCCACTGGTTGGCATCACCCCTTTATCTAGTGTAAAACTGGAGGAACTAAACTAAAAGGTAACTTCCTCTGGGAGGCTCAGGTTCAGACACACAAAGTATGTTATAGCACAAGATACAACATAGATGTCACTTTGTTTGTAAACCCACAATTCAGCTGTGTATTAGCCAAACATATAAATACATATTTAAATGGAAACATTACTTTATACCATCACTTTGCGCCGAGACACTCTCCAGTCTAGCAGGCACTACTGTGCATGCGCGGGATGATTGCACTGCACATGCTCAGAGCATTATACATGACAGAATAACAGCAGCTCCGATGGGCTAAATTTGGTGAGCGCCCAAAGCTGCACACATGCACGTCCCAGTTGATGTTAAGCATAGATGTGCGTGGCATGCGGAACTCTGACACTCCGACTTGATCGCTGCCGTTATATCTACCTGGCCGGCCTGCGATTGCACATAGCATACCACAGTCTGAATAAGTCGGTATTGAGAGGATATTGCCACATATTAATCCCAATTCAGAAATTATGGGATATAGTCCAATAGTACAGGAAAAGGGGAGGGGACAATTGATTAAATAAATAAAATAAAAGGGTGAGTACTTCTAACAATAAAAAATGGAAAAATGTGAAAGATAATACCGTAATAAGAACTTATTAATAAGAACATATATACACAATACTGATGGGAAAATACCAATGTACATACAGCACCAAATAGTAAATTACCCATCCCGCAAAAGTTATCCATTATAAAATGTAATTTAGTCTGACGGCCCCTAATAAATTATTAAGCTTGATATATACCAATACTGTCTTGAATAACATTATTGTGGTATTTAAGTCAACTGTCTGTGACTAATTGTTAAATCAAACTCGGCAGATTCCATGATAATTCCTAAAAAAACTAAAGAGATATACGGCAGCCTGAAACCCAATTATCTAGTTACATCTTCAAGCGCTTCATTGGAGTCCCATTAGATGAAGGATATTTACTTTATATATCCAAAACATTTCCCTCCTTTTGAGGGAATCAAATCTGTTAATATCAGCGACAGGAATCTTATCTATTGGGGTCACTGTAAAATCTGTTCCTAGGGCATTTTAGGGAATACCTCTTCCTGGGAATTGCATACATTGCAATTCAAAAACGTTAACAGTTCCACTATCAAGCTTGATACTGACATTTATTAATTCCATTAAAGCAATACACTTATTTCATTTAACTTTTCAAGATAAGCTGCAATGAGGAGGAACAATATTTCTGGTCATTATATGACTTATATTCTGGAATTTTTCTCAATTTTTGCATTGTCATTCTGTAGACAGAATTTGCAGTCCTCTCTGAATTTGTGGGTGGATATTAGCTGCAATACTGTGCACTCAGTGAGTAGAAGAGGAATCCGGTCTATAATTGTAGACAGGAAGAATGGAAACCTAATCCGCTTAAAAAGCAGTTACCCGCAGACCCCATAGACTATAATGGGGTCAGCCGGGTTTCTGCCCGAAAAATGCAGAAAAATGTGGAGAAAAATGTGGAAACCCCGAACGAAGTTTGAACACTGGTGTGAACCCAGCCTTAGTCATAAGTTTTTATTATCATAACTATGTCACTGTTTGAGGCTTTTGCCCGATGAATTGAAGATTTCCTAGACTTGTGTTGGGATACACATGTTGGTTTTAATAAGTATGAATTTTTTAGTTTCAAAAGTATTTATTAAATTACAACAACAGGACGAAAATACATAGTAAATTACACTCATATGAAAAAGTTTGGGCACCCCTATTAATCTTAATCATTTTTAGTTCTAAATATTTGGGTGTTTGCAACAGCCATTTCAATTTGATATATCTAATAACGGATGGACACAGTAATATTTCAGGATTGAAATGAGGTTTATTGTACTAACAGAAAATGTGCAATATGCATTAAACCAAAATTTGACCGGTGCAAAAATTTGGGTACCCTTATCATTTTATTGATTTGAATACTCCGAACTACTTTTTACTGACTTACTGAAGCACAAAATTGGTTTTGTAACCTCACTGAGCTTTGAACTTCATAGCCAGGTGTATCCAATCATGAGAAAAGGTATTTAAGGTGGCCAATTGCAAGTTGTTCTCCTATTTGAATCTTCTCTGAAGAGTGGCATCATGGGCTCCTCAAAACAACTCTCAAATGATCTGAAAACAAAGATTGTTCAACATAGTTGTTCAGGGGAAGGATACAAAAAGTTGTCTCAGAGATTTAACCTGTCAGTTTCCACTGTGAGGAACATAGTAAGGAAATGGAAGACCACAGGGACAGTTCTTGTTAAGCCCAGAAGTGGCAGGCCAAGAAAAATATCAGAAAGGCAGAGAAGAAGAATGGTGAGAACAGTCAAGGACAATCCACAGACCACCTCCAAAGAGCTGCAGCATCATCTTGCTGCAGATGGTGTCACTGTGCATCGGTCAACAATACAGCACACTTTGCACAAGGAGAAGCTGTATGGGAGAGTGATGCGAAAGAAGCCGTTTCTGAAAGCACGCCACAAACAGAGTCGCCTGAGGTATGCAAAAGCACATTTGGACAAGCCATCTTCATTTTGGAAGAAGGTCCTGTGGACTGATGAAACAAAGATTGAGTTGTTTGGTCATACAAAAAGGCGTTATGCATGGCGTCAAAAAAACACAGCATTCCAAGAAAAACACTTGCTACCCACTGTAAAATTTGGTGGAGGTTCCATCATGCTTTGGGGCTGTGTGGCCAATGCCGGCACCGGGAATCTTGTTAAAGTTGAGGGTCGCATGGATTCAACTCAGTATCAGCAGATTCTTGAGAATAATGTACAAGAATCAGTGACGAATTTGAAGTTACGCCGGGGATGGATATTTCAGCAAGACAATGATCCAAAACACAGCTCCAAATCTACTCAGGCATTCATGCAGAGGAACAATTACAATGTTCTGGAATGGCCATCCCAGTGCCCAGACCTGAATATCATTGAACATCTGTGGGATAATTTGAAGCGGGCTGTCCATGCTCGGCGACCATCAAACTTAACTGAACTGGAATTGTTTTGTAAAGAGGAATGGTCAAAAATACCTTCATCCAGGATCCAGGAACTGATTAAAAGCTACAGGAAGCGACTAGAGGCTGTTATTTTTGCAAAAGGAGGATTTACTAAATATTAATGTCACTTTTCTGTTGAGGTGCCCATACTTTTGCACCGGTCAAATTTTGGTTTAATGCATATTGCACATTTTCTGTTAGTACAATAAACCTCATTTCAATCCTGAAATATTACTGTGTCCATCAGTTATTAGATATATCAAATTGAAATGGCTGCTGCAAACACCCAAATATTTAGAACTAAAAATGATTAAGATTAATAGGGGTGCCCAAACTTTTTCATATGACTGTACATGTCCTATGAAACATAGCTATAGATCGACAAAAGAAGGTACTAGACATCAAAGTTAGTTCCATGCATCAGAAGGTAGCATACAAAAATAACATGATACAAAAGTAAAAACAGTAAAACCGAAAAACATAAAAATCAACCTGAGTCGGGAGAAAAGATGGAGGGAGATGTAGTGCCGGAGCAGGTCACTGCAGTAAGGTATGACAACCACAGAACCGCCTGAGGGGAGCGGGGGAGAGAGGGCAGGGACTCAGTCCAGTTGTAGGGCTAGAGTTGGAGACAGTACGTAAGGCTTGGGATGCGAGACCTATCATAGAGTATAATGGTATCCACCCTTCGCACTACCTCAGCCACTGAGAGAAAAGATTTTCTAAAATTGGAGGCGATATGAATCCGAGCTGCTAATAAAGTGTATTCAAATAGCTTGAATAGGGCATAAATGGCAGAATACGTGAGAAAAGATCAATTCTACTATAGCTTTTTCCTTTGCTTTTGTTCCGCCCTGTTCTTCAATCCACACATCTAAGCCCTGAACACCATCTGCTGCCTCCAACTCAAACAAGTTTATTGAATCTGCTTTCCTCAATTCTGAGTCCACAAACATGCTAGTCTATGCCCTCAACATCTCCTGCTTAGACTACTGTAACCTCCTTCTCTGTGAGCTCCCAATAAATCCTCTTACTTCTCTCCAATCTACCAGCAGCACCTCTGATCAACGGAAGGCTATATGTAAATTAGCTCTTATTCTACAAGTTGGTGGTAACCTTTTATTTTCTCAATAAAAGGTTAAGAATGAAAAGCAAAAGGTTACAACCCACTTGGCGAATAAGAGCTAATTTACATATACCCATCAAGAGGTCAAATCATTTGAATGGGTGGACGGACGCCCAATTGTTCAGGGCCAAAGTTGAAAACAAGTGGCATACATACAGTAATTTAACATTTTGTGCTTTGGGACAGGTTCTCTTTTAATGAAAACATAACCTTATTGCTTGGGGTTTTAAATGAACTTGGATACCAACTACTTTCTACATGTATTTATTATTTGTGTGAACTTATAGTATATATAAAAATATCTACTTAGAGAAATATTGTGCCTATTGTTTTTCCTTAAAGAGTGGCAGAGTGCTCCTGCATCCCAGAGTGCTCCTGCTTATAATGTGTTCGTCTTTGTGCCTCTGGGTTATGTTTATATGTCCTGTCTATATGTTATGTCTTAAATGTAATTGTTATGCAGCTCTCCCTTGTATATTTTTCCTGTACTTCCCCCTTGTTCACATCCCTATACTTGGTACAGCGTTGGCCTATCACAGGCCATTGGGTGGGGTCTGGTAGACTTAAGTCTCCAGGGGGGCCTTTAGAGCTCAGTCTAGTTTGTGGTGACAGGGTATGCTAGCTCTGCACACTGAGCCCTGTGGTTTCCAACTTCCCCTGAGTAGTAAGATATAGCCCAAGGTTCAACTTAAAACAGCCCAGAAACAGGGCGATCAACTGTCTGACGTTTGGACATTGTGCCAGGAAGAGTGGAGGAGTCCTGTGCCAGGAGTTGTTATCCAGGAATTATTAAAAGGTAACCAGACCGTCTGTCAGGATTAATTTGGAGTACAGCCTATAGTATCTGCTGCTGGAGGAGGCTGAAGGAGTGGAGTTAGTTTGGAGTGGAGTGGAATGTGGCACTAGAGTCTGAACATCACTGGGCATCTTCTCAAGATCAAGGCTGGGAGAGTGGAATAGTGGTAGACTACAACCCCCATTTGGAAATTGCTTGTTTTTCACTGTTCAGTTGCTGAGTAAAGTTAAAACCTGTTTCAACTGCACAACTGCCTGCCTGAGTTGTTCCTGCATTACCATCAGGGCCCTTCTGAACATCATCACACCAGCTCAGAGTAGAGATCTCCCCTCTCCAACTGGAAGCGTCCCGGGGGAACTACTACCATCACCATCAGGTAGCACAGCAGGACCCCCTCATCCGTTTCCGGCCTAGGATCTGAGCTGCGGAGAGTGGTCAAGGGCACTCGGCCTATCCGGTGGCACAGCATCCGCCACTGCTACTCCCATCCTCCAGTTCCCTCCATCTGGGTTCAGGACTTGCCCATTTTATATGGACAGGCCAAAATGTAATATACAAGTACACCATTTAATTGTAGGTAAAAAAATGTATAAAAGTCTCTTAAAGAAGACATTTCACATACTCCTAAATGTGTGGTATTATATATTGCTAGAAAGCTGACAGTACTCTGAATTCCCAGTATGCGCCCTGGTGCTGGAGATATTGGTGCCCTTAGTTTCGGCACCGATATGTCCCCATTGTCAGAAAGGCGGGCCTTACAGCTCAGCGTCATCACTGTCGGGAGGAGGGGGGTTTAAGCGATGACACTAGGCTGTATGACCCGTCCTTCTGACAGTGGAGAGATATCGGTGCTGAAATTAATGTCACTAATATCTCCAGCACTGAGGCGCATACCAGGAAAGCAGAATTTACCAGCGCTGAATTCAGAGCACTGTCGGCTTTTTAGCGGTATATAATACCACACATCTATGAGGATGTGAAAGGTCCTCTTTAAGGGACTTTTATACATTTTTTTTTACCTATAATTTAATGGCGTACTTGTATATTACATTTTGGCCTGTCCAAATAAAATGGGCAAGCAGCCTGGTGAAGTAGTTCCCAAACTTTCTGAAGCCAGGACCCACTTTGGGCTTGACTTTTGTTTGGGACAGACCATTACCATGGTTAGTCAAATTTGAAAAATAAATCACTGTAAAATTGAAAAACCTATGGATACCATCCAAAGATCAACCAAAATACACGTATATGGTTCAACATTACACAAAATATTCTGTCTAATATATGTTAACAGAATTCATAGCTACAGTAGATCGCACTGGATTCTTCTGGGACTAATGCCATTGTAAAGTAAGAAATATAATATGTGTCTGTTTTTCTGAAAATAGTTTCTCAAATCTAGTCTACATATTTGACACACACAATGATATCATTTTCAAGTTCAAGGCGATTTCTTGCTTTTGTTTTCATAGCAATTCTAGACAAGATAATAACTTTGCATAAATATTACTTAGCATAAAGGTTGTAAATTGTATTCTTTTGATTCAAAACTGGTCTATGCTCTGAGGAAAAAGCACAGTTTCAACATTTCATCACTACATAATGTAGTAATTTCATATTTTTTGGGATTTCAGCCAGTTGAAGGCAACCGTCTAAAAATGGATTGAGTATCCATCTGTGTCTGTTGTAATGGTTTGGAGTTCCCTCAGGGAAATACTCAAAAAGCTGTTGTTTTGAAATTGTGCAATCAAATTGCATGTCCGCATAAACAGACATATGATATGTAGCTAAATCTTTCATTGGTTCTTGAGTACATTGGAATGCCTTTTTGTCAAGTGATGTCGACCAGAAAGCTAGTTCCTATATAAATCCATTGGTTTTATCCATAGCTGTTGTCAAGTTAACTACCTCCCCTTACAAACTACTATTCAAAAAGATAAACTTCGGAAAATATCAGCCAGTCCAGGAAGACCAGTGTAAGAACCCAAAGACAATTGGAAAATTGGTTTGCATATTCCAATTTCTCATCTTGCAGTTAACTGGAAAACTCTTTTCAACACGTTACACCTGGAAAGCCATCTTACTTCTCGGTGGTACAGAGAATTTCATATAATGAACCCATGTCTTCATATATTTTTCAGAAAATTTTTTGCAACTCTTTTCCATTGAAGGAATTTTCTACTTTAATAACTTTTAAAGTTAACACAATCCTTTTAGATGGCAACAATTTACATGTAAGAGCTTTTTTATATATAAAACAGGGTAGATATGTAGCATTTAGTATTGTTTATATGTAGCATTTGGTATTCTTTCTTGCAAGTTCTGTCAATAAGATCACTTCGATGTCCCATCATTGCTATAGTACCATCAATACATATCTACAGTAAGTCCATTTTGTCCAGTCAATATACTTATCAGGATTTTGCATTAAAGTGTTGAATAAATTATTTCTAGTAGTATTGGTTTCTAGTATTCTGCAAAGTGAGATATCTTCTGTGTCACCATTCTCAGTATCATATGTTACAAAGACTGTAAATTAGGTACAGTTGGAGGCAGTGGCGTAATGATCATGGTCGCAGGGGGTGCAAACGTGACCGGGGCTGGAGGGGTATGGGGCCCGCGGCCAGCTGGAAATGGTGGTAGTGGTCGGGGAAAGCCTGGTTCCCCGACCGTTATACATATTGTTAATGGAAAGGAGCCTGGCCGGGCCCCTTTCCAATAGATGCCAGCCCAGGGGAGGTGACAAAAAATAAAAAAAAATACTTATACTCACATGTCCTAGGCTCAGCATCCATTCCAGGGCTCTTCCGGCCGGTAACTGAGGTCACACGCCCCAGACCTCACTTCTGGGGCCTGTGATTGGGCCCCAGCAGTCACATGGGGTGCACTGTCTGAATGACGTCATCACACCCCATGTGACCGCTGAGGCCCAATCAGACGCCCCAGCAGTGACGTCTGGAGAGAAAGACCTCAGTCGCCAGACAGAAGAGGATGCAGGAAGATGCTAAAGACACACAGTCAGAGCGAGGATGCCCAGGAGAGGTGAGGCAAGGCGAGTATGAGTGTTTGTTATTTTTCATCACTTCTCCTGGGCCTCTACTTATTTTACTCTGGGGTCTGAGGAGACCCCAAAGTATAATAATAGCATCGGCTCTAGGAAAGGGGGCTCTTGGGAGCACATAATACTGTGTGAGGGCCACTGTGGAGCACACAATGCTGTGTGGGGGCCACTGTGGGGCACCACAGTGGCTCAGTGGTTAGCCTTGCAGTGCTGGAGTGATGGGTTCGAATCTTGCAAAGGACAACATCTGCAAGGAGTTTGTACGTTCTCCCTGTGTTTGCAAGGGTTTCCTCTGGGTACTGTGGTTTCCTCCCACACTCCAAAGACATACTGATATGGAATGTAGATTGTGAGCCCTATATGGGACAGTGACTGTCAATGTCTGCAAAGCACTGCAGAATATGATGGCGCTATACAAGTAAGCATGATAATAAATAACATAATACTGTGTGGGGGCCACTGTGGAGCACGTAATAATGGATTAATTTTTACATCCCCACTATTTGTTGCCTTGTGTCCCTGATAGAGACCTGGTATTGTTAATTGGGTCTTTGATGTTAGCATCCCTCTTGCCTGTTGTTCATCTATGCGGGTACGATATCCATCATTTACAACGTGCATAATATTGTGACTCAGGTTGATTAGTACTTATTGTCAATATTTAGACAGAGTTATACATTCAGCTATGGTGTCTGCTATAATTTAGATGCGTTATCACGTGTTACAGTTTTCACTGACGGGCCTCATGCACTGGAGGCGAAACACTTGTTGGAATATACAGTGGGGAAAAAAAAGTATTTAGTCAGCCACCAATTGTGCAAGTTCTCCCACTTAAAAAGATGAGAGAGGCCTGTAATTGACATCATAGGTAGGCCTCAACTATGAGAGACAAAATGAGAAAACAAATCCAGAAAATCACATTGTCTGATATTTAAGAATTTATTTGCATATTATGGTGGAAAATAAGTATTTGGTCAATAACAAAAGTTCATCTCAATACTTTGTTATATATCCTTTGTTGGCAATGACAGAGGTCAAACGTTTTCTGTAAGTCTTCACAAGGTTGGCAAACACTGTTGCTGGTATGTTGGCCCATTCCTCCATGCAGATCTCCTCTAGAGCAGCGATGTTTTGGGGCTGTCGCTGCGCAACATGGACTTTCAACTTCCTCCAAAGGTTTTCTATGGGGTTGAGATCTGGAGACTGGCTAGGCCACTCCAGGACCTTGAAATGCTTCTTACAAAGCCACTCCTTCGTTGCCCTGGTGGTTTGCTTGGGATCATTGTCATGCTGAAAGACCCAGCCATGTTTCATCTTCAATGCCCTTGCTGATAGAAGGTTTGCACTCAAAATCTCACGATACATGGCCCCATTCATTCTTTTATGTACACGGATCCGTCGTCCTGGTCCCTTTGCAGAGAAACAGCCCCAAAGCATGACGTTGCCACCCCCATGCTTCACAGTAGGTATGGTGTTCTTTGGATGCAACTCAGCATTCACTCTCCTCCAAACACGACGAGTTGTGTTTCTGCCAAACAGTTCTACTTTGGTTTCATCTGACCATATGACATTCTCCCAATACTCTTCTGGAACATCCAAATGCTCTCTAGCAAACTTCAGACGGGCCTGGATATGTACTGGCTTAAGCAGGGGGACACGTTTGGCACTGCAGGATCTGAGTCCCTGGCGGCATAGTGTGTTACTGACAGTAGCCTTTGTTACGTTAGTCCCACCTTTCTGCAGGTCATTCACTAGGTCCCTCCGTGTGGTTCTGGGATTTTTGCTCACCGTTCTTGTGATCATTTTGACCCCACGGGGTGAGATCTTGCTGGAACCCCTGATCGAGGGAGATTATCAGTGGTCTTGTTTTTCTTCCATTTTCTAATTATTGCTCCCACAGTTGATTTCTTCACACCAAGCTGCTTGCCTATTGCAGATTCAGTCTTCCCAGCCTGGTGCAGGTCTACAATTTTGTTTCTGGTGTCCCTCCACAGCTCTTTGGTCTTCACCATAGTGGAGTTTGGAGTGTGACTGTTTGAGGTTGTGGACAGGTGTCTTTTATACTGATAACAATGTCAAACAGGTGCCATTACTACAGGTAATGAGGTAATGAGTGGAGGACAGAGGAGCCTCTTAAAGAAGTTACAGGTCTGTGAGAGCCAGAAATCTTGCTTGTTTGTAGGTGACCAAATACTTATTTTCCACCATAAGTTGCAAATAAATTCTTAAATCAGACAATGTTATTTTCTAGATATGTTTTCTCATTTTGTCTCTCATAGTTGAGGTCTACCTATGATGTCAATTACAGGCCGGCCTCATCTTTTTAAGTGGGAGAACTTGCACAATTGGTGGCTGACTAAATACTTTTTTTTCCCCACTGTATATGCTTTTGCATGCACATTTCTATTTGTGCAGGTATTGACATTAAGTGTTGTACTTTATGACACAGGCAGCGCCATATAGGGTCCAGTTTATCGCAGGCAGGGTCAGGTTCTATTTGGGGGCTTCAGCAGTTAGAAAAATTGAGGGTCATGTAGGCCATTGCTAGAGTGATAATAGGGCTAGTAATGGTCCCCTTTTTATATCCCCTGGCAGCCACTTGGTTCCTGACCATTTCAACAAACCTTCCGTATAAAAGCCGACTACACAAAGATGGTAAGTTATTAGATTTTTGTAAGTTTGGCTTTTTATCTAGTTTCATGTTTGACTCCACAATTCTTGTTGATGAGTGTTATTGTGTTCACTTTAAAGTGACTTGTTTTTAACTGGTATTATTAAAAGTAATATTTTAATTATATTCATCCTTTGGATTTGGAATATCTTCTACTGTGCCACATATTTTTCTTTGAATTGTATTATTGGAAAGAAGTATTTTCTTGAGCTTGTCAGCCACTTTTTCACCAACCATTATTTGTGCCATATGCACAACTGCATTCTCAGCATTTGTATGTGGCAGATTGGCTCTTGCAATGGGACAGTGACTGTCAATGTCTGTAAATTCAGCTCAATAAGGATATACTTCATTAGACAATACTTCTCAACAAACTACACCTAGGGTTTTTTGGAAATTATGGTAAAAACATATTTGATATAGTAACATTTGTTTATCCCTTTATTGTTGTCATGGGCAGATGTAATAGTTTCCAACAATCATTTTATAAATGTATCCATCTTATACCAAATGTATTTTGCTGTGCATATACAATCATTGCCAAAAAAAATAACACAATGAAGGAATTGTTGGAATTGAATTAAACTTTCTGGGTGTGAATGTAGTCATGATATATGTAAGTGATTATATTAGAGCCAAAGGATAAGCTCATTGGGGAAAACTACAATTGAAAGGAGGCTCTAGTACCCCGTTGGGCCATATGGATATAAGATGAGAAACTGTTGGGCACCGTTCCTTATGGTATTTATTATGTGATACATTTTCCCAGAGATGTTGCCGTTAGACCTATAAATCCTGCATCCTGCTCGATTGGCGATAAATCTGGTGACTGGGCAGGTGAAAGAAATGTTTCATTGTGTGGGAAACATTCCTAGGAGACCCTTACTGTGTGTGGGTGAGCATTATCCTGCTGAAAAATGGCAGTTGGAAGCTCTGCATGAAAAGCAACACATGTGGCCACAGGATTTCCTGCACATATCTCATCCTAGGGGTGACAAACTGTTGTATGCGATGTCTCTCCAGATCATTGCACCAACAGTTGGGGCAGTATGTAGCTCCACAGCAAAGGAAGGATTGAACTGTGCAGTTTGAGGCCTCCATACTTTACCCTGGTTATTGTCAGATTTCACATTTTGATCTGGGTGTATTATGTTTTTTTTGTATAACTGTAATTGAGTGTAATTGTTTTCTGGTTTACAACTGTATTCTGATGGTCACCAGAATCCAGCATATGAACCCAGCCTCATTGCCAAGATATTATTGTTTTTGTCAATATGCAAATGAGCTGTTTGGAGCAATGCGGCAAGCTCATTTTAGTATTGACAACAGTAGCAATATTTTGATAATGAAGGCAGCAATTCACAAGGGGACTGCTTGATTCAGGTGACCCTAATCTATCTAATTGTGGGCAGTGTTGATAAGCTGGATTCTGGTGACAGACTCCCTTTCAGGGGCGGATTATCATATGTTTGAAATGCGTGGTTGCCTAGGGCCCTAGGCTTTAAGGGGGCCCAGTGAAAGTTGCACATTTGCCCCATTATATTATGACCTTTTAATTAACTGTATGAGCACCTGCTGATACAGTTGATTATTGTGGCGGGTCATAGGAGTTTACTGAAGGTGAGTAGGTGTTGGGAGAATCTTGAGTGATTCATCTCACAAATAATTGTGAGGTTTGCCCAGAAGTTTCATTTGGAACAGCCTGAAAACTACCCAGAGTATAATACTAGTAGTATAATAGTAGTTTGTGGGTGGCGAGCCTCCCAAATTTGTGTTTGCTCGAACCCCAAATTTTTAAAATATTCGTATCAAGAACCCGTTTGGTGAACTTAATGAATGTGCCATTATGGACATTATACTGTGTGGGGACTACTATGGGATATTATACTGTGTGAGGGTCCACTATAGGACATTATCCTGCATGGAGGGATGCTATGGGACATTATACTGCATGGAGGGGCAACTATGGGACATTATTCTGGCTCAGGGATCTTTGGCATGAAAGTAACATAACAATTTTTCTATAAACTACATTACAAAGTTGTACAGTTTATGGTATTAGCAATTTATTAATCACATGTTTTACCCCTTGGGGGGGCTAAATAAAGTTGAAAAAGTAAAGAAATAAATAAATCAAAATGGGAATCACCCCTTCCCCCCTTCCCAGAAAAAAATGTCCAAATGACAATTTTTTTAATTAAAGTATAATTTATGTATATGCCTTTCATAGTGCTTAATTTAGGCTTAAAGGGGTATTCCTACGAACATAACCATTTTTAAATTTGTAGATAATAAAAAGTTTAACATTTTTGTAAATGTAAATAATTAAATATTTTGCAGAGTTTTAAAGATCTTCTCTAATATCTTGTGATCACAGTCTTGTTGTCATGATCGGTTGCCAATGGATACGACCATGAATGCAGGACCTTTTTAAGGTCAGAAAATTGGCAATGATCTCCTTACTGTGACCGGGTTATCTCCTCATACATGTAGTCTCCCTGCCTGATAACCTGCCCACAATAAGAAAATCATGGCTGGGTTTTTGACAAGTCCCAGACCATAGAAAGTTTCTGCATTCATGGTCGTATCCATTGGCAACCAATCAAGACAACAGACTGTCACCACTAAGATAGTTAGAGGAAATCTTTAAAATGCTGCAGAATTTTTAACTACTTATATTTGCAAAAAGGTTTAATTTTTAATTATCTACAAATATAGATATGGTTATGTTCATGGGAATACCCCTTTAACGTTTTTGTTTTCATGTTTTTGGGTATCAAGCACTGGGTATGGGCTCCACTTAAAATATAGATGAATCAGATATAGGATGTATATTATACTGTTTTGTTTGCTATTTATGAATAAATTGATAACTGGGGGCTACCAGTTTCCTTGTCAGAATGGTTTGTCACTACAAATCTTTCTTTCAAAGATTCACAAAAAAAAAAAAAAAAAAAAATTATATATATATATATATATATATATATATATATATATATATATATAAAATTAAATCTACAGAAGTGGCAATATTCTTTAAAGAGGACCTTCCACAAACTCTTTGCAACTCTCTTCAATAGGTTTTTTTGAAGCCCACACCATTCCTGAGCAATCAGTAAAGTTATTATGCTATTTAGGCTTTCTACTGTCAGTCCTGGACCAAAGCAGACAGCCTGGTCCTGCCAGCCTGACAGAAGAGAACCCAATTAGCATATTGGGTTCTGCAAGTAACAGGAATGGCAGGGGCTTCATCAGAATCAGTAGAGCAGAGCCTATTAAAGGATGGAAAGAATTGTAGTTAATGAAGGTAAGAAAGTTTCTCTTTAAAGGGAGTCTGTCATTAGGAAACTTTATATCAAACCAGTCACAGTGCATTGTAAGGGACATTCTGTTGCACAAATCATAGCTGTAGTTGGTCCAATAAATTCTGAGTACAGAGCCCTTGGAGACTTTGCTATAGGCCCCTTTAAAGCGGTATTTAAATATATATTTAAAAGTTATACAGTAAGCAATTCAGGACACAGGATATGTACACATGCATAACTTTACATTTATTTACAGTCTTTTTTGTTTTCTTGGAACAAAAGTTTCCAAGTCTGGTTTGGGAAACACAGTACATGTGATGGCTGAATGTCCTGGCCTGACTGTGGCTCATCTGAACTGAAATCACAGCGTTGTATTGATAACCTGACTATGATCCTGTGGGTTCAATTCAGATCGGCAACAGTCATGCTGGGCAATGCAGCCGTCACGTGTACTGTGTTTTCTGTCCTGGACATGGCCATGCAAATTGACCCTAAGGCTCCCTCTATACAGTTAGTTTATGATAATGTTTCTGTTGTAGTTTTAAAGCTAGGATCACGTGTGGATTGAAAGAAAAAGAGATAAATAGAATCTATCTTTATGACCCATGCCTTGTTTAACCCTTTTCATACCTTGGATGTTATATCATAGGCTCTGCCAGGTTGGTACTTCGAAGAGTGAAGGTTGGTACTTCCGCAGCCATGTAGTATGTAATACCTCCTTGATGCTAAAGTAAATATCTCTGAATCTATAAAGGCTATCAATGTGATCCTGGGGATCACAATACTTGAAAGTAATTTTACTGCTAATAGTTCCAGACCTGTAAGAAATGTCATTCTCATCTTTAATATGAATTCAGGTTCATGTTAACAACCCTTATAGATCCGGAGATATTGTCAGTGAGCAGCATAAACTGTAAGTGACTCTGGGGAAGGGGTAACATGGACTTTTGCTCTCTGATTGAGCCTCATCAGAGAGGTAGTTTTATGTAGTATTCCTCTGAGTCTACTTAGGCTGTTTATTGATGCCATAACTAAAACATTTACCAGTGTCCAGGTCATGGCACCAGAAAAATTGCACCAAACACTTGCACATATACACCAATAAAGTTTACATTTGACACTGTTCTTACACTGTCCTTACTTGATCTTTTTAGAGCAAAATAAGCTGACTGATTACAAGATGAATGCCTGAATAAAAGACAAATAAAAAAAATAGTATTTGCCAGCATTCACCTGGACGTAATAGAGGGTGGTTTTTTTTTTTTTTTCACCCATAGTATAGATGCAACACCTGGACCTCCAGCAGATCATGAAATCCAGATTTATGGTGCTAGGTACTTTTATATGTGTTCTAGGGAAAGGTGAGGGATTGAATTTGTATTTATTTTTTACTTTTTATATAGTGAATATATAGTGCATTGCAATGCAATGTAAAGTCACAGCACCAGTATTACAGGTTGCATACAGCAGCTTGTAATACAAGTCTATGCCAATAAGCCCGAGAGCCTGAGAGATCTTGCTCCAGGGGACAATAATCCACCCTAAAATGGCGGCATCCTTGCGCCGCCTGACACCTCTGCTCTCACTGAGCCATCAGGGAAAAATACAGCTCCTGCGAGGCAGCCATATTTAAAAACCCACCATTCACTATATTTTTATGGCAGATGTCGAGAGAGGGTTAATTGCAGATTTGAATTTTTGTGAATTTTTTGCATAGAATCTCTTTTTTTCTGCAAAGTTGCATGGAGGTTGTTAAGTTGCATGTTATATTACGTTGCATTTTTATAAATGGTATGCTGTGTGCTCTCAAAAATGTGTAGCTTCTAGTATTATAGTAGCAGTTTGCTGTGTACAGTATATAATTTTAACACATTAGTAAAAGACAGTAAAATATTTCTTTGCTTTTGTTTCTGTGTACTTGAGAGTACAGGGTCTTGATATTGATGATTATAATATATATATATATATATATATATATATACACATATACATTTTATACACCTTGATCTATTATTTTACTTGTGTTTTCTGTGTGAATGTAAGGTTTAATATGAGTTATAGGTGCAAATATATGTTTTAATGCATTAAAAAAACCAGCATATAATATATATATATATATATATATATATATATATATATATGTACTAGAGGAAGGACCCGGCTTCGCACGGGTATATTTCATTTTTTGTTTGTGTAGTGACCCCATAAGAATTGGCCAGTTTTGCACTTGACATCCAGTATGGCAGTCCAGTATAGGTATAGTCTATTTATGGCTGTGTTGCTATGGAAACCTGGTAAATGAAATGTGAACTTACATTGGCTAATACACGTCATATGACTGAATATTTAAGGACCTGCGAACTGCTATTGACTCATACAGGACATAAATAGCTTGGTTGCTATGGAAACCTGGTGTAAAGCTGTGTGTATGTCAAGACTGAACCTGCGATTTTCCATTGGTCCATAAGTGTCATGTGATCATGTGCATCTAAGTTTGGATATCAGTGAAAAACCTGCGATCGGTTGTTATGGAAAACCTGGAGTAAAGCTGTGTGTATGTGACCTTGTGTAACAGTGTCATCCACAGCGCCCTGCCCCTTTAAAGCTGACCTACAGCAGTGAAGAAAAATGGCTGGGTTGTTATTGAAACCTGGAGTGCAGCTGTGTGCATGTGGCTGACAATGCTTTGTCAGATTGGAGATGGGCTTGGGTCTGCTGGGGAGTTTCAGCAGCTCGCTGTTGTCTGTAACATACCTTATCAGATTGGAGACAGGCTTGGGTCTGCTGAGAGTTTTCATTAGCTTGAGCAGCAGCCATGCGTTTTGCTGCAGGGGACATGAGTAGTTTAAAAAACATTTCAATTTATAAGAATGCTGAAATCCAGTATGGCAGTCCAGTCAGTGGCGTAAATACCGGTTTAGCAGTGGTAGCAGCTGCCACAGGGCCCGGGACATTAGGGGACCCGGCAGGCCTCTGATGTTTTTTTTTTTTTTTTTTTAACACCAGCAGGTAACGGGCCCTATTTACTTACCGATCCCCACTCCTGGTCACGGCCGCCTGCACTTCACCTTCTGCAGAGGCGGCTGTGAGCGGGAGCGGGGATTGGTAAGTAAGGCCTGTGGGCCGTGAACCCCACAAACACTGCTATCGTTATACTCTGGGGTCTTTTCAGCAGACTTCGGGCCTCCTTGGTGGCGTCCCAGATGTCGGTGGGCCAGTCCGACGTCATTATGCGTTGCGATACATGCCTGGCTCACGTGACATCTGGTCCAACATTGAAGAAGTAGTGGGAAGTGCGCATAATACTATATGAAGGAGCCACTATGATACTGTGTGCAGGGGCCACTATGGGGCAGAATACTGTGTGCAAGGGCCACTATGGGGCCTAATAGTGTATGCAGGGGCCACTATGGGGCATAATAGTGTGTGCAGAAATGCAGTTTGTGTGCGTGGGGGGGGTTGCCGGGGGGGGGTCCCATGTCAAATGTTCGCCTTGGGGCCCTGCCATTGCTAGTTACGCCACTGAGTCCAGTATAGGTACAGTCTATTTATGGCTGTGTTGTTATGGAAACCTGGTAAATTAAATGTGAACTTATATTGGCTGATACACGTGATATGACTGAATATTTAAGGTCCTGTGAACTGCTATTCACTAAGGGTGGGTTCACACCTGCGCTTCAGTCCGTCCGTTGCCAATCCGAGTGAAAATCTCGGCGAACGGGATTGGCATCGGATACAGACAGGTTAGCGACGCATTGGTTAAAAACCCATTCATTTGAATGGGTTTTTAAAGCAATGCGAGGGTGTCCGATTGCACCCTCTGCGCTGCGAATCCTTTTTTTTTCGTCGGAAACAAAGTCGGACATGCAGGACTTCGTGTCCGAGGAAAAAAAAAACGGTTTCGCAGCGCAGAGGGTGCAATCGGACACCCTTGCTTTGCTTTAAAAACCCATATATATATATATATATATATATAAAACAAAAAGGTGTAGCAGCACTCTGACACAGCACAAGGGTATATAGAGAACAGAGATAGCATTACTGCTATTATTGGCACCTACAAATTAATATGGTGTATAAACTAAAATTTTGAGGTTCTTAGTTATACATATTTGATCAAACAGTAGGAAGCCCACCTGCCCCGACAAGGCGACCTCATTAAGGTGGGACCCTATACTAATGCCTCTATTAAACCCAAAATAAATCTACAATGTGAACACAGGGCAATAACATACCTCTCTTGGACCCAGAACAGGTCTACAATGTGAACACAAGGAAATAATATACCTCTCTTGGACCCAAAACAGGTCTACATTTTACCACAGTAGCGTGCACCTGTTCACATTGGGATGTGCTGTCTGAATCTTTTTCGAGTGTGTATGTATATATATATACAGTCATATGAAAAAGTTTGGGCACCCCTATTAATCTTAATCATTTTTAGTTCTAAATATTTGGGTGTTTGCAACAGCCATTTCAATTTGATATATCTAATAACTGATGGACACAGTAATATTTCAGGATTGAAATGAGGTTTATTGTACTAACAGAAAATGTGCAATATGCATTAAACTAAAATTTGACCGGTGCAAAAATTTGGGTACCCTTATCATTTTATTGATTTGAATATTCCGAACTACTTTTTACTGACTTACTGAAGCACAAAATTGGTTTTGTAACCTCACTGAGCTTTGAACTTCATAGCCAGGTGTATCCAATCATGAGAAAAGGTATTTAAGGTGGCCAATTGCAAGTTGTTCTCCTATTTGAATCTCCTCTGAAGAGTGGCATCATGGGCTCCTCAAAACAACTCTCAAATGATCTGAAAACAAAGATTGTTCAACATAGTTGTTCAGGGGAAGGATACAAAAAGTTGTCTCAGAGATTTAACCTGTCAGTTTCCACTGTGAGGAACATAGTAAGGAAATGGAAGACCACAGGGACAGTTCTTGTTAAGCCCAGAAGTGGCAGGCCAAGAAAAATATCAGAAAGGCAGAGAAGAAGAATGGTGAGAACAGTCAAGGACAATCCACAGACCACCTCCAAAGAGCTGCAGCATCATCTTGCTGCAGATGGTGTCACTGTGCATCGGTCAACAATACAGCACACTTTGCACAAGGAGAAGCTGTATGGGAGAGTGATGCGAAAGAAGCCGTTTCTGAAAGCACGCCACAAACAGAGTCGCCTGAGGTATGCAAAAGCACATTTGGACAAGCCAGCTTCATTTTGGAAGAAGGTCCTGTGGACTGATGAAACAAAGATTGAGTTGTTTGGTCATACAAAAAGGCGTTATGCATGGCGTCAAAAAAACACAGCATTCCAAGAAAAACACTTGCTACCCACTGTAAAATTTGGTGGAGGTTCCATCATGCTTTGGGGCTGTGTGGCCAATGCCGGCACCGGGAATCTTGTTAAAGTTGAGGGTTGCATGGATTCAACTCAGTATCAGCAGATTCTTGAGAATAATGTACAAGAATCAGTGACGAATTTGAAGTTACGCCGGGGATGGATATTTCAGCAAGACAATGATCCAAAACACAGCTCCAAATCTACTCAGGCATTCATGCAGAGGAACAATTACAATGTTCTGGAATGGCCATCCCAGTCCCCAGACCTGAATATCATTGAACATCTGTGGGATAATTTGAAGCGGGCTGTCCATGCTCGGCGACCATCAAACTTAACTGAACTGGAATTGTTTTGTAAAGAGGAATGGTCAAAAATACCTTCATCCAGGATCCAGGAACTGATTAAAAGCTACAGGAAGCGACTAGAGGCTGTTATTTTTGCAAAAGGAGGAGCTACTAAATATTAATGTCACTTTTATGTTGAAGCGCCCATACTTTTGCACCGGTCAAATTTTGGTTTAATGCATATTGCACATTTTCTGTTAGTACAATAAACCTCATTTCAATCCTGAAATATTACTGTGTCCATCAGTTATTAGATATATTTAGAACTAAAAATTATTAAGATTAATAGGGGTGCCCAAACTTTTTCATATGACTGTATATATATATATATATATATCTGATTTCTTTTCAAGGAGGAGTAATTTTAAAAATTTCCAGCTTAAGACTAAGGCCCCACATTACGGAAGCGCAGTGTTTTCTGTTGCAGATTTTACTGCTGGTTTTATTTAGCCAAAGCCAAGAGTGAATTTAACAGAAGTGAATCATCTTTGCCTCAAAAAACACAGAAAAATCTTCAACAAAAAAATGCGGCACTTCCGCAACGTGGGGCTTTAGCCTAAGGCTAAGGCTCTACATTGTGGAAAACTTGCTTTTTTGTTGTAGATTTTGCTGTGTGTTTTTTTTTTGCCAAAGCCAAGAGTGGCTTCAATAGGAATGAGAAATATATTGAAAGCACTAATACACCTTCTGCTATATTCATTCTTGGCTTTAGGTTAAAAAAAAAACAAAAAAAAAAACAGCAAAATCTGCAACAAAAAAGCAGCTTTTCTGAAACATGGGGCCTGACTAAAAAAAAACAAAACAAAAAAAACACCTAATTGTTTTCCATGGCAGCATTAAGGCAAACATACTGCTGAATTTCCCTGTTCATCCCATGTGATCACAGATTTATTGTTATCTAATCAGTCTAACATTATGGCACCAAGGGCAGATGGTTTTAGTTCTTTAAAGTGTAACTAAACTTTTTCTGCCAGTGTTTGTGCCATTAGTTAATTTTGTATTATAATTTATTAACAGATTTTGGCTCCTTTCCATGAACTCCTGCATTGAAATCCTCTTTCTGTCATCTGTTATATTATTAGCATTAGAAATTCTCACCAATTCTGACAGGGAGTACAGGGTATATGGGTGTAATACAGTACACTACAAAATGTATTAATGGAACAAAAGTTGTTCAAAACTTTAAGTACGTTTTAGGCTAAGGCCCCATGTAGCGGCATATTTTTCCGCAATGTGTAGATGGGATTTGCTAGAAAAATATTGTTAGCATAACCATTGAATATGCCATAACTGTCTGATAGGTGAACCACAACCTATTGGATGTTTATGAAATATCTGTAGAACATCATGTGTCAGAAAACCCCTGCTATATTTTGTGTGACAGTAGTGTTTACGCCTAAATATAAAACAGAAAACATGGACAGTACTATTATGTAATCCTGTTAAACAATATATCTATATAAAACGAATAAATTGTTATAAGAAAATATTTGCTGATGACCAATACAATAAAACAAATACATTTCCTAGAATTGACAGCCAGATCTTTCTGAAAGCCATGATAATTGCACATGGTAATAAAGTATCTTGCATAAATGTAGAAGATGTTCAGCTAACATTACAGTATGACACCTTTGTAACACTTTACACAAAATGTAGTTAAATATTATCCTTACATGTAAATAGGCCTACAATATGCAGTTTTACAATTACTAAATTAGTAAGCCTGTTTAACTCCTTCTGAAACAACTGGAAGATTTTACTGTAGCTCTTTTATTATAAAATATATACACACATGGACAAACTTGTTGGTACCCCTCGTTTAATGAAAGAAAAACCCACAATGATCACAGAAATAACTTGAATCTGATAAAAATAATTTGCCAAACTACATGTTGACAACCCACAAAGCTTCTGGGAGAATGTCCTATGGACAGATGAGACAAAAATCGAAATTTTTGGCAAGGCACATCAGCTCTATATTCACAGATGGAAGCCTATCTTGAAAAAAACACTGTCCCTACTGTGAAACCTGGAGGAGGCTCTGTTATGTTCTGGGGCTGCTTTGCTGCATCTGGCACAGGTCTTGAATCTGTGCAGGGTACAATGAAATCTCAAGACTATCAAGGGATTCTAGAGAGAAATATGCTGCCCAGTGTCAGAAAGCTTGGTTTCAATCACAGGTCATGGGTCTTGCAACAGGATAATGACCCAAAACACACAGCTAAAATCACCCAAGAATGGCTAAGAGGAAAACATTGTACTATTCTGAAGTGGCCTTCTATGAGCCCTAAATCCTATTGAGCATCTTTGGAAGGAGCTGAAACATGCCGTCTGGAAAAGGCACCCTTCAAACCCGAGACAACTGGAGCAGTTTGCTCATGAGGAGTGATTGCCTCAAAAGGTTGTGCAACAAAATATTAAGTTAAGGGTACCATCATTTCTATCCAGGCCTGTTTCATGAGTTTTCTTTTTTTTTAAATTCTGTTGAAGCATGGTTGAAAAGCAATGTGTGACTTTCATTTGTTCATTTTCATAGAATTTTTATATATGTATTACTTTTGTCAGATTCAAGTTATTTCTGTGACCAATGTGGGTTTTTCTTTCATTAAACGAGGGGTACCAACAATTTTGTCCACGTGTGTACATACTAAGAAGCACTATGAAGAACATTACCTGAAGAAACTGTAAGGCCATGGCCACATGCTGCGCAAAATCTGCATTGTTTGTAGATCTTCTTACAAACCAGATTTTAATTCTGGCCCCTCTTTGAAGTTTATATCTTATGCTCCTCATACAGACAGGAGTTCATGTCATGAAAACCCCTATAGTTGCTTCCTTTCAGTGTGTTCGGGCATTCCCATGTCCATTATTACTCTCTCTACACTACAAGTACAGAGACAGTGATGGAGAGTGAGGGGCTTTTGTATACCCACTCACTCAGTAAAGATACTTCCTTACTTACTTTCTCAGTCTATTGGTGCACCGCAACACACATGGGCAGTGTTGGACAGGGTGCTTAGGACCCACCAGTAAAATTAATTCTGGGGGTCCACTATACAACTACATGCGAACATTATCTGACACTCATTTGAAGATTTCTAAAATGTCCCTAGCATAAATTTATTTTTCAGTGGTAGCCCTTGCCATTGCTTCTGTACTGGGTTCCTGTCAGTAGCCTACAGTTCAGCTCTTGTCTTAAAATAGAGCCCTCTTAGCCTGGTGAGCCCGGAATATTTGATCACACAGCAGTAGACCTCAGACAGCAGAAACATGCTGCAAGATGGTTGGTGATTGGGACCCCTGCAGTGTGATTTAGAAGATTGGACCCAGGGAGAAGGATACGTCTTTTTCTGAATCTGCACCAAGATGTCATCTCAACTGGCCAGTGTGTCTACAATATATAAAAATAAACTGGGTAATGTCTTAAATAATCTACCCAGTATATTACACTGATGCATAGTCTGGCTGAGATGATGTATGATTCATACAGTGGGGAAAAAAAAGTATTTAGTCAGCCACCAATTATGCAAGTTCTCCCACTTAAAAAGATGAGAGAGGCCTGTAATTGTCATCATAGGTAGACCTCAACTATGAGAGACAAAATGAGAAAACATATCTAGAAAATCACATTGTCTGATTTTTAAAGAATTTATTTGCAAATTATGGTGGAAAATAAGTATTTGGTCACCTACAAACAAGCAAAATTTCTGGCTATCACAGACCTGTAACTTCTTTTTTAAGAGGTTCCTCTGTCCTCCACTCATTAACTGTAGTAATGGCACCTGTTTGAAATTGTTATCAGTATCAAAGACACCTGTCCACAACCTCAAACAGTCACACTCCAAACTCCACTATGGTGAAGACCAATGGACACAAGAAACAAAATTGTAGACCTGCACCACGCTGGGAAGACTGAATCTGCAATAGGCAAGCAGCTTGGTGTGAAGAAATCAACTGTGGGAGCAATAATTAGAAAATGGAAGACATACAAGACCACTGATAATCTCCCTCAATCAGGGGCTCCACGCAAGATCTCACCCCGTGAGGTCAAAATGATCACAAGAACGGTGAGCAAAAATCCCAGAACCACACGGGGGGACCTAGAGAATGAGCTGCAGAAAGCTGGGACTAACGTAACAAAGGCTACCGTCAGTAACACACTACGCCGCCAGGGACTCAGATCCTGCAGTGCCAGACGTGTTCCCCTGCTTAAGCCAGTACATATCTGGGCCCGTCTGAAGTTTGCTAGAGAGCATTTGGATGTTCCAGAAGAGTATTGGGAGAATGTCATATCGTCAGATGAAACCAAAGTAGAACTGTTTGGTAGAAACACAACTTGTCATGTTTGGAGGAGAGTGAATGCTGAGTTGCATCCAAAGAACACCACACCTACTGTGAAGCATGGGGGTGGCAACATCATGCTTTGGGGCTGTTTCTCTGCAAAGGGACCAGGATGACTGATCCGTGTACATGAAAGAATGAATGGGGTCATGTATTGTGAGATTTTGAGTGCAATCCTCCTTCCATCAGCAAGGGCATTGAAGATGAAACGTGGCTGGGTCTTTCAGCATGACAATGATCCCAAGCACACTGCCAGCGAAACGAAGGAGTGGCTTCGTAAGAAGAGTTGAAAGTCCATGTTGCCCAGCGACAACCTCAAAACATCACTGCTCTAGAGGAGATTTGCATGGAGGCATTGGCCAACATACCAGCAACAATGTGTGCCAACCTTGTGAAGACTTACAGAAAACGTTTGATCTCTGTCATTGCCAACAAAGGATATATAACAAAGTATTGAGATGAACTTTTGTTATTGACCAAATACTTATTTGCCACCATAATTTGCAAATAAATTCTTTAAAAATCAGACAATGTGATTTTCTAGATATGTTTTCTCATTTTGTCTCTCATAGTTGAGGTCTACCTATGATGTCAATTACAGGCCTCTCTCATCTTTTTAAGTGGGAGAACTTGCACAATTGGTGGCTGACTAAATACTTTTTTTTTCCCCACTGTACTTCAGGGAAGTGGTAGATTCCCTTTAATACCCCACATTATAGGCAATTTTTTCCCACTGTCTTGCATGCATTCTCAATTTGATATGATCAGTTGATATTGACTATTGAATTAAAAACTTTGTAATACAGAAAAGTTTTTTTTAGTTATTTTAACCGTTTTTATTTAATTTATTTGGTATTAACCTGTTATAACATTTGGACATATCTGTATGTCTATATGTAACTCCAGAACTCCTTTTGGCTAAGGACAGCTCACTGTTCCCTGTTTCCAGCAGAGATCCAGCGGCAGTATATCTCTAATCACAAGCACTTGTCAGTTGCCATGTTCAGATGCGAACAAGGCAAAGTTCAGTTACATTCACTTTCCCCGTCTGAACGGCTCTGAAATTATTAAACACTGGGATCACTTCAGACCCCAGAATATAATAGTTGGAGGACCAGAGGAGGTGCAAAAAAATATTTATGCTCACCTTCCCTCACCTCTTCTGGGCCTTCTCCAACATTCTCCCTGGGTCCTCTTCTGGCCTCCTGGGTGACATCATGTGTCCTGGGCTTTCTGCTGTTTTTTGGCCACAGCAGTCACACGGGACGCGTCAATGTCATGACGTCATAAACTCATCCAACAAATTAGGTGGTGTAAAGGTAGACTAGACATTCTAAAGATGAGCTAGATTTATCATCTAGCATCGGCCTCTGTAATAAATCTACACATATTAAAATTGGTTAGTCTAGGTTCAAATTGTCTATTAGTCCTAAGTCCCCATGTAGTGGGCCGCAGTGAAAAATCCTTGTGGGGAAAAAACTTATTTTTCTGCATGTGTGGATAGGACTCGCTAGAATACCATCCACTTTGCAGGAATTGTAAAATGAACCAAGGTGTTTACGCCACATGGGGCCCCTGCCTTAGACCATACTAGTAAACCTGCCTCACTTTTTAACATTTTGATATTTGGTAAAGCCGCAGTGGATCAAAATTTCAGTTTAATAACTATGACACAAAGGTTTGTTATGAGACAATTGCTCTGTTTGTGGTCAAGTATCCTATATTATGCAATATCCTCACTTACACACTTTTTAAAGTCACTTAGAAGCTTACTAAAAAAGTCAGTGAAGAGTCATGAGAGTGCCTCGAGCAGATCCAAGCATCTGTTACTTTGCATACAAAGCCGTTATGAACAGTGTCATCTATTATTTAAGTGTAGAAATATGGCTAATGGGCCTTGTTATTATGGAGAAAGCTCACAAATACTTTGTCACATGACCAACCCAGCTAATATAAGAAGCAGTTGTACTGCAGGTTTGGTCATGTCATGAAAAGTTGGGGTATCACAAAAATGTGTTAAAATAGAAGTATCCTGGCAGGGCTATAAAAGCTTGGAATGGATACATTTAGGGCCTTTCACATGAATAATTTTTCTATCCAAATGCTGTCCGTCAGAGGCGTAGCTAGCGGGGGGGCAGAGGGGGTGGCTGCCCCGGGCCCACTGAGTCTTTGGGGGCCCACCCCGGGGCCGCCATTAATACATTCTTTATTTCTAACTAGATCGGTGTCTGCTAGTTACAATTCTTCCTGGTACTTAACTGACTTGTAAACCGCAAGCCAATACAGGCCTGTGGTTTACAAGAAGCCGAGACCACAGACGGATCTCCGCTTCTCAGCTGTGCGCACCGGCGGCTCCATTCATCATCATCGCAAGTAGGTGAGTATGACTTTTTTTTTGTGGGTATATTAATAGTATAAGGGGTAGATAGGAGGGGGAAATATAACTAAAAAGGGAGCATTCATTAGGGGGCATTATGACGATGGGGGGGTCCTTTATATAAGGGTTATTAGGAGGTATTATTAATACAAGGGGGAGGTTATTTATATAAGGAGCCATTAGGGGGCATCATTTATATTAGGAGGCATTATGAACATAAGGGGGTGGTCATTGATATAAGGGGTCATTACTGTAGAGGTGCAGTATTTATGTCAGGGGGAATCGGGGGCATAATATGAGCGTCAATTAATTTAATGAAAGTGGCAATTGGGCTTTATTAAGACTAAGGCCCCACGTAGCGAGCTGCAGGAAAAACCGCGGCTGTAACATTGTGGTTTTTCCCGCAGCGCTTTTCACAGAAGGTCTGCAGAGGTTTCCTCTGTGGACTTTCTGTTTTCAATACACCTATATGGAAACTGCCAGCGTTTCCATAGGTATAATTGACATGCTGCGATTTCCAAAACCGCAATGGTTTTGGAAATCGCAGTGCGTCTGCTGCACATATTTTTCCGTAATGTGTGGATGGAATTTGCTAGAATGCCGTTTTTTTTTTCTGTGGGTTTTCGCCACATGTGGCCCCCATCCCATCCCCACTTTGCAGTAAACTATGCGCAGCAGAAACGCTGCGATTTCCAAAACAGTCGCAGTTTTGGAGATCGCAGCATGTCAATTATACCTACGGAAACGCCAGCGGTTTCCCTATAGATATAATTGAAGCAGAAAGTCCGCAGAGGAAACCTCTGTGAACTTTCTGTGCAAAGTGCTGCAGGAAAAACCGCGATGCATCGCCGCCGCCGTTTTTCCCACAGCTGTTTTTTGCTGCGGGATGCTACATGGGGCCTTGGCCTTAAGGTGTTTTCCAGCTCATTTTTATTGATGATTTATCCTCAGAATAAATCATCAATAAAAGATAAGTGATTCCCCACTGATCAGCTGTATGAAGGGGCTATGGCGCCTGTTTATATTACACGCTATCTGTTTATAGTGACCGTGTGATGTAATTCCAGCCTTGTCACATAGACATGTATAGGACGAGGCTGTAGTTACATTACATGGCCGCTATGAAAAGAATGACACTATGTAAACAGAGAAGGGGTCACGGCGCTTACACAGGTACCATAGTTCATTCAAACATCTGATCCTTGGGGTCCCGGGTATTGGAACCCCAATATTTTTTTTCCCTTGTTTTTTTTTTCCCTTTTCAATTAGGAAATACCTGGGACATTATTAATAAAGGGCACTATTTAAAGGGGTGCACAGGGAAGTTATTAATATAAAGATGCACTTGGGAATATTATTCATTATGGTGGGTTATATTATATATTTTATAATTGGGGTAGCAGCAGGGTGGATGTGCAGGTGAGGACAATGTGGGTCAGGTGCCTGGAAAAGTGAGGAGCCAAAGATGTCTGTGTTGCAAACTTTACAGAGACTGGAAGAAGTGGTCATGGCCGATCGAATGAAAGAGATGGGGAATGTGAAGGATTAGTCAGAGACGTCACCGGTAAGTCACAAAATGTTACTGCCCTGTGTTCCCCTAAATCGTCTGCAGAGCCCTGTGTAGAGCTGCTATATAGCACTATACACTCACCGTATACTGATAGTATCGGTATACGAACATGTCCAAGTTGGGGGCCCACTTGGACATGTTTGCCCCCCCTGTGCTGAACCCCTAGCTACGCCTCTGCTGTCCGTGAATGAAACGGACAGGGCGCATACATAGAATAGATCCATTATAGTGAATGGAGCCATTCACATATCCATTTTCTCATGGACCAAGGATCGGTGAGATAAGGATTGTTGCTCGCACTATTTTTTTTGTCTTTTCTCTACTCATCTCGGCCATTCAAATCTATGGGGCTGTGAATAAAAATAAACTTCACACAGATGCCATCCACCTGCTGTCCATATTTCATATATTTTTCACAGATTCATTGCCCAGTGATGCTGGAAAGTAAAGCAGACAGCATCAGACAGTGGATTAAAAAAATGATGACACATGGATCGGACACAGATCAAAAACAGAAATAAACTAGTATGAACAATGTTGTTTTTTTTTATAGACCTCAAGATGGATCATTCATTTTAAAGCAGACTTAGGGTAGTTGTCCATGTTAACTGTGGGTGTTTGTGGCTCCTGTACAAAAAGCACACATGTAGGAGGGGATTTATCAAAACTGGTGGAGAAATTGCCAATGACAACCAATCAAGTTCCAGCTTTCATTTGAATGAAAAATAAAATAAGAGCTGGAATCTGATTGGTGCTCATGGACAACTGATCTACTTTTCCTAATTTGATAAATGTGCTGCATATTGTCTTCATACATGGGATAATGAATACCAATTGTCAGTAGGGAATAGTAAGAGAGTCACCACCTATCAATGGACGTATTAAAAGAACAAATCTATATTAAATCTATTATTAATAATAATACATTTTATTTATATAGCGCCAACATATTCCGCAGCACTCTACAACTTGTAGGGTTCAAGTACTGACAAAAAAGATACATTACAAAGAAATAGTCAATTCACACAATGAGACTGAGGGCCCTGCTTGCAAGAGCTTACAATCTATGAGGTAGAGGGGGTGACACAAGAGGTAGCAGGGGCGGCATCGGAGGTAGTATTGCTTATACAATGGTCAGACAATTTTGTAATAGAGGTTACTGTCATTACACATATATAAAGCTGTATGAGCAGTCACCAGTCGTGTCCTTTAACATGCAGATGGTGCCTGGACATATAAAGCTAGTCTGATACGGCATCATATCCTGTGAGGTAATGTTGGAGCAAAAACAGAGTTCAAGTTCCAGCTTTCATTTGATCTATTAAAAAGATATCGATAACAAACAACAACAGAAAACCCTAAATCGCTCCCAGTAGTCAGGTGATCGAACATATGACTAAAGATATATACATTGATCGGATCAGTAGAGAAGCTAGAAACTAATGCCAATGGAATCAGACATACACACGTGGACAAAATTGTTGGTACCCCTCGTTTAATGAAAGAAAAACTCACAATGGTCACAGAAATAACTTGAATCTGACAAAAGTAATAATATATAAAAATTCTATGAAAATGAACAAATGAAAGTCAAACATTGTTTTTCAACCATGCTTCAACAGAATTAAAAAAAAAAAAAAAAAACTCATGAAACAGGCCTGGACAGAAATGATGGTTCCCTTAACTTAATATTTTGTTGCACAATCTTTTGAGGCAATTACTGCAATCAAACGATTCCTGTGACTGTCAATGAGACTTCTGCACCTCTCAACAGGTATTTGGCCCACTCCTCATGAGCAAACTGCTCCAGTTGTCTGGGTTTAAGGGTGCCTTTTCCAGACGGAATGTTTCAGCTCCTTCCAAAGATGCTCAATAGGATTTAGTTCAGGACTCATAGAAGGCCACTTCAGAATAGTCCAATGTTTTCCTCTTAGCCATTCTTGGGTGTTTTTAGCTGTGTATTTTGGGTCATTATCCTGTTGCAAGACCCATGACCTGTGATTGAAACCAAGCTTTCTGACACTGGGCAGCACATTTCTCTCTAGAATCCCTTGATAGTCTTGAGATTTCCTTGTACCCTGCACAGATTCAAGACACCCTATGCCAGATGCAGCAAAGCAGCCCCAGAACATAACAGAGCCTCCTCCATGTTTCACAGTAGGGACAGTAATCTTTTCAAGATATGCTTCATTTTTCCGTCTGTGAACATAGAGCTGATGTGCCTTGCCAAAAATTTCAATTTTTGTCTCATCTGTCCATAAGACATTCTCCCAGAAGCTTTGTGGCTTGTCAACATGTAATTTGGCAAATTCCAGTCTGTCAGATTCAAGTTATTTCTGTGACCATTGTGGGTTTTTGTTATCATTAAACGAGGGGTACCAACAATTTTGTCCATGTGTGTATATCCTATATCTCACTGATCACAATCGATATCCTGGAAGAAAAGTAGGCTGTGTTAAGTTGATATATTCGTAATAATGATATGTGATCCAATGTATCTAAATGATAAGTGTGGACTCCGGGTATCCTCCAATAATGACAAACTGAGGCTAAATCCCTAATCCACTGACAAAATCCAGTATGGGAGCTGGGAGTATACATGTTAAACACCATCAGCTCAATGGTCAAAGAACACCTGACCACTATTGCTGGGGGTTACCTAGCAATAAAATTAATGGAGCAGTATATGCACTGCCCGGACACCGCTTCATTCATAATGGGGGACAAAAATCCCCTATTCTCCTGATCAGTGGGGTCTGAGCAATTTGCAAGTCACTCCCATCCCGTGGTTGAGAACTTTCTCAGATGGGCAAATCCCTTTACTATAGCTCAGAACCAGAGATGTAGCTAGCGAGGGGGCAGGTGGGGGGGGGGGGCGGCAGGCCCACTGACTTTATAGGGCCCACTCCGGGACTGCTGCAAGTGCACACAAAAACTTCAACTGTATCGGCATCTGCAGGACACCGATGCAGTTGAAATACATGGTAGATCAGGAAGCAATAGCTTCCTGTTCTGCCATACTATAACCTGTACATGTAGCAGTGATGGGGTGAGCAGTACCTCCTCCTGCACACAGCCTGTGCGCATCTTCTATTTTCTTGCCAATGGTACCATACAATAGGGGGTCAAGGTTCCAGGAGGAAAGTAGAAGATGCACACAGGCAAGAGGAGGTCCCGCCCGAAACCTTCAACCCTATTCTATGTTTCCAATGGGAAGAAAATAGAAGATGTGCACAGGCTGTGTGCAAGAGGAGGCCCCACCCAACCCATCATTTCTCTGTAAGTACAATGTAACTATGCAGAGCAAGGTAACAGCATTACTTTTGTGGGGGAGGGAACTATTACCTGTTGGGGGTGTGTGCTATTACAGTAATAGTGCACCCCACAGGTGAGGAGGCTATTACCCATGGAGGGGGGTACTATTACATGTGTGGTGGCCCTGTAACCCAAATCCCGCCCTCAACCAGCACCACCCTCCACATCCCACCGGGCCGCAGAAAAATTGTCTTCACTGAAATTGGTCCTTGTTGCGAAAAAGTTTGGGGACCGCTGTGGGCCACAGGCTTGTAGTGGCTTGCAGTTTACAGGTTCCCTAGCGACAATTAAGACGTCAGCATCCTGGCACAGGCGGGTGCAATAATGCCGCGACATAGTGCCGCCTGAGCTGGAACATAGACGTGCCTAATACAGCAAGGAGAGTTGGCAGTGGCAAATCCGAGCAAGGGAATCTTAGGCAGGTGAGTATTATTGTTTGTTTTTTTCTGTTGGGGACGGGGGGAGGCCTCAAAAATATTAGGGGTCAATAACCATAAGGAGTTATTAGGGAAAGCAGGAGCATTATTAATATAAGGGCCATTATTAATATAAGGAGCATTATTAATATAAGGGGGCTATTGGGATGCAGTATTTATGTAAGGGTGTAAGAGGGTATTGGGCTATACTAATTTAAGGTGGGCATTGTTGATTTAAAGGGGTTGTCCAGGAATTACAGTAACTAAGCAGTAGGCCGGGGAAGGTAAAACATAAAAAAACCCAACATACTCACCTGTCTCCAGCACACTGCTATGCCCCCCACCGCTGTCAAGTCGAACACCGCCCATGGGCTTGTTCTGATGGAAGTCCTCGCCACACGTGACTGCTGAGGCCAATCAGTGGCCTCAACAGTCATAGAAAAAGGACCAGGGACGTCACCTGTGACGTATGCGAGTGCGTCCCGGGTCCTTTCTTTTGACCGCTGAGGACACATGCAGCAAGGAACGAACCCCCGGGCAATGCTGGACCTGACAGCAATGGGGAACACCGAAGCGCTGGGGACTGGAGAGTATGTTTTGTTTTTTGTTTTTTTTTTATGTTTCAC
Source organism: Leptodactylus fallax (assembly GCA_947044405.1). Taxonomy (NCBI): domain Eukaryota; kingdom Metazoa; phylum Chordata; class Amphibia; order Anura; family Leptodactylidae; genus Leptodactylus; species Leptodactylus fallax. The sequence goes on along the minus strand of CAMRHE010000211.1, from coordinate 370,563 downwards.
CTTCCCCGGCCTCCTGCTCCAGTTCTGCATTTCCTGGACAACACCTTTAAGAGAATATACAGGAGAATTATTAATTAGGGGGCATCATTAGCTGAGGTATTATTAATTTAAGCAAGCTTACAGGAGTATTATTAGGGGCACAGAGGGCATTATTGATTTAAGGGGGCATACAGGAGTATTATTAATTGGGGGGCACAGGGGCATTATTAATTGAGTGGCACTATTAATTTAAAGGGTTGTGCTATAATAAATTTTAAAGCAGACAGCAGGCGAGCGTTATAATGTACCTGCACTGGGCTGTCTGTCACCGTTTCTTGTATACAGAGCGGCTGCAGAAAGATGTCACAACGGTGGAACCGCAGCAGCCCAACACTATATACTGCTGTACTATAGAAAGAAGTGATTGGCTGTAGCGGTCTTGTCAACTTGACATCAGTGCTGCATCCGCTCCTTATACAAATAGTGCAGTGAAGGTGTTGGTTGGCCCCCGACAGGGGCAGAGGGGAGGATGCAGGTAAGTGTCAGAGCATTTTTATTTACAACCCTGTCCTGCTGCCTACATTAATATTTCTGATCCCGAACAATCCCTTTAAGGGGCAGTGTTAGTTACATACATAATGCGGGTATCAATCATTTACAGGGGATTTTTATATCATGTATTTTCTAATAGGGGGTAGAGGCAGGATGGGGATTTTGTATAGGCAAGGAAAATGTGGGTCACATGTCTGGAAAAGTGAGGAGCCAAAGATGTCTGTGTTGCAGACTTTACAGAGACAAGTTGCGGCTGGAAGAAATAGTCCAGATGGAGGAGACGAGAAATGTGAAAGATTACAGTCAGAGACGTCACTTGTAAGTCACAATATTTCCTTGTACTGTATTTACTTCAACTGTATGCAGAGACCTGTGTACAGCCAATAAAGTGATAATATCGGTATACCCAGGTAGGGGGCCCACTTAAATATGTTTGCCCCCCCCCCCCATTCCGAACCCCTAGCTACGCCTCTGCTCAGAACTAATATAAAAAGTGCTTCTTGGGATCAGTCCAAAATAAGTATATTCATAATTTACCACTCATGTACAGTACAGACCAAAAGTTTGGCCACACCTTTTCATTCCAAGAGTTTTCTGTATTTTCATGACTATAAAAATTGTATATTCACACTGAAGGCATCAAAACTATGAATTAACACATGTGGAATTATATACTTAACAAAAAAGTGTGAAACAACTGAAAATATGTCTTATATTCTAGGTTCTTCAAAGTAGCCACCTTTTGCTTTGATTACTGCTTTGCACACTCTTGGCATTCTCTTGATGAGCTTCAAGAGGTAGTCGCCTGAAATGGTTTTCACTTCACAGGTGTGCCCTGTCAGGTTTAATAAGTGGGATTTCTTGCCTTATAAATGGGGTTGGGACCATCAGTTGTGTTGTTCAGAAGTCAGGTGAATACACAGCTGATAATCCTACTGAATGGAGTGTTAGAATTTGTATTATGGCAAGAAAAAAGCAGCTAAGTAAAGAAAAACAAGTGGCCATCATTACTTTAAGAAATGAAGGTCAGTCAGTCCGAAAAATTGGGAAAACTTTGAAAGTGTCCCCAAGTGCAGTGGCCAAAACCATCAAGCGCTACAAAGAAACTGGCTCACATGAGGACCACCCCAGGAAAGGAAGACCAAGAGTCACCTCTGCTGCGGAGGATAAGTTCATCCGAGTAACCAGCCTCAGAAATCACAGGTTAACAGCAGCTCAGATTAGAGACCAGGTCAATGCCACACAGAGTTCTAGCAGCAGACACATCTCTACAACAACTGTTAAGAGGAGACAGTGTGCAGCAAGCCTTCATGGTAAAATAGCTGCTAGGAAACCACTGCTAAGGACAGGCAACAAGCAGAAGAGACTTGTTTGGGTTAAAGAACACAAGGAATGGACATTAGACCTGTGGAAATCTGTGATTTGGTCTGATGAGTCCAAATTTGAGATCTTTGGTTCCAACCACCGTGTCTTTGTGCGACGCAGAAAAGGTGAACGAATGGACTCTACATGCCTGGTTCCCACCGTGAAGCATGGAGGAGGAGGTGTGATGGTGTGGGGGTGCTTTGCTGGTGACACTGTTGGGGATTTATTCAAAATTGAAGGAATACTGAACCAGCATGGTTACCACAGCATCTTGCAGCGGCATGCCATTCCATCCGGTTTGCGTTTAGTTGGACCATCATTTATTTTTCAACAGGACAATGACCCCAAACACACCTCCAGACTGTGTAAAGGCTATTTGACCAAGAAGGAGAGTGATGGGGTGCTACGCCAGATGACCTGGCCTCCACAGTCACCAGACCTGAACCCAATTGAGATGGTTTGGGGTGAGCTGGACCGCAGAGTGAAAGCAAAAGGGCCAACAAGTGCTAAGCATTTCTGGGAACTCCTTCAAGACTGTTGGAAGACCATTTCAGGTGACTACCTCTTGAAGCTCATCAAGAGAATGCCAAGTGTGCAAAGCAGTAATCAAAGCAAAAAGTGGCTACTTTGAAGAACCTAGAATATAAGACATATTTTCAGTTGTTTCACACTTTTTTGTTAAGTATATAATTCCACATGTGTTAATTCATAGTTTTGATGCCTTCAGTGTGAATCTACAATTTTTATAGTCATGAAAATACAGAAAACTCTTGGAATGAGAAGGTGTGTCCAAACTTTTGGTCTGTACTGTATATAATAAGGGCAAATTTATTCATTTATAAATTACTCATTACATTAGATTCACACTAGCATTAGAGTCTCTGTAGGAGACTCTGCTGCAGAATCCACTCACAATCGACAAAGAGAAAAAAAAGTCTTGCAAGGAGGACTTGTCTCTGCTGGTTTATACTGAAACCGGGCAGACCCCATTATAGGCTATGGGTTTCGCATGTAGACGAAAGATGGAAACCCGCGCGCTAGTGTGAGATTAGTGTCACTTAAGTGTGTAGTGCTAATAGTAGGTTTCTCCTCTTCCCCCTTCATCAACATATATGACATCAGACATAACAAATGTTTAATTGGAAGAGCATGTTACAGTAATATCTAAACACAGGAACATTTCCCTGAAAAGAAAAGTGGGTTATATTTGGCCCCATCTTTGAAAGTTTCAGCCATGGTTTCAGCAGTGATTCTGATCTAGCAGGACCATCCATGTGAGAAATCTAGAGGCATACTCAATCGCTCTTTACACAGAGTCATTCTCTTTCCCCTTTGTCCTCTCCTCTTTTCTTTTTCCCCTTTCCTACTTCCCACTCCCTATGATTTGTTCTGTACCCCAACAGGTTTATATAGGTTATGTTACATTTTGTTGTTATATTTTGGTCAATGTACCTTTCAAAGGGACTTCCCTATAATAGGGTACAACTGCACTGTACATAATGCAAATACAAGTACAACCAACTAGTAACCAATTGCTCAGTGGAGCAGAGGGACTTGCCCACAGGGGATTACAATTTATAAGAGAGGGAGAAGGAGAAAGTTGTGGGCTTTCCCGAAACAGTGGTGTTGAAGTAATTGTCTTCTTTTGTGTAGTAAGCCTCCGCATACTTCACTGGAGTAGTTCCTAATTGATAGCGGAGAAAATCAAAGGACTCAGACAACAGGTGACTGCACAGTACAGCTCACCCCTTGCATAACAGTGGATTTCTGCAGTTATTCTACATAGACAACTACGTGTAGGCCCAATCTAAGCATATTATTACGTCCTCACCCGTTCGAACTCCTGCACTGTCCTCTAGCCACATTGTAGGGCGCAGGAGGTGTGTCTGCTCATGATTACCTGCTCCCGAACTCTTGTCATTCTGTGTTGGCACTGTGAGGGTTAACCTTTGTGTGCTTGTGATTGACAGCTTATGTGCCAATCAAGCCTGGGGCGGGTTCTGGACTTCCTTAAACTGGTGTTTCCCTTGCTCTTGTATTGTATTTATTGACCTCTGCTTTTTGGCTTTTGACTACTTTTTTGGATTGCGATTTGGTACTGTTTTGTCTCTCTGGTTTGACCCTTGGCTTGCAGACTCCTCTTCTGTGTTGTCTTGTCCTGTGTATCACTTATCTAGAGTAGGGTTTGTCGTCCAGTTGTCCCTATGATTAGGACAGTTGCGTCAAATAGGTAGGGACACGGGGTGGGCCTTGTTTTAGGGCTCACTGTCTCTGGCTTCCCTTCCCTAGCAGCTGTATTTGGGAATTGCCTTCGGGCAATTCTAACACATATGCTGTTGTATCTTACAATACTGTATTTGTCTATGTACTTGCACTGCGTTCTGCATCCTTCTTTACCTATTATAACATAGAATGTCAAAAAGTGCAACATGTATTGAAAAAAAATAGATCTAGCATTTTAGAGCTATACCAATGAACATCAGGTACTATTTACAAGTAGTTGTATAGTAGGACCCCAGAATGGATTTTACTGGTGGCCCCTGGGAACCCCAGTCCAACACTTCATTCTTTAAGCACAATGAGAAAAGAAGAATCTTATTACCGTCTTCCATTAAAACTATGGGAGGTTCATTTGACATTTTTTGGAGAGGATTTTGAGGTGGAAGACTACCTTACATCGCCCTCTAAATTCTTATGTAATAGACTGCATCCTGCAGTTACTAGAGGGATCTCACTGCATGGAGTGCTTTCATGGCTCTCATTGATACATTGGTAAACAGTGAGCTCCCCCTAGTGGGGACAGAAACATTTAATTCAACTCTCCTTCTCCTGACGAGAACACAGGGGTTACCAGGACTCCCCCGTGACTAATAGAATATGTAACAATATGGGCAGGTGGACATATGCTATATGAAAACCCATTAAAGCAGACACTAGCTCATGTATATAGTCAGCACCGTCTCGTCAGGATGGCTGTAAACTAGCTAGATCCTCTCCGTCACATCCCTCAGCAGCAGCCGTCAATGACCGTACCTCCACAACTAATATTACGTGAGGAAACTCTCCTCTCCGTGTGACGTGCTTCCCCCCTTATTAGTGGAAGATTCCGGCCAGCCATGTGCCGCTCACTCCCAGCTGTCCAATGAGAGGCCGGGATTACGGCAGTGGGTGGGGCGTTGCGGTCCGGAGTGAGTGAAGAAGCTGTAGGCTGAGGTGCTGGAGAAGGAGCCGAGAGCTGCACTTTGACCGGTCCTCTAGCTGCTAGGACCTCATGAAGACAAGCAGAACGGAGACTGTGGCTACAAGCAGGTGCTGAGCATGGAGCACACAAGCAAGGAGGGCAAAGCCAACCCGCTGCAGACTGCCAACTTCTGCTCCAAACTCTTCTTCTGGTAAGAAGCCGGTGCCCACTTCTATTTATTACAGTCTGTGGTCACGGCAGACAGCAGGGGAGCAACACGTGGATGGTTACTACGAGCTGTCATAGGGCACTGACTGGGCACAAGGAGTGCAGGATAGGACATGGTGGCAGCAGTGCCCTGAGGACGTCACATTATAGCTCCAGTAGGCGGCACACGCTGCACCTCTCTACATTGTTACCTCCACTGCCTACCTGATCCTCACATCCGAGCAGCACAGCCAGGCACTGAACTGTGTCACATAGCCGTGTAATAAAGCTTATACACTTCCCTATGGCTTCTCAGCCGGTCTTGTGCTGATGGTCTCCTTGGTCCCCTCAGTCATGAGGTAGTCCATAGTGAAGACTAGTCACCTCACTTCATGGGTCAGTAATATTGGTGAGCAGACAGTAAGTCATAAATATCAATTGTAGCCCCAAGACTTTATATTCTGCTGGACCGTGTTGCTAGAGAAGCCATTTATCTCATTTTAGGGTTATCAAGAGTTGTCTTTGCAAAAATGTGGCATTGCTGTTAGCGTAGTCTTTAATAACAGCATTCAAGCTATAGACTAATAAGCTGATGTAATATAAAGGAAGGGGTCCTTCTTGTTGCCACTCTTTAGTACATGCTAACATGACTGCTGCAGCCAGACCCTGAGGCCAGGAATTGGCTGCAGCAGCTACATGTGCCTGTATGACACATCATTACTGCTGGACAAGTCAATGAGAGTGGTTGGAAAGAAGAGACGGTACCATAAGTCAAACATTTGACATGAAAAGACCCCAGAGTATAATGATAGCAGTATTTGTGGGGTTTGCGGCCCCGTGGCCTTACATACAATCCCGCAGTGAGGGAAGCGCAGGCGGCCGTGAGCGGGATCGGTAAGTAAATAGGGCCCGTTACCCCAGCAGGTAATGGCCTATTAAAAAAGAAAAAACATCAGGGGTCCGCTGGGCCCCCTAAAGTCCCAGGCCCTGTGGCAGCCGCTACCGCTGTTACCCCGGTATTTACGCCACTGGGTGTATTGCAGGAGAAAGGTACTGCCTGCCCTATTAAGGAATATTTAAACACTACATTTTCAGACAAATTGCAAAAAAGAACATAAACAGATCTAAAAAAACATGATTCGGGCATGTGATTCGAGCCCAGAATATAATGCACTTTATTTAAAAATGTGTCTGTTTTCTGCCTGAAAATCCTCTCTAAACTTCCTGCCACTAGGTGTCTTCCTTCTAACTATTTGCTGTTCACTCCCTGTTACTAGGGAAACTCTGTCCATAAATACCATCAGGTTTATGACAGGAGCACAGTGAATTGAGGGGGTGTGGGTGGTTCTGTTCTCTCTTGACACATTAAATGCAAAAGGGAGGGGCTGTTTTTCTCAAATCCTGTACATGTCTGCAAACTGCTTTTCATGCCAGTACACTGCAGGTATGGAAAGATTATGGAACTTCTACAGTGTAAGGAGAGTTTGCTACTTTTATATACTTGGGACTAGCTGTTTGCGTTATTGCTGACGGGATGTTAGTTACAGACTGTAAGCAGCTTTCCTTATTGTACTCAGAATTTTCTTTTCCTGTGTCAGGGATATTTTTAGCTGTACCATGCCCTGTTTGCAGTCCAGTGTATCTGGATGTCCTGATACACAGAGAATGGAGCAAAAAGCAGACTCTCCATTCCCTATGTAAAACCAAATCACTGCAGCTTAGCTCATATTCAGGTAAATTGAAGCTGATCAATAGTTATCTGGTCTGCTTCATGTTCCATTGTGTATCAGCTGCTGAGAACAACTGACGCTAGGTTCACACCTGTGTTGGGGTTTCTGTTCTTCGGGTCCGCAGGTTTCCGCCGAAAAATGCAGAGAGAAAAGTCTCGCTTGCAGGAATTTTCTCTCCACATTTTTCAAGTGGAATAGGGGACGGAATCCCCGACCAGTGATCGAGCGCAGAAGTGAACCTAGCCTGATTCATTGAGGTGCTGGGTGTCTGTCACAGATGTGATATTGATGGCTTATGCGGAAAAAAACCCTTGTGAAAACGCAGTGTTTTGGCAGCCGGCGGAAACGCTATGGCAAAAAACCTTGCATTTTACAATATCTGCTAAGTGGATGGGATTCTGGCTAATCCAATCCACACATTGCAGAAAAAAATCTGCAGCGGAAAAGCTGTGTTTTCAAAAACACCCGTGTTTTTGAAACCTGCAGCTTGTCAATTATCCCTGCTGGAATGCTGGAGTTTTCCGTATAGGTATAAAAGGGGCAGAAGGTCTGCAGAGGAAAACTCTGCGAAAATGCTGTGGAAAAAAAAAGCGATACGTTTCTGCTGCAGTTTTAGTGTGATGACTGCATGACTAGATGGAGTTACTCTCCACCCTCTGTGACTAATTAAAGGGGTTTTCCATCCCCAAATGGAGTTTTCATACTAATGACTTATTCACAGGTTGGGCCATCAATATCTGTTCTGTGGGGGTCCAGGACTTGAACCCTGCACAGATTATCTGTTCTGGCAGCCTCCAGGCGCTGGAAGCTGGTTCAGTGGTCCAGGGGCCATGTGCAGGCTACTCTTATTCAAGTAAAAGGAGTGACGTTGCAATTCCCTGGAACCACCACTATGCAGTGGATGGGCCTGTTGTGCAGCTCCTATTACTTTAATAGGAGCAGCCTGCGTGCGCTCTCTGTCCTCTGCATCGGCTGATCTGTATGGAGTCAGGTGTCAGACAGGTGGATAGGTCATCAGTGAAAAGGGAATCTATCAGGGCGATTCGGGACTCTAAACCACCCACAGGTCCTTATAGACCAGGGGTTTAGTATCCCAAATTGCCCTGTTATAAAGCCATCCATGTCCGCAATAAAAATAAAATAAAAAAGCTGTATACTCGCCTAGCTGCTGTATCCTTGCGCAGGCGCAGTTCTTCCCTGAAGCCAGAGGAGTACACACCCCGTAACTCCAGCACTTGTGCAGTGAATTTGTGTTGTATGTCCTTAGCTTCACTGAAAAAGTGTGCAGGCAGTTTATATATCATTCCCTTGATCATATAAGGCCAGCATACAAGTTTTGACCTGTACGGATCTGTAAAACTCTAGCTAAAGAGCATATAGACCCATAATATAGATCTGTGTGACTCTGATTTAGTAAAGAAATATATGTTTTTTTCTGTTCTATTAGCTTCTGTATAATAGAAAAATGGAGAGAAATGGAGGAATTCTCCATGAGAAGGTTTGTTTCTAGTGGCCGGTACCTCCATAATTCAGTCCTTTACTGAGGTTCCATATGATGTCACGTGGAGTGCCAGTGGCTTCCAAAGCGTGGAACCACAGAATGTACATGTGCTGCCATCTACAGGCTCATGAGTTCTTATTATTTAATTTGTAGTATTTACTTGCTTTCTGCACTGACAGACAGTGCTTGCTCCTGGCCTATTAAACACTTCATTTCTGGTTAGTGTTTTTATGTGGATCTGTACAGTATGTATTGGTGACGTTGAGCAGTCTGGGACCACTAGTCTAGCCTTGTGAAGACAAGCTGGAATTATAGGATGTTCTGTAACTCTAGGAACATGCATTAACATGTCTTTGACTAGCTTGAAGCTTTTTGAAACTACTTAATTTATGAAAGCCTAAAGATGAATGGCACCCGGTCAGGAGAGCTTTCTTCCTGAGCATATGGTAAGTAACTTCATTTTCAGGTATTTCACCAATGTTTGTCTACGTCTTGTCTTACCAGACAGATTTCCACATGATCACATCATAATTTATTAGTATTCAATATTAAAGGAGCCTGTCACCAGAACCCAGCATGTCAATTCAGCCCGCATATAGATAGGTTAGGGTCACCTAAATCAAAGTTTTTTTTTTTTTTTTTTCTCTTGTGTTCTCTTTTTCTCAGTGTCCTTTATTGAGGTATTACTGTTCTTGTATGCAGATAAGCTCTTTATTCTCTTAATACGTCCTTGCGGTCTTAAGAGTGGACGATCTGGAAGTAGTTAACTTATAAAGTAGTTTTTATGTTTTACTACTTTTGCACAATAATACTTTTTTTATAAAATAATTATTTTGTTTTTTCATTACCATATTCTAAGAGCCATACATTTTCAATTTTTCAAATTATGTATGTAGGATCACATTTTTTGTGGGACGAGCTGTAGTTTTCATTTGTACTCATCTTTTTGATCACTTTATATTCCATTTTTTGGGAGATGAGATTAATAAAAATGGAAGTATTTGTGTTTTTTAATTGTAATGTTTTTTACGGTGTTCCGTCTTAAGTAACATGTTAGCTTTTTAGCTTGTTTCTCACGTGGTGATGCCAATTATGCGCTGGTTTGTTTTTTATTTTATTGTTAATGTAATAAAGGTGTGTTGGGGAAAATTATGATATGTTTAATTTTTCATTTTTCAAATATTTTTATGAACACTTTATTAGCTTTTTATAAACATTTTCATTTAGTCCCACTATGGCACTTGAACCTGCAATTTCTTGATTGCTTGTATAATACCCTGCAATACTTCTGGCTGGGTCTAATAGGTTTCCGTACATGACAGTGCAGGAGGCCACAGCCCGTTCTCCGTCTATCATGGCAACCCTCAGCATAGTGCAATTCTACTGCAGAGGGCTGAGGGACTGGCAGGTAAATCCCTTCCCTCTGTCAATTACTGTACATGCCACAGTATGTAAAGGGTTAAACACTTGTGTGTGTCAGCCGACTCTTGACGGTGATTGCGTGGGTACACTAGTGGTGCCGCACGATCTCCATGATAATGACGAATATAACTTCTTCCAAAACAAAAAATTGTATGCGTGCATTCACTACTTTTTATCATATGAGGGTTACATGTTGTTACAATACACCAACATTTTAGAAAAAAGAACTGGACCACACATTCAACTATTATACATTGATGTATGGAGTGGGGGTGATCTATGAATACACCGTTCTTCATATCTGTCACGCTGAGGGAGAATACTCCTCATAAATGAGGTGCGTCCTCGAGCAGGGCTGTGAGCCTGTGCTGAAATCTAGATTTCAGGCATCATTTATGCCAGTAAGTTGTTTGGAACAATCAGGATGGGGTCACACCAGCTGGAGCACCATATTCTTTTGCAGTCCCTGCAAATTGCTGTCTATGGTACATGTCAGTATTTTTGGTTGGTCTAGCGGGTGTGGCCCTGCCTCAAGTGCACCAAACATCTCATTTAGTGACAAAAAAAAATCATTGCATGCGCTGTTTTCTTTCCATTTGTCTGCTTTTCTTAGCCAATTCATTAAAAAGTTTGAACTTTTAAGAGAGTAAATATTCAAATATCTATACATCTCATTAATCATAATATTAATAATTATATAATCTATTTTTTTTTTTTTAAGGCCAAAATGAGGGAAAAAAAAAGCAATACTCACCTGTTCCCAATGCAACAATGTCTCCCAGTGTGGTCCGGTCCTGCTGCTGTGGTGTTTTTTTTTCCGTGACTGCTAAGATCAATCAGCAGACTAAGGAAAGGGAAACAAGACATCACACTGGAGCAGAAGGACTGGACCGCGCTGAGAGACACCCAAGCACTGGGGACAGGTGAGTATGGCTTTTCTTTTTTTTTTTTCACCTTCCCTGGCCTAATATATGAAAAAAAGGTTATCCTGGACAACCCCTTTAACATTGAAACCTATGTAAAACAGATGCTCCTTCCTTCGCATCACTTTTTTTTTTTTTTTGTAACGTTAGCCCTGCCCCAAAGTCTGTTGTATTCCATGTAGGCTTTTTCCTCTCACTGCAAACTATAATCAACAGTTTCTTCCCTGTAGTCAGTAGTTGGGTGATAGGATAAGAAGCCTGCATCATGTATATCTGACTCTTCTCCTTATGCCAGTTCCCTAAATTGTTTTGGTCTCTTATAGCAAAAACCTCAATATTGAGAATAGCCCATGCACTTGAATAAAAATTGAGGTTTTACTTTTAGGCAAAACATCGCTCAACCCGAGTTGCAAAGGTGGAACATTATAAATTTGGTATTGTTATAAGCATTCTATCAGAATACAGTTAAAATCTCATATGTACCACTTGAACATAAATTCAAAGCCCAAAAAAAGTGTTTCTTATTTTTCCCATTCCACCACACAAATAATTTTTTTGTCCGTCTGGATCATTAACTATTACCATTGGGAAAATAGAGGTCCTCTAATATAAAGCAGGACCTCCTATGGTTATGTTGACAAAAAAAAGTTATGGTTCTTGGAAGGTAGAGAGGAAAAAAAGGAAGCAATTCTGTAAACTTACACTAATGGGATTTCTGGAGTTCAGAGTATTAATGGATTGTATCAGTGCCCTGTAGATGTGTTTGTCTACTGCTCTCATTTGGAATTGCTGTCAGTCTCAACCCCTTTACCCTACGTCACAGCTGTCAATAGGCAAATCTGCCAAATGACCCCAGCCAACTAAATTTGCGTATCCATAAAAAGATGGTTTTCTGTTTTGTCTCATCAGTTTGTGGCCACAAAGGTATTTTTCTGCTCCTATTAAAGAGCCCTAAACAGCACTATTTTTGGTTTGGGAGGCTTTTCTGACAGGCTCTCTTTAGTGCTTTAATTTCATAATGTGTGATAAAATGATGTTAGAATGGAGACTCCTACAATGAGGTTTTTTTTTTTTTTTGCTGATGTCAATCCCTGCTATGCTGTAATCTGTGTATACTTCCTCTTCATATTGATCTGTCCCTTCTAGTGTACACACATTTGGGGAAATAGCAACCAATTCCCTCCAGTCAGACCTTATGTAATCGTTCCATGACTGGACAGATCTTGTGGCACATAGCCAAAGTAATCAGGGAACATTGCTGTGTATTGCTGGCTCTCAGTGTGGATGACAAAATATTTACATCTAATAGAAGCTCTCCATGTAATTGGGCTTTCTATGGTTGCAGATTCTTTTACCATTTCTGATCAGCTTTCACAGTGGTCTCATTTTCTAAAGTGGAGGTAAACTTTTCAGGAAGTAAGTAGCCCTTATGATGATTGTCTTTGTAATGGCCTTTTAAATACAAAGTAATCAGTATTTCTGTTGTTTTTCATTCACCTTTGTAAGCAGGGGTGTAGCTATAGTGGTTGCAGTCGCTACTGGGCTCTGGAGGTTGAGGGGGCTAAAAGGCTCCTCTACAGCATAATAAAACATAACAAAACAGTATTCTACATAGCACATGGTAATTGGAGGCCCTGTTAAAGATTTTGCATTGGGGCCCAGGAGTTTCATGTTACATCTCTGAGGCTAAGGATACCAAGGACAGGTCCACTGTGGAGTGTCCACAACGGACTTCCCATAGGGAACATGGGCTGTGATTCCCAGGCAGGTAGCCCGGTTTTCAACCTCTGTGATACTGCAGTGCAAGACACATTTTTTTTTTTTTTTTTTCTTTTTCTGCAGTGCATGGATGAAATTTGTTTAAATCCCATCTACTACACTGCTTCTGAACGGCTGTGGCTTACACACTGTGAACTCCTCCATGTGTCTTGTTATAGTCTTTTTAAAAGATATTTAAAAAGACCACTAGCATACCACACTATAGTCCTCAGCTAGTGATAAGGATGTTTCTCTGCATGCCTTGTGGCAGTACTGAGTATTCAAGGCATGGAGAGTATAAATTAACCCTTTTGTTGTCAGGGGTTTTCAGACATTTTTCACAGCTGGTAGCCAGGACCATTTTAACACTTTTAAGGCTAAGGCCCCACGTTATGGAACAAAACTGAAAAAAGTTTTTTTTTCTGCAACATGGGCCCTTAGCTTAAGATAAAAATATATATTATGTAAAATATATATATGTATATAAAAATGCATATAAATGTATTTTAGTTGCTAAAAGTGTAAACCAAACAAAGTTATATGCTCCACACCTCCTAAAAATAACATGTTTAACATGTGCATAACACTTAGATTTTGCTGCAGTTTTTGAGTCAAAGCCAGGTCTGGATTGAACAGAGGGGAGAAGTATAAGTGTTTAATTTATATTTCCCTTTCCTTTTCAGGCCAGTCTTGACTTTGGCTCAAAAAAACGCAGCAAAATCTGCAACAAAAAAGCAGCTTTTCTGCAACATAGGGCCTTGGTCTTAAACTGGAAATGTTAAAGAAGTGTCAACCTTTAAAATGTAGGGATTATACACCTTGTCTCAATGCATAACTTTGTGACCAACAAACGCTATTTAAAAAAAAATGCATTAATACATATATTTGCACTTAAAACTCATATTCAATCTTCCATTCACAAACAAAACACATAAAATAATAGATCAAGGTGTACACAATTTATATATACCACAAACCTCAACATCAAGAAGATCTTATACTCTCAAGAAACTGACATAGAAGCCAAGCAATATTTTGCTGTCATCCATTAATGTGTTAAGGCAGGGTTCACACTACCTTTGGATGTCCGTTATGATAGTGTCCGTTAAAAAAACAAAAAAACAACGGACACCTATCATAACAGACAATAACGGACACTAACTGAAGTTAATGTGTCCTTTTTTTTTTAACTGATCCATTTAATGGGTCAGTTAGAAAAACGGACACATTAGCGTCCGTTTTTTTACTATCCGTTTTTTTGCTTTTTTTTTTTTTTTTTTTTTTTTTTTGTTTCTGCTTTCTGAGCATGCAGAGAAAAAAAAACGGACAGTAATAACGGACACTCGTTTCATGACGGACACTTGGCGTCCGTCAAACCGTTGTTTTTTTTTTAACGGACACAAATGTCCTGCATGTAGGATTTTTTTTTGTCTGCGAAAAAAAAAAAAAGACAAAAATTCTAATTTGCAACTACAGTGCATGCTCAAGCAAAACCTTTCTGCAAACAAAATGTACTTTCCAAAAAACTGTAAAATGTGAGGAGTTCATACAGTGGGGAAAAAAAGTATTTAGTCAGCCACCAATTGTGCAAGTTCTCCCACTTAAAAATATGAGAGAGTCCTGTAATTGTCATCATAGGTAGACCTCCACTATGAGAAAACAAATCCAGAAAATCACATTGTCTGATTTTTAAAGAATTTATTTGCAAATTATGGTGGAAAATAAGTATTTGGTCAATAACAAAAGTTCATCTCAATACTTTGTTATATATCCTTTGTGGGCAATGACAGAGGTCAAACGTTTTCTGTAAGTCTTCACAAGGTTGGCACACACTGTTGCTGGTATGTTGGCCCATTCCTCCATGCAGATCTCCTCTAGAGCAGTGATGTTTTGGGGCTGTCGCTGGGCAACACGGACTTTCAAATCCCTCCAAAGGTTTTCTATGGGTTGAAATCTGGAGACTGGCTAGGCCACTCCAGGACCTTGAAATGCTTCTTACGAAGCCACTCCTTCGTTGCCCTGGCAGTGTGCTTGGGATCATTGTCATACTGAAAGACCCAGCCACATTTCATCTTCAATGCCCTTGCTAATGGAAGGAGGTTTGCAGTCAAAATCTCACGATACATGGCCCCATTCATTCTTTCATGTACACGGATCAGTCGTCCTGGTCCCTTTGCAGAGAAACAGCCCCAAAGCATGATGTTGCCACCCCCATGCTTCACAGTAGGTATGATGTTCTTTGGATGCAACTCAGCATTCACTCTCTTCCAAACACAACGAGTTGTGTTTCTGTCAAACAGTTCTACTTTGGTTTCATCTGACCACATGACATTCTCTCAATACTCTTCTGGAACATCCAAATGCTCTCTAGCAAACTTCAGACGGGCCTGGATATGTACTGGCTTAAGCAGGGGGACACGTCTGGCACTGCAGGATCTGAGTCCCTGGCGGCGTAGTGTGTTACTGACGGTAGCCTTTGTTACGTTAGTCTCAGTTTTCTGCAGATCATTCACTAGGTCCCCCCGTGTGGTTCTGGGATTTTTGCTCACCGTTCTTGTGATCATTTTTACCCCACGGGGTGAGATCTTGCGTGGAGCCCCTGATCGAGGGAGATTATCAGTGGTCTTGTATGTCTTCCATTTTCTAATTATTGCTCCCAAAGTTGATTTCTTCACACCAAGCTGCTTGCCCGGTTTCAGATTGGCGTAATATGAGTGCTTTATTGCTCACATATTATGGACACAACCTCTGAAGTTACTGCAATTCATCATTACTGCAGTTAGAGGGCCACAATTCTAGATTTGATAACCTGCTGGAAGTCCGGGTATTTTGTCTGTACTATGGGTGCAAAATGGTGAACGTCAGTGGGTGAAAATCTTTTATCTGATGACTGGAACTTTTTCCTCCTGTCAGAAATGTTTTATATGTTCATCTCTAGTTATAATCATTATCACTATTAGTGTAGCGGATATTGCTAGAGAGATGTATTTTACTCTATAAAGATCAAGTATGGACAGGATAGGGACAGTGTCAAATATAAAGTTGATGAATTTATGGATGTGTTGTGTTTGGTGCAACTCTTTTGGCACTACGACCTGGATGCTGGTAAATGTCTGGGTTACAGCGCCAATAAATGTCTTAATTAGGTTCAGAGGGATATAATTTAAAAAGAACCCTCTGATTAGGCTCAGAGGGGTATTATATTAACTCCCTATGTGACAATCAGAGAGCAAAAGTACAGTATGCTTTCTCCTTGATAGCAGAAAGGATAACATTGACAGAGTCCATGTTACCCCTTCCCCTGGAGTCAGACACACTTAAGGCACAGACAATGATTTCCTCATCCCCTCTACCCCCTCCTTCTCCACGCTATTCGGAGATTCTGGCTGAGGCTGGATAGGGGAGGACACTTTAAAGCCCTATATCTCAGGAGCCATGAGGGGTATCAAGAATCTCATCTTGAAAATGATACCAAGATCATCATGATAGCCCTTACAGATACAGAGCGATTAGCTTTTAAAAACACTATCGGAAATTGAGATCTGCAGGCTTGAATAAAATCTTAAGATCTCATTGATAGTCCTCATAGATAGAGAAATAGCTATTAGTAGCAAGGACATATTACATACATCCTTGGCTACTGAAGTGCCTCCCATTCAGGACGTATGACGTATACGTCCTTGGCATGGAAGAGGTTATAGCAGCCATAGCTCTATCCCATTAAAATGAATGGGACTGAGCTGCAGCATGGCCTTCCGACCAACAGACATGATGTCACTTCCTGAGAAGAAGAAAGCAGCCATGTTTTCAAAGTCCTGCACAACCCCTTTAAATGGAATCTACCACCACCAAATTGGCTTCTAATCACTTATATGCTGTTTTAGCTGCCATTAATGTCATCGTGAACATAACCCTGTGTCAAAGTGCAGACTTATTGATAAAAAATTAACTTTAATACTGTATGCAAATTGGCTGTTCTGTGCACTCTGTTGTGGGTACGCCTGTCAGAGTATTTGTTGCCTGTGGTCTCTGCAGATCAGGCAATGTTAGTCTTTTACTTTAGCGGCTGACGCTGAGTGGTGACCACAGAAGCTAATTGGACTTAGATAGGTATGGTCAAGCAGTGCATCACACAGTGCACTTGCATACAAATTTAAAAGCTGACTTTCCTGGAAGCAAGAGTTCACTTTAACACAAGCAAGTATGTTTACCATGTCACTAACAGCATAGAAGTTGTTTAGAAGAGATTTTGGTTATTTTTTTTAGGTAGACTCCCTTTAAAGGGGTTGTCCCTTCTAGACATAGACTTCTATAGTCTACAGCAGGGGTAGGCAACCTTTTTTGTTCGGCGTGCCGATTTTAATAAAAAAATCAAAGATGAGGTACTCGGAGTGCCGGTCAATAATTGTAAGTCTGACGACCCCTAAACTAAAGTCATATACCACAAACCATAACACAGAAGTGTTGCCACCAGATGCTTTAGGACACATGCGTTTACTGCTATTTCCTGGGACGCTCCTGTACTTTCTGATTAGAAGCAATGAAAGTCCATGTGCAGCCCCCAAATAGTGGTAAATGTGTCTAGGAGCACCGTATGGCAGCATCCTTATGGTGAAAACACACTATGTATCTGGATGCAGCTATATTCTTAGGCCACTGGAACTTTTTCATTCGATGTAAAACTGGTGCATTTTTGTATAAAAAACAAAACAAAGCCTGAGTTTTCTGTGCAAAAACACATCCTTAATATAGAAAACACACCGTTATACAGAATAATGTCCCATAGTGGTCCCTGCACACGGTATTATGTCCCATAGCGGCCTCTGCACACGGTATTATGTCCCATAGCAGCCTCTGTACACGGTATTTGTCCCATAGTGGCCTCTGCACACGGTATTTGTCCCATCGCGGTCCCTGCGCATGGTATTATGTCCCATAGTGGCCTCTGAACACGGTATTATGTCCCATAGCAGCCCCTGCACACAGTATTTGTCCCATAGCTGCCTCTGCACACAGTATTTGTCCCATAGCGGCCCCTGCACACAGCAATCTGTCCCATAGTGGCCTCTGCACACAGTATTTGTCCCATAGCGGCCCCTGCACACAGTATTTGTCCCATAGCGGCCCCTGCACACAGCAATATGTCCCATAGCGGCCCCTACACACGGCATATGTCCCATAGCGGCCCCTGCACACGGTATTATGCTCCATAGTGGCCCCTGCACACGGTATTATGCTCCATAGCGGCCCCTTCACACGGTATTATGTCCCATAGTGGCCCCTGCACACGATATATGTCCCATAGTGGCCCCTGCACACGGTATAGTCCCATAGTGGCCCCGCACACGGTATTATGCTCTATAGTGGCCCCTGCACATGGTATTATGTCCCATAGTGGCCCCAGCACACTGTGTTATCCTCCATAGTGGCCCCTGCACACAGTATAATATGCTAACTTTTATAATATTCCAGTTTGTGCCACTCACTAGCTATTATTATACTGTTGGGTCTCTTCAGACCCCAGAGTATAATAAGCGGAGGGCAAAGAGAGGTGATGAAACATAAAAAAACAATGTTACTCACCATTCCACGCTCCGCAGCCGCTCTGTATCTTCGGGCGCTTCTGCCTGTAGTCAGCGACCGCTGATTGAGTCTCAGGGGTCACGTCGCGTCATTATGCGTAATGACGTCAGACGCAGACGCGACCCCTGAGGTCCTGTCAGCTGACTTCAGGCAGAAGCGCCCGAAGAGTACACAGCGGCTGCGGAGCGTGGTATAGTGAGTAACATTGTTTTTTATGTTTGATCACCTCCCCGGGGGCTCTGCTTATTATACTTGGGGGTCTGAAGAGACCCCACAGTATAATAATAGCAGTTTGTTTCGGCCGTGTTTGGCCTGATCGAAACTGCTGGGTGAGGAGTCCGCTGCCGTGCCAGGGAGATATGCCTCGCGTGCCAAGAGTGGCACGCGTGCCAGAGGTTGCTGATCCCTGGTCTACAGTATATCTGTCCTTACAGAAGACTATCTCTGGCTGTCAGTCTGCTCCTTCTAGTAATATATTAGTTTCCATCAGCTGCAAACTGAATACAGTTGACTGCCTAGAACTAACATCTTAGCTATTTTTGGTCACTAGGTTATGGTTACTGTCACATTTAAGAAATCTTCCACTTCAACCTTTGCCTGGCATTGTACATAGGGATTTTCAGCTTGAGCAACAATGGAAATTTATGAATGTCCTGAACAGTTCTTGTGCTGATGTCACTTCTAAATAGGGCTGTGAATGCAGAGTCAGTTTTAGGTAGACTCTGGCTTTAACGTAAAGATACAAAACCTTACCATTTTAAATATTAATACTAGTAGATGTTTCTATAATATAAAATATGTAATGCATATTAATTATATCCACCCCCTAACATCATATTAATATTGTAAAAACCCTCCTTTAAAATGTCATTTTTTTTTTTTTTTACCTCAGATTTTGAATATATGGCTCAATTAAATATAGCTGGCACATAACTGGTACCATATGTACATTTTAATCCTTTAGCGAACTAATGCATTTAATCCTTAAACTGGACATTTCACCACCTCTATCAAGACCAGCTCTTTGGCTCTGTATTGTCAAGAGGGTGGTGTCAGACAGAAGCAGGCAAGGGTTGTTATTCTGAATCACACCCCCTGTCTGACACTGCCCAACTGATATTAAAAAGCTTAAATAGCACCAAAACTAACTGAGCTTGTTGTTTGGGAATTATGCGGGTTAGAGAGAAAATTCTGACTGTGCTGGAATCAGTGGAGCTGCGTCTTCTGACATATGCTGAGAACTAGAATTGATGGTGAAAGGTCCTATTTAAACCAGTAACATTCTATTCCTCTCTGCATTTTAGCTTTCATATATTTAAAATTTTATTTCAATGTAGACCTTGTATTTTGTGGGTCCATATGACTTTTTGATCAGTTTTTATTCATTTTTGTTTTTGAGAGGTGAGATGAACAGAAAACATCACTTTTGGCAATAGAATTCAAAGGTTTATGGCATTTATCATGTAGCAAAAATTATGTACTAATTATATTTTGGGGATTGTTACTGATGTGGTGATACCATATGTGTGTTTTGTATTTATTTATTTTTTCAACAAAGGGGTTATCCGGTTTCTATGATTGATTGGCCTAACCTTAAATAAAACCCTCAAATATCTTTCCCACCACAGAGATCAAACTTGCCAGCCTATAGTTTCCAGGCTCATTTTTAGACCCCTTCTTGAACATTGGCACCACATTTGCTATGCGCCAATTATGTGGAACAGACCCCGTCATTACTGAATCCTTAAAGAGGTTATCTAGGCATTTTTTTTTTTATTCTTTGACAACCGGGGAAGATGAAAAGAAAAAAAAAAAAAATCATACTCACTTGTCCCCAGTGCTCCGGTGTCCTCCCAGCGTGGTTCGATCCTTCTGCTCTGGCGTCTTCTCATGGGTCTCTTCCTGAGTTCTGCTGAAGCCGCTGATTGGCCTCAGGTCACGTGACCGCTGAGGACAATCAGCGGCCTCAGCATGCCTCAGGAAGAGACCCGTGATGTCACAGGTAGTGACATTGCATGCCTCAGCAGTCACTTGTGGCTGGGACTTCCGCCACACATCAGCACGAGACTGAGAAGACCAGACCGCACAGGAAGGCACCGTGGAAAGGTGAGTATAATTAATTTTTTTTTTTATTTTTTCACTGCCCCCAGCTGATTTTAAACTTAAATGGGTTGTCCATTTTTGCCTGGGCAACCCCTTTAAATATTAGATATAAGGGTCTGTCTATCACAGTGCATAATTCCCTCAGAACTCGGGTGTATGCCATCTGGACCTGGCGATTTCTCTATTTTAGTGTTTTGAAGGTGGTACCGCACTTCCTCCTCGGTTAAACAGGTGACATTTAATGGAGAGTTTACATTACTCCTAATCATGTTGCCTTCAGCTTGCTTCCTAGATCCCTGAAATTATTTTTAAGGACCACCCACCTACCTCTAGCTTTGTCATTTGTGCCAACATGCACCATGACTGCTGGATCCACACCAGCCCCATCCAGTAATCTATCAATCTATCAAGGAAGACAAAAAAACGTTTGTTGATCCCAGTCTTTGTGACAGATTGCCCTGTCTGTTCCCCTAATAATTCAATCCCCCACAACCAGCACCTGTCTGGCCAACTCTGCACTCCCCCTTCATACTGGAGCAGACATTTCCCTGGCTGTCAGAGGAAGTGTCTTGCTGCAGCAGTGTTACCCCTGTACTAACATGTACTAACATTCTCCTCATCTGCCAATGTAGCAAATTTGATGGGGTGTGCCAGTTCAGGACTAACCTCCCTGGCACTCTTCCCTCTACCCCGCTGCTTTCTAACTGTCACCCAGCTATCTGCCCCATGTTCCTGCACCTCCATGCTACCATCTCCCTCTGCACTTACCCCAGCGAGTTCCTGGTCTGTGAGCAACAAACTCCTTTCCAAGTTATCAATGGCTCTCAGTCTTGTAATTTGGTCATTTAGATACATGCTCTGGGCTTCTAAATGTGCAATGTGCTTACATCTTGCACAGCAGTATGCCCCCTCAAGCGACTGCTCAAGCAGAGAATACATGCTGCAAGATGTACACTGGACCGCATTGCTAAGCATGGAGCACATCTTACTTGATGGGGATTATTACACCAAAACAAAAAATACAAGTAAAAATAAGCACAGTTCAAATAAAAAAAAAATGTATAGGCTCAAATATATTTTAAGTTTTTTTTGTGTTTTCTAAAGTCTCTGAATCTAAAGTCACTTAATCTTAAATCACACTTAAAACAAAACCACACTAAGAATCAGAACACACTCGCTTTATAACTTAGCTTTTAAAGCTGTTCTCAGATGCACAGAAAGAGTGCCCATGTAGAGGTGACTGGTATGCGATAGTTAGTGTAGTATAGTAGAGGAAAACATGAATCCTTGAGAACTTTTGTGCTAGTGGACAGTCCCAAAGACAATGGTAATGGTCCGCTACCCTCTTCCCCTATCTAGAATCAGCATTCCCTCCCATCAAAATAACTATGTTGAAGGGTTATATAACCTCTTTGAGCAATGTTTAGGTACATCTCCCAATATAATACCGAGTTAATGTGGATATAATGAGTTCAGGCGTTGAGTCATTTTCCAACCATTTTGTGAGGCCTAAGGTAGCTTAATTATTTAACTGTGGTCTCAGAAATAATGATCTGAGATTTGTCCCTTAGTCATGGAAGAATTTAGTAGTCTCGGTCCCAGTCCCTGTCACCCAGGGACCTGACAATTGTGGTAGACAATACTAATGCAGTTGCATGTACTGAAAAGCATGTCTCCGAACAAAATCGAGATGTATTCAAGCCTGTTTAAATATAAGGATTCTCTTTGGTGGGAAATATACAGTGTCAGCCACTATTAGTTATACTTGCCTTATTTTTAATAGCAACTGTAATAAATATTGCAGCACTTGTCCCATAGTGTTGAATGGAACAATGTACTCACTATGTCAGCTATTAAAAGTACTGTGAGTAAGCACTGCAGCTCGCTCTCTTGCGCAGGGAAATTGCTGATCTGTGGGCGTTGGACCCCTGCCAATCTAAGATTGATGTTCTATCCTATGGATATACATCAATTTCAAAAATCTGGATGACCCTTTAGTAACTAGGGGTGTTAACATACATAAACTGGGCTTCTGAAACCCTAGCCTAGATAATAAAATTGTGGGTACTACTTCAGCTTAACAGCAAATAGGTGCAGCCATCGGTCACAGTGGGTGGGCAGGGTTTCAGACCTCTGTGGTTACAGCAGTTTGCTGATTTATAGCTTTATAGTATTTCACAATGATGTCTAAAAAATTACAACTCCTCAAGCAACTACATTGATATAAATATAAGAGTATAATTATTATATTAGAAACAGTTGTTTAACTGTTGTCCCATAAGATATACCTGGATATGGGATCATTCCAAGTAGCAACAGCAAAACTGCATGGCCAGATAAGACATGAAAGCATTGGTGGCCTGGGGACTGACTGTGGATATAGCCACGTCCTGGTACATGGTGTGGTACTTCCCTAATATATATTGTATCACTCAGTCACTTGGCATTTTAATTATTTTTGTATGGTGTTTGTGAATTGGAACATTTTTGACTTGAGGCTGAATTATTTTCCCCACACTGATACATTGTAGCGAACTAGAAGACTAGGTTGCCTTTGTTGAATAGAAAATTACAATTCAAGTCCAAGTGCAAACAAATCCAAGGTGGGAGGCATACTTTTCATAGGCATTGGGTAAGTTGAAAAGTATGGTCATGCTGCACCCTTTTAGGCTCAGGCCACAAGTGGCAGAAAAGCTGCATTTTGTTGCAGATTTTGCTGTGTTTTTTTTTTTTTTTTAGCCAAAGCCAAGAGTAGATTTAGCAGTTACAGCTTCTACATTTCTCACATCTGTGAATTAACATTTTGGCTTTTTTTATGTTTGTTATGGGAATATTTTCTGAAGCAAGCATTGTGTTGTCTCAGAGACTGACCTTGGAGAGGAGTGGTGTCGGCAAAGGGCATATTTAGACTACCAAGGCTTTAGTTGCCATTTAGTGAATGAACTAAAATCTTTTTTCCAACTATTTACAATAAGAGTTGTTTGCTTTGACAACCTCTTTTCTCTCCCGAGTCATTAGAAGAAGCTGAGGGTCCTCTTGACAGAGAACCAGAATATAGTCAAAGGTATTTAAGGGACCAACAACAAGTATAATGCTTCTAAGGCTCAGCTCATACATCCAAACCATTTTCTCTTACCGCACTGCTAAATTGGAACATTGGCTGCTCGCCCATTTTTCCGTACTTCCTGTTTGTTGCAACCTGGTGGCAGCCACCAGAGAATTCATGCACAAGGGCTCTATTTGCAAATTTATTAACTATTGAGAAAATTGGTTGATGTAAGAAAAATGAAAGCAGGCTTTCAGTCCTTGAATGCTGTGATATACACAACATAAAGTGTACCTATAGTTTCGCTTTTTAGAACCAACATTTTGTGCTGATAACAGAATTAGCCTTGCTCAAATCCTTCTGCCTCTTCATGTAATCCCAGACAGATTTGATGTTGAGATCAGGGCTCTGATATATTGATTTTGATTGATAATTGGCAAAAATAAACTATTGACACTTCTATTTCTCAAAGCATTCTTACTTTGCAGCACTTTTCCCACACATGCCTAAAATGTTTGCACAGTACTGTATACTTTTTGTTTTGAGCTCAAAATACTTCATACAACCATAGCATTATCAAAGGAGTGTACTTGGTTTTTCTGAGAGTGGTCTGTAACATAGTGTCTCTATCCTTTTTTTCACTTGAGCCTTACCTGTCAGAACAAGGAGATGCCTGGACCTCACCATTCATTGAAGGCTTTGACAAAATGTTTCACAATTAGCTTGATTTATCTTAAAATATATCTCCTGAATTCAGTAGACCATTAAGACTAAGGCGCCACGTAGCGGGTCACAGCAAAAAGCACTGCGGGAAAAACTGCAACGGCAATGCATTGCGGTTGTCCGCAGCACTTTTCACAGAAAGTCCGCAGAGGTTTCCATCTGCGGACTTTCTGCTTCAATTATACCTATAGTGAAATTGCCGACATTTCCGTAGGTATACAGGCTGCGATTTCCAAAACCGCAATGATTTTGGAAATCACAGTGTGTCCTCTCTGTGTATTTTCCCTAGAATCCCATCCACTTTGCAGGAACTGTAAAACGCTGCGGTTCTTTCCGCATCGTTTCTGCCACGGCCACGTGGGGCCCTGGCCTGAAGGGGCATTCCCAGCTCTAGGAACTGGTGGTTTAAGCTAACTGAAGTGCTTCACCAAAAACATTGTTTTATTTGTCTTTTTCCATTTGTCAGATACTGCTGAAAATGTCTCTTCAGTACTTACAGCTTGTTGCCTAGGTGTTTTTTTTTTTTTTTTTTTTTTATATATATAGCTTCTGCTATCTAACAGCAGTGGCCTGGCTGGTGAGCCTTCTGTCAGCTCTGCAAAGTGTTCTTAGCTGCTGAGCCCCAGTAAGGGCTACAACAATGCTTGATAATTACCTTTATCTCTGTAGGTAAATCTAGAGATAACAGCACACCCTTATTCTTGGGAATACAGTATGCTGCTGGCTTGACCTGTATATCACAGTCAAAGCTTGCACACCAACTGTTCACTGAGACTATGACTGAGTGACGGATGCAGACGGGCCCCTTCCATCTGGCATCCGTTCATATTCACTCTAATGTTCTGAATGTACAACTTTTTCTTCCATCAGAGAAGTAACAAACATAAAGGAAAAATGCTTCTGTCGTGCATTTTATATTAGAGCGAATGCAGATGGACGGTTCTCTGTCTGCATCTGTCACTCTATTGCCGTTAATGTCCGCTGCTTACATCCTATGATGGATGAGAACAACAGACATTAAAAACAGTAGTGTGAACTTACCCTTAGATTTCAAAACCCTTTCAAGGCTAAAGCCTCATGTCCCAAAACGCTGTGGAAAAAAAGGCAGCAAAAATATGTTGCTTTTTTTTCTGCAGTGTTTTTCATGGAGGTGTTTTTGCTTTTACTCAGCATTTTTTTTTTTTTTTCCTTATTAAATCTATTGGGAAAACACAGCTTTTCTGCAGCTTTTTTCCCCACAATGTGTGGATGAGAATAAATGAAATCTCATTCACTTTGCTGGTACTGTAAACAAACCACTTTTTTGAACTCCGTTTCTGCACATCGGGTTTTAGCCTAAAACAGAGAAATTACTTTAGCTGAGAATGACCTTTTCAGCACTAAACCACAAAGGGTGTTTGCCATTACCATTAACTCTTCTGAAACCACTTACTGTTGTAGGGGCAGTTAGTGGCATAGTGAACATAGATTTTTTTGTGTTAAAGTGCAGTCTTACTGCTGTGAAAATCATGTGGAAATGAATATATATAATCCAATAAATAAATAATCCATATGGAAATTAGCTGATGGCAATGTGTCTTAGCTCCGGTTTTCACCTGTGGTCATTGTGCATTGGGACTTTTCAGTCTTTTGTTAGAGCATAGGTGGTGACTAGGAATGAGAAAACCAAATTGGAAAGAACTGAATTTGACCCCAGTTTTCTTAAAGTGTCAACTTTTGGGGTTCAACACCCATGAAACACTAATAACAAATAACAAACACTTATACTCACCTTTCCTCACTTCTCCTGGATGTCCTGCGGTCCCCAGTGTCTCTTTCAGGCATCTTCTAGCCTCTGGCTGACATCATGCTCTCTGGGGTCACCACTAAGGCCTGAGATTGGGCATCTGCGGTCACGTGAGGCTCGACGACGTCATGATGCCTTGACCCAGTGGCCTCTTTATCTAGGTGCACCTCACAAGGGGTGTCACACAGATGAGCCCACCTCACATTTTTAGATAAGATTCACACAGGGCTGTTTTCAGTGGATTTTTTTTTTTAAATTGCAGAAATGAATAGCAGATTCTACTATGCCAGTATGCCACAGGTTTTCAATTTGCTGACCATTTGCTCACTAGTGAGATGCATAGGAGCCAGCCTGTGAATCGCTGGTCTGTAGGGTAGAGAAAATTTAGGAGGCTAGCCATAAAGCATTGGTCTATATCCACTGTCCTCAGATAAAGGTTGGCCTGGCGATAGGTGACTTTTATTTCAGTAGTTCTTGTACTACAGCAGTACTGTTCTCCTAAAAGTGTGATTTCAAGTAACCAGCTGGAAAGTTATTAAGAGGTCAGATCTGGGCTAAGCCATTCACACGCCTGAAATCCTATCCTCCAAAATATGTTATGCACTTTTCATCACAGTTCTGTAATACATGGTCTAGGTATAGTGCTTCAATACCAAATCTAGCCTTTTGGATAGGTCTATTTATTACGGATTGCACAGTATACAGCACGGTACAAAGGATACATTCACAGTGGTTGTTCTTCTTGGAAACTCTCAAAATCATGTCTAATATTTCACAGATGTACTAGTATATCCTTCTTGAACAATTGATAACATTTCCTGTTTTATCTGGAAGAAACGGCAAGACACGTGAAGGGTTGAGGGGAGGAATCTATCAAGCTGTGAAATTTACAGAATAGGGTTATGTGACATTTGGGGTTTAGCTGCACTTTTACACCTCTTAATCCACTTCTGAAACGTTGGGGAGAAGGTGGTTATTCTGTCTAGCTGCTTCCAGATTTATCAAATGCAACTATTTAAAATGTTGCACAGACTGTTGCAGTCTCACTCCAGTAAGATATTGGCATAGAAAGCAGAGCAACATCTCAGGAAGGTTTAGACTTTAAAAATGTACCAAATTTATCAAACATCCTGTGATATTTAATAAGTTTGGCACAAGTAGTGGCAGTGCAGACGCCAGCAAAACTGATTTCAAAAATTGCCCTCATAGTAAAAATCCCAAAAGGTATTACTCTATGAAAATTATTTATACCCTATCCATAGGATAAGTTGCATATTGAGGTGGGGTTCCCTGAGACCCCCAGTGATCCTGAAAATGGGATTGTTTTACCCCATTCTGAATGTAACAGTGTTTCTGCTTACATTGGAGTGCCATAAATAATTGAAGTACAGCCTCTATTGAAACATGGAGTGGAGGTGCGCATTTTGGATCCACCAGCACATTCAGAATGGAGGTCATACACCCCAGTTCTCGGGATCGATGGGGTCCTCAGCATTTGGATCCCCCACTGATCAACAATTTATTCTCTTCCTATGGAAAAAGGGTAAACAATTTTGTGGCATAATCCCACATATATATTTACTAGACAGTGTAAACTTAGGTAGTAGATAATGTGTCAGATATATCTCAGTGGCCTACTGTGTTATTCCAACATTTTGGCACATAATGGCACATTTTAAGTCATGTTCCCTTTGTGCTTAGGCATGCTCATTTTAGCTAAGCCCCACCTAGTTGTCAAGCTATGGACCTGGAACTTTAGACCAGTGTATACTCTAAGTGTCAGAATGGGAGCAACAGCCCTAAATCTAAATGTGCTCTAAATTTGGGCACATTTTACCCCACACTCTGCTATGCTATCATGACATGCTAGTCATAATGCAGTAGTTCAGTTTATTTGGAGCATTTCTTTAATGGACAACCTATGCTTTTACCAGCTTTTGGCATCTTACATAATTTAACACTGTATAGTCACATGGAGCAGAGAAAACACCCTCAACAGGTAAATGTTCACGTGTTAAAGTACATTTTCTCAATGTCATTTGTGTTATGTAGTGAGCATACAGCTACCACCAGATATAACTAATTCATGAGGACTATGAGCACTGGGTTAGAGACTCTCAAGGGATCGGCCTAGAACAATTAATAGCACTTCTTTCCTACAGGCTTGTTTCCTTTCAGTGAAGGATCTGTTTCTCACACAATAGACAACATGCAGGTACTTACTGTTAGAAGTACGGCCAATGTTATTAGGAACTTTGATGTGAACAAATCTTTTTACAGGCATTTCTGAGGTATTTATCTGGAATGCGAGCTGTCTGTGTAATAATCCAGTCTTATCTGACGCTGTTTTGACTAATTCACATTGACTCTTTGTTTCGGATTTCAATAACACTTGTGAGTTAACCTTGTCATAGGATGTTGTTTCCAAAAGTTGTGCTCGCAGTATTTATTTGCTCTTTCTATGCAGTGGTGGTGTGACTTTGTGCATGAATGGAGGTACCCTAAAGCTAGGACACGGCGAATATAACCTAAATCAAAATCACAATTAATTAAACACTTTACCTAAATTACGGTTAACAGGCGATTATTTTAGGACACTCCCCTTTTCCATGCCACTTCCCCTATTTATATGCCACGCCATGTCACAGAATTTTGGTTTTGGTTATTCACATATCAGCAATACTGATTGTATAGCATATAGTTAGTGATATATGTATGTTACCGTTGTTCTGGTTCTCCGAAGGATGCCAATATAATTGATTACAAAGTCGGATTACTGTGGGGGCAAAAGAGCAATTACTTGCCATTTGGCCCTGGGCTATAACCCATTTTGCCCTTATTATAATCTGCCTCTGGGGGCATGTCCTTTTAAAAGGGGCCTAAAACATCAACATTAAGTTAATGGCAGTGTTGATTTAGTTCATAATTGCCCAGCCCTAATTAAATGCATAACCCAGTTGATTCAGGCACCCATCCAAGGTGGTCAATGACCACACGACTTTGAAGGTATCACCCCAGTTTTACTCCCAAAATGGTGTAGTATAGTAATATCATGACTGTATATGAGAAATGCCTCAGATAAGTGAATGAACACAACCTCAGCATTTTCTTTCCTCTTCACTTATTATGTTTCATATGGATTTGTTCACAATCTTCCATATTTCTAATTCTGGCACTTGCCTAACGTTCTTCTTATTAGAAGGATAAATATTAGTTTTGAGGTTTTGTAGCTAAGTAAAATGGCAATAACCTAAATGAATGAAGGGCTTTATTCACACCTGAGTCTTGGATTTTCTTGCCAACGAGTATATTTAACTTTGCACAGAAGTACGCAATGGGAGGTATTTTATGGTACTTTTCTCCATCTTTTATACAAACTTTTGAGTTAGGGCTACCCACTGATGGAAAGTTGCATGAAAGCCAAATGTTAATTTACCTCTATTGCCGAACTCCCATGCATGAATTTCAACAAATATCACAAGTCAGAAGTTGCATGTGACTTTTCCCATATAAAAAATGAAAAATCTGCATTGTGACTTGCTAGAAGTAAATTGGGTTATCAAAATCGAATAAGGCCTTAGAAGTATTGCAGTGTACTATGTTAGCGATTAGAAGATCACATGGTCTAGACCAGTGATGGCTAACCTTTTGAGCTCAGTGTGTCAAAATTTGTAAAAAAAACAAAAAAAAAAAAAAAAAAACTAGCTTAATTCGGGTGCCATGTCATCTAGAAATATCCATAATTTTGTGATATTTGTAGCTCTAGTAAAAAAAAGAGTAAAATTTTTTTGATATATGTATTTGTATTATATGTATTTATGGCCCATCGCACGGTATATGACCCCTTTTTCTGGCCCATAACATAGTATATGACTACCTTTTATCCCCCCATACAGAGTAGCGGACAACACTTTTTACTCACCTGTCCACGCTCCAATCCTCGCTCCAGTCCCTCCACTGCCGCCCCCGCAGGGCGAGCTGTAGCTGACGCTGAAGAACACCAGGATGCTGTACATAGCACATCCTGGAGGTGGCAGCAGAAGGACTTGAGCCAGGACTGGAGCATGGACAGATGAGTAAAAATTATTGGCAGCTACTTATTGCAATAACACAATAAGTAGCTGCTGATGTGTGTCACCTAAAATGTCTTGGCATGTAACCTGTGACATGTGTATCATAGGTTCGCCATCACTGGTCTAGTGGAACAAAAAAAAATGTGAGAAAAAGGGGTTGATAACATCTGAAGCATATTTAAAAAAGATGAAAATCTTTTCCCTATTAAAAATATTTTATGTTGTTAAAAGAAAAGAAATGACATAATTTGAAACACCCCATCTGTAACTACCTAAACTATAAAACTGTTATGTTATTTAATCCGCATGATGAGCGCTGTAAAATGAAAAGCAATACCAAAATGGTGGTTTCTTCATCAGTCATATAACCAAGCATGTAAGTAGAAGCGCATGGCTATAATGAGTGGTACATTAATTATTACAATGCACTGTCTGTGTTTTTCTATTATTATGTCACTGAATGTATATCACGCTTCTATTTTTATGGGTTTTCTTTTCACAGTGTGATCAAATCATGTTTATTGTGTTAAAAACACTGTCATTTTGTCCAAGGCATTATTCTTTAGCATAACACTTGTTATTAGTGTGATATTTTACTGAAGGGTGTATGGCTTATTATTTTTCTTCATTTTTTTCAGTTGGCTGAATTCTTTATTTCTTGTTGGTCACAAAAGAAAGCTTGAAGAAGATGACATGTACAAAGTACTCCCAGAGGACACTTCAGAGAGTCTTGGAGAGGAACTTCAGTGGTAAGGGGACTGTTTTTCTTAAAGAAATATCTATCATATTTCTTTGTGCTACGGACATGGTTGCAGGGTGAGACATGGGACAGGGTGAGAAATGATAACACTTACAAAGGACCACCACTAATGAACTATCCCAAAGTTGATATTTTTGCTTTAGCTTTCTGAAACGGTATATACACAGTTTACTAGTTCTGGCATTCACATGAACACTGGTACAACTGAGAGATGACAGCACTGCTGAGCCTTACTAGAACCAGGACTACCCTAATTGTGATAGTTGTTACATTACTGGGGCTGTTATGACCCAAACCTTTTATTAAATGTAATTCTTTGATATAAAATAATTATATAGACCTATTTGGTATTCCCAAATCATATCCTTTGCATTTCTGAAAATTTATTTTTTTCATTCAGTTCCTTTGCAACAGGTATATAAAATTAATCATGCAGTCTGCTATTACAAACATTTTGTAAACGAAGGGGTTGTTCTAGAAAGCTAGTGTGAATTCCAGTGTGGTGCTGTAACAGGATGCCACCATTACAACAAGTCAGTTTGTGAAGTTATTTCCTTCCTATAGTAGATATAACGCGATTCACTGTGAGTGGTACCGTATTATTGAGTGCAAGTGTTTAGAAACCACAACCACGAAATGGCAGACCATGTAAAGTTACATGGCAGGGTCGTCGAGTGTTGAGACACAAGGTGCATAAAAGTCGCCAGCGCTCTGACTCAGTAACTGACACTTTCAATCCTCCTCTGGCATTAAAGCAACCTTCCAACCAGAAGACAACATTTTGATGATATATTATTCATGTATTGTCAACATACCTGGTGCCTCTGTTTGACTTCTTAAAATGGCAACTAACTGTGTAAGTCACAGACACTCCCCCTACACTGCCCTGGACTAAGACAGTGGAGGGGGTGATGTGTGTTTGTAGCTTTCTTGAAGAAGTCAGTAGCCATTTTAGGACAGACCTGATTGGGGAGCCCAGTGAGCAATGGTGGCACCAGGAGCAAAAGGCGGGTTCTAAGGTTGACTAAACATGTATGGTAAAAATTTGTCTTCTAGTTGGAGTGGCACTTTAACATGGGTTTTCATAGCCAAGCAACTGCATCCAAGCCTGCATCACCCAACACAATGTCAAGCGTTGGCTGGAGAGGTGAAATGCATGCTGCTGGACTCTGTGACAAATCATACTTCTCTATTTGTCTTTCGTATTTTGCATTGCAGATCTAATTTCATGAAAATGTCCTCTCCAGATAACTGCCCGTAGCTGCAGACAAAGTGTTACAAAGTGGATGGTATCACTTGAGCAATAGGGCGGGAGTAACCGGGTGTCAGTTAGGGGCGATTATCTAGGGTAGAGAGTGCAGCCCCAGCAGGAGAATAAATTCCCCTAAAGCCACAGCTAACAGATTTTCATGAAAATGGAGCTGCAGTGCAGAATAAGAAAGGCATTATTGGAAAAGCCGCCCTACAAGGTACTGTCATTAGTTTGATACAGATTTTTCCTGTTGACAGACTCCCTTTAAAATCTAATTCAGATATACAATTTTGATTCTCAACACAATCATTAAATTAGTATATCACTATGCACATGACCATGTGCTTGTCAGTGAGCTAGTCATGTTTTTCCATGTTTTTTTGCGTATCCTTAGATGTCATAAATGCCTCCTAGGTGTAGTGTGTAAATGTCCCAATATCCGCCCTTCACACAGAGCTGGGACATCCCAGCAGTGAAGAGGGAACAGTGGTGAGCCGAGGACAGAGTCTGTCTGCAGACTCCTTCCCCACGGTCCTCTGTCCTAAAGGTTTTTTCACTGCAGTCCAGTGAGTGAAATACACCCTAATACAGTGGCTTGCAAAAGTATTCATACCCCTTGAAATTTTCACATTTTGTCACCTTACAACCACAAACATATTTTATTGAGATTTTAAGTGATAGACCAACACAAAGTAGCAGATAATTGTGAAGTTGAATGAAAATGATTTTCAAAATTTTAATCAAATAAAAACATGAAAAGCTTTGAGCATCCCAAGGAGCACTGTTCAATCCATCATCCAAAAATGGAAAAAGTGTTCTACAACTGCAAACCTACCAAGGAGAGCACTGGTCAGAGAAGCAGCCAAGAGGCCCATGGTCACTCTGTAGGAGCTGCGGAAATCCACAGTTCATGTGGGAGAATCTGTCCACAGGACAACTATAAGTCGTGCACTCCACAAATCTGGCCTTTATGGAAGAGTGGCAAGAAGAAAACCATTATTAAACGAAAGACATAAGAAGTACCGTTTGCAGTTTGCCACAAGCCATATAGGGGACACAGCAAACATGTGGAAGAAGGTGCTCTGGTCAGATGAGTCCAAAGTTGAACTTTTTGGCGTAAATGCAAAGCACTATGTGTGGTGGAAAAGTAACACTGCTCATCCCCCTGAACACCCCACTGTGAAACATGGTGGTGGCAGCATCATGCTATGGGGAGGCTTTTCTTCAGTAGGGACAGGGAAGCTGGTCAGAGTTGATGGAATCCTGGAAGAAAACCTGTTGGAGGCTGCAAAAGACTTGAGACTGGGAAGGAGATTCTCCTTCCAGCAAGACAATGACCCTAAACATACAGCCACAGCTACAGTGAAATGGTTTAGATCAAAGAATATTCATGTGTTAGAATGGCCCAGACCTAAATCCCAAGACATGAAAATTGCTGTTCACAGACGCTCTACATCCAATCTGGCTGAGCTTGAGCCATTTTGCAAAGAAGAATGGACAAAAATCTCAGTCTCTAGATCCGCAAAGCTGGTAGAGACATAGCTCAAAAGACTTGTAGCTGTAATTGCAGAGAAAGGTGGCTCTACAAAGTATTGATATAGGGGGGCTGAATACTTTTACACGTCACACTTTTAAGATTTTTTTATTAAAATTTTGAAGACCATGTATCATTTTCCTTCCACTTCACAATTATCTGCTACTTTGTGTTGGTCTATCACTTAAAATCTCAATAAAATACATTTAAGTTTGTGGTTGTAAGGTGACAAAATGTGAAAAAGTTCAAGGGGAATGAATACTTTTGCAAGCCACTGTATATGCTGCTGCTCTACTTATTGACCTTATCGGCATTGAATAGAATGAATACAGAGAAAATACCTAATATTCACTATAGATATTTAAAGGGGTTGGCCCAAGTTTTAATATTATCTCTTATCCACACACTGCTGTCCTATTCATTCACTGTGGCAATGCCAGAGATGGCTGAGCACAGCACTGGGCTATCTCTGGAAGTCCCATAGACAGTGAATGGCTAGGGCAGCTCACATCCTCGGCCTATTGCTCTATTTGGACATGGGAACTGGACTCTTGTTCTCCCAGTAGTCAGACTCCCACCAATCACAATGTTATTCCCTATCCTGTGGAGAAGGGATAACATTAAAACTTGGGTTAAACTCTTTTGTCATAAGGACAGCCCTGTCCATATGCCCTGCCAGAGCAGTAGCATTATTTTTATAGCAGACAATGACAGACATATTCAGATTTCTAGGCATACTGCTGCATATATCTGACCACGTGTTCTGCAGGACTGGTTTAAGAGGTTTGGCTGAACCTACATTTACATGACCGTGGTGCAAGACAGCTGTAAAAAATGGATCCCTCATACACTACAGTATATGGAGGGATCTGTGAAAATGGACAGAAATAGGACATGTGCTACAAATATCGTTCATGTGAATAATCTCCATTCACTGATAGTGAAATTAATGTGGCTGACGTGTGACTACAGGCTAAGGGTACAGCCACACGGTAGATGATCTATTGGATATTCACAATAGGATATACAGCATAATCATAGGCAGAATCTGCATGTTCTATATGTGGATTTTATTAGTGATTTTCTGCAGGATTCATCCTGTGAGAGAACTTGAAATCGGTAGTGAAATTCTACAACATAGTGGACTGTACTTGCATCATTTTCTAGACCTTTGGTGAAATATCATCTACTTTGCTGCTACTGCAAAAGTATCCATCCTAAATAGAGGAACACTCGATGGCTTTAGCCTAATATCCATGCAGTGGCATACCTTTATAGCACTTGTCTGTTATTTTTAGAAAATGTTGTATGTCTGTTTTTTGAGTTAGTAACTACTTGTTTTATTATTAGGTCTGTGTATGTTCATATAGATCTGAGATGTGTAGTATAGATTTCAGAAGAAATGATACAGTATAGACCATTTGGCTGTCATTTACTGTTAACATGTGAGGACTGTTGGTGAGGAAATTGTGACATTCATACGTTGTGAAGGAAATGAGGCGGCTGCCTGGCCGTCCTAATAACAGGCATGCAACATGTCAGTAACTTATTGTACATCCTATTTCACTTTGTTAAGTATTATGGAGCCGCTATGTGACTATATTTCCGTCATTAGAGTACTATCACAGGACCATATTTCCTTCTTCAGGAAACTTGTGAAGGCCTAATTACTAGGCACCTCATGATACACACAGCCCTCAGCTCTGAACTGGAAATACTGATGGGGTTTGGCTGCTTCTATACACTCGTCTGCTAAGAAATATATCTGCTGCCAGTAAATGGATGTCTATGTTATTAGAGACGCTGTCAATCTATTGTCTTTGTTCCTGCAAGCTCTAGTGTTCTCTAGTAGTTTTTTTTTTATGTTGCACGGAAGTAATTTAGACAGTAGAAGTTTTTATTCTGTTTCATACCATTCTTCAGTGCATTGTTAATGTTTTTCAGTTTAAGAGGACTTGTCACCTCTCTTGACATGTCTGTTGTAGTAAATAATTGTATTCTCCATAATAATATAATCATATCATCATCATCATCATCATCATCATCAAGACTGTATAGCAACACGCTTCTTGGACAAGGGGAGTGGTAACACTCGGTTGTCAATTTATTCCTAAATTTCTAAGAGGAATAACTGAGGAAAAGCACAATGCAGAGTTACAAGAAAAACAGCTCTGAAAATGTTACATCATTTGGACTTAGACTGGAAAGTAGACACAAATACTAATTATATTGATCAAAAAATAAACAATCTCAAAATATCAAAATCAAACAACTTTATTTCATAACCAAGTTATAACAGGCATAATTAATACCACATATAAATAAACAGGATGGTGTGGATCTATAAGACTGGGTAGGTGGATAAGTCCATATCAAATTAATCCCATTATTAAAATATACAAATATATGTAGTATAATAATAATAATAAATATAGCCAATAGTAAAGTTTATACAAAAATAGATGTTACCAAACATCTGTACCTATTTTCATTAAATATAAAGAGGAGAATAACAGATAACCACAAAGCTACACCATTAAAAAAACGCACCTCTAGAAATGCCAAATTACTCACCAGTAGCCATATTTCCTGCCCAGCACACTGTCCAGCACCTGCTTAGTCTGGATACATATTCCTCATGTGAAGGACAGAAGCTAGTGCTAAGTTATGTGTTGTTGAACTATTGAGTATATGCCTATACCATTTAAGTGTAATGTACTCCTTACCTGATCATTTAGTTACTCGGCCTGAACTGTCTTAACTAATATGACATGTGCTTTGACTGCTAATCCTAGTGTCTAGTTTCACCAAATGCTATTGGCATACTAGCTTGTCTTTCCATGACTTCCAGTCTTGATTTTGTTGTGCTCTTGAAACTGTTGCAGACAGATGTGACTTGGCTGTTGCGTAAACTCAGCAGAAAAAAGGCAGCTTTTTACATTCCCAGCAAATGTAGTAAGATTTTTTTTACTCTCATTCCCAAATTGCAATCGGAAACGCAGCATTCTCAAAAACGCATTATTTGTAGAAAAATGCAGCATGTTAATTTTATGTCCAAAAGCAGCAGAAAAACTGAAGCGTTATTGCAGTCGTTGTTTTTTTTTTTTTTTTTTCTGCACCATTTTTTTTTAAAACTGATTCACTTTGTGGGGTTTATCCTAAAGTTGGGGTAGCATGGTGCTGTGTTTTGTTTTTTTTTTTTCCACTTTTGTTGTGTTTTTTTTTTTTTTTTTGGTCAATGATAGCTTTTGTAAACTGCATGGGTATGGCTTTTCTTTTAGTCATTTTTCTATAGACACTTTTCTATAGGAAAAAATTGTGCCTGTAAAACCAGCACCACAAAAAAAGCTTGCAAACAAACACATGAATTTCATAGCGTATTTTACAAGCCTAAAAGATCTGCCATAATAGACTCCAGTATGTGTGAACAAAGCTTAAGGATGCTACAGTTTTTTGGCACTTTATGATGCAGTTTAATTAGATTCAAAATGAATTAAATTTAATATAAAAAATATAAAAAAATTTCCCCCCAAAAAATGCTGTGCATGTAATACTAAAATATATGCTGTACGGACACATATTAATGGTAAGATAACTGAACTAATTGAAAAAGTACAAATGTTAAGTAACGTTTCTACTCTTCTGATGGTATAGAACATTTACTGTTTGTGCTGCAATATTAATATTCTGCTTATTTGATTCTTCTAGGTACTGGGACAAAGAATTACAAGAAGCTCAAAAAGAGGGTCGCATCCCACGCCTGACAAAGGCTATTATACGCTGCCACTGGAAATCCTACTCTGTCCTAGGATTCTTTACTTTTATTGAGGTAGATGTGTTGTGTCACTCATGAGATTTTTGCATTTCTCGGCCAGGAGCTACTGTTATGTTGTAATTTTACAGAGATTTTTTTTTCATGAAATCTTTAGAAAATGGAGAATTACTGCAACAAATTGAAAACCTCCTTTAGGCTAAGGTCCCACGTATCGCATGCTTCCATTATATCTATAGGGAAATTGCCTGCGTTTCCGTAGGTATAATTGACATGATGCAATTTTCCAAAACCGCAATGGTGTCCGTTGCGTGTATTTTTCAGCAATGTGTGGATGGGATTCGCAGGGAATGTAAAACGCTGCATTATTTGCCACGCCGTTTACGCCATGTGGGGCCCCGGCCATAAAGGTAACTATTAGATTAGAACATTTGCAGAGGTTCCTATGAGCTGGCATCTTAAAACAATGGATTTCCTTTTTACTGACAAGTGTTTTGCATCTATAAAACTGAAGTTAGAAAACATGTCAAGAAATGGTTTTGTTTTTTTTTTAAACTCATTTTATTGAAATATTGGATAGAACAAAAGAAGGAACTGTAGGCACTGTGTGTTTTTATGCAAAAGTAAGCGAAAAAAGACAGCACGTGGTGTGCTGGCAGGCAAAGTACAGGAAGAAAATCCAAAAAATACAGTAGAAATACAACTGTAAGGATTATTAAATTATTGCAAGGGTGTCCAAGCATCTGACGATGAATTCTTAAACCTTTAACACTGTATAAGATGAAAGATTATGAGCACCACATGCCCCAAATGTGCAGAAATCCAGCCAGGTGTCCTCTGTTTTTGTAAACTGTTTTCATATGGGATAGTAGTATTTACCATTTTCCTCCATTGGGAATGGGTGGGTGGCCTCTCAGACATACAATGTGTAGCAACAACGTTTCATGCAAAAACAGAGATTCTCTGTTATAATAAAAAAGCAGACTTTTTATGATGAGTTTGGACATCCTCAGACATGAGGCCTAAAAGGCAGGAAACCAGGCATTCCTGGAACCTGGTGGCTTAGCAATCTTGCAGGAGATGAAGGTCTTTTCCCCAGAAGGAGGGATGTGAGAGGTCAGGAGGTCTTTGAAGTGAAGGACTTTAGTTGTCCCTATGCCTGTGAGATTTTGCTTCTCTCTAATCACTAGGACCCTTCAGTTACTCAGGAATAGTGACAGCTCATTGATTCAATGATGATGCAAACAGCCGCTTACATCTCAGCTGCCAGAGTCCTCTGTGTATGACAAAGTTTAAGCCTGAATGTTCAGGTTTTGTGTGGCGTTTCTGCACATGCTTGTAAATGGCTACACCTTGTTTGGCCAAGTTTGATAACTGTTATTCCTTTCTTCCCGTAAGTTATGTAATTCCCTCTTATGCCTCAGATGTTCTTTCCTTCCTTTTAGGAAAGTGTCAAAGTGATCCAACCTATTTTTCTTGGAAATGTTATAAGCTACTTTGAGGTGGATGACCCAAGTGATGCTGCCCTGGCAAATGCCTACATAAACGCTGCTGCCTTGTCTGTCTGTACCTTGCTATTGGCAGTCCTTCATCATATTTATTTTTATCATGTTCTTCGAGCTGGCATGAAGCTTCGTGTGGCAATGTGCCACATGATTTATAAAAAGGTGAGGACTTACTTTAGCAGCCTGTATTGTATTATTACTAGGTGATAATGAAAGGTCATTGGTTAACATGCTTTATTATTATATTACTATAATACTTTATATCTGTTTATGGTATGCTATGTCAATGACCTAGTTTCTAATTGTTTCCTGACATTTTATAAATCTGTTTCAATCACTTGTGTGGTTGAAAACTGTAGTAACTGCCAAAAGTAGAAAAAAAAACGTAATGGGAGGCAGAAAAGTAATATAAAAAGGCTCAGCTATAGGTTTTTGTCAGCCAGGCTGAAAAGCTTGAATGACCTGGATTTTCAAGTGGTCATTTTTCTTAAAGGGTACCTATCATTCTACCAAACTTCTAATATGTCATACTCACATGTCAGAAGTTTTAATCCGTGTGGGTGCATGTGCTGAAATCCCCACTGGTTGCTTAAACAAAGGGGTAAAATTGCTCTGCTGAGCACTGGGCTTCTTTGTTCCTGTTTGCCTATGTACAGCTCTCCTCGAGGTGGAGAATATATTGATATACTTTGTGGGGGAGGTAGCTTTGTAGCAGCAAAGGTACGGACCCAAACAGTCAGAGACAGGGACACAAAGCTCTGGTGCACCAGGTTTATTTAAAAAACAGCAAAAATAAATAAACCAAATAAACCTTATGTCAGGTACAAAATAAAACACAGTCTTAACTTCAGGCAAAAACAAATCAAATCCTGCTCGTCCGAGCGCTAACTAAACAGAAATGAACCTAACTGTACATGTGGCTTGCTCCAGCCACACAAACAAAACAAAACAGTAATTAGACACAGGTCTCACCAGACTCTCAGCTCCAGACAGACCCAGGCTCCTCCACTCTCTTCCAGGGTCTTCCCTTAAGTGCAGGCTCTGTAGGGCTATATGAGCCAGTAATGAGGCCCAGGACTTCCACCTGGGCTGAGGCCTACTCAAAAACCCGCCCTGGACCAGACATATATCAGAACCCAGGGGCTGAAATACCGTGACTCCAGCACTTGGCCTGTCACATTCTCACAACTTCTATACAGTATATACGCTGCTCACTCTGCTGCCTGAAGTGAGCCAAAAGAAAATGAACAAAAATGGAAGGGCACAGCACACAGACAAGCACAGCTATTTTGGCAATTGGTGGGGGTCTTAGCACCCAGACTCCTACTAATCAGAACTCCTGACATGTCACTATGAGGCATCATTTTAACAAACTTTTGACAGGTACCCGTTTAGATGACACATATTTAAAATCCAGTTTCTGAGTGTAGTGAATTGAAGGACTGAAGTTTGTCTAAGTAAATACTCAATGCCAGACAACACTATAGTAGCACACATTATATATGTAATTTATAGGGAATCCCTGACTGTAGCAGTCTTATTTTATGATACAGCCCTCACTCAGAGTGTTGAGGAGGGGCTGTGGAACTGTTCAATGCAGAGAACACTTAAAGAGAACCTTTCACCCTCTCCACAAACTCTGACTATTTTCATCCTCCAGTAGCTGCTGCCTCTCTGATTCTGCTGCAGTGGGAGGTTCTCCTCTAACCCCCCACCTTTCTTGAGCAATTGGTGCAGTTAGTTTCAGTACCCAATGTATGTCAATTATCGTTTGTACAGTGAGGTTGGTGGTCCTGAGCTGTCTGCTCCAGCCAAGGACCACCCACCTGACAGTAGAGAACCTAATTCTTATACAGTATTGGGTGCTGAAAATAACAGCACCAATTGCTGAAGAATGGTGGGGGATAGAAAAAAATTCCTGCAGCACCAGAATCTGTGAAGTAACACCAGTTGAAGGATGCAAAGAGTTGGAATTGTTGAAGGTGGTGTAAGGGTTAAGGACCATCCTTGGTGTACTTGCAAGACCTGTAGTCCCGAATTACAAGTTTGGTTTTTACAGTTGTGCAGTTGCAAGATATGTTTAAGGAGCTCTCTACAGCTTCTGCCAAGTACTGCCAGAAGACTTGCAAAACTGTTTGATCTCTGTAGATCAAAAAAATGTGTAACCTCCTATATGAGCTCACCCTAGTGTATTTTATTAGTTTTTTTTTTTTATATACCAGTGCTACTTTTACTAAACAAAAGCAGTTAAATATGTGCCTACTCTAAAGAGGCACTCCAGTAAATTCTCCCCCCATATGAAAATGAGCCTCTGTGTAATGTAATATTGCAGAATAACTTACTGACAGCTTTGTTGCGAAATTATTAATCGTATTCCACTACACACAGGCTCACAGAGTGAAGTGGGGGGAGTTTTTTTTTTTTTTTTTGTTGTTTTTTTTACTGGAGTACTTCTTTGAATAGTGGCGTGCATTCTTTTAGTCCAACAGTAATGTGTTCACTAGTGATTCTTTGATAAAACATTGGATGATGCTGACACAATATAATGTCTCACATTAGTCCCTCCACACAGTATTCCATCCCATAGTGGCCCCTCCAAACAGTATATTGTCCCATAGAGGCCCCTATGATTTTTCCAAAAATTCTGAGGTTCTCTTCAGGCCTCAGAATACAGTGGGTACAGAAAGTATTCAAACCCCTTTAAATTTTCACTCTTTGTTTCATTGCAGTCATTTTCTAAAAGCAAAAAAGTTCATTTTATTTCTCATTAATGTACACTCAGCACCCCATCTTGACAGAAAAAAACCAGAAATGTAGATATTTTTGCAAATTTATTAAAAAAGAAAAACTGAAATATCACATGCTCAATTGGGTTGAGGTCATGGCTCTGGCTGGGCCAGTCAAGAATGGTCACAGAGTTGTTCCGAAGCCACTCCTTTGTTATTTTATCTGTGTGCTTAGGGTCATTGTCTTGTTGGAAGGTGAACCTTCGGCCCAGTCTGAGGTCCAGAGCACTCTGGAAGAGGTTTTCTTCCAGGATATCTCTGTACTTGGCCGCATTCATCTTTCCTTCAATTGCAACCAGTCGTCCTGTCCCTGCAGCTGAAAAACACCCCCACAGCATGATGCTGCCACCACCATGTTTAACTGTTCAGATTTTATTGGGCAGGTGATGAGCAGTGCCTGGTTTTCTCCACACATACCGCTTAGAATTAATGCCAAAAAGTTCAATCTTCGTCTCATCAGACCAGAGAATCTTATTTCTCATAGTCTGGGAGTCCTTCATGTGTTTTTTGGCAAACTCTATGCGGGCTTTCATATGTCTTGCACTGAGGAGAGGCTTCCTTCGGGCTACTCTGCCATAAAGCCCTGACTGGTGAAGAGCTGCAGTGATAATTGACTTTGTGGAACTTTCTCCCATCTCTCTACTGCATCTCTGGAGATCAGCCACAGTGATCTTTGGGTTCTTCTTCACCTCTCTCACCAAGGCTCTTCTCCCACGATTGCTCAGTTTGGCTGGACGGCCAGGTCTAGAAAGAGTTCTGGTCATCCCAAACTTCTTCCATTTAAGGATTATGGAGGCCACTGTTCTCTTAGGAACCTTGAGTGCTGCAGAAATTCTTTTGTAACCTTGGCCAGATCTGTGCCTTGCCACAATTCTGTCTCTGAGCTCCTTGGGCAGTTCCTTTGACCTCATGATTCTCATTTGCTCTGACATGCACTGTGAGCTGTGAGGTCTTATATAGACAGGAGTGTGCCTTTCCTAATCCAATCAGTTTAATTAAATACAGCTGGACTCCAATGAAGGAGTAGAACCATCTCAAGGAGGATCAGAAGGAAATGAACAGCATGTGAGTTAAATATAAGTGTCACAGCAAAGGGTCGGAATACTTATGATATTTCAGTTTTTCTTTTTTAATAAATGTGCAAAAATATCTACATTTATGATTTTGTCTGTCAAGATGGGGTGCACATTAATGGAGTGTACATTAATGAGAAATAAAATGAACTTTTTTGCTTTTAGCAAATGGCTGCAATGAAACAAAACGTGAAAAATGTAAAGGGGTCTGAATACTTTCCGTACCCACTGTATAATGAGCGGAGGCCCAGGGAAGGTGATTAAACATAACATAAACAATGTTACTCACCTCTCCTGGAATCAGACACCTTTTTGTGCCGCTTCCGGTCTTAGAGATGCCAGGAATGGCGTCAGAAACTGCTGATGTCTGTGATTGGTCCTCAGTGGTCATGTAGGTTACATTGGTGTCTTTATATGTCATGACGCTGACGTAATCCATATGACCACTGAGGCCCAATCATAGGCCTCAGCAGACTCTGACATTATTTTTGATGCCTCTGAAACCGGAAGAGGCTCCAAGACCGGCACCTGGAGCCCAGGGGAGGTGAGTAACACTGTTTATGTTTAATCAACTAGCCTGGGCTTCTGCTCATTATACACTGGGGTCTGAAGACACCCCAGAGTATAATAACATTTCCGTTTTGGATGTATCTGGTTAGAAAAAAAAACAAAAAAACAATGCTGGACACACCTCGCCAGTCCAATCTTGCAAGGTTTTTTCAACAAATACTCTAAGTGCTGCCGCCTTAGGGACTCGTCCATCTTCCCTCTAAGGCCTCTTGGCAGATGCGGCCCTGGGACTGACTAGCTTGCCTGTAATGCCTGTAAGTCTGCTTCTCTAGCCACCATATATTAGTTTCTGTCTCCCTTTTTGTATGTCAGGCTTCTGCAGTACCTTTGCTACATGTGGCCTTTGGGCTTCTGCAGTACCTCTGCTACCTTTGGCCTCTTAGGGCTTCTGTAGTACCTCGCTACCTGTGGCCTTAGGGTTTCTGCAGTACCACAGCTACCTATGCCCTTCAGGTTTCTGCAGTACCTCTGCTACCTGTAGCCTTTAGGCTCCTGCAGTATTTCTGCTACCTGTGGCCTTTGAGCTTCTGCAATACCTCTGGTACTTGTGCTTTTGTCCTGTACTGGATGAAAGACTTGCTTTCACTAAACTACT
Organism: Leptodactylus fallax; assembly: GCA_947044405.1. Classification (NCBI taxonomy): domain Eukaryota; kingdom Metazoa; phylum Chordata; class Amphibia; order Anura; family Leptodactylidae; genus Leptodactylus; species Leptodactylus fallax. The sequence continues at coordinate 326,784 of CAMRHE010000211.1, read as the reverse complement.
GATATAGCTGTTTCAAAAAACTTAATAAACAGTTCATCCAGATTTTTTTCTCTCTGACTTTTTGTGCTGCTTTTGCGAGTGCTAGTCTTGGCACCCAGAAAGCATCCACTTTTTTTAATACAGTACATATCTGTTTATAAACTCATTAATGGTATAAATGTGTGTGTGTGTGTGTGTGTGTTTTTTTTTTTTTTTTTTTTTTTCTCCTTTTGTACATAATGAATCATAGTACTAATGTATTTTCTGTTAAGGTTACAGTGTTTTGGCCTAAAGTGAGCATTTTGAGTTTCTGTGAGAACATTTTTAGTTTGAGCGTCAGACATTAAAATTCCACATGGATGACGGATTTTGCTATGTTTGTTCTGTTTTAGGCGCTTCGCCTCAGTAATACAGCCATGGGAAAAACAACTACTGGTCAAATTGTTAATCTCTTGTCCAATGATGTCAATAAGTTTGATCAGGTATTGTTCTGAATAAATGTATTCAAATTATGGATTATTGTATATTATTATTATTGTATGTTTTACAGAAGAGGATGTCATAAAAGCAGTGTGAGTGACAGGACAAGTGTACAATACACAATGTAGTAGCAAAAACCATATGAACACAATGTACAAACTGCAAAAGAGCAGTGGACACATGCTATTTAGCAAAACAGAAGTATTAAGTTAGACAATAGTTTTCCTAACTATCTATGGAATAATGGTATGATCTCCTTGGTCTATGTGTTAACCTTTACATTATTTTATATCCAGATTTCACATTGGACTGCTGAATTGCTGCATCTGTTCCACAATGCTTTCTCTTTTATTTGACTTTGAGAACAATTGTTCTTTTGTTAAATTTAGCTTTACAGGTATGTTTGCCAAGGATTTATATTAGGCTGGAATCAGACATGCATTTATTGTGGCAGTTTTTAAGCAAAACACAGGAGTGCATATATAAGATAGAAAGATAGATTTCTTCTATATACATCTTCTTTTTTGGATCCATACCTGACTTTGGCTCACAAAAAAACTTGTCAGAAATTGCATCGATAATAGCAGGATTATAAAACCATTTTTCCATGAATAGTACAAGTGAATGGAAAACAAAATTTGCAATATCTCTTATTAAATAAATATATTGCTTTATCTGTTTATCAAGTTGAGTTACTTTTTACATAAATGTCTATGAAGCTGAGAGGAGGGAGGAAGAAAAGACAAACAAATAACTGCAACTGCTACACCATGCCAAGCTGTCAGTGAGGGAGCTCTTCTGACACTGCTAACTTTCAAGATAAGACACTACCATGGTACAAAATTAGGCAATAAATCTGCTGGCAGCAGCCTCTTCCTCCCCTCTTTATACTTTTATGCATGAGGTTAGAGATCAGGTGGTGCTATAGAGATAAACAATCTGAGTGAAGGTAAGGAGGTGGAGAGCAGCCTAATAAGTGGATAAGGAAACAGAGATTTCTTTAATAAGATATACAAGGGAGATTCACTCGAAAAAGGCTCTGAATACTGTAATAACTATCGCTAGGAAGAAGCAATCTGAATGAAACAATGTATAATGTTCTCCTCAGTAGATGGCGCTTCGAACAAGTTTAGAGCTCTCAAATGACGGTGACATAATATGCATGCAATTTTGCCTTTTTTGCAGCTCTTTGACATGTTGAATAAGATCTCCCATTCTCATGTGCTAGGCATCTGAAAGGTTTCGTAGGCAGCTGCTCCAAACATTTTGGAACCACCTCCACCTTGAGATGGGATCAGTCCTGTTGTTTCCACTTTCCGTATCATCTTATGAATAACACTTTTAGAGTGCATGTCCAGGGGCGTAACTAGCAAAGACTGTGCCCCATGGCAAACTTTCGACTTGGGCCCTTCCACCCCCACACGGCATAGCGCTCCCTTACCTTGCCTCCATACGGTATATCAACTCATTTACACACACTATAATGTCCCACAGTGGCGTCTTCACCAAGTATAATGTCCCATGGTGGCCCCTGCACACAGTATAATGTCCTATAGCGGCCCTCCACACAGTATAATATGCCACAGTGGCCCCTGCACATAGTATAATGTCCGTCCTGACACTGTTCTGCGTCAGGAACAAAATATGGAACGCACGAGGCCCTCTTAAGGGCTAAAGGGGTAGTGGAGGCAGCCGTGGGCAGGATCGGGATTGATAAGTAAGTAGGGTCCATTACCTGCTGGTAAGGTGGAGGGCACTGTAGCAGTTGCTATGGCACTAGTTCTGCCACTGGGTATGTCACAAACCCCATCTGACATCGCTTGAATGAATTGTTGACCCTATAGGTTCGTACCGTGAAGACACTCTGCTCAATACTGTACACCACTATCCTAATGAAAAGTTGAGCGACTGAGTGAAGGGGTATGGGGGTATGCACCTGGAAGTTGCAAAAAGAGGTTAAACATCATGATATCTATCCAACACCTTCCTTATCGATCTGACCGGTTTGTCCGTATCTCCATATACTGAGGAGCACATTGCACATTGTTTTATTCAGATTGCTTTGTTGTAGCAAGATTTATTGCAGGATATTCAGTGACTCTTTTGAGTGAATCTCCCTGTTTTATGAAGTTTCTTATATTCACCTGTATTACCTGTGTATCATTTAATAGAAGAGGTTTTATAATTGAAGCTACACTTTAAAGGAATAATGTTTGTGTAATTGGCTTGTCAAGGGTTATTTCATGCATGTTTTTTCTCAACAGGTAACAATTTTTTTACACTTTTTATGGGCTGGTCCTTTGCAAGCTATTGCAGTAACCGTGCTACTTTGGATTGAAATTGGTCCATCATGTCTGGCAGGAATGGCAGTACTCATTATCCTTATGCCCTTGCAAACCATTCTTGGAAAATTCTTCACATCTTTGAGGTGAATATACATGTTCAGTAGTTTAGACAAAGAAAATCACTTATATTTGTTTCACCATTTTACAGTTCGTGTCTGAGACAGAAGCCAAATGGAAAATTTTGGCAGTGCGTAGTTGTCAGCTGTCTATGTTTTATATTTCAGAATCACTTTTATACAGAATGCAATGAAACAGTGTTGTCCTCTGTTCTGTTCTGACATGTCTGTTTCAGTAAATACTTGTGGTGTTTGTTGTGCCTTTCCTTTGTTATTTCGATTAGAAGTTTATGAGTAAACTGGCAACTGGGTGTTGCCGGTCATCGGTGTATCTCTATATTACTCGGGTGTTACCAGTTAAGGTTGTGTCGGTAAACTTGTTGGGGGTTACCAATTATTGGTTTGTCTCTACTTTAGTATAGGGTTATAAGTTGGGGTTGTGTCTCTAACACTGTCCAGTCAGAGCTGCCAGTGTCAGCCTGAATAAAGACACAATCCTTTGACAAAAGAAATGGCTCACCACAGAGTTTTAGTAGTATATTGTTGTACCGTGTTAGCCATAGAAAGTAGTGGAAGCGTTAAGAAATCAGGCGATACCTTTTAGATTTTATTTGATAGTAAGCTTTCGAGAGTGTTAGCTCTCTTCTTACACCATGTCGGAAGAAGAGAGCTAGCACTCTCGAAAGCTTACTATCAAATATACTCAGCCTGTAAAAGGTATCGCCTGATTTCTTCACTCTTCCACAGTTTTAGAAAATATGATCCAGAATTTTTATTTTCTGAAGAATACAGGTATTTGATAAAACAGAAATTTCAGAAGTAGTTACAGCTTCTTTTTATTCCCTTTTTAAAGGGGTTGCCCAGTTTTTTTTGTTTTTTTTTTTATTATCCTCAATGGGTACTGAGTGGACACCCCTGACACCCACTGATCAGCAGTTAGGAGGAGCACCGGCGCTAGTAAAAGCACCGTAACCTCTTCCCTGTTTACATTGCATGCAGTTTGTTTAGTAGTCGCCATGCAATGTAGTTACACCCTCGTAACATTCACTTTTACAAGATGTAACTTTTTGATTTTTTTTCCATCAGTAGAGCTAGTTGAGGGCTTGTTTTTTTTTTTTTTTTTTTTTTTTTGCGTGACAAGCTGTACTTTTTGATCATTTTCATTTGAAGGCAAGGTAACCAGAACACAGTGGGGGAGATTTATCAATTTCCCTAAACCATTTTCTGGAATAGAGGGATCATATTGTGGCACACATTTGGCGCAAGGTCCTTTCTTGCATCAAATGTGTACCATAGCCCCTGTTTTGCTCTTCAGTCCAACATATTTATTATAAGCCTCCTCATAAATCAGTCGTAATAGAAATACAGTGCCTTGCGAAAGTATTCAGCCCCCTTGAACTTTTCAGCCTTTTGCCACATTTCAGGCTTCAAACATAAGGATATAAAGTTTTAATTTTTTGGTGAAGAATCAACAACAAGTGGAACACAATTGTGAAGTGCAATGAAATTTATTGGTTATTTTAAACTTTTGTAAAAAATAAAAAACTGAAAAGTGGGGCGTGCAATATTATTCAGCCCCTTTACTTTCAGTGCAGCAAACTCACACCAGAAGTTCAGTGACGATCTCTGAATGATCCAATGTTGTCCTAAATGAGTGATGATGATAAATATAATCCACCTGTGTGTAATCAAGTCTCCGTATAAATGCACCTGCTCTGTGATAGTCTCAGGGTTCTGTTTAAAGCGCAGAGAGCATCATGAAGACCAAGAAACACACCAGGCAGGTCCATGATACTGTTGTGGAAAAGTTTAAAGCCGGATTTGGATACAAAAAGATTTCCCAAACTTTAAACATCCCAAGGAGCACTGTGCAAGCGATCATATTGAAATGGAAGGAGTATCAGACCACTGCAAATCTACCAAGACCCGGCCGTCCCTCTAAACTTTCATCTCAAACAAGGAGAAGACTGATCAGAGATGCAACCAAGAGGCCCATGATCACACTGGATGAACTGCAGAGATCTACAGCTGAGGTGGGAGAGTCTGTCCATAGGACAACAATCAGTCGTACACTGCACAAATCTGGCCTTTATGGAAGAGTGGCAAGAAGAAAGCCATTTCTCAAAGATATCCATAAAAAGTCTAGTTTAAAGTTTGCCACAAGCCACCTGGGAGACACACCAAACATGGGGAAGAAGGTGCTCTGGTCAGATGAAACCAAAATCGAACTTTTTGGCCACAATGCAAAACGATATGTTTAGCGTAAAAGCAACACAGCTCATCACCCTGAACACACCATCCCCACTGTCAAACATGGTGGTGGCAGCATCATGGTTTGGGCCTGCTTTTCTTCAGCAGGGACAGGGAATATGGTTAAAATTGATGGGAAGATGGATGGAGCCAAATACAGGACCATTCTGAAAGAAAACCTGTTGGAGTCTGTAAAAGACCTGAGACTGGGACGGAGATTTATCTTCCAACAAGACAATGATCCCAAACATAAAGCAAAATCTACAATGGAATGGTTCACAAATAAACGTATCCAGGTGTTAGAATGGCCAAGTCAAAGTCCAGACCTGAATCGAATCGAGAATCTGTGGAAAGAGCTGAAAACTGCTGTTCACAAACGCTCTCCATCCAACCTCACTGAGCTCGAGCTGTTTTCCAAGGAAGAATGGGCAAGAATTTCAGTCTCTCGATGTGCAAGACTGATAGAGACATATCCCAAGCGACTTGCAGCTGTAATCGCAGCAAAAGGTGGCGCTACAAAGTATTAACTTAAGGGGGCCGAATAATTTGGCACGCCCCACTTTTCAGTTTTTTATTTTTTACAAAAGTTTAAAATATATCCAATAAATTTCGTTCCACTTCACAATTGTGTCCCACTTGTTGTTGATTCTTCACCAAAAAATTAAAATTTTTATATCCTTATGTTTGAAGCCGAAATGTGGCAAAGGTTGAAAAGTTCAAGGGGGTCGAATACTTTCGCAAGGCACTGTATATAATAAATAATTGTTCTCTGCACCAGTCTGGGGCTTTATTGAGACCGGTGTATGAATTGTCATCCTTAATAAATCTTCCCTAGTTTTTATGGAACCCTTCTTTATTTCATTTTTTTTAATTCATTTATCTTGATCGGTAAACACCATAATGTGTTTTACAGTAGGGGTTGTGGCAATATCAAATATGTATAGTTTCATTGTTTTACATAATTAAAACCCCACTCCAGTAAACTTCAATGATCTCTAGCTCTGTAGTACAGTGCATACTACTGTATAGTGAATGATGCACCCACTCACTGGGCACATTGTTCACTTTATACAGATCCTGGGTCCCCAGCTGGTCATTTGATGAACAGAATGACCTGCCGATTCATACACCAGCTGGAAGTCCCTGGTTTCTATGTAAGACTATGGAAGCGTAACATACAGGCTGTCATAGACTAGCATAGGAAAATTGACTTTAGTTGGTGGGTGAATTGACAGGTCAGTTTCAATCAAAAAACCAGCCAGGAAACCCGTTCAGAAGTTGTGCAATGAGAACAATGTGCCTGGTGAGTGTCTGCATTGCTCAACGTACAGTAGTATGCCTTAATGATCATAGCTCCGGCTCAATTCCTGAGTCATTGCCATGTCCATGACATAATAGTATGGCATAGTGTGCTAAACTGCTACTTGCCACAATGTACTAATAGATCATGGCGTGGGAAGGGGTTAAAGTGGAAAGCTAGTCAAAATGTTTGTGAATTATGTTATATATTATATTTTTTCTGCAATGTGTGGATGGGATTAGCCACTTTGCAAATACTGTAAAATGCAGCGTTTTCGCAACGTGGGGCTTCAGCCTAAAGGAAACCTGTCATTGGTTTTAGACCAGGGCTACACTGTGACTTAGTTTATTTTAACCATTGCTCTACATGTGCAGTATAAATTAATGCATTGACTTCTGTTCTTTCTTGTGTGCTGCATATAAATAGTTAAAAATCACTAGTGTGAGAATAAAAAGTCAGTGTAGCCCTGGCCTTGTGCTGGCCACACCACAGACAGCATGACATGTTGACAGGCTACCTCATTACAAAAAACTTCACGGCAAAACAATTATTGTGGTTGCTGCTTGACCTGGGGGTAAATTGCATAAAAACTGGTGCAATTTGGAAAATCTTACTTTTGATCACATTTTCTTACTTGCTTGAAAAGGGATGTGTTTTAGCAAAGGAAGGGGCCTGGCTTAATTGTGAGAAAATGCAAGAAATTTTATCAGAATTGTGGAGTGAAATTTTAGAGCAAAGTAAGTAGGTGGTGCAAACATTTATTGTTGTCTGGCACATTTTTAGACTGCCTAAGTTTACATTGCCTCAATGTTAGTAAATATAGAAAAAATAAGATTTTAAAAAAAGGGAGAAGTGTCTTCTGGGTGGCTTCCCTCCAACTTCCCACATCCGGGCACAGTTAGATTGACAAGGCGGAATGGAGAGATCTGTCAAGATGGTAGGGCAGGAGAATAATAATAATAACAACAATGACTACAACTACTAATACTAGGACCAAAGCAGATTTTTTTCAGAAACCCCAACAGAATAGAGTAGAGCTGAAGAGGAAATAGACAATGTAAAATAAACTGTGAGTGAGCAGTCAGAGAGATAATAAAAACCCAGAAAGAACAATTCAACCAGTCTTCTCCTAACGCTATTTTCACACCGTGGTTACCTACAGAAACCCGTGGACCCCATAGACTATATTGGGGTCTGTCGGATTTTTTAAACAGGTTCGGGGTTGGAAACCCCGAACTGAGACCGGGCACAGTTGTGAACCCAGCCTAAGCTGTATTTTTTTCTGATGGTATTTTGTGAAAGTGTGTATATAATAATGATATTATTTTCTTTTAGGGGTAAGACAGCAGCTTTCACTGACACAAGGATTCGGACCATGAATGAAGTCATATCTGGGATGAGAATTATTAAGATGTATGCATGGGAACAGTCATTTACAGAGCTGGTCAATGAAATAAGGAAGTATGTTTTATTTTTCATGTAGTAATGTGACGTTTGTGATACATTGCATGTGCTCATTCAGTTGTTGTTTTGATAGGTTTTTCTTTATAAAGCTTATTTATTGTGTTGCATAGTAATTTTTCACCTTTATAAATTCCTCCATAATGTCTGTACCTTTTAACAATACCAGATACTTATAACCATGTCACTATAAGGCTAAGGCCCCATGTAGCGTTCCACAGCAACAAAGTGCTGTGGGAAAAACCGCGGCGGCAATGCATTGCGTTTTTTCCCTCAACGCTTTTCACAGAAAGTTCGCAGAGGTTTCCGTAGGTATAATTGGCATGCAGCGATTTCCAAAGCTGTGACGGTTTTGGAAATTGCAGCGTGTCTGCTGTGCATATTTTACCGCAGTGTGGGGATGGGATTCACTAGATTCCCATCCACTACACAGTGACTGTAATATGCTGCGTTTTTTTCCGCGGCATTTCTGCCATGGGCAAACTGCATCGTTTACGTCACTTAGGGCCCTTGCCTAAGGCTGATTCCATACATTGTGGAGAAGCTGCGGTTTTTGTTGCAGATTTTGCTGTGGCTTTTTGAACCAAAGGCAGGAGTAGATTCAGCAGTAAGGAAAAATATAAAGGTATGCTCACATGGTGGATTTGCCACTGATTTTGGTGCAGATTTTGCCCCCAAATCAGTGGCAGATTCCACACAGGTTCTGCCTTCCATTGTTTTCAATGGGACGCAAAGATTGCAGCAGGATGCTGAAAAAAAAAAGCTTTGTGAACATACCCTAAATGCTTCCATAAATAATGTTGCTATCCACTAACTTGTACCCTAGTCATTAGTTTTTTATCTGCTTTTCATATGCCATTCAGCTTTGATTTCTGGGGAAAAAATTGTCTTTGCATCCCTCAAATTGTTTTAGGGACACCTTTTTTTTTTTTTTTTTTTTTTTTTTAAGGGGCAACAATGAGTAGTTATTATCCAAGCCGATTTGTATGCTGTTTTCCTTGCATTCAGTCAGTGCAGTGACTGTTGCTTTTCATTTCATTGTAGGAAAGAAATAGCCAAGGTCCTTCAAAGTTCCTATCTACGTGGAATCAACTTGGCATCATTCTTTGTTGCAAGCAAAATCATCGTGTTTGTGACTTTTGCCACGTATGTTCTGCTTGGCCATGTTATCTCTGCCAGTCGAGTGTTTGTTGCAGTGTCCCTTTATAGTGCAGTGAGACTCACTGTCACACTCTTCTTCCCCTCAGCTATTGAGAGGGTATCTGAGGCCAAGGTCAGCATAAGGAGGATAAAGGTATGCTTTCTTGTGTACTTTTCCAAAAGCTTTCTTTGCTAAATTAAGTATTTCTACAATGTTCCAAATAAATTGCATGTAGCTTAAAAAGTGGGAAGATTCAGTTCTTCCAGTGTCAGAATGGTTCTCTTTAAAACATTGATTTTTCAGAAACATAAAAATAAGAATAAGCTTAACTTATCCATTAGGTTCCTTGCTGGCTCCAGCACCATTGCTACAGTGGTCCCCACCATCGTGCAGCAATAATATCACATACATCGTTCATGTGATCACTGCAGTAAAGGTTAGCAGTTAGCATTGGAGAAGGGGTGCTGGAGTCAGTTGGGGATTCACAGGTGAGTATTGGTTATTTCTTTAGTTTATATGATTTACTGCTGTTAGGGAAGTGGCTGAAAATCCTGGAGTGAAAATATTCTCATCTTAAAAAAAAATTAAAATTTCCTCTGTTTTAAAAATATCTAGCTTAAAATGAAGTAATGTGAAAAGCAATTCCTCTTGCCACAGTGTTACATTATTGATCTTGAAGACATCCCTCGCTTATCTATTATTGCTTAGCCAGGCAGATTTGCCATTTAGAGCTCTTGGAAAGCTGGGTGATGACATGTGTGACTATATTGGTTGTTACTCAGATTTCTGAGAAACGTATATTATTAAAGCCAGCCATATACTTTATAGTATCCCAGGCTGAATCCATTATGGTCTAATGTTGGGCATCCCAATGGTCCCCAACATGTGCAGGAAGCATCACATATGTTGGATTGGAGCAATATATTTTTTATGTAGTCATTTATGAATACTGTAGTTTAGATCCTCTTAAACTGTTATTCTAAAGGGCTGAGGGGCTGTGACACAATAGGTACAACAAGTGGTTATCTTGTTCAATGCAACAACCATCAGCCGGAAATGGCCGAAGTACAGGGTTCGCCTATCTTCCCTGCTTTCAATAAAATGAATGGAGGAGTGCACGCACTGCCTGACAACTGCTCCATTAAGAATGACAAAAGTTCCCTATTGTCCTGTTCATTGGGTGTCTGAGCGGGTATACTCCCTCTGATCTGCAGTTTATCCCCTATATGGATAGGCTATAACTTGCTTTGATGGAAAAACTATTAAGGCTTTATTTGCATGAGAATGAAAACAGCTACTCTATGTGACCACTGTTTCTTGAACAGCTATTCCATTCACTTCTGTGGAGCCTCTGGAACAGTCTCTTCCAATCTCTGGAAGCCCCATAGAGGTAAACTGAAAAACCAGATGGACAAGTGCACTGACACTTAGTTCTCATGAAAGATGCAGGGCAGCCTAGTCCTTTTCTCCTATGCATAGGATATAGGATAAGTGTCTGTAATGACAAAATCTCTTTAAGGATAGTAGACTTGATTGAATAGTTATGTTTAATCAATATTTATTAAGGAACTTTCAGTACAATACAAAATAAGAGGTAGGGGAAGAAAAAGGAAACCAAAAAACAATATAAACCAACAAAGGCGCTAAGGCGCGCAGGCCTCGCCCTAATACAAAAGGCTAGGGGGCGGATCCCTGCCCGCTGCTATGAAACACATTATGCTAGTAATGGGGCAAAGGCCCAGGGGTATGAGAACATACGAACAACACCTGCATAGAACCGAAGGACGGACAAAACAGACCCGGGAAACACACAGCTGGGACAAGCAATAGGGAAGACACATGAGGAGGATAAGGAGGGGGTAGGGGAACATCAGGGGAAGGGCAAAACGACCAGTATCCGCTGAAGAAAAAAAAGGGGGAAAGAAAATAATAATATAAATTAATTCCGGATCATGAGAAGAAAGAGGAGAACTTGGTTGATTCCTGAAACGCCACCCAAGGTTGCCAAAGGGCGTCAAATTTGGAAGGATCAGAAGAATCCTCCGCCACCAGGGCCTCCATTCTCCTTATTAGGAGAAGCTCCTGTAGGAATTCAACCAGGGAAGGTGCAGCAGTGCTCCGCCAGTGCCTGGGAATGATGGTTCTGGCGGCCGTGAGAAAGTGTCGCAGGAGATCCTTCTTCACTGCAGAAATCCTGCCAGGGATAACTGAAAGAAGGGCCAGTTGGGGAGTAGCTGCAACAGTACGACCACACACCTTAGCATACAGGTCAAACACAGCGTCCCAGAAGGGCCTAAGAACGGCACACACCCACCAGATGTGATACAGGGTACCTTTCTCCGTGCCACAGCGCCAACACCGGTCAGTCACAGCAGGATATATTCTGTGGACACTTGTACCATCGAGACACAATTTTGAAATTCTTCTCTTGTGCACTGCAAAGCAACGGAAGCTTATGGGCAAACAGGAAAGACCTATCCCAGTCAGCGAGGGGCAGACCCGCACGGAGGTCTGACTCCCAGGGAATTGTATATGAGGGGGGCCTGGGAGTAGCGTCCCGGAGAAGAATGCTGTAAAACCTTGAGTGAATAGTTATGTGAGCCAATTGTGATTGCAGCATTGAAAAAATTATGTGACACATAAAAGACATAAACCTAAAAGTGCTGAATATAAAGCTGGCCATACACTGGAGATTAAAATTGGCCAAACTCAACATTTTGACAGGGTCGACTGTATGTCTAGTAATTTAATATATCTATATATGGGGGCAGCCAACTGCAGATTTCAAGGTAGAAAGAAAGATCGAGTGTGTTGAACTAGTGAAATGGTGTACTTTTAAGTGGAATGAAATGGATTGAAATGGACTGTAACAATATTTACCCCTGGAGCATTCACAATACACTTCCTATTTTTCAGCTAATGTGACCTTCTGTAGGTTGGCATGACTTAGTGGTTTTTGACATTTGCTTGCCTTGCAAATAATGTACTGCGGTTTTGTTGTTATATAGTAAATTTACACACAGCAGTTTTGTTGCAGAAATTTATACAACTAAAATATTGTGATTGAGGTTGTTTGGATCTCTCCTAGTTTTGGCTTACAAGTACTGATGCAAAATATTGACCAAATACTGACCATGTGGTGGTAGCCATAGCCACGTTTATGTGCTTGAGTATAATGCTGAGAAATTTCATATGTAAGAGGAATATATATAGCTTTTTTTCATGTTAAGGGTTACTTGACATGAAAAATCCCCTTCACTGGTAAATGGTAAAACAAATAAAAATGGTAAAACAACATTGTAAATTTATGCAAGTCAATATAAATGCCAGGTCTCTTTACAGAGCTATGTAAAATACCTTTAAGAGGATCGGACACACCTGTTCTCTTTCTTGTCAGTCGCAGCCTTTCTCTTAAATTCCAGTGTGGATTATCTGTATCACATTCCAATTAGAAGTGCCTATGTAAACTAGTCCAGAACAGAAATCGGTTTCTTTCAGTCCTTCGGTTCTATTTAACTCTTAACACACTAGACATATGAGTATATGTTGTAAGCGTGTCTCTGGGGAATTCTTCATATTTTGTCTAAATTCAAATTCCTTAGCAGCAGAGAACTAAAGATTTCTATATCAGTTGAATTCTTCAGAAAGCATATCTGTAACCAGCTCTTTTCAAAGCCAAGGTCAGAAGGATTTATAAAGATTGTGAACCTTCAAGTATGTTTTGATATGTCTCAGCTCAGAAGATACACAGGAGTGGGGGTTGGTTGGGGTCTCTGAACTAAAATGCCCACAATGCTTAGAATGAAGGGTCCACAACAAAGTATATAGTACAGTCCTGCATACAATGCCTTTATGGAAGTACATACAGTCTCTTTGATTCTGTACAGTAGTATCTTTGATCTCTATGTGCCACCACATTTCCTCAATAAAACACTGTATAAGCCTACTTACAGACTACCGTATGTCTGGTCAGTGTACTATCCGGGTTTTTTCTAGATAGCACACTGACCCATTCATTTCTATGGACCCGTACACATGACCATGAATCACACAGTCACATGTGCGAGCCGACAGTCCGGGCCGCAAAATATAGAACAGGTCCTATTCCTTTATGATTTTGCGGTCCTGCTTCCATGGCTCCTATTCATTTAATGAAAGGGGCAGCGGAAGCACGGCCGGGGCACAGGCAGCACACGGGTGACATCCGAGTGTCCCCCGTGCGCCGCCTGTGTCGTTCATTTACGGCAGCCTTAGGCTAAGGCCATACGGAGTGAGATGCAGAAAAAAAACGTGGCGTAAAAGTATGGCGTGTTTTCCACAGCACTTTTCATTTTTCAGCAATATCTTTATACATGCAAGGCAGCTGCACTGCATGATGCCGGCATGGAAGTTTTGTTCATGTTAAATAATTTTAAATAACACTAGTTCTACATATGAAATAACTATAAAAAAATCCAAAATAAAACATGGCCTTATGTATTTAATTCATTCCATTTCAGAACTTTTTATTACTTGATGAGATTTCAAAGCCAGCAGTAGAACAGCCTGAAGACAATGAGCAAAGTCTGTTGGTACAAATTCAAGATCTGACTTGTTATTGGGACACGGTAAGAAACTCTGTATTGTTGTACTAGGTAAAAGTTAATTAAAAGGTAACTTTTCCAGAAGTGCATAAGGAGCATTTAACTTGTTTGCTTTGTTCCTACTTAGCTTGCGCAGCTGTACCAAAGATTGATTGGTGGTTCATGAGATCTACAAGCTATTTACTACATACCTATAAACGCCACCACCACTAACTGCTACATGAAACATTTCAACTTTATTGTTACTTAAAGAGGTTGTAGAGGATTTGTTATGGTGTATTCCTTTCCTCGGTGGTGGTCCGACAGTCATTAACCACTTGGATAAGCTGTGTCTGATCCCCATACTATACAGTGTTTGGAGTCTGAAGTGTACAGCTCTATACACTGTATAGTGTCCGGGCAGCATTACTACAGCTCCCTAACACTACATAGCCTGTACTCCCCGACGCTTATTTTGATTCTTCCTCATCAGATGTTGTAATAGCAGTTATGTTTTATATTATTTATAGGTACAATTGAGGAGAAATTTAATATTATATGCCATATTCCATGCTATCAAATAAATAGCTATGCATATAATACATAAGTGAGCTGGGTCGACCAGAGCAAAAGCCACTGTTTCTAGCAGGAACACTGTTCTATGATATTGATATGCCAATAGGAGTATGGACAAGTGTTGTCATAATGAGTACACCTCTTTAAAAGATTCCGGCATCTTTCTGGTGTATAAATCTCTTATGTAACAGTATGATTATATGTTGAGCCAAAGTGTTCAAAGCAAAGACCTTGCTAATCTTTAGTACAGGTTATTATATTACAGTGTCCTGAGAAGCTGGATTATTTTAATTGTTTTTTTTAAGAAAGATTAAGCCCTCAGTTAACTGAATGCTTGCTAGTTGACATTAATACACGTTATAATGTGCAGTACTGAGTTGAATAAAGAAACGTCTTTATATAGACAATACATGCTAACCTTTGTGCTGTTGGGTATTGTAACGGGATCTTCTGTAGATATTTGACAAGGGATATTATCACTTCATAATTCTTTTCGTTCTTTAATAATAAAAAAAAAAAAAATTGTAGTGACAGAAGCTGAAAAACTCAGCATGCAGTTATGTGTGATCTCATTAGACAGAGTTTTATCACAATAGGGTGTAAAAGTGCCCCTGTTGCCCTATGAAAAGGGTCTGAGTATACTTTTGGGTAGTGTACTTTTTGGTGAGAGATTGTTGACTTCTAGACATGCCTCTACAACTCACTTGAAAAGATTTTGCCCAGTTGACAGACTTTGAGGAGGGTGTGCATCATTGGACTGAGAGAAGCAGGGGATAGGTTAGACAAATTGACTGTTAGATGTTGGTAGCAGTGGTTACATGAAGGAAAACCTATAGAAAGTGTCACTTCCCAAAATAAGTTTCTGACCTAAATCCTTAATTAATTGTTCGATTACATATGATCATTTTTGTATTGAATAGATGTGTTGCACCTATATAACATCTTTTTATTATCAATACTGGGTTGGTTTCTTTGGTATCTTTGTAATTTAGCTGTCTGGGTTGCCTTTTTCTACCTTCATGCTCTCTGGTGCTACTAATAGCCTGTTGTATGGTGGTGTCCATATTTCATTACATACCTGCTACTGTGATCCTACTATACTTCCTGGTGAATGTTATTGTAGATTTGCGGGTATTTTTGTTTAGTTTTTCCATAGTGATCAGCATGTGAGGGGGTGTTATCTAGTGATGTCAATGCCTAGACACCCCGTGATTGGCCAGTGAGTGCACATGTGTGTGTCAACGCACTTTGATTGGTTCTTCCTTCTCTGTGATGCTGATGACACGTGGCGCTCCTTGATTGGTTTGTCCTGATGACAGGGGGCATTTCTTATGCTTTAAAAGGCTGGCTCTGCTACTCCTTCTCACGGCCATGCATTAGTGCCGAGGGGGAGTGGAGGAACTATAGCTCTCTGTAAACAGACTTGTAACAGAGTAACTTAACACCTCTGATGACGGGATAGTGGTTTGTGCTGTCCTAGAAACGTGTCAGGTGTTCTATTGAGGCGTTCTGATAGTGTCCATGTGACTATTGGCACTAAATTATTCTTACTTCTTAGAAGGGTTTTTTTTATTTTGCCTAGGATTAGTCTGACTGCCATTGAACAGCATTGAAAATATCCTGCTGGGGGTCGGCTTTCCTATATTGAGTAAATTTAAGTTACTATCATGCACTTCTGAGAAAGGGGAAGGGTTGTTTTACGACTAGGTATGACATATTATATGTGTTACACATGTTGAAGTCCCCTGGCCATGCACGACTTTACTTACTCTTAAGTTTTGCAGTATGAGAGATTATTGTAACTCATTATCTTTTAGATTATATTAATAAAGATAGTATTTTAGACATACTCTTTTGGGAAGTGACACTTTCTATAGGTTTTCCATTATATTTATGAGTATTGGGATAATATATGATATATTGTTTATGGTTACATGAAGGCAATCACATATGGCGAACAGGCTCCAGATAGAGAGGATCATTTGATCTGCCGAGAAGCACAAGCAGCTCCCACAGTTACCATGTCCACCATCCAGACACTGGTGGCACCTTTATTACACACCCCTCTGCCTAGACCATTTTCAGGCAACTATCAGAAAGAAATTTGGTGTCACATAGTTCATTATGTGTCCTGTCATTGACATCCAGCCACCATCACCTTTGTTTGCAGTAGTGTTGTAAACAAGAATCCTGAACTACTGTGGACTGGAATTTTTTTTTTATTTTTGTCTGAGTGTAATGTACTGTGACAATTGGGGGTATTTTAGCTTCAAAGGTAGCAGCTTCCTGGACTTTACAGAGGTGTTTGTGGCACTGGGTGCCAATCCAAAAGAAATGGCTTTATTCCGCTAGTAAGTGATAACAGGAAAAAAAATAACAAAACAGTCTAGCCCATATACAGGGCAATACCTCACTTCTTGAACCCTGACTAGCTTCTGGGGCAAGATGCTTTACTGAGGTTTTTCCTCAGCAGTCTGGCTCACACTGAGCTTAACCAGTCCTTTTTGGAATCCAGTCCTCTTGGGACAGACCACCTGTCTGTGTCTCTAACTGGTCCACAGTCCACCTGCTGCCTGCAGGTCACCAGCAGCACTCTCCTGCTGTGCGCACTCCCTCTGGAGTGAAGCCCCAAGTATGGGTGTGGTCGAGGTCCTTTTCAATCCTGTTTTTGGGTCGCTCTCCAGCTCTCTCTAGGTTCACACTCTCACAGTACCCAGGGCTAAACTTGTATTATTTGGGTGGCATTTTTTATTCATCCAATTAGATAGAATGCATTTATTTACAATCAATATGTGCATTTCTGATTTCCCCTGTTATAGCTTTGTCACATTTGTTATTCTGTAATGTGAAAGTGTTGGTGAAACTTTAAAAGGTAGTCTAAGACAACCCTGTTCTATGCCTTCATATGTCCTATTGTAACCTATGAATGTAATAGAGGGGAGCACCTCAATCAGGACCCCACCCCCACCCCATTAGTGAGAATGTTGAGTCTGAAACCAGCAACTCTTTCTCTGGAGGACCCAGCTTCTCAGTGCATCAAACAGAAGACCCACAGTCACACAGTAAGGGGTTAATATCTTAAATTGCTGGTAAACGTGATAAATTCACTAGTAACAGGATTTTTTTTTCTCCCATAATAGCAACTTATTATCTGTTGACAAGATAAGTAATAAATGCCTGTTCCATGGAAGCCCAGCTGTTGGCAACCTGTAAGAACTTGAGAGTGCGATCCCATTTAAAAGTATTGACAGACGGCCACTCCCTTTCAGGTCTGATTAATTCAATAACTTCTTCACATGAATGGTGCTTGTGTATGTGTGAGCCAGGCTGATCTACAGCCCAAAAACAGCAAAGTTCCTTCCATTTGAATGGATCACTGAATTAATTGTATCTAAAAGTGAGTGCCAGTCTGTTGCTCCTTTTTGTATTTACATGGAGCTGACTTCCCTAGACATAAGTGATAAACCAATCTGTTGCTCCTTTTTGTATTTACATGGGGCTGCCTCCTCTGGACATGTCCACCAATCTGTCCAAGTGCCAGTCACCCTTGGCTTCTACCCTGTTAGAATGAAGCAGTGGTTGACATGTGCCGAATGCAGTGGTCGGTCTTCTCCAACAGTCCTATATACAGTATATTGAATAGTGACGGCATGCTTGACCACTATTCCATTTAAATTGGGGCATAGGGTCTCCTCTTGTTTGGTGGGAGAGTCCACAGAATAAGTGATAAGTTTCTGTCTTGAGAAAACCGCTGTTGTTTTTTTCACATTGTTGTTTTGGGTGATGGAGAACTTTGGCTTATTATTGCAATAATAAAGCTTTATCATGAGTTTACCTGTGTTACTTTACCTGTGACATATTTACAGTAGAAGGTGATATTTTGATAGGGGGAAATCCTTTTTCACCACATCTGTTCATAAGTGCTTTTTGTAGCAGAGAGAGACCCATAACTCATTTTTCCTTCTAGCTTCTAATTGAAAACTTCAGTCCTTGGACTAGCATTTTAATTTTGTTTAGTTGCTGCCATCTACTGGTAGTTTTTATGTTGGCTTACTTAAAGTATAAGTTAAAGGGGAGTTGGCATCTTTATGATTGCTGAGGTTCTGACCCCTGAGACCCCACCGATTCTGAAAATAAATGGGACGCAGCACTGCTTTTATGCTACATCACATTACTAGTTATCAGTTCTCTTCACAGTTGGATGGACAGGGCATGTGTTATGCAGGAAAAATGTGCTTAGATTAGCTCTGTTTTCCTTTCATTCTTGATGGGAAGTACAGAGGTTGGACTTTCACTGGTCACAAAATGATGGCAATTTCTAGCTATACAGTCATGGCCAAAAGTTTTGAGTGACACAAATATTATATTTTCACATGATCTGCTCCCCTCTGGTTTTTATGTGTGTTTGTCAGATGTTTTTATCACATACAGAAATATAATTGCATTCATATTATGAGTAACAGAAGCTTATATTGACAGTTAGAATGAGTTAATGCAGCAAGTCAATATTTGCAGTGTTGACCCTTCTTCTTCAGGACCTCTGCAATTCTCCCTGGTATGCTCTCAATCAACTTCTGGACCAAATTCTGACTGATAGCAGTCCATTCTTGCAGAATCAATGCTTTAATTTTGTCTGAATTTGTTGGTTTTTGTTTGTCCACCCGTCTCTTGATGATTGACCACAAGTTCTCAATGGGATTAAGATCTGGGAAGTTTCCAGGCCATGGACCCAAAATCTCTATGTTTTGTTCCCTGAGCCATTTAGTTATCACCTTTGCTTTATGGCAAGGTGCTCCATCATGCTGGAAAAGGCATTGTTGAGCGCCAAACTGCTCTTGGACGGTTGGGAGAAGTTGCTCTTGGAGGACATTCTGGTACCATTCTTTATTCATGGCTGTGTTTTTAGGCAAGACTGTGAGAGAGCCGATTCCCTTGGCTGAGAAGCAACCCCACACATGAATGGTTTCAGGATGCTTTACAGTTGGCATGAGACAAGACTGGTGGTAGCGCTCACCTCTTCTTCTCCGAATAAGCTGTTTTCCAGATGTTCCAAACAATCGAAAAGGGGATTCATCAGAGAAAATGACTTTACCCCAGTCCTCAGCAATCCACTCCCTGTACCTTTTGCAGAATATCAGTCTGTCCCTGATTGTTTTTTCTGGAGAGAAGTGGCTTCTTTGCTGCCCTCCTTGAGACCAGGCCTTGCTCCAAGAGTCTCCGCCTCACAGTGCGTGCAGATGCACTCACACCTGCCTGCTGCCATTCCTCAGCAAGCTCTGCACTGCTGGTAGCCCGATCCCGCAGCTGAAACACTTTTAAGAGACGGTCCTGCCGCTTGCTGGTCTTTCTTGGGCGCCCTGGAGCCTTTTTGGCACCAATGGAACCTCTCTCCTTGAAGTTCTTGATGATGCGATAGATTGTTGACTGAGGTGCAATCTTTCTAGCTGCAATACTCTTCCCAGTTAGGCCATTTTTGTGCAGTGCAATGATGACTGCACGTGTTTCTTTAGAGATAACCATGGTTAACAGAAGAGAAACAATGATGGCAAGCACCAGCCTCCTTTTAAAGTGTCCAGTGGTGTCATTCTTACTTAATCATGACAGATTGATCTCCAGCCCTGTCCTCATCAACACCCACACCTGTGTTAATGGAGCAATCACTGAAACGATGTTAGGTGGCCCTTTTAAGGCAGGGCTGCAATGATGTTGAAATGTGTTTTGGGGGATAAAGTTCATTTTCTAGGCAAATATTGACTTTGCAAGTAATTGCTGTTAAGCTGATCACTCTTTATAACATTCTGGAGTATATGCAAATTGCCATTAGAAAAACTGAAGCAGTAGACTTTGTAAAAATTAATATTTGTATCATTCTCAAAACTTTTGGCCATGACTGTACACTACCGTTTTAAAGTTTAGGGTCACTTAGAAATTTCCTTATTTTTGAAAGAAAAGCACAGTTTTTTTAAAATGAAAATAATATTAAATTGTTATTGTGGTAAATGACTATTCTAGCTGCAAACGTCTGGTTTTTAAGGCAATATCTACATAGGTGTATAGAGGCCCATTTCCAGGAAACATCACTCCAGTGTTGTAATGGTACATTGTGTTTGCTAACTGTGTAAGAAGGCTCATGGATGTTTAGAAAACCCTTGAAAACCCTTGTGCAAGTATGTTAGCACAGCTGAAAACAGTTTTGCTGGTTAGAGAAGCTATAAAACTGACCTTCCTTTGAGCTAGTTGAGAATCTGGAGCATCACATTTGTTGGTTCGATTAAACGCTCAAAATGGCCAGAAAAAGAACTTTCATGTGAAACTCGACAGTTTATTCTTGTTCTTAGAAATGAAGGCTATTCCATGCAAGAAATTGCCAAGAAACTGAAGATTTCCTACAACGGTGTGTACTACTCGCTTCAGAGGACAGCACAAACAGGCTCTAACCAGAGTAGAAAGAGAAGTGGGAGGCCCCGCTGCACAACTGAGCAACAAGACAAGTACATTAGAGTCTCTAGTTTGAGAAATCGACGCCTCACAGGTCCTGAACTGGCAGCTTCATTAAATATTACCGGCAAAACGCCAGTGTCAACGTCTACAGTGAAGAAGCGACTCAGGGATGCTGGCCTTCAGGGCAGAGTGGCCAAGAAAAAGCCATATCTCAGGCTGGCTAATAAAAGGAAAGATTAATATGGGCAAAAGAACACAGACATTGGACAGAGGAAGATTGGAAAAAAGTGTTATGGACAGACGAATCGAAGTTTGAGGTGTTTGGATCACACAGAAGAACATTTATGAGACGCAGAACAACTGAAAAGATGCTGGAAGAGTGCCTGACGCCATCTGTCAAGCATGGAGGAGGTAATGTGATGGTCTGGGGTTGCTTTGGTGTTGGTAAAGTGGGAGATTTGTACAAGGTAAAAGGGATTTTAAATAAGGAAGGCTATTAGTCCGTTTTGCAACGCCATGCCATACCCTGTGGACGGCGCTTGATTGGAGCCAATTTCATCCTACAACAGGACAATGACCCAAAGAACACCTCCAAATTATGCAAGAACTATTTAGGGAAGAAGCAGGCAGCTGGTATTCTATATGTAATGGAGTGGCCAGCGCAGTCACCAGATCTCAACCCCATTGAGCTGTTGTGGGAGCAGCTTGACCGTATGGTACGCAAAAAGTGCCCATCAAGCCAATGGAGCACATCAATGCAAATGGAGCATTCTTTGACGGAAGCAAAGTTTGAAGGAGAAAATTATTATTTCAATTAAAAATCATTATTTCTAATCTTGTCAATGTCTTGACTATATTTTCTATTCATTTTGCAACTCACTTGATAAATAAAAGTGTGAGTTTTCATGGAAAACACAAAATTGTCTGGGTGACCCCAAACTTTTGAACGGTAGTGTATGTTGTAACTTTATAAGATGGGAAAGTCCCTTTAACTTTTACTGAATTTACACTGATCTATTAAGGAATACAGATTCTCTAGTATAAAGAATATAAGAAGTTCCAAATGTCAGCTTCATCAGGGGTAACAGATAATCTATGGCAAAGACTACAAACTTTAGTAGTCTTCCCTTTTTGCTAATCTACTAATGTATGTTAGCACATCTGGGACAGTCACAAAGGAGTATGTCTGTAGGATTAGATGGCACAGGCTTTGTAGGTTTTGACATTGGGACAATTAAAAATGCCTGAGAAGGTGGGCATAGCTTTTTAGTTTTATCAATAAGTGAAATTTGTAAAGTTGTCCTATTCCCATTGACCTTGATACTGACATGAAGTAGGTCTAGTGGTCTGCTTACTCCGGCTGCCATGGTTTTGACATGCGATTGTCCAGTAGGTTCCAGAATTATATGGAGATAAAACTGTATGACTGTGCTTACACTATGCCAAAGATCTCCACAGGGCTTGATTGACCCAATGAATGCTAAACAGGTTTTTTTATTTACTGCATAGCAAAGTGCTCTCCATATATTGTAGTCCTATATATAGACCGTATAGCAAATGTATACTATGTGGTATCTTGAAGTTAGTTTATTTTCATCATGGTTGTCTGTCGTCAACATATGCTGCTGTATACAGTGCTATATACGTCTGAGGAATATGTCTGGAATTATGTGATGTGCATTCTTAATTCATTATAGTTACTTTTTTTTCCTGCTGCTGTTAACAAACTTATATTTTTATACGTTTTTTTTTTTCTCAGACATTGGAAATGCCAACTCTCCAAAATATCTCCTGCAGTGTGAGACCAGGGGAATTGCTAGCTGTAATTGGACCAGTTGGGGCAGGAAAAGTGAGTATTTGCTTCTCTCTTGTTTCCCCCTATGCTGTCTAAATACCTTGAAACTGTGATTCTGCAATATAATGGAAATGCTGATACTTTGGTAGGCTGTATTCAGTGTTCGTCTTTGCACTCGTGATTATAGAGAATGTGTACTGTACGTACATACATTGTCCCAATGCATTCCAATTGGGTGATGACATGTCAGAGAAAACTGCTTGGGGTGTTACTTCTTTGTGAAGACACAATAGTCCGCTTAGTTTACCTTGCTGTATTGTGTTTCCTTATTGGACTATAGTTTGTTTTATTTTTATTTTTTTGTAAAGGGGAGAATAATGCTGAAACCTGACATACAACAATAGTTCAGTGCCCTGAATATTATAAGCGGCTATAATGTATTACTTTTACTGGGTGCTGTAATAATAATGATGATGAAATATTTTATGTTTATATAGTGTCAACATCTTCAGCGCTGTACAAATCCTTGGGTTCAGACAAATTGAGACATTACAAAGTAATAAATACATCATCTATTCTCACAATAGGAGTGAGGGTCCTGCTCATAAGAGCTTACAATGTATGTGGTAGAAGGGGATACCCACAAAGCAAAAGTACTTATACAGCCATTTTTATGAGATGAGGTAACACAAATAACGCTGTTTGAGCTATCCCCAACTGGTGTTTTTGCATGTATAAATCCAAAGTGCTTAGGCATGCATGGTTACACTTAGTTGAAAGCATCATGTCTGATAATGTAGAGGGGGTTGGTGAACAGATAAGAATTAGTTTGGGTTGAGTAAGTATAGAAAGGATGAGTTGGGAAGTTTGATAGGCTTGCCTAATGAGATGTATTTTTAGGGTGTGCTTGAAATTGTGGAACTTTGGTGTTTGTGGTAGTGCATTCCAAAAAACTGATGCAACTCAGGAATAGTCTTGGAGATGGGAGTGGAAAGTTCTGATCATAGAGGATTTTATAATGATGGGTCAGTGTGTCATGGCATCAACAAGCCCACGCGACTGCTAAGGTGACCTCCAGGGAGCATGGCATCACAAGAGGCCTGAAGAAGAATGCCCAGGAGAGGTGAGGCAAGGCAAGGCATGTTTATTTATCCTACCTTTCCCTGGGCCTCTCCTTATTATACACTATATTAGACACCAGAGTACAATAATTAACTGAAGCAAACTGGGATTTGCCCATCTCCACCAATGAAGCGGCCGAGGCATTAAACTTTGTTGGGCCACTGTGAAGCGTTGCACAGTGTTGGGCCACTGTGGAGTGTTATACTGTGTGGGGCCACTATATTATTCTCTGTATGGCCACTGTGGAGCATTATACAGCGTGGGGCCACTGTGGAGCATTGTACTGTGTGGGGTCACTGGAGCATTGTACTGTGTGGGGTCACTGTGGAGCATTGTACTGTATGGAGGCACTGAGGAGCATTATATGTAATGAGGCCACTGTGGAGCATTATTTGGTGTGGGGCCACTATGGAGCATTATACAATGTGTGACCACTGTGGCGCATTATACGGTGTGGGGCCACTGTGGAGCATTATACGGTGTGGGGCCACTGTGGAGTACTATACTGTGTAGGGGGAACTGTTGAGCATTATATTGTGTGGGAAGCACTGGGGAACATTACAAATACTGTATGGAGGCCACAGGACAGAAAACTATAAGATACATCCGGGAAGAGGGGGGCACACAAATTTTGCCGGTATGGGGCCCCAAAATTCCTGGTAACAGAATAGAATAAAAGGAGTACAGTGCCAAAAGGCAAAATAAAAGGAAGGTTACAGCAGAATAAGAGGCAGAATACAGGTAGGGCCATTTATTTTTCAAACATGACGAAGTACAATAGAGGAGCGTCCCTCGCAAAATTTTCGACCAAAAGTGGGTCAGAAAGTTAGGGAACCACTGATTTAATGTATATGGTGACCTTAGACAAAACCAGAGTAGAATTTTTAGCAGCTGAACAAAAGAGGACAAGGCAATGACTTTGATTTATCAGTAACTTTTATATTTTATTTTAAGGAAATACTCTTGCTGTAATAATAAATGGTACCTAAGTTTTCATGTTCACTGGCTGTATAGCCTTCATACGTGGTTTCCTATCAGTTTGTCTGCTGCTAATGACCCCATTATGGCTGCAACCCCTTTTTTAATTTTTTTCCTGAGGCAGGGGGAAGTGTACTGTACAATAAGGAGCAGTCTGCCCCCCTACCCTATCCATTACAACTACTACTACTATTTTTTTACATGTAATTTTGCCAGGAGTAACTGTAAAATAGTAAACACTTATCTAGTCACAAGTGGATACAAGAACGTTGTAGACCTTTCGTACATTTTATGCTGAGAGAAGCTACATAATCTTTTCAAAGCAGGCTACAGAGACATGTACAGGATGTGAGGAGAGACCAAACTTCATCTCTCCATTCACTGTGTGAATTAAACCAGTCCCTCCTCCCTTCACACACTAACCCTGTCTTGATTTTGAAGTTAATTAAAAATGGAACTTCCCTAATAACAGGGAGTGAACAGCAAATTAGTTAGAAGGGGGCACTTGGTCGCAGGAACTTCAGAGAGTTTTTTCAAGCAGAAAACAGCATTTTGGTCCGTAATTACCTGCTCTATTAATTAAGACAAAAAACTTAGTGACCATATTGTGATGCTGTTTGAAGGGATTTAGTGGCCTTTTGTGGCAAAGTACTGGCCTGGTGACAGATTTTTAAGATCCACTATTGTAAGAAATGGAGAAAAGACTCACAAGTAAAGGTCATCAATATCAGATTGGTGGTAGTCCGACACCTAGCATTATGGAAGCTGAGCTGCAATAGGGTGGCACAGCTGCTATACAGTGTATGGAGTTGTCTACTTGCAGCTATGTCTATTGTGCTATGAAGAGCTAATTGATAGCAATTGACGAGTGTCAGACTCAATAGTCTTCTAATGGTTTTATGTTCTTTTCCCACTGCCAGTCATCCCTTCTGAGTGCAGTGCTGGGTGAGCTGCCAAAAGATAAAGGCTATGTGGACATCAGAGGAAGAATTGCGTATGTGTCACAGCAGCCATGGGTGTTTTCAGGCACTGTCAGAAGTAACATATTATTTGGGAAAGAATACAACCAAGAGAAATATGAAAGAGTCCTGAGGGTGTGTGCGCTGAAGAAGGTAAGTTGTTATCTGAACCAGCTGTCTGGCTGCAGACTTGTGCTGAATGGTATTTACTGCATTTATCACGCTGTGTGATTTACTTTTTTGTTTGGAAACTAAAGCTGACAAAGCTGCTGTAATATACAGATGCAAGGGACAGATTTGCTGTGAGCTCTTTGCGGACACTAGAGACTGTTAAGCACTTTCAGGTTGCATTTGCAGCAGATAGATGCTAGCAGACTTTTCAGACCTAACTAGTACTTAGTATGCAGAGTAGCCAGGCACAGTAAATCTACACTAGCAATATGCAGCTTATTGGCTTATCTTGACTTTGTTATATTAACTAAAAGATAGATTTTACACTACACTCCAGCTAAACGAAGATTACTTATGAAGTCCACTAACTTGTTACTATTGAAAAGTTGTACCTATTTCCATCCCCAAATTGATAGCTTTATACGTGATAAATGAAACTGTAGACTTCAAGAATTACATCAAAGGCCTCTTATACAGCCAACCAGTACCCTGCTTTGTACTAGTGAGGGGAAAGATCTCTTAATACAGCTTTGCATGTGTCTTAGGTTTGGAGAAGACTCCGGTTTGACATATTTCAAGACTCTTTATTGCTTTGGACTTTTTATATTGTAGCTACCTATAGGTGACATTACAGACAGTTTTCTTCCTTCCAGCGGAGAACTAACTTACATACAGACTTGAATGTTATTGGATGCCGAGGGTACAAACTAAAATCATATGCTGGCTTAGATTGCATGTCAGCAAAAAAAAAAAAAAAAAAAAAAATTGGCCAGTTTTAAAAATAGTTCGATACAAGAACTGAAAATTCACAGATTTTTATACACATGGTTTTCAAAGCATTTTGAACAGCATTGTGAATTTTCAGTTCTTGTATCACACCATGTCTGATGAAGGGAGCGAGTACTCCTGAAAGCTTACTTATAAATATACTCAGTTAGCCTCTAAAAGGTATCGCCTGATTTCTTCACTCTTCCACTACTTTCAATGGCTAACACGGTACAACATTATACTACTATTAAAAATAGTTCAACAGTGAATTTTATTCTTTGTAGTTATGCATAGCACCATCTTGTGGTGATGTGTGTACAGCATGGCCTCTGGTAGTATGTTGCCCACAGTGACGTCATGTCACAAAGTGAAATGCTATTACAATGTTACCCTGTATACAGGACTTGCTGCAGCTAGACGATGGGGACATGACTATGATCGGAGATCGTGGTGTTACATTAAGTGGAGGACAGAAGGCTCGTGTTAACTTGGCAAGGTAAGAAATTTAGTTGGTAATAATGCAGATTTAATTTAATTTTGCTGTGTAGTTCATTAGCAGAGCCTTTTTCTGAGCTCTGGCAGTATAGACACCCATGCAGCACATTTCAACCACTGACAGCAAAGTTCCACCAGCAGAGCGATCTCTGTGCACAGTCTCCTTCCTATAGCCAGCAGAATGCTTCACTGTATTGCCTCCAATCAATAGCTTTGCAGCAAAAACTGTAAGGGCTTATTCACACTTTGTCAATGTCCGTTTTGAGAACACAACTAACATACTCTATCTTTGTCTGTCAAAATGGACATTGATAGTGGTATTGGTAGTGAATAGACCCATTGAAATTCATTGGTCCTATAATGGCAAGGTGACGATTGTCTCAAAAATTCATTGTCTGGTGAATAAGTGCCATCTATGTGCTTGCACAGACAGACACCACTGCTGTTTTTCATGGACATTAGGTCTGCGAAAAAGGGTTTGGCTGTATGCATAAGGCCTAAGAAAGTACTGCAGCATGTGATTTTTTTTTTTTTTTTTTTTTTTCATCTATGACTGAAGATGTGCTGTGTATTGTGCACACCTTTATACAGTCTCATGGTAAAGTCCCCTAGAGGGGTTAAAAAAAAAAAATAAAAAATTTATAATAATATAAAAAAATTCAAAACTCCCGTCCTACAGCTTACTCTGCAAAAACAAGCCTTCACACGGCACAGATTCTGCAAAAAGTCCTCGTGAAGCTGTGTGACAAAAAATGACAAAAATGTCAGGGAGGTTTTCATTTGTGCATATAGAACCATGAAACACTTGTGTACAGGTACGCTATGAGTGATTTTTGCATCCCTTAAATACAAGTGCATCAATGGGAAAATAAATTCAAAAAGTGTTTTCTTCTGTCCATGATATACAAATATGATCTCATACAGAAAAAAGCACTGCATAAAACTTCTGTGGTGGTGTTTGTGCATCCAAACCGAGTCTTGTA
This sequence comes from Leptodactylus fallax, assembly GCA_947044405.1. NCBI lineage: Eukaryota > Metazoa > Chordata > Amphibia > Anura > Leptodactylidae > Leptodactylus > Leptodactylus fallax. Next base: position 298,922 of record CAMRHE010000211.1, on the reverse strand, counting down.
TAATATTCTAAGGCTTATTTGCTCATGTGCATGACCCCTTAGTGCTAGATTTACCTTATTTTATTGTTGCTGTTTCACAGAGCTGTTTATCAGGATGCAGATATTTATCTGCTGGATGATCCTCTGAGTGCCGTGGATGCTGAGGTCGGAAGACATTTGTTTGAAAAGTACGTATATATTTTTATTTCCATTTGCTACCTTTCTCTGTTGTAGCCATGCATTCATGTTAACTTAGTAAATAAGACACACGGCTTCACAGTACAACTAGGCATTGAATTTTACTGTACCTTATATAGTGTGATCTAAAGACCCACACACGTCATTGCAGTGGCTTCATACATATCTACTGTTCTATGTGTACCTGGGATGATATTTCTATTTTTACATATAATCAGTCAGTTTTGATGTTATCAGTCAGTGCTGATCATTCTCATTTGCTCAGTAGTTTTCAGGTCTATGATGTGTTTGATTTTTGTTCAGACCTTTCAAATGTTATAACTGTGCATGGTGGCTCAGTGGTTAGCACTGCAGCCTTGCATCACTGGAGTCCTGGGTTTGAATCCTGCCAAGGACAATGTCTGCAAGGAGTTTGTATATTCACTCTGTGTTTACATGGGTTTCCTCCCACACTCCAAAGACATACTGATAGGGAATATAGATTGTGAGCCCTATATGAGACAGTGACCACAATGTCTGTAAAGTGCTGTGGAATATGATGGTGCTATATAAGTAAGCATAATAAATAAATAAATGGCGTTGATGCCTTGAGCTCTGTTTGTGTTTGTAATGGAGCCATGATATCTACAACGATCTCTGGCAGATTTCCATTATTATTTGCAATAAATATACAACAGACTGCTTCATTGTGATGGAATGGCAGACAAGTCTGCTTTTGTGCATTGTTTTGTTATCCTGTGTCTGTGTCTCTGTAGTTTGCAGTATACAGTGGGGGAAAAAAGTATTTAGTCAGCCACCAATTGTGCAAGTTCTCCCACTTAAAAAGATGAGAGAGGCCTGTAATAGACATCATAGGTAGACCTCAACTATGAGAGGCAAAATGAGAAAACAAATCCAGAAAATCACATTGTCTGATTTTTAAAGAATTTATTTGCAAATTATGGTGGAAAATAAGTATTTGGTCAATAACAAAAGTTCATCTCAATACTTTGTTATATATCCTTTGTTGGCAATGACAGAGGTCAAACGTTTTCTGTAAGTGTTCACAAGGTAGGCACACACTGCTGCTGGTATGTTGGCCCATTCCTCCATGCAGATCTCCTCTACAGCAGTGATGTTTTGGGGCTGTCGCTGGGCAACACGGACTTTCAACTCCCTACAAAGGTTTTCTATGGGGCTGAGATCTGGAGACTGGCTAGGCCACTCCAGGACCTTGAAATGCTTCTTACGAAGCCACTCCTTTCGTTGCCCTGGCGGTGTGCTTGGGATCATGGTCATGCTGAAAGACCCAGCCACGTTTCATCTTCAATGCCCTTGCTGATGGAAGGAGGTTTGCACTCAAAATCTCACGATACATGGCCCCATTCATTCTTTCATGTACATGGATCAGTCATCCTGGTCTCTTTGCAGAGAAACAGCCCCAAAGCATGATGTTGCCACCCCCATGCTTCACAGTAGGTATGGTGTTCTTTGGATGCAACTCGGCATTCACTCTCCTCCAAACACGACGAGTTGTGTTTCTACCAAACAGTTCTACTTTGGTTTCATCTGACCATATGACATTCTCCCAATACTCTTCTGGAACATCCAAATGCTCTCTAGCAAACTTCAGACTGGCCCGGATATGTACTGGCTTAAGCAGGGGGACACGTCTGGCACTGCAGGATCTGAGTCCCTGGCGGCGTAGTGTGTTACTGACGGTAGCCTTTGTTACGTTAGTCCCAACTTTCTGCAGGTCATTCACTAGATCCCCCCGTGTGGTTCTGGGATTTTTGCTCACCGTTTTTGTGATCATTTTGACCCCACGGAATGAGATCTTGCGTGGAGCCCCTGATTGAGGGAGATTATCAGTGGTCTTGTATGTCTTCCATTTTCTAATTATTGCTCCCACAGTTGATTTCTTCACACCAAGCTGCTTGTCTATTGCAGATTCAGTCTTCCCAGCCTGGTGCAGGTCTACAATTTTGTTTCTGGTGTCCTTCCACAGCTCTTTGGTCTTCACCATAGTGGAGCTTGGAGTGTGACTGTTTGAGGTTGTGGACAGGTGTCTTTTATACTGATAACAATGTCAAACAGGTGCCATTACTACAGGTAATGAGTGGAGGACAGAGGAGCCTCTTGAAGAAGTTACAGGTCTGTGAGAGCCAGAAATCTTGCTTGTTTGTAGGTGACCAAATACTTATTTTCCACCATAATTTGGAAATAAATTCTTAAAAAATCAGACAATGTGATTTTCTGGATTTTTCTCATTTTGCCTCTCACAGTTGAGGTCTACCTATGATGACAATTACAGGCCGGCCTCATCTTTTTAAGTGGGAGAACTTGCACAATTGGTGGCTGACTAAATACTTTTTTCCCCACTGTATGTCAGGGATATTTGTAAGAGGAAGAAGGTCGGTGCAATGCAACTCTGTTTGTTTGCTGCGGTGGGTCAGTAGCATGCCCTGATATACAAATATGTATCTGGGGCATGAAGGACTGTGAGAAAATGCTAAGGAAAGTAAACCTTGGTTTACCATGTTTTTTTTACGCTAGGTTCACACCTGCGTTCAGGATTTCATTCTTCGGGTCCACTTGGGGACCCAAAAAACAGAAACCCAATGTGCTTAAAAAGCGCAGACTTTTCTCTCTGCATTTTTCAAGCGAATCCCCAAATGGAGACCGGGGGCAGGGCGAAACTAGCCTCAGTTTCAAAATACATTTATTGTAAGATAAGCACACAGACAGAGAATCTGTGCAAACTGTGGTCTCATGCATGTCGGAAAAGTGTCTAAGGCACAGCATGCTAGACAGTTTTTTTTGGTGCAAATTATGTCAGAATTCTGGCGCCTTTTGCTTAATAAATCTCTCCCAGTTTCCTTAAGAATGGGACATAAACAAGGGGAAAAAGAAAAATTGCAGTCTAGTACATTGTATGCAAAGAGTGGAAGGAGGACAGCCAGGACTGCCTGATTTTGCAGTATTGGTTAACCGAATCTGTTCTGACAAGTTTGTGTAAATGCGTTTTATACATCATGTCTGTTTTGAATGTACAGTACTTTGAACAAATGGTCGTATGGTTTTATACCCTGAGACAGGTTGTAAATGGCCTGATGTCTTTCTTTTATTGGCTAATATAGTAACATCTTTGTGTTCTAATAAGTGACTTCTGATGATGGCACCCCTGGGAAAGTAAAGGCCTGATCATTCTCATGTCTGTTAGAAATGAAAAAATTACTCAGATTCATAAAGTCATAAATATTTTTTAGTAAAATTGAACATGTCTGAATGTTATAAATACTGCATAGGGGATGAGTATGCCCTCCATGATTGAAACAGTTTAAGTGTCTACTACTTGAGGTGTAAAGCATGTAAGTCCGTTTTTGGGCCCGTTTTGCTGGAATCTGTGTTGATGTAATTGGTTCCCAGTGTAGTAAATGTCGCTAGATGTTTAATAAATTTGGTACATCTATAAGTCTAATATTTCTATCTACTCTCTGTGCCATCCTCAGTGGAGTGAGATTGCGACAATTTTTGTGACTTTTTAAAACGTCCCAGGTGATAAATCTGGCATGAAACATTTATCAAAAGTAGAGTGAGTGGTGTAAAAAGGCAAGAAGTTGCACAATTTTTGTTCAAGTGAGTTCAAAAAGTCTCAAATCCTTATTTTGCCTATTTTTTTGGGCCACATTTCTGGAGCGCAGAGCATGATAAATTCCCCCTTCTATGGGCTGCATCCAGTAGCCTAAGCACAACCCTCAGACTGGGAGCCGGCCATGCATCACAACATTACCACTCATGTATATAAATGATGGTCCTGACAGAATAGCTGTCATTTTTTCCATTTTTGCCTATTCTTCGAACCTTGCATCTTGTTTGTTTCCTGAAGTTTGCTGCTGCCTCTGGTCACAATTTCTGTCGCTTGCTTTGATGTTTTGTTTTCTCCTCTAAACAGCAGTGTTATCTAAATAAATTCAGACATTTGTTTTCCTGACACAGACAGAAGATTTTGGATGTCTATGACAATGCTCTGAAAGTTACTTTGATGATTAGTTTCCCTCTCACATTTCCACAAAGTGAACTGATGCTCAATGCCTTGATTATGCCGTGAAACACATTGACTATACAGAACGTATTTGTTACCCCGTCAAGGCCCTGGGACATAAAACATTTATCGGTTCAGCAATACTGTAAGGATTTGCACATGAAATGTGTCAAACAAAGCGCTTAAATTAAGGCATAGCGGCTTGTTATCCCAGGCTTTTTTATTTATCAAATCAGAATGTACAGCGAGAAACGACTGAAAATGTTCTCTATCTCCAATCTGTCAAAAATCCTTTTGAAATAGAACATTTTTTTTTTTTTTTTAATTTTTGTGCTCTACAATGGAAATGCATCCTTATTCAGCCAGCATATGTGTATTCAAGAGAAGAGCTTCTGAAAAATAATGGTATTATTGCGCCAATTCTCCTTAACAGCATTTTTTTTTTTTTTTTAGAAGAACAAGTGTGTGGCCCTGACATAGGCTCTCTGCGCTTAGTCTGAGATTCTGGTCTTCACCAGTATCCACACAGTGCTCTGTCACATTTACATTATGTGTAAGAATTCAGTGTCCTTCAGTGCTGTGTATTGTGAGAACACGATAAAAACCTTGATCCGTCTTTAAAAAGTAGCATTATTAAGGTGAATAGATTTCTGCTACTCATTTACAAGGCCATTCAAAGAGGCCTGAAATTTTTAGTTGAAATACAATGTATTGTTGGTTTTAATTGTAATGATGGTTCTCTATGAGAAGGCTTAACACGACGGCTAAATGAATATGTTTTTTTTTTTTTTTTTTACAATGTAACAATGCCTGTATGAATGAGAATATTCGTGAAACAGTCCTCCAATCTGTCTACCTCCTCTACTAGCTTATTGATTGGAGATTGTGGTTTCAGCAAATAAAAAATGTATGAAATAATGAAAAGTTGTATCGTGAAAAGTTTTCTAATATTCATTTATTCCTCATGGGTTTTGAAATCTCGCCATCATTCCAGAGTTTGTAAATCTATCCTGGTCATGTAAAGATCACACACATGCTATATTTTCATAAAGCTTGCACTTGATCTGTGCTCTTGACATGACGGGGGAGGGGGGGGGGGTATTTTCTGGAAGTAAATGGTGAATGAACTTTGGTATCTCAGGGGTCAGGTGTTGTATTTACTGGCATCGCTGTTCAGTATTGAGTTGCGATACCAGTAGTGTCGCATGTGACCCCAAGGGCATTGGTGGGCTCCAGCATTCATGTGCAAGTAACACACATCACTCATGGGGGCCTTTGAACTGAAAAAAAACAGGAGAAAGCAACCAGAGTGGCATTGCAGGATTACAGGGGATTTGAGGAGATGAGGATGTTTTATACTTAGGATGTTTGCAGCTTTGGATGTGTTTTCTGGACATCCTTATTAAGGTTTTATTTACATGTACAGTCGGAAAAAAAAAGTATTTAGTCAGCCACCAATTGTGCAAGTTCTCCCAATTAAAAAGATGAGGCCGGCCTGTAATTGTCATCATAGGTAGACCTCAACTATGAGAGACAAAATGAGAAAACAAATCCAGAAAATCATATTGTCTGATTTTTAAAGAATTTATTTGCAAATTATGGTGGAAAATAAGTATTTGGTCAATAACAAAAGTTCATCTCAATTCTTTGTTATATATCCTTTTTCAAACGTTTTCTGTAAGTCTTCACAAGGTTGGCACACACTGTTGCTGGTATGTTGGCCCATTCCTCCATGCAGATCTCCTCTAGAGCAGCGATGTTTTGGGGCTGTTGCTGGGCAACATGGACTTTCTACTCCCTCCAAAGGTTTTCTATGGGTTTGAGATCTGGAGACTGGCTAGGCCACTCCAGGACCTTGAAATGCTTCTTATGAAGCCACGCCTTCGTTGCCCTGGCAGTGTGCTTGGGATCATTGTCATTCTGAAAGACCCAGCCACGTTTCATCTTCAATGCCCTTGCTGATGGAAGGAGGTTTGCACTCAAAATCTCACCATACATGGCCCCATTCATTCTTTCTTTCATGTACACGGATCAGTTGTCCTGGTCCCTTTGCAGAGAAACAGCCCCAAAGCATGATGTCGCCACTCCCATGCTTCACAGTAGGTATGGTGTTCTTTGGATGCAACTCAGCATTCACTCTCCTCCAAACACGACGAGTTGTGTTTCAACCAAACAGTTCTACTTTGGTTTCATCTGACCATATGACATTCTCCCAATACTCTTCTGGAACATCCAAATGCTCTCTAGCAAACTTCAGATGGGCCCGGATATGTACTGGCTTAAGCAGGGGGACACGTCTGGCACTGCAGGATCTGAGTCCCTGGCGGCGTAGTGTGTTACTGACGGTAGCCTTTGTTACGTTAGCCCCAGCTTTCTGCGGGTCATTCACTAGGTCCCCCCGTGTGGTTCTGGGATTTTTGCTCACCGTTCTTGTGATCATTTTGACCTCACGGGGTGAGATCTTGCGTGGAGCCCCTGATCGAGGGAGATTATCAGTGGTCTTGTATGTCTTCCATTTTCTAATTATTGCTCCCACAGTTGATTTCTTCACACCAAGCTGCTTGCCTATTGCAGATTCAGTCTTCCCATCCTGGTGCAGGTCTACAATTTTGTTTCTGGTATCCTTCCACAGCTCTTTGGTCTTCACCATAGTGGAGTTTGGAGTGTGACTGTTTGAGGTTGTGGAAAGGTGTCTTTTATACTGATAACAATGTCAAACAGGTGCCATTACTACAGGTAATGAGTGGAGGACAGAGGAGCCTCTTAAAGAAGAAGTTACAGGTCTGTTAGAGCCAGAAATCTTGCTTGTTTGTAGGTGACCAAATACTTATTTTTCCACCATAATTTGCAAATAAATTCTTAAAAAATCAGACAATGTGATTTTCTGGATTTGTTTTCTCATTTTGTCTCTCATAGTTGAGGTCTATCTATGATGTCAATTACAGGCCGGCCTCATCTTTTTAAGTGGGAGAACTTGCACAATTGGTGGCAGACTAAATACTTTTTTTCCCCACTGTACCAGTATTCCGAAGAGTGCTGTTCTCCCCACTTGCTGCTCCAGTGCCATTCTCATGCTTCTGCTCAGTGCGTACTCTACATTGTTATGCATTTGCTCCTAAACACAGTTGCTATGTAGTTGTTCCTGATGAGTGCTTCGTCGTCTGCTATATAAACTCAGTTATCTTATTTAGGGTGGATGCTCACAGGACGGTAGCTGCATGGCCGAAAACTGTGCCTGCATGCATCTGCCAATGAATGTATGATTATACAGTGTAATTGACAGCCAAATACACTATTCTCAGGATCGCAAAATATGTATCTCCCTGCAGGGTCACACCCCCTTGCAAGTGTTAATGGAGTTGTTCACTTTCAGACCAATATAGAAAGACAAATGTTATTGTTTGTATAATAAAAAGTCATACAATTTCCAAATATACTTTCTGTATCAAATCCTAATGGTTTTCTAGATCTCTCCTTGTTGTCATTCATTGTGCTTAACTCCAGTGGATAAAAATCAGTCTATGGTCATGTGATATACGGTCCATAGTCATGCGATATACGGTTCATGGTCATGTGATGTACACACAGGTGAACGGCTTGTTATAGTCACAGCACAATAATCAGAGCTCTGTCTGCTAACGAGCTGTGCTCCTGTGTACTATCACATGACCATGGACTGATTTTATCCACTGGGAGTAAGAAGAAAGAATGACAACAAGCAGAGATCTAGAAAACTGTGAGGAATTGATACAGAAAGTATATTGGAAAATTATACTACTTTTTATTAATCAAACAATAAAATTTGTCTCTCAATATTAATCTGAAAATGGCCAAATCCTTTAACCCCTTCCCGGCAACCACCGTAATAGTACAGCGGATGTCAGGTATCAGTGCCGCAACAGAATGTCGATGCAGGGCGTTGGCATTCAGTTGCGACTTTCCTCTGCTGATTAGGCCCAAATAAATAGGCCTAATCGGCAGGGACTTCCAAGACGCGGAATTCGGCAGCAGGATTGCCACAACAGAATGTTGATGCAGGGCATCGGCATTCCATCGCGGCTTTCCTCTGCTGATTAGGACAATCGAGCAGGACGCTGATTTTTTTTTTTTTTTTTTTTTTTTTCCGTGTCCCATTGAAAGCAATGGGAGGCAGGTTTGAGACGGAATCTGCCACAGATTCAGGGTGGAATCTGCTCCCAAATCCATGGCAGATTCCTATGTGTGAACCTAGCCTGTTATTTTTCCTCACTTCTCCTAGGTCTCCACTTATTATACTCTGGGGTCTGAGGAGACCCGAAAGTACAATAATAGCACTTGTACTGTATATGGTAACTTACATAGGACTGCTGTCTCTCCATGTAAAGCAGTCCTATGTACAGTAAATTTAAAAAGGGCTGGTTTACATGAAGGTAGAGGCAACAGTCCTATGGTAACTTAAGGGTATGTTCACACAGAGTTTTTTGCAGACTAATTTTGAGGCAAAATCCACCTCAAAAAACGCCTCCCATTCATTTCAATGGCAGTCAGTAGCAGTTTTTTCCCTCTAGCTTATTTTTTCAGCGTTTTTTTTTAAGTTTCCAGGTCCAGTGTGCTGGAGCAAAAAAAACAAAAGGGTGACAAAAACCACGATGAAAAATGCGGCAAAAAACACAACAAAAACCACATCATGTAAAAAAAAGCATTAAAAAAAGTTTCCTTATTCCTGAAGCAGATTTTTTTCAGTTTATAAAAAACTCTGTGTGAACATACCCTAAGACTGCTGCCTCTCTCTCCATGTAAAACAGCTGGCCCTGCGTATTTGTGCTGACTCAGCCTGCTGCACTGAGCCCGCCTATAAAATGGAGCCACTTTTAGATTTTTGTTTTCCAGGGCCACTTTTAGCTCCCATTCCGCCCCTTTTTCACGCACGATTAGCCTCATATACACTGAGGCCGTGTGCTACAGTTCCTGTGATCTGCTTTGGAAAGACTGAGCAGAATGCTTCTTTTTTCAAGTAGGGAACATCACTACCTCCTATTAAAAATAATGGGAGTCAGATTTGTGCAAGATTTTGGACAGAGTTTTGAGCTAGTGCTTGAATGCCTTTGAAAGTAAATATGCAATAAATTAATCATTGAATTATTTATTTTAAAATGATTTTTAAGTAGAGTCAGTAATTTTTTTTTTCAACTTCAACTCCACCCAAAACTGACCTTGACTCCGACTCCATGATACAGACTCCAAAGCCCTGGGTGTAATGTAAGCAGATTTGTGCAGTGGAAAGCACCTGGTAGCTGCAAGGAAAAAGGTTACATTTCTGTAGTAGTCTTAATTTCCCACATGTTTTTTTTTTTACTTGGAAATCATTATTTAATTGTTGTTATTGTGATAAGTAATAATGTAATATTTACCTAGGTGCATCTGTCAAGCACTACGCAAAAAGTTATGCATTTTGGTGACCCATCAACTACAGTATCTGAGTGCAGCCAGGCAGATACTTATCCTGAAAGAGGTACTTTTCTATCATAAACACTCTATGAATCTATGAAGAAACGCCTCTGTGTGCCTGTATAAATCAAAGACAAGGAGAAGTACAGTAGGAGTCCATAGCAGTCTATTAGCACCATATTATGGATCCTTACAATACAAATACAAAATAGAACCAAGTGAATGAGCCTTTACTAAAATGACTAAGTGAATATGATTAGGAACTAAATTTATGTTTTAAAGGGGTTGTGACGTTATGGAAAGAAGTGTCCACTCGTTGGGGCCTTATCATCATTTAGCCTAAACTAGATGTGGCAAGATGTGCCACATTGCGCCATGTTTATGCCAATGTCTAATTGCAACCACAATAGTAAATGTGGGCCAGAGATAACAGACGCTGATGAAGTACACTGTTCTAGCCCTTATTAGGGCTCAGCAGCTAAGTGCACTTTGCATAGCTGACTAAAAGCTCCTTTAACAATTAGTCATAGTGAAGTAAAGAAAATCGAGGTGGCTGATAACAGGGAGTGATGTCACATGCCCACCACTGCTGCTGAGTAGCAGAGGTGATCTGAAAACTAGGCAGCAAGATGTAAACACTGAGGAGATTTATTCAGCAGTATCTGTCAAACAGAGCAAGATAGGTGAAACAATCTATTGGGTATAACTTTTCAGTTATCTTAAGCTTCAAGTTTAAATATGATCTTGTAGATAGGAGTGCCCCTTTAAGAAGCAACTTATTTGTGTAAATCTTGGCACAGGTATGATGTTCTTCCTGGTGTTTCAAGTGACTGGATGGGCTCTTATGTTCTGGAAATGTCACCATGGGATGATGCCCTTGGCACTGTTGGGTGGTTATTGTTAGTCTCCTAACTATGTAGATATTGCAATAAAAAAAATAAGCACAGCAGTTTACTATAACTGATATATTTTGTACATGAACCTTGCATGGCCACTGAAGTATTTTTTAAATGTTTAGAAGATAACAAAATTTAAATTGTATTTTCTTACTGCAAGGGTGAGATGGTAGGAAAGGGAACATTCCCAGAGCTTCTACAGTCAGGTGTCGATTTTGCTTCTTTGCTGAAAAGTGGAGAAGAAGAGCAGTCCCCAACGCAAGATGGACAGCTAATAAAGTCATCAAGGAACCGAACATTCTCCCAGTCATCAGTCTGGTCTCAAGACTCCTCTGTTCAGTCTCAGAAAGAGGGAGCTACAGATGCCATACCAGTAAGTAGAGAAGGGAATGTTTCTACTGGATATTATAGGTATTTGTATTGTTTTGCTCTATACACGATCACAGTGTACTGATGCAAATATTACATGATATATGGTTTCAGTGCTGGTGTCTATTTACGTCTGTCTTCTCTTGACTACAATAGACAGAGCCTGTTCTGACTGCCCTTCAGGAAGAGAGCCGCTCAGAGGGAACTGTTGGCGTCAGGGTGTACAAAAAATACTTCCTCTCTGGATCAGGCTACTCTATGCTTTTTATCCTTTTCGTACTGAATATCTTGGCACAGGTATGATGTTCTTCCTGGTGTTTCAAGTGACTGGATGGGCTCTTATGTTCTGGAAATGTCACCATGGGATGATGCCATTGGCACTATTGGGTGGTTATTGTCAGTCTCCTAACTATGTAGATATTGCAATAAAAAAATAAGCACAGCAGTTTACTATAACTGATATATTTTGTACATGAACTTTGCATGGCCACTGAAGTATTTTTTAAATGTAATTTGAATTCTGACAGTCCTATGGTTTTTAGATCTGTATTTGTATTAAAGCATGTTTTGTTACATTGTATTGTATATTTGCCCTTAGGTTGCATATGTTTTGCAAGACTGGTGGCTTTCTTACTGGTAAGTATTCAAAGTAAAAAAAATAATTTTAGTTAAAAGTATATTGTAAATCTGATAAATCTGAGTATATGTGATAGTACTGGAGTGTCTTTAAATAGATCTCTTGTACACCATAATTTGCATCAACACTAAGGCCGGGGGCCTCACGTGGTGTAAATACTGTGAAAAAAAAACGTATCGCTTTACAGTCACAGAAAAGTGGATGGGATTCTAGCCAATCCCATCCCCACTTTGTGGTAAAATATGCACAGCGGACACGCTACGATTTCCAAAACTGTTACCATTTTGGAAATCGCAGCATGTCAATTATACCTACGGAAACTACAGCGGACTTTCTGTGCATGGCGCTGTGGGAAGAACCGCAATGCGTAGCCGTCATGATTTTTCCTGCAGCGCTTTTATTGCTGTGGGATGCCACATGGGGTCTTAGCCTCAAAGTACTTTTTTCTATGGATACTCTGTTTCCATACCCTTATAGACTTGAGTTGAAGGGTCCATGAAAACGACTTTGAAAATAGCATGTTCTATTTAACGGATCGGTCACATGGACCGTTAAAATAAATAAATAAATAAAAGGTCTTGTGAATAGATCCATTTTATTAATAGGGCAGCGTGCAGGCTATTAATATAACATAAAGCACACAGACGGAACCCTGTTGGGTGCATAAGCACTTATTATGGCTTTTTCTCCAAGGCTTTTTGTGTTAATGCTCTTTGGAGACTTACAGTGCTGGCCAAAAGTATTGGCACCCCTGCAATTCTGTCAGATAATACGCAATTTCTTCCAGAAAATGATTGCAATCATAAATGCTTTGGTAATAATATCTTCATTTATTTTGCTTGCAATGAAAAAACACAAAAGAGAATGAAAAAAAAGTCAAATCATTGATCATTTTACACAAAACTCCAAAAATGGGCCGGACAAAAGCATTGGCACCCTCAGCCTAATACTTGGTAGCACAACCTTTAGACAAAATAACTGCGAACAACCGCTTCCGGTAACCATCAATGAGTTTCTTACAATGCTCTGCTGGAATTTTAGACCATTCTTCTTTGGCAAATTTCTCCAGGTCCCTGAGATTTGAAGGGTGCCTTCTCCAAACTGCCATTTTGAGATCTCTCCACAGGTGTTCTATGAGATTCAGGTCTGGACTCATTGCTGGCCACTTTAGAAGTCTCCAGTGCTTTCTCTCAAACCATTTTCTAGTGCTTTTTGAAGTGTGTTTTGGGTCATTGTCCTGCTGGAAGACCCATGACCTCTGAGGGAGACCCAGCTTTCTCACACTGGGCCCTACATTATGCTGCAAAATTTGTTGGTAGTCTTCAGACTTCATAATGCCATGCACACGGTCAAGCAGTCCAGTGCCAGAGGCAGCAAAGCAACCCCAAAACATCAGGGAACCTCCGCCATGTTTGACTGTAGGGACCGTGTTCTTTTCTTTGAAGGCCTCTTTTTTTTTTTTTCCTGTAAACTCTATGTTGATGCCTTTTCCCAAAAAGCTCTACTTTTGTCTCATCTGACCAGAGAATATTCTTCCAAAAATTTTTTGGCTTTCTCAGGTAAGTTTTGGCAAACTCCAGCCTGGCTTTTTTATGTCTCTGGGTCAGAAGTGGGGTCTTCCTGGGTATCCTACCATAGAGTCCCTTTTCATTCAGACGCCGACGGATAGTACGGGTTGACACTGTTGTACCCTCGGACTGCAGGGCAGCTAGAACTTGTTTGGATGTTAGTCGAGGTTCTTTAGCCACCATCCGCACAATCTTTCGTTAAAATCTCTCGTCAATTTTTCTTTTCCGTCCACATCTAGGGAGGTTAGCCACAGTGCCATGGGCTTTAAACTTCTTGATGAGACTGCGCACGGTAGACACAGGAACATTCAGGTCTTTGGAGATGGACTTGTAGCCTTGAGATTGCTCATGCTTCCTCACAATTTTGCTTCTCAAGTCCTCAGACAGTTCTTTGATCTTCTTTCTTTTCTCCATGCTCAATGTGGTACGCACAAGGACACAGGACAGAGGTTGAGTCAACTTTAATCCATTTCAACTGGCTGCAAGTGTGACTTAGTTATTGCCACCACCTGTTATGTGCCACAGGTAAGTAACAGGTGCTGTTAATTACACAAATTAGAGAAGCATCACCTGATTTTTCAAAGGGTGCCAATACTTTTGTCCACCCCTTTTTTATGTTTGGTGTGGAATTCTATCCAATTTGGCTTTTTGACAATTCTTTTTGTGGTTTTCCATTGAAGACAAATTAAATGAAGATATTATTACCAAAGCATTTGTGATTGCAATCATTTTCTGGAAGAAATTGAGTATTATCTGACAGAATTGCAGGGGTGCCAATACTTTTGGCCAGCACTGTAGGTGCCTCTGTGCCAGAATGTAGCATTTTTTTATAGAAAAAAAAAATCACACTACACACAGAAATATTGATATTTTTCGGGTTTGTTGTGGCATATGCACACAAATATTGTTTGGAATTAACTTCTCAGAAAGTAATCCTTAGTCTGCCAGCATGTTATATCATGCAAAGTAACGCCAACGATGTGTAGGCAATTTTATGTTTTAGGTGGCATTAAGGCTGAAGCCCCACGTGGTATAAACACCGCGGCAAAAACCTCATGATGTTTTACAGTCCCATCTACACTTTGAACAAACATAGTTGCAGTGGAAATGCTGCGATTTCCAAAACCATCGCGTTCATGAAAATTGCAGCATGTCAATTATATCTACGGAAACGCTGGCGGTTTCCGTATAGGTATAATTGAAGCAGAAAGTCCACAGAGTAAAACTGTAAAAAACAAACAAACAAAAACTTTCTGTAAAAAGTACTGTGGGAAAAACCGCAATGCATTTCCGCCGTGGTTTTTGCCACAGCACTTTTTGGCTACATGGGGCCTTAGCCTAAAGGTATCTTTAGTAACAAGCCATAAAAAAACAGCAGTCAAAAATTGTGGAATAAGAGGGTCAGTTCTGCATGGGAAAGTACGTGTCAGAAGAAAAATATGAAAGGGAACAAGTTACACACAGGAAAAACTGCAATACTTCCAGTGACACTTAGTACTTTCTTAAAGCTAATGTGGTCAAACATGCCTGTATATAAAAGTCATCTTACATTCTGTGATTTGATGGCCCTTACTGTTTCTTTAAAAAAATAAGTTTTCAGTGCTGCATTAGATCTCTCAAGGGCACATACTAAAATTGCTATAAGTTACAAAGATGACTGCATGATAGCGTTTAGCATTCTTAAAATTTCTGATTTATCTATTAGGGCCACGGAACAGGAAAAACTGAATGTTACTATTGGGACCAATGGCAATGACACAGAAGCGGAGAAACTAGATCTCAACCTATATCTTGGAGTGTATGCCGGTAATATAAATTTAAAAATATTTTCTTTACAGTGATGTTTTGGTGTATATTTATACTTTTGTTGGATGTGCCTTTTGAGCAGCATTTTCTCACATTACAGTATGTTTCTTCTGGGATTCTTGTTGCTGAAAGCCCCCGAAAGGAGCTGTTATCTGCAGCCAAATCACAGTATAAACGCTCGTTTCCATTAAAGGAAAAACTGGCATTAGAAAGACTCCTTGAAATAAATAGAAATCTGTTTTTAGGGGAAGCTTGTGGTACTTAACAGCAGAGTTACACTAGGTTCACACTAGCGTTAAGCTTTCCTAAACCTAATCCGCTTAAAAATTTCGATTTTCGTTTTTGACTCCCCGCCTCCCAAACCCCATAACTTTATTTTTCCGTTCACAGAGCCATATGACGGGACAAATTGTTCTTTATAAGGGTGCCATTTATTATTCTGTACCATGTACTGGGAAGCTGGAATATAATTCAGAATTGGAGGGAATTGAAGAAAAAGTGCATTTGTGCGACTTTGTTGTGGGGTTCATTTTTATGACGTTCACGCTGCAGCCAAAATGACATGTCACCTATATTCTATGTTTTGGTATCATTCCAGGGATACCAAATTTATGTAGTTTTATTTAGATTTTAACCCCTTAACAAAAATCTAAAACTTTGCAAAAAAAAAAAAAAAATTTTCTAAAAGTTGCCATATTCTGATACCGATAACTTCTTTATATTTCCGTGTAAGGGGATGCATAGGGTGTCTTTTTTTTTTTTTTTTTTTTTTTTTTTTTTGCGGGGCCAGGTGTATTTTTTAGTTATACCATTTTGGGGAATGTCTCTTGCTTTGATCACTTTTTTAAAAATTTTTATCAGAAGCAAAACAGCGGCACTTTTGATTTTTTTTTTTTTTTTTTTCCCTGCTATGGCGTTCACCATACAGGAAAAATATTTTAATAGTAACGAGACACCGGTCCCAGACCTTGCTGGCGATCCTCGGCAAAATGGCACCTCAGTCAGCTTTTAACCGCCGGGGGGGTTAATGCCTGCGATCAGTGCGGGTACTGATCATGGGCATTAGCACTGGGTCTCTGCTGTAGCGGCTGCCATATTTTAATACCCGACATCCGCCGTACTATTACAGCAGATGTCAGGAAAGGGTTAAACCAGTGGGGTTATTGTTAAGCTCACCCACAAACATTTCAAAAGCAGTAGCACTACTCCTCCAGATTTTACAAATGTCTATATATCGCGTCCACAACTCTATATTGTCGATCCCGACAATGCTCTGATTGACAGAAACCATGGTAGCCTCTCACAAGCCCAGAAGCAAGGTAAAGCTTACCATCAAAGGTGAAAATGTAATGCGTAAGAACAAATTTAAGGAGATCAAGAACAAAATTGTTGTGGGCACGGTACTGACAACTTTGCATTCCCAAACAGCATTCCACTGCTCTAAGACCAGAGTCGAGAGTAATTGAGGAATATAGTGCCTCGACATCTATGCTCCCCATCTAGGCGGTGTCAAATATTTGCAATATTTTGTCAATATATATACCCGCCCTCTGACCCAAATTCCCCATGCCAGAGACTATGGGTCTTCCCTTCAGTGGGTTTAGGCCTTTATGATCCTTTGGGAGACAATAGAATATTACCAGCACTGGGTTCCTCGGAACAAGATAGTCAAATTCTGTTTAGTCAACTAGTTTTTTAGTTTTAGCTTCCATGAGTAAACATTTCAGTTCTGTTATAAAACCAATTAGTCGGGTCAGCCTCTAGAACCTCAGGTCCGTTGTTGCTGTTTAAGAAATGTTTATGCCATAAATTGAGATCTTTAACCAATTCAAAAATATTAAAGTTTGAGCTCGGCACAAAAGAGAGTCCTTTACGGAGGACAGCCATTTCAGATTCAGTTAAAACCCTAGAGGATATGTTAATTATTTGGTTATCTGGTTGCGAGTGGAGATTATCCCAGTGAGGGTCAGTGCTGGAGGTTGAGGGTTTTGGTTTCTGAAATGGTAGATTTGTTCTAAAAAATCTCCAATACCACCCGTTCCCTCTCTCTCGCGACCTCTCCCTCTGGGGCATGTCTTATATATTTTTTGTATAGTACGTATCCCTTCTTGCCAAGTTTATACCTCCTTTGTTCTATTTAAAGGGATTTAAGTAGATATAGTGTGATTCCTGTTAGGAACCGTTTGGAATCATTTTATTCTGTTTATTTTTAGTGGCAAGTTATCTGGGCCACATTTTCTATTTGATTCTGTTTAGTTCGAGTGATTAGTGAACTGGGCCACAAGATTTCCAGCTATGAATTATTATTGTCGCTTATAAAATTTAGCAGTTTATATATAACATTTGACACTTGCGCATATATATTTTTGAGGGGTCCGCTTGCGAAAACCTAATCCGCTTTAAAAAGCGGCTACCTTTAGAACCCGCGGGCCCCATAGACTATAATGGGGTCCACCGAAAAAGGCAGAAAATGCGGAGAGAATAGCGATGCTTGCAGGACTTCTCTCCCCATTTTTAAAGCGGAATGGGGAATGAAATCCCCAGGCGGAGACCAGGCGCAGGTGTGAACCTAACCTGAGTGGTATGTGCAAATTAGTTGTTTGTGAGCTAAACTGATATTGTGATCAATGTATATATTCTGTAAAAACTGATACTCTGATCATTGCATACATTGTGGATAAACAGTGTGATCCATGATATCCTCATAATAGCCCTTAAAGGGGTTGTCCAAGCAAAAATGGACATTAAATTTATTACTAAAATAGGCCGGGGGAGGTGAAAAAAAATAAAAAATCATACTCGCCTTTCCCCGATGCTCCCAGCACAGTCTGGTCTTCTCTGTCCAGTGTTGATGTGTGGCGGAAGTCCCAGCCACATGTGACCGCTAAGATCAATCAGTGGCCTCAGCGAAGGGCATGCAATGTCACTACCTGTGACATCACTGGTCTCTTCCTGAGGCCTGATGAGGCCGCTGATTGGCCTCAGCAGTCACGTGACCACTGAGGCCAATCAGCGGAACTCACGAAGAGACCCGTGAGAAGTTGCCAGAGCAGAAGGACCAGACCGTTCTGGAGGACACCGGAGCCCCAGGGACAGGTGAGTATGATTTTTGTTTTGTTTTTTTACACCTCCCCCGGCATATTTTAAATAAAATAAATTTGCCTGGACAACCTCTTTAAGATTACTATTTACTGGTCTACCATTATATATCAGCTTTTTTGTGGCATAATAAATTCGGATCAAGGCAGAGATATTATCAGGGAACATATATTCTTTGTTATCATATAGGCATGGACATGAAGATACTCCTTTTCTCTCTCAGTCCAGTGAACTTGAGTATTGGGCAATAGTGAGTTTCTTCAGGCAGCCGCAATACACGTGCTCTTCGAGCATGTATTTTAACCACTCCCCTTTGTTGTTTTTTTGTATGATGTTACCGGGATTTCCCAGCTTCATATCATAAGGGGCCCCCTATATATGATTGCGCCGGCTGCGGCGCCGTGCAGTTACGTCTCACCACTGTGAGATGAACATAGCTCCCCTGCATGACGGGGTTGAGCTAATCCTTGGAGAATTGCTTCTTGAGCATCACTGTACTCTCCACTAAGTACAGTTGTGCTAAAAAGTTTACATACCCCGGCAGATTTTTTGTTTTTTTGGCCTTTTTTTTTTGCCAAGAAGAATGGGCAGTTTTACCATCTGAGAAAATAGAGCCTCACCCACAACTACCACAAAAGACTTCAAGCTGTCATTGATGTTAGAGGGGGCAATACACGGTATTAAGAACTGGGGTATGTGAACTTTTGAACAGGGTCATTTTGATGTTTTTGGTTGTCATTATGATTTAAAAAGAGAAAAAACAAAGTATGACAATAAATGGCTTCAACCAACCACTAATCATGAGTGGAGAAAAAGTTTTTGTGTTATCATTCATATTCTCTGAAAAAAGGCCAAAAAAACTAAAAATTTGCTGGGGTTATGTAAACTTTTTAGCACAACTGTAAGTAGTTTTGCTTTGAGCGAGAGATAATTTGTTTAGTAAGCCACTCTCCACTAAATCTCTTGAAGAGTACCTGTCAATAGGGTTGAAACGCATCAGGAGGAGAAATAGGGATTCTATAGGGATAGTTGTGGGACTGCCCTTGTAAGGGCTGGAGTCTTGAATTTGGGGCGTAAGGGTCACTTATAGGGACATTTTCAGTTCTAAGCCCACTGTGGTGGCTCCTGTATAATTGTATATCTCCCACACCTTCCCTTAACATGGACCACCTTATTGGAAAGACAGTTCCATTTCTATATATGTTTTTATAGTTAATTATTTGACTCCTGTTCTAATTGTAGAGCATATTTATTAACTGTTCAGTTTTAAATATTTATATATTGATACAGATTTCGTCTAATAACTCCCATTGAAGTGAATGAGAGGTAGAAAATACCGCCTGGTATTGGACAATTGCTGAAGCTGAATTTTCAGCTAGAAAAATTTGTCTGTGTGAATAGCCCCTTATTGCATGGGTACACTGTAATGAGGGGATGCAGCACAGCCACATTGGTACAAGAAAGTCAGCAGAAAGCAAAAGTGTGGTGTCCTACTTCTCATGTAGTTTTTCAGACTGCTAATACTGTAAATATAGGAGATTCTTACTATTATACGCATTCTTCTGTATCTCATATCAACACATAGGAAAACAACTTAGTGTGCTGTTTATTGTATAACACACATGTAGAGAGAACCTGAAATCACAGCATATTCTTTTCCTTTTAAATTTCAGGTCTGACCGTGGCTACCATCATATTTGGGTTTCTGCGGAGTTTGCTTGTGTTTCATGTCCTTGTTTCTGCTGCTCAGGCGTTGCACAACCAAATGTTCCAGTCACTCTTGCAAGCACCAGTGTTGTTTTTTGACAGGAACCCAATTGGTAAGTGGCATGACTATTAATCTTTGTTCAAGTTTTGTTTTTGGAACTAATCTGATTAATGTAAAGGCTCAGCAGGACATCATCAAAGGTAATTTAGTTTCCTCCTTATAGGTGTTAAAGGGGTTATACACGTGCCCCAGTATGAATAGAGTATCATTCAACCATCTGTATAGAACTTGAGTAGATAGCCATACACTGTTCTTGGCTTCTCTTCAGCTGTCTCATTGGAGATAAATGGAGAAGCGGTGTGTGCATGCTAAACTGCTACTCCATTCATATGTGGGGCACAGGACCCCCTGTTCATGTCATCAGTGAGAATCCCAGAAGTAGAACCGCCACTGATCAGGCACTTACCTATCACCTTACTTTACCACTCACCTATCCTGTGTATAAAGCTTGGCACAACACGTTGAATTACTAGTCTTCATTTAATGCTCCTGCTGTATTGGAACTGAATTAAAACATACTGTATGTACTCTTAAATTGGTCATTAGAAGCATCACAAGTGTAACTCCCATTTTAATTTTTTTTTTGCTATTGTGTTGGGGAAGTGGGGGGGGGTAACATGTTTGTAATATACCTTATTATCTAACTTGCTTTTAATAGAAAACAGGTTGTAAAGTTCCCACTAGCAATGCTCTAAATAAGCATTGCCAGGGAGCGTCTGTCTTGTATGCCTATATTCAGTGCAGCATGTAGAGCTGAAGCATTTACCAAAGGGAATACTGTCACTTCAAATGGCTGTATCTCTGTTTCATACCACATAGAAAAATGTTAAAGCACTAGCTATACAATAACTAGAGATATCTTTGGTTAAAAATTAGTTGGGAATGTGATTTTTATATGCAGTATGAACTGCTGCATATAAAGTTCAAAGTATAGTTGCATATTAAAGCTTAGAATCTCAACTTTCTTGTTACCAGAAATATTTTTCTATGTGGTATAATACCGGAGATACAGCCATTTGAAGTGACCATCCCCCTTTACGTGCTTCAGCACTACATACTGGTGAAAAAGATGTGTATGGACTTTCCCTACTAACAGCTGAATTAGAGGGTTGCTAGTGAGAATATTACAGCCTGTTTTCTATTAAAAAGGAAGTTATATAGGTTGGTTAAGTATATTACAAAAATGTTCACCAAACAGAAGTTGAGCAATTCTTCAGGCAATCCCCTTTAAGGTTCATTTGCCACAGTGAACGGATGACTTCTCGTTTTTTTTTTTTTTTTTGGTAGTTTCGTAGTCTAGAATATGTTACCATTCCGCTCTTGCTGCAAGAAATTCACTCTCCTCGCACTGAATTCTTAGTAAGAAGCAACCACACTATAAGCAGTCTGAACCAGTGATAAGACAGGAGGTGTATCTCAGACTACCTTACGCTTTCTGTACACAGTGTAGATAAGCTGTATCCACAGATCACTTGTGTGTCCTAATGGGTTGAAAAGTAGCAAGAAGCAACATATGTCTTTTTTAATAAATTTCACATGATATACTCACAACAGAACTCCAATTCACTTCCTTAAGAATGCTTGTTGACCTTTTTCTTCTGTGCATCTTTTTGAAGAATGATGCATTATTAATCTTGGTTTCTTCTTTCTTTGGAAGTCTTTGCTGCTAGAAGTGTGAAAAAAAAAAAATCCTTCCACCTAGGTCATATAGTATCATCAAATTATTACCACTGCAATGGCAAGATAATATACAGTGGGGAAAAAAGTATTTAGTCAGCCACCAATTGTGCAAGTTCTCCCACTTAAAAAGATGAGAGGCCTGTAATTGACATCATAGGTAGACCTCAACTATGAGAGACAAAATGAGAAAACATATCTAGAAAATCACATTGTCTGATTTTTTTAAGAATTTATTTGCAAATTATTTGGTCAATAACAAAAGTTCATCTCAATAGTTTGTTATAAATCCTTTGTTGGCAATGACAGAGGTCAAACGTTTTCTGTAAGTCTTCACAAGGTTGGCACACACTGTTGCTGGTATGTTGGCCCATTTCTACCTGCAGATCTCCTCTAGAGCAGTGACGTTTTGGGGCTATCGCTGGGCAACACGGACTTTCAACTCCCTCCAAAGGTTTTCTATGGGGTTGAGATCTGGAGACTGGCTAGGCCACTCCAGGACCTTGAAATGCTTCTTACGAAGCCACTCCTTCGTTGCCCTGGCAGTGTGCTTGGGATCATTGTTATGCTGAAAGACCCAGCCACGTTTCATCTTCAATGCCCTTGCTGATGGAAGGAGGTTTGCACTCAAAATCTCACGATACATGGCCCCATTCATTCTTTCATGTACAAGGATCAGTCGTCCTGGTCCCTTTGCAGAGAAACAGCCCCAAAGCATGATGTTGCCAACCCCATGCTTCACAGTAGGTATGGTGTTCTTTGGATGCAACTCAGCATTCACTCTCCTCCAAACACGACGAGTTGTGTTTCTTCCAAACAGTTCTACTTTGGTTTCATCTGACCATATGACATTCTCCCAATACTCTTCTGGAACATCCAAATCCTCTCTAGCAAACTTCAGATGGGCCCGGATATGTACTGGCTTAAGCAAGGGGACACGTCTGGCACTGCAGGATCTGAGTCCCTGGTGGTGTAGTGTGTTACTGACGGTAGCCTTTGTTACGTTAGTCCCAGCTTTCTGCAGGTCATTCACTAGGTCCCCCCATGTGGTTCTGGGATTTTTGCTCACCGTTCTTGTGATCATTTTGACCCCATGGGGTGAGATCTTGCGTGGAGCCCCTGATCGAGGGAGATTATCAGTGGTCTTGTATGTCTTCCATTTTCTAATTATTGCTCCCACAGTTGATTTCTTTACACCAAGCTTCTTGCCTATTGCAGATTCAGTCTTCCCATCCTGGTGCAGGTCCGCAATTTTGTTTCTGGTGTCTTTCCACAGATCTTTGATCTTCACCATAGTGGAGTTTGGCGTGTGACTGTTTGAGGTTGTGGACAGGTGTCTTTTATACTGATAACAATGTCAAACAGGTGCCATTAATACAGGTAATGAGTGGAGGACAGAGGAGCCTCTTAAAGAAGAAGTTACAGGTCTGTGAGAGCCAGAAATCTTGCTTGTTTGTAGGTGACCAAATACTTATTTTCCACCTTAATTTGCAAATAAATTCTTTAAAAATCAGACATTGTGATTTTCTGGATTTGTTTTCTCATTGTCTCTCATAGTTGAGGTCTACCTATGATGTCAATTACAGGCCTCTCTCATCTTTTTAAGTGGGAGAACTTGCAAAATTGGTGGCTGACTAAATACTTTTTTTCCCCACTGTATATAAAACTCAACTTTTTATTAGGTATATTAAAACCTGATATATAACTAAGTAATATTGAACTCTAAAATATCCAATATCAAATCGGTATGGCAAAAATCAATGAACCATTTAAGGGCATATTATGACTAATAAAATAATGCCCTTTTTAGCCATATCCAACTTGAGAAAACAGCCTTCTCCAAAAGACTCTTAAGACTAAAGGAGAGGTAGATAAGCGCTTCCACATATAACAAACATTGGTTAGAGATACGTGACTACCTATCTATCCCCAGACCACTTGAAAATATTGGGAGCGCCTCAGTAGAATGGCTGAATGTTAAATGTCTCAGCCCCAGTAAGCTCCCTTAAACTCCTAGCCTCCTGCCTTCCTACGCGTTTCCCCTGGCTGTTGTATGTTGCCAGGTTCATCAGGGGAGTATAAAACAATGGAGGAGAACCTAACCAAAATAATAAATGATAATGCAATAATAATGTAGCATTCCTCAACCATCCCATTATAAACGGCTATGTATAAAATAACGCCCCAATTCAGAATTACATACATAAGCTGTCAATTATCAGTTATTGCTTCTTACTGCATTATCATTTATTATTTGAAACACACACAAAAAGGGCTTATAATACACAATACTATAATACTAAAGCGTAGAATCGCTAGCTTAGAACAACAAAAAAAGTAAATTCTACACAAAATATAATATGAGACATATATATATAAATTTATTAAATACAACAATTTAATTACAAAAATCACAGGGGTAAAAAATGCATCCACTATAGGTATAATACACGTGGTATGTATCAAGTTTATAGGCATATAAACACATGGGGACATGTTACAAGTCGAAAAAACATATCCATATCAATAAAGTGGGGACTGAAAAACCCAAACCCACAAAGTATACAATTTAGAAAAAGGTTCCCTAAAAATGGAACCTAAATGACACATAATACAAAATGAAAAAAAGGAAGGAGAGATGGGCAATCAGTCACACCATACGGTACATGAAATGGAGAAACACACAACCATGATAAAGTCCCCATATGTATGAATAAATAAAACATAATACCATACCACGTGTAGGAAAAACGCGCCCCAACGCGCGTTTTGCCATACTTGAGTACTGTCAGGGAGGGCGTTCCTCACAGTGCAGCTAGACTGTCAGGAATGCCCTTCTGATAGTGAATGGTGAAATTTAGACCACCGATATCTCCAGCCCTGGGGCATATAACGGGAAAGCCGGCAGTGTGCTGAATTCAGCGCGCTGTCAGCTTTCTAGCAGTATGTAAAACCGCATATACATGAAGACGTGAAAGGTCCTCTTTAATAGCTAAGTGTTGACTCCTGTTAAACCTAGCATGTCCTTATCTTTTGACCAACTTGCCATTAAAGTTTTCATTTTTTGCTCTATAAAATTATGTGCACACAGCTCTGTACTATGCACTAATTACATTTACTTAGGAATCTCTATCATGTCCTGCAGTCCTTATGACTATGCATACCTCTCAAATGTCCCGGATTCAGCGGGACAGTCTTAGTTTCCAGGTCCTATCTCGGTCGGTGGGAGGTATGTCCCTGCTTCAATTGATCTGTGTCCTCTCCGGACAAAGATGAGTTGGATACAGAGCTGAAGCAGGAGCCGTTCGTGGACAGCCCTTGCCTTACCGCTCTGCCCTCTCTGTGCTCTGGCCCTGGGAGCTGTAGGTGCGATGTGATGACGTCACTCACATTATGCCTGCAGCTTCCTGAAGACTCCGGTAAAAGAGAAGTCAGACAGAGCAGTAAGGGAGCGAGGAGAGGTGAGTATCAGTGTTTTTTATGTTTGTTTGTTACTAGCAGGAAGACCTTAAACTGTGGGGGCAGATGAGGGGAACATTAAACTGGGTGTCCAGATGAGGGGGACATTAGACTGTGGGGCCAGATGAGGGGTACAATAAACTGTGGGGGCAGATGAGGGGGACATTAAACTTGGGGGGGCCAGATGAGGGGGGCATTAAACTGGGGGTCAGATAAGGGGTACAATAAACTGTGGGGGCAGATGAAGAGGGACATTAAACTGAGGGAAGATAAAGGGGGACATTAAACTGTGGGGGCAGATGAGGGGGACATTAAACTGGGGGTTCAGATGAGGGGGACATTAGACTGGGAGGGGTCAGATGAGGGGGACATTAAACTGGGAGGGGTCAGATAAGGAGGACATTAAACTGGGGGTTCAGATGAGGGGGGCATTAAACTGGGGGTCAGATGAGGGGGACATTAAACTGGGGCAAATGGAGGGGGACAGTAAAATGTGGGAGCACCAGGAGGATGACATTATAATGTGGGGGTGATTGTTGGGGCATTATACTGTGTGGGGGTACAAGAGAAATGGATGGGAATGGGTGGAGTCCAAGTAGAAGTGGATGAGGCTAAATTTGCCACGTTGTCCCTCTTTCTGTTCATTGAAAGTTGGGAAGTATGCACTATGCCAGTCATCATATTTGAATCCAGAATGGTAGTGCTGCCTCGGCAGCTGTGTGGTCTGGCAGACTCTGGAATTTTCAGACTTTCCATTGTTAAAGTAAAGGCTAACTATGCCTCTCCTATATGCAACTGTAGCCCGTCTGGTTTGATGTGGATACAGAAGGTGGTGCTTTGTACTAAGTCACAGGAGGCAGCGCCACCTACTGGATCTGCAGTATACCAGGCAGCGCCTTATTTTACCCAGTTTATTCTAGGGTCTACCCAGTCATCATGCCTCAGAAGATTTAATGGGTAAAGGACCTCTGATTTAATGAGCATGTGATCACATGCTCATTACATCATCAAAGGCCCTTCACATTTTTTCATGCTGGTTTATAGCAGCTTCTTCTAGTGAGGTAGGTGGACTTTTACCATTCATGTTCTCCTGCCCTGCACTGATCTAGCAGATCTCTCTGATTGGGAATAGCGCTTGCTCTCACCTCCTAGCAGTTAAAGAGGTTGTCCAGTTACAGGCAGATATTGAGAGACATATGTTATTGTTTGTATAATGAAAAGTTAGACAATTTTCCAATACACTTTCTGTATCAATCTCACAGTTTTTTGTTTTTTTTTGTTTTTTTTTTAGATTTCTGCTTGCTGTCATTCATTCTGCATAATACCGTTTGCATGGGTCGCTGCAGGGCATAATACCGTGTGCAGGGGTCGCTGCGGGGCATAATACCGTGTGCAGGGGTCGCTGCGGGGCATAACACCGTGTGCAGGGGTCGCTGCGGGTCATAACACCGTGTGCAGGGGTCACTGCGGGTCATAACACCGTGTGCAGGGGTCGCTGCGGGTCATAACACCGTGTGCAGGGGTCGCTGCGGGGCATAATAGCGTGTGCAGGGGGTGCTGCGGGGCATAATTCCGTGTGCAGGGGCCGTTGCGGGGCAAAATACCATGTAATACTGTGTGCAGGGGCCGCTGTGGGCCATAATACCGTGTAATACTGAATTTAAAAAAAAAAACACCTACTCATCTGTCCCTTGTGCTCCAATGTCTCCCACCGCGGTCTGATTCTGCTGCTCTGGTGTTTTCTTCTGGTGGAAGTCCCCACCGCACATGACCGCTGAGGTCACTGACACGGAATATCACAGTGCTGTGGGGAAGAAAACACCGGAGCTGCAGGACTGAAACGCGCTGGGATACACTGGAGCACCTTTCCCAGCCTCATATTAAAAAAGTGGTTGTCCTGAACAAACCCTTTAAGATGGCACTTGGGCTTTATTAAAGGGACTTTCCAGCTCATTTTTATTGATGTTCTATCCTTAGGACAGATTATCAATAAGAGATCAGTGGACCCCGCCTCTGATCAGTTAATAGGGGGCTATGGCGCCTGTTTATATCACACACTGTCTGTTTATAGTGACCGTGTGATGTCATTACAGCCTTGTCACATGGACGTGTATAGGATGAGGCTGTAGTTACATTACATGGCCGCTATGAGATGTATGACACTATGTAAACAGAGAAGCTGTCACGGCGCTTACACAAGTAGCACAGTTCATTTAAACAGCTGATCAGTGGGGGTCCTGGGTTTTTGAGCCCCACTGATTAGTTTGTTAATGACCTGGAAAACCTTTTAATTAGTTAACACCTGGGGCATTATTAAAAAGGGGCATTATTTATACAGGGTACACACGGACATTATTAATATAAAGATGCACTTGGGGGTATTATTCATTATGGGGGGTTATATCATATATTATATAATTGGGGGTAGCAGCAGGATGGGTGCGCAGGTGAGGACAATGTGGGTTGGATGCCTAGAAAAGTGAGGAGCCAAAGATGTCTCTGTTACAAACTTTACAGAGACAAGTCACAGCTGGAAGAAGTGGTCATGGCGGTCCAAAGGGAAGAGAAGGGAAATGTGAAGGATTAGTCAGAGACGTCACCTGTAAGTCACAAAATGTTACTGCACTGTATTCACCTAAATGATAGAGGATAAATACCTGAGTGATGGGGGTCTGTCTGCTGAGACCCCCACTGAGCCTGAGAATTGGGTTTTTTCCCCCACTGGGTTGGAATTCAGCCTGACCGCAGCCATATATATAGGTGTGACACTTGGTGGATGGACGAACGTGTGGCTATCATTCACTTCGATGGGAGTGCCGAAGATACCCGAAGTCCAGTACTCAGCTATCTGCGGGGCTCCTATTATAGAGAATGGGGGCCACGTGGGCTCGTCCATCCACCAAGCAGAAGATGTGTGAAGTTACTTTCATTGTTAATGCCGTGTTGTTGATCTGATACTGAAGTAATGCAGGAAGAAGAATTCTTAAAACTGTTTCATAAGTTTGTGTATGTTTATTGTACGACAATAACAGCATGTGACGCTAACAGCATGTAAATTCAATTTTATAAATTTATTTTTTTTTTTTGGTGGGGGGGGCGTCTTTCGATAGTCCGCCTCAGGCAGCAAAGAGGTTAGGTTCACCACTGCACATGACCATGGATAGATTTTTTTACCCACTGGAAGTAAGCAGAATGAATGTCGGCAAGCAGAGATCTAGAGAAACGCAAAGTATTCATACAGAAAAAATACTGGAAAATTGTAGAACTTTTCATTGAACAAACAATAACATTTTTCTGCAAGAGTTTGGACTAGGAAATCAATTGGCCAAGTCTTTGGCTTCCTGTCTAGGGATACATCTGGGCCTCCTGCCATTCTACGGTCTCTTCCATCTCTCAATGCTTTTATGATATCTATTCTGCTCCTCCCTGAGTCGGGAGGTCGGTGGGCAAAATAGTTTCTTATTTGACTGAGTTCCAGTTTCCACAGCAATCTGTCGAACATCTGGAGATACTGGAGGTGACTCTAAGTCTAGAGGAAATTTCCACAGCAGTTGCAGGCCTCGCTCCTGGCAAGGCGCTGACGCCTTACCCCATGAGGTGTATCAAAAGTATGGAGACAACTTGGGTGCTAGGCTACTTGATGCATTTAACTCTTTCTTTGGTTTCTGGTACTCTACCCCTGACTGTGTATGTGGCCTCAGTAATAGTTATCCTTAAGCCCAGAAAAGACCCACAGGAGTGTTGAACAGTGGTCAGCTGTCTCTCTCCTTGTGGTTGGCCAGGAGCATCTGCCAGGGTTACCCCTTGTCATCCACTTTGGTTGCTCTGGCAGTAGAGGCTCTGGCAGTCTGATTAAGATTGGCCCCTAATATTTGGGGCCTGATGAGAGTGAGTACTGTTTGGTTCTGCATGCCGATGACTTATATACTGTATATATATATTATACTTACTTATACTATCGTCCTCTTTGATGAGGGTGGCACATATTCAGGCCTATTCATCAATTGGGATACATCTATCCTGTACTCCTGAGAGGGCTAGGCTGATAATTTAGCCATCAGGAATCTCCCACATAGACATTACACTAACTTAAAATATCTGGGAATAGTGATTACTCCTGCACTCTCCAAATTCTACAAACAAAATGTCACCCCTCTTCTCTCCTGGGTAAAAAACAAAACAAATATCTGGTTTGGCCTCACCCTACTTCTTCATGTATTACTTATCCTTGCAGGTCATATATATCTGTCACAATAAAAAAAAATAAATTGTAAAAAGCAGGCAGCAGTCCGTAGTAAAGTGAAGTAAAAAGTGGGTTTATTGCCCCATGCAACGTTTCGGCTCTATAGTGAACCTGTCTCAAGCAACACAATAGTGATGGTATGCAAAAATAAATAGGGTGTGCAATATCAATCAATTAGAAGTGACAATCAAGCAATTAGATAAAAATTGATACATAATATATCATACATAGTGCATTATAATATATGTGAAAATACAAGTGCTATCATAAAAAACAAGTGTAGAAGATCAGGTGTGAACCTGAATAACAGAAACATCTATGATAATGAATAATAACCAGCAGGTGTATAGATATATAATATGTAAGTACCTGATACCATCCAGAAGCCTGTGTAACATAGTCCCCATGCCCTGTCAATGTGTAGTAACGTCTACTGCGCATATGTGAAAGTATAATGAAGTTGTATATGGCATTAAATAGTGCTTAATGTCTCATGCATGCACAATAGCCTCTAAAGATAGCGGGCGCCATCTTGGAAAAGGTAAAATAACTCAAACCAACGCTACATATTGTTAAAACATGAATAGACTCTCATAGCACTCTACAGTAAATTAGATGGATTACCTCAAATTATAAGAATATACAGTACAGACCAAAAGTTTGGACACACCTTCTCATTCCAAGAGTTTTCTGTATTTTCATGACTATAAAAATTGTAGATTCACACTGAAGGCATCAAAACTATGAATTAACACATGTGGAATTATATACTTAACAAAAAAGTGTGAAACAACTGAAAATATGTCTTATATTCTAGGTTCTTCAAAGTAGCCACCTTTTGCTTTGATTAATGCTTTGCACACTCTTGGCATTCTCTTGATGAGATTCAAGAGGTAGTCACCTGAAATGGTCTTCCAACAGTCTTGAAGGAGTTCCCAGAGATGCTTAGCACTTGTTGGCCCTTTTGCCTTCACTCTGCGGTCCAGCTCACCCCAAACCTTATCGATTGGGTTCAGATCTGGTGACTGTGGAGGCCAGGTCATCTGACGTAGCACCCCATCACTCTCCTTCTTTGTCAAATAGCCCTTACACAGTCTGGAGGTGTGTTTGGGGTCATTGTCCTGTTTAAAAATAAATGATGGTCCAACTAAACGCAAACCGGATGGAATAGCATGCCGCTGCAAGATGCTGTGGTAACCGTACTGGTTCAGTATTCCTTCAATTTTGAATAAATCCCCAACAGTGTCACCAGCAAAGCACCCCCATACCATCACACCTCCTCCTCCATGCTTCACGGTGGGAACCAGGTATGTAGAGTCCATTCCTTCACCTTTTCTGCGTCGCACAAAGACACGGTGGTTGGAACCAAAGATCTCAAATTTGGACTCATCAGACCAAAGCACAGATTTCCACAGGTCTAATGTCCATTCCTTGTGTTCTTTAGCTCAAACAAGTCTCTTCTGCTTGTTACCTGTCCTTAGCAGTGGTTTCCTAGCAGCTATTTTACCATGAAGGCCTGCTGCACACAGTCTCCTCTTAACAGTTGTTGTAGAGATGTGTCTGCTGCTAGAACTCTGTGTGGCATTGACCTGGTCTCTAATCTGAGCTGCTGTTAACCTGCGATTCCTGAGGCTGGTGACTCGGATGAACTTATCCTCCGCAGCAGAGGTGACTCTTGGTCTTCCTTTCCTGGGGTGGTCCTCACGTGAGCCAGTTTCTTTGTAGCGCTTGATGGTTTTGGCCACTGCACTTGGGGACACTTTCAAAGTTTTCCCAATTTTTCGGACTGACTGACCTTCATTTCTTAAAGTAATGATGGCCACTCTTTTTTCTTTACTTAGCTGCTTTTTACTTGCCATAATACAAATTCTAACACTCCATTCAGTAGGACTATCAGCTGTGTATCCACCTGACTTCTGAACTACACAACTGATGGTCCCAACCCCATTTATAAGGCAAGAAATCCCACTTATTAAACCTGACAGGGCACACCTGTGAAGTGAAAACCATTTCAGGTGACTACCTCTTGAAGCTCATTAAGAGAATGCCAAGAGTGTGCAAAGCAGTAAACCAAGCAAAAGGTGGCTACTTTGAAGAACCTAGAATATAAGACATATTTTCAGTTGTTTCACACTTTTTTAAGTATATAATTCCACATGTGTTAATTCATAGTTTTGATGCCTTCAGTGTGAATCTGCAATTTTTATAGTCATGGAAATACAGAAAACTCTTGGAATGAGAAGGTGTGTCCAAACTTTTGGTCTGTACTGTGTGTATATATATATATATATATATATAAACGAATAAATTGTTATAAGAAAATATTTGCTGATGACCAATACAATAAAACAAATACATTTCTTAGAATTGACAGCCAGATCTTTCTGAAAGCCATGATAATTGCACATGGTAATAAAGTATCTTGCATAAATGTAGAAGATGTTCAGCTAACATTACAGTATGACACCTTTGTAACACTTTACACAAAATGTAGTTAAATATTATCCTTACATGTAAATAGGCCTACAATATGCAGTTTTACAATTACTAAACTAGTAAGCCTGTTTAACTCCTTCTGAAACAACTGGAAGACTTTAGTTCTTTTATTATAAAATATATACACACGTGGACAAAATTGTTGGTACCCCTCGTTTAATGAAAGAAAAACCCACAATGGTCACAGAAATAACTTGAATCTGATAAAAGTAATTTGACAAACTACATGTTGACAAGCCACAAAGCTTCTGGGAGAATGTCCT
Organism: Leptodactylus fallax; assembly: GCA_947044405.1. Lineage (NCBI taxonomy): Eukaryota > Metazoa > Chordata > Amphibia > Anura > Leptodactylidae > Leptodactylus > Leptodactylus fallax. Next base: position 267,013 of record CAMRHE010000211.1, on the reverse strand, counting down.
ATGGACAGATGAGACAAAAATCGAAATTTTTGGCAAGGCACATCAGCTCTATGTTCACAGATGGAAAAATGAAGCATATCTTGAAAAAAACACTGTCCCTACTGTGAAACATGGAGGAGGCTCTGTGATGTTCTGGGGCTGCTTTACTGCATCTGGCACAGGTCTTGAATCTGTGCAGGGTACAATGAAATCTCAAGATTATCAAGAGATTCTAGAGAGAAATGTGCTGCCCAGTGTCAGAAAGCTTGGACTCAGTCACAGGTCATGGGTCTTGCAACAGGATAATGACCCAAAACGCAGAGCTAAAAACACCCAAGAATGGCTAAGAGGAAAACATTGTACTATTCTGAAGTGGCCTTCTATGAGCCCTGACCTAAATCCTATTGAGCATCTTTGGAAGGAGCTGAAACATGCCGTCTGGAAAAGGCACCCTTCAAACCCGAGACAACTGGAGCAGTTTGCTCATGAGAGTGATTGCCTCAAAAGGTTGTGCAACAAAATATTAAATTAAGAGTACCATCATTTCTGTCCAGGCCTGTTTCATGAGTTTTCTTTTTTAAAAAATTCTTTTGAAGCATGGTTGAAAAGCAATGTCTGACTTTCATTTGTTCATTTTCATAGAATTTTTATATATTTATTACTTTAGTCAGATTCAAGTTATTTCTGTGACCATTGTGGGTTTTTCTTTCATTAAACGAGGGGTACCAACAATTTTGTCCACGTGTGTACATACTAAGAAGCACTATGAAGAACATTACCTGAAGAAACCGTAAGGCCATGGCCACATGCTGCGCAAAATCTGCATTGTTTGTAGATCTTCTTACAAACCAGATTTTAATTCTGGCCCCTCTTTGAAGTTTATATCTTATGCTCCTCATACAGACAGGAGTTCATGTCATGAAAACCCCTATAATTGCTTCCTTTCAGTGTGTTCGGGCATTCCCATGTCCATTATTACTCTCTCTACACTACAAGTACAGAGACAGTGATGGAGAGTGAGGGGCTTTTGTATACCCACTCACTCAGTAAAGATACTTCCTTACTTACTTTCTCAGTCTATTGGTGCACCGCAACACACATGGGCAGTGTTGGACAGGGTGCTTAGGACCCACCAGTAAAATTAATTCTGGGGGTCCACTATACAACTACATGCGAAGATTATCTGACACTCATTTGAAGATTTCTAAAATGTCCCTAGCATAAATTTATTTTTCAGTGGTAGCCCTTGCCATTGCTTCTGTACTGGGTTCCTGTCAGTAGCCTACAGTTCAGCTCTTGTCTTTAAAATAGAGCCCTCTTAGCCTGGTGAGCCCGGAATATTTGATCACACAGCAGCAGACCTCAGACAGCAGAAACATGCTGCAAGATGGTTGGTGATTGGGACCCCTGCAGTGTGATTTAGAAGATTGGACCCAGGGACAAGGATACGTCTTTTTCTGAATCTGCACCAAGATGTCATCTCAACTGGCCAGTGTGTCTACAATATATAAAAATAAACTGGGTAATGTCTTAAATAATCTACCCAGTATATTACACTGATGCATAGTCTGGCTGAGATGATGTATCATTCATACAGTGGGGAAAAAAAGTATTTAGTCAGCCACCAATTATGCAAGTTCTCCCACTTAAAAAGATGAGAGAGGCCTGTAATTGTCATCATAGGTAGACCTCAACTATGAGAGACATAATGAGAAAACATATCTAGAAAATCACATTGGCTGATTTTTAAAGAATTTATTTGCAAATTATGGTGGAAAATAAGTATTTGGTCACCTACAAACAAGCAAAATTTCTGGCTATCACAGACCTGTAACTTCTTCTTTAAGAGGCTCCTCTGTCCTCCACTCATTACCTGTAGTAATGGTACCTGTTTGACATTGTTATCAGTATCAAAGACACCTGTCCACAACCTCAAACAGTCACACTCCAAACTCCACTATGGTGAAGACCAAAGAGCTGTGGAAGGACACAAGAAACAAAATTGTAGACCTGCACCAGGCTGGGAAGACTGAATCTGCAATAGGCAAGCAGCTTGGTGTGAAGAAATCAACTGTGGGAGCAATAATTAGAAAATGGAAGACATACAAGACCACTGATAATCTCCCTCGATCAGGGGCTCCACGCAAGATCTCACCCCGTGGGGTCAAAATAATCACAAGAACGGTGAGCAAAAATCCCAGAACCACACGGGGGGACCTAGTGAATGACCTGCAGAAAGCTGGGACTAACGTAACAAAGACTACCATCAGTAACACACTACGCCGCCAGGGACTCAGATCCTGCAGTGCCAGACGTGTCCCCCTGCTTAAGCCAGTACATATCTGGGCCCGTCTGAAGTTTGCTAGAGAGCATTTGGATGTTCCAGAAGAGTATTGGGAGAATGTCATATCGTCAGATGAAACCAAAGTAGAACTGTTTGGTAGAAACACAACTTGTCATGTTTAGAGGAGAGTGAATGCTGAGTTGCATCCAAAGAACACCATACCTACTGTGAAGCATGGGGGTGGCAACATCATGCTTTGGGGCTGTTTCTCTGCAAAGGGACCAGGATGACTGATCCGTGTACATGAAAGAATGAATGGGGTCATGTATCGTGAGATTTTGAGTGCAAACCTCCTTCCATCAGCAAGGGCATTGAAGATGAAACGTGGCTGGGTCTTTCAGCATGACAATGATCCCAAGCACACTGCCAGCGCAACGAAGGCGTGGCTTCGTAAGAAGCATTTCAAGGTCCTGGAGTGGCCTAGCCAGTCTCCAGATCTCAACCCCATAGAAAACCTTTGGAGGGAGTTGAAAGTCCGTGTTGCCTAGCGATGGCCCCAAAACATCACTGCTCTAGAGGAGGAATGAGCCAACATACCAGCAACAGTGTGTGCCAACCTTGTGAAGACTTACAGAAAACGTTTGACCTCTGTCATTGCCAACAAAGGATTTCCAACAAAGTATTGAGATGAACTTTTGTTATTGACCAAATACTTATTTTCCACCATAATTTGCAAATAAATTCTTAAAAAATCAGACAGTGTGATTTTCTAGATATGTTTTCTCATTTTGTCTCTCATAGTTGAGGTCTACCTATGATGACAATTACAGGCCTCTCTCATCTATTTAAGTGGGAGAACTTGCACAATTGGTGGCTGACTAAATACTTTTTTCCCCACTGTACCTAAGAGTTTGTCTGTCAGTTGTACACAATGGTGGGAGGCAATAATGTTATGATGCTATAAGTCTGTATCAGTAGCATAAACTGTTGGGCCCCAATGTAAAATCTGTACCAGGGTCCCCAACTATACTGCTTATAGTACTGGTCTCCTCATATTGGGAAGAGACTCCTTATGGGCCCTCCTAAGGTTCCTGAGCCCAGGTGCAATGGTAATCTCTGCACCGCTGTTAGTAGACTCAGAGATGGTCTGGGACTCTCAGACGTGATACACTAAAGCTCTTTTCACATTGCATTCAGGTGAAAACTTTCAGGTACGTGCCACAAACTTTTTTTTTTTTTTTTTTACTTTATAAAAAAAGTGCTTCAAACTGTGCTTTCCTATAGAGAAATAATATACCACGCAGTGTGCGTAATGAACAACATATGCCACTGTTTAGCATAAATTCGAGTTATATATTGGGGGATATTCCATACTGCACCAAAACTGCGCAAAACATGTGAATACAGACTAAAGTAATGTTATAAATTACACAGTCAAACTCTAGCCTAAATCAATTTTATGACATACTAAGTGACATAGTAGCAAAGGTTAGATTGAAATGAAATAACCAGATGACTCACTGGTAATCTACTGATCCTAACTGGTGATAATAAGTTACAATGACAATATAATTATTAACATAAAAGCACAAGAAAGAATGCCTCCCAGCTTCCTAGGGAAAGTATCCTTTAGAAAATCCTTTTCTCCCTTTTTTGAGATTAAGCAGTTGCAGCACTTCTTGTCCTTGTGTCATATGTAATTTATTATGTTCCATCGTATTATATGGTACTTAAGAGACCTTTACTTATTATGTGGTGAAAGGCCATTTCAGAACACTCACACTGTGCTGATGAGGGTTGGATGATGTACTGAAAATGCTTAGTGACATTTATAATATTTATTTCACTATTAACTGCTAGTGTATTCTAGTGAGTACCTAGTAATATCATGAGTTTATGCTAACTATCTGTGGTTAGAGGTATAGTGGCTTGTTTCTTTGTAATATGCTAAAACTGTTTCCCACCCACAGGTCTGACTGTTATGGACCGGTACATTTGAGGGGGTTGTTGAACTGATCTTTGGTGACTTTGTCTTTATTTATAATCATTTGTGTTAATTATTGATACACATATTGTAGCTTTTATTGAATTAAGTTTTAGATTTACGGTTCAGTGATTTAAAATTTTTGGAGTTAAAATACATTATATCATCCATCTTTGGATGATAAACCAATTCCAGCATTGTAAATGTTTGTTTGAGTAAGTATGAACCTAAACTCTGTAAGGCGATCTTTAGAAAGGCGCCCCGCTCCCCCCCCCCCCCAAAAAAATACCCGACTCAGCGATCTTTGGTTGCATGATGGGGCCGCCTCATTTGGTAATTAAAAAATCCCCTATACTGAAAAATACATTGTATAACCCCTTTTACTAGCCCACACAGTATAAAAAAAAAAAATATTCTTACACCTCTTTTTTATATTTTGTATGAAGCCGTATCTTTTTGGAGGGTAAGTTGTAGTTTTTATTTACCGGTATACCATTTTGAAGAGTGTCTGTTTTTTGTTTTTTTTTTTGACCTTTTTAATTCTTTTTTTCTGCTACAGTGTTCACCATATGGTATAAATAATAAATATTTGAATATTTTAACAGATCGGGCATTTTTATGACATGGTGATGTGTTTATTTTCATTTTTGTTTATTTATTTATTTTATATGTAAATTAGGGAAAGGGGGGATTTGAATTTTTATATTTTTTAATAGCCTTTTAAAACTTTTATTTTTTTTTTTTTTACTATTTCTTACAACTTTTTTTTTGTTATCATTAGATTTCTTATACCGTAGACGGCAATAATATAGTATTGCTCTATATGGGAAATTGTCTATTGCTCTATTGAGCCCTGCCACAGCCAGCACTTTATAGTAACATAGCACTGTCAGGCCTTCAGAAAAGTCAGCACTTCAGCACAGAATCGAGGCATTCCTTATACACTCTAGCAGTTCCAAGATACAGATGGTTCCCTACCCTAACTTTTTTGGTGCTGCTTCAATTTGTACTCCTATAGGCAAAAAGTAAGGTGCATTATATAGTCAAATGCCTTAAAGGAAATCTACCACCTCCCCAAGCATACTCAACTGCCTCTCACCATGTTACAGAGCACATTACAGTGATAAACAACATACCTTTCTTATGTATGTCACTTTTGTAGATTTGGAGAAAACAACTTTGAAGTCTTTTTCAAATGAGGCAGTTGTTGCATTGCAGTGTGCAAAGCAGTAATCAAAGCAAAAGGTGGCTACTTTGAAGAACCTAGAATATAAGACATATTTTCAGTTGTTTCACACTTTTTTGTTAAGTATATAATTCCACATGTGTTAATTCATAGTTTTGATGCCTTCGGTGTGAATCTACAATTTTTATAGTCATGAAAATACAGAAAACTCTTGGAATGAGAAAGTGTCCAAACTTTTGGTCTGTACTGTACGTACTGTATAAAGAATGTACTGAAGCAAGAAAATATGTCACTAATGTATATAAAGATATGTGAGACCACATAAAAACTGCAAGATGGCCACATATCAGTGTGAATACGTGCCTACATGTCACACCCTAAAGTTAGAAGATGGCCATATTACTATTCATTATTCATAGAATATAATCTCATATTTATAGACCCCAAGGTTCAATAGAGGGTGAAAAGGCAATCTAGAGTAACTAGTGTTGGAACAACAACCCTGATCATGGGCTAGTGTCCATACTAGAGGGGGGGACATTAGCACTCCGAATCCACGTTGTAGACTTGGGTGCTCTATATATGTTAACCCCACTTTTTAAAGTGATAATGACCCCAGAGAAACCTCTAATGGGTCAAGATAAAACAAAAGCAGTATGTGGAAATCACAACAACAACAAAAAAAACACACAACTTTAATGGGGTCTCCATCTATTAAAATAAGAGAAAAGCATGCGAAAGAGACATAACAAGATACGTGATAAAAAAATGTACATATACGCTGAGGGCATTAATAAAGGAATATACAGAATCACAAAAGTATGTAAAATGACATAAATCTGGATGTATTCAAGTAACAAGTATTCTTCCTTAGAGGTCATTCAATCCTACATATACTACGAGTGGTGAAGTTGTGATCAGTGAATAAAACGTCTCTAAAACGACGAAAAACATAGTTGAAGAGACAATGATATAAAACCATCAATTCTATTAATAATATACGGAGTGGGATACAAAGAGGAAGACCAAGGTAATTTATATGGGCAAGCCAACTAATCCAAAGTCATCTAAGTCAGACCCGAGGTAGAAAAATCCACATTGAGGCCTTTAGGTCGCAGCGTGTCTAATCTATAAATCCATTCAAGTTCCCTCAATTTAAGTTTTTTTGTGAGATCACCTCCCAGTCTCATTGGTGCCACATGATCAATAATAGCAAATTTTAGTTGTTTCTGTGTATGGTGTGCATCTGTAAAATGCTTAGATACCAGTAAATCTAATTTCTTTTTTTCTAATAGTATATCGGTGCTGATTGGTTCTTGTTTTGAAATCTAATGTGGTTTCACCGACAGAGTAATTTACATGGACATTGTAATACGTAGATGACATGATCGGAATTACAGGTCAAATGATGACGGATTTGATAGACTCTATTTGTAATCGGGTGTGTGAAGTGTGGACCTTTCAACATTAGGCCACAGTTCACACAACCAAGGCATGGGTAACAACCCAGTCTCTGTTTAGTAATATAAGTCTGTGTACTCTTTTTAAAAGAACCAATATCAGAGTGCACCAGTTTATCACGTAGGCTCTGAGCCCTACGATACAAAAACAATGGAGGAGCGCCAAATTCAGGGACATCCGAGATACAACGGCCTAACATGGGCCAGTGTTTACGTATAACAGCATTCACTTTTTTACTCTCCTCATTATATGTAGTTACAAATGGGATACGTGAAACTTTTATCCCTTTGTCACAATAACTGCGCTTATAGATATGGGTGATATAGAGTTACTTACATACACTAGGTGGAGAGGAAGGCACCAGGCCTATTTTGAAGGGGTCAGGCTGGGTTCATGCCAGCACTTGGTTTCCGATTAGGAATTCCGTCCCCGAATCGTTTGTAAAATGCGGAAAGAAAAGTCCTGCAAGCAGTTCCCAAATTACCATGGAATGGGAGGTGGGAAGCTGCTCCCTAGTTGTCGCATTTACCTCCCAGGCCCCCATGACTAGTGTCTCTACACCTTCCCATGCTAAGTGGCTTGAATGCATTCCTTCTTTGTCTGAGGAAGAGACAGGAGGCCTTGGAATCCCACACATTGGTATTTCCAGTGGCCACTAATAAACTTTCAGTTGTACATTATTCACCAGGCGTACTGCTCTCCTTTGCACTTCCATAGAGTGTGAATGATTCCTTTAGTGTCTTGCCCTAAATGTCAAGAAGATGTTGCAACTCCTGTGGTTTTGACACCCCACCTGCCCTAAGCTCTGTCTCTTTGAGTTGATGAAGGTTGGGGTAAATACGCCAATAAATTTGACCATATTTGAGCCAAGTGGTGTGCTCAGATATGTTCCCAAAAGACAAATATTTCTTTCTTCAATGTTTCTCCTAGTCACTCTGCAACAATCCTGACTGTGCCCTGTGGAAACCCTCTCATACTCTTTGCGTATAGGTTATTTTCTTCTATTCTGTGTGGACACGTCTTGAGCTTTAATTTATGCTATGCCCTGCTGAATTGTTTTATGTTGTATTAGTCACCTACCTATACGCAATGCGTTGCCTTTTCTGTTTTTGTGTTCTATTCGTGTTATACATGGTATACTTTGTTTAATGAAAATCTTGAAACAAACCAAGTAATAACAATAAATAGGACAAATACAGTCACAAAGTTGTCAGAGCATGCCAGAGACCTGGCTGGTGTGTGTCTGCTGAGGGACTGATCGGATGTGTTTTATTTACCTGGTGGTCCCATGCTACTCTCACAATTGCTTTAACTCATAAAAACAAATTGATAAGGGAATTGCTATATATGCAGTGCCCTCCTATACAACATGAAAGCAAACTCTTTTCTGTGACCACTGATTTAATTGGTGTACCTTTATTTTTTCTCTCTCTTGAAGGTTCTGTATATTGTTTATAAAGCTAATGGCTTCTTTTTATGGTTACTGTTTATAAAGGAAATAATTTCATTATTTTACAGAGATGAGAATATGGCTTCTGGCCTTGGCTAAACTTATATGTTTAGAAGCAAAATAAGTTGGCATTTACAAGTTATAACTGTAGCAAAATTACTACGCATGCTTGTTTAATAGGCTAAAATGTCAGTCTTGATTATGTAAACCTAATGAAATACACTAACATAAAGCTTCCCTTTGGGAGACTGCTAAAATCTCTTATTAATGTCATGCATATGACATACAAGAGCATTTTGATTATGTTGGTGGGCAACATGGTAAACTTCAGACACCTTGTTGACCCAAAACTGATGTTCCTAAGGGTAAGCGGAACATTTCTGACAAACATGTTGTTTGCATAATTTTACTTAAAGAGGATTCCTGAGAAAAAAAGAGCAGATCTTGGTCACCTGTTTAACCACCCACTGTTCCACCGCCACCATCAGCCTGTGTTTACTGAAGCAATTACATCCTATCTAATTATGGGAGTACACAAGGATTGGTGGGGACGACCAGTGATGTTAGTGGACCAGGCAAGTATAAGTTCTTATGTTATTTCATACCATCCCTCCAATTGGTCAAATTGTTTTCAACCTCTTGAATTGCCTAAAACAATTGCCTGTATGTAAATCTCCGAAGAATTTTTTTGACATGAACTCATTATAAATAAACTGACAAATTCAACTTTTCAAGTTCAAGCAGTAATTTGCTTTACTATTGCTTGTTTTGCTATGTTATGGACACAAGAGGGCAGTGCAGTTCAGTTAACTTGGCCTTAAGCATCTGACTACATCCTTCATAAAGCGCAGTGATCTGTCTTTTTTTTTCTTTTTTTATAATACACACAAACTCCGGGAAGCCAACTTAATTCCAATAGTTTTGAGTCTTTGCTTTCTTCCACCACAAGTAGTGAGGTAGAATCCTGATGTTTGTGCCCCAGTGATGTGTTAGTTTATAGAAGAGTCCTACTTGTTGTGGCTCAGTGTAATTGTAGAGTAATAACATTGCATTAAGTTTTAGCTCATGCTGTTAATACGTCTGACACACAGTTTAATGATGTTAAGCTACCTTGGAACATTTTCCCTTTGTAGTTGCCTTTTAAAATGTTGATATGACATTTACCACTATTATTATTATTCTCATCATCCAACATATAAATTGTATATGACTTACACATACAATTTATCTAGGCTTACTAATAAGCACACATATGGGTGAGCATAACAGATATTTACTTCTACAAATGGGAGAACATATTTTTATTGATTTATTATATATTTATTAGCTGATATATAGTAATGGTACTGCTGCTTTCATTATGACTTTTGTTGTTTTTTTTAAAATTATTATTATTTCCTCAAAGCTGACTGTAGCTTCCATTATTTTAGATTAGAACATACACACTACATTCCCTAGCTGAAGACTTTGGCACCATATCCTGTGGTTCTATCACCGCACACATTCCCTATGACCTGAGCCGGCTTATTTTATAATTGCAAGTGACTGAAGTATTCCAAGACAAAAGGTTGCATCAGTCTCCTTTATTTGGTGCAGCCGCATAATAACAACCTAAATATTATTTTTGGGTGTTTGAATGGAACAGCTAATAACTCGGGTGGGTGTGTCAAAGGAAGGCTGTATGACTTAGCATGTTTGACAAACATCCTAATGTTTTCCTACATAAGCGGTTCTGTGTATTCCAGTCCTTATCAGGGTGTGATATTAAATGATATTTTAGTGGGAGTTGTTCATTTGCACCTCATAGAATCATAAAAGCCCTTGTTACATTTCAATAGCTTTTCAGTGGCCCAACAGTAGATAACCCATTGTGTTCATGCTGCTAACCTTTTTACAAACGGATTACTTTAGTAGAGTCAACACTGTGTTAGATTGTTTTGTTTGCATGCATTATCTGCTAGGATAACCTAATGCATCTTTTACATTTGTGTCACTTTGTCACATTCATTATAGACTTTGGCCAGATTAGAGATATAAATGATCTTTCAAATGTGGAAGTATTCCTGTGGTTTATTTTGTTGCTGTTCAGAGGGACTTTTCTGCACGCTTGGGCCAGATTATATATTTGGATATAGGTCTGAGCTCTATAATTTTGGAAACAAGAAATTGTGTTTTTATCTTGGCAAAATAAATCTGGTCCCTTTTATTTTATTACCAGTTTTATGACTGGTACAAATGGAAACCCTATGCTCCTCAGACACTGGATAAATTAGATTCATTGATATTTTTTGACAATTGGCACAGCAGTTTTTGATAGGATCTGACATTTTCACTCTGATCTCAGCAAAATTTGCTGTTTATAAAGCAGTCTTTACATATGTGAGACAAAATACTTGCAAACTGACAGACGGTGTTTAACATAGGAAGCCTTGGCTGCAGGCCAGCTCATATATATATATATATATATATATATATATATATATATATATAGTAACATGTATATTTATATTACTATTATTACTCTTTAATAATGGCAAGATATTCATGTATATACTATTAACCCAGAAATGTCTGTGATTCAGTTCTGTCACATATTGCATCTAAGGAAGCTGTGGTAGACTGTAGTGTTATGAGAGGATGATTTCTCTTTTTTTTTGGTCTGGTGCAATATACTTGGTACACTCAATTAAAAATGTATACTTTTTATTAAAATAATATTATAGCCATGACTGGTAATATACAGAACCTCTATGCAATTCTAATACATTCATATGTATAAATGAACAGTTTCAAGTAATTTACCTTATTTACAAAAATCCCCACTAAATATCAAAAATCAATACAATAATCACTTAATGTAAATTCACCTTTATATAGAAGCAACCCCTCCTCACTGGTTGGCAAAGTTTGGAAAATGTTTGCCTGTGTGCATAACTAGTCATACTTTATACCTTAAACCGAAAGCCAGCCCTGCTACCCTGGGCTTTGACATATCAATATTTAATAACTACTTTGAAGACATAATAGCGGCGCAAGCATTGCCTGCATAGTACATACAGCGTAATCCATGCCCAGGAAGCACTGTGTCTTGTAGCCTGAGGTTCTAGAGAAGATCCAAATATTTTTTTTTTTCTTTTCTTTTTAGGAAATCATCATTACAGTTCTCTTTTCATCAAGATTTAACCCTGATCCTATAATTGACTCCTTTATCTGAAATGCACTATATTGCTAGAGGATATAAAGTGAAAATATTTTACAAGCTTACAGACCAGTTTTGTATTTTATTATATATATATATATATATATATATATATATATATATATATATAGTAAAATTAACGATTTAATGCTCTAAATGCACACAGACCTAAATTATTATTGTGTATTATATATATATTATATATCCTTTGTAATCTCTCTAGTTTCTGCTTTGCTGCTGAGCAGCTGTGTGGACATAAATTCTATTCTCTAAAGCCCCACGTTGCAGAAACACAGCATTTTTGCCTGCTGTAGAAGCGCTGCGGAAAAATACTGCCTTTTACAGTACCAGCAAAGTGAATGAGATTTCATTCATCTCATCCACTTATTGCGGGAAAAAAAAGAGATGCAGAAAAGCCGCATTTTCCAAATCTTGTGGGATTGCAAGCGTTTTCGCAATATATTTAATTAAGGAAGGAAAAATACAGCAAAAATTGAATGAAAAACACTAGGGAAAAAAATGTGCAACACATATTATTTATTTATTTTTATTTTTTTTTACAAATTTTCTTTAGCTGCGTTTCACTACATGGGGCCTTAGTCAAAGGGTGAGTCACGTGTGCTGCAGGTTTTCTTTTGCCTCTTCTGTTGAGGTTAATTCCATGTAATTTATCAACTTTAATACAAAAGGCAAAAAAGTAATATCATTGTGAGTTGTGTTAGAATTACAATACAGTGGTTGGTCTCTAATGAAAAATGAATGTCTGTCCAGCAACAAGAAATCCAAATCTGCAGTACTGGGACTAGACGTGAAAAGTTAGCAATATAACATGGCCTGGCCCTGGGAAAACTCACTTTCTAAGAATTCTAATATATTAATAGCATGCACTGGTCAGAAAGTCTTGCTAGTGTCGCAGTGAAATGTCCTAATTTAAAGTCACCAAAGTTACATATTTGAGTAGAAAGTTAAACTTTTTGGACTCTGATATCAAATGGTCTTTGAACAGCCAGTATTATTAGGACAGACTCAATGTAGATGAGGGTATCTGTATCATCCTGTATCGAGAGCTGAAACACTGTAGTGACAATACTGACCTCAGTAAAATCAGCTTTTAAGTGTTATTTTCTACCCTTTATCAGCTTTTTAGGGGGCTTTAGTTCAGTGTCTATTATTGTCTCCAAGACAAGTACACCCTACTCACATAGAAATCATCCAAGTACTCTCAAAGCTAGGATCATACACACTGCTGTACCTATTAAAAATGCAGCATGACAACAGTGTGAGTACTCTTTAGTGATATAGTGTGTATCCTCTCCTAAGGGACATTTTACATGCATCACAGGTTGTGAATCTAGACTTTAGTTCATGAACTATACATATAGAATGACAGGTTATACCTCTTAGAGACATTGAAGTGTACTTACCAATACAGAAGCGCCTGGATTTTAATTGTGATCTTGATTTAAAAGACATTATAAATGTAATCCAGGAAAAAAAAAAATATGACTTATATCTTATATAATTTATATACTATAAGTGCCGGGATGAGAGAATAGTGAAAAATGCCTGTGTTCTTTAGTTTACAGTCAGTGGTATGTGCTGTAAAGTTTGGAAGTGGCTTTCTGTGTTTGCATGTCTCCAAGTTGGGTCCTTTTAGGGAAATCATTTCGTTCATATTGGGTTCCTGTCATGAGGGCTTAGATAAAGAGCTTAGTCTAAAATCTCTTAAAGTTCAAGCGTCTGCCACTAGGGGCAATAAATAATTTCCTCATAGGCAATCACCTTCTGTATTGTGCTGCTTCCGAGCTGTTAATCTAATTTAAACCTCCCTGATGATTCATCGCTCCTCAATGGGATTTATACTTAGTATTAAATTCTCCCATGTCAGGAGCTCTCAAACATTCCAGCTGCCATTGCTGAATATATGTTCTCACAACGATTGGCATGTTTATTCTGAGGTCCTCTAAAGGAAGGGAGATGACACTGTATTCATATAAGGGCTTTACATACCGCGGATTGTAGCTGCGTGTACTACAGAGTGCTTATACTAGAACACGCTAATCATTCATAAAACTATAGCTAGAGAACACAAACAATTAAGACTGTCCTATAATATGAATTTGTTTTGTCCGGTGAGAAAGGCTATTTGAGACGTCTCCTCTTCAGAAATAAGCAGCACCTTCATTTAGATCTTATCCCCAGGAGGCTTTCTGTTGTTATAATTTACATTTCATTCTGCATAGTGATGTTGGAGCTCAGATGTCTTGTATGAAGATGATTTTGCATCATGCTAATGTAAAATCCTCCACGGTTGCTTCTCAACAAGAAATGTCAGATTACAATTCACCGCTATCACAATCTCATGACTTCCAGCATTAGATTGTGTAAATTCTAATTTATTCTAACAGTCGTCCAAAGAACATTTGTCTGACTTTGTGAAAGTGTATAATTGTTCTGCTGGCATATTGTAGTCACTGGCGACCTTACAGGCCAGCAATTCCATATACATAAGGCTCTCCATGTTCACAGCCAGCCTGCTTTATTCTCTGTGTGTAATATAGATGTTAGCTTGACAAGGACAGAATGTAGTGTTTTATTGTCACACATAGCCTTAGTGGAAGCTTCAGTATATTTTCCTTTTTAATTTGTGGTTGCTACTTTTTTACATTTTGTTTCTGTAATTGTGAGCTAGAATTATTAAAGTAAGTGTGTGTGTGTGTGTGTGTGTGTGTGTGTGTGTGTAGTATATGTGTGTGTGTGATATATATATATATATATATATATATATATATATATAAAATAAAGTTTGGCTTCAATTTAATTCTTAAAATTTCAGCTTTAAAAGGATCTGTGTCATTCAGTTGCTGGGGTAAAAAAGATGAGTAAAATTGTGGATTTTATAAAGTTAAACTTTCCTTTAGTTTCTATCACTTAAATTATTTCATAAATTGTGTACTTATACAATAATTATTTATTGACCACATATAATCTATATTATTAACTGTGTGTGCTTGCACAAATGAGAACAGACACTAGGGGGAATACCTTGTTAGGACTTGGATAATGTTTTTTTTTTTTTTTACATCTTTCGGCTTTCTTGACTTTCTTTAGTTATCAAGAGCAGTGTACAGCAAAACACTTCTTTTCTTACAAAAAGCAAACAAAGAGAGAGGTTGGTTTTATAGCAGAGAATAAGATAAAGTAAAAGTTCACAAGAAAGCATGTGATAATTTCTCCAGTCTTACTGAATCATTGGTGCCAACAGTATATGTTCAAAATAGTAAATTAGACAAATTGTGCTGTATTGTACCAAATTGCCTCTTCACTGAATACCAAGCACAGCACTGTACAGTGTTTATTATTGCAGCGCAGCCCCGTTCACATTAATGGAACTGTGCTGCAGCTGTATCATGTGACTGATGAACTTAATGTCATGCCTTTATTGTTGCACAGTGTCTTTCATTTAGCAGTAAAATGCAGTACTTTTTAACTTTGTAAATTATCGCTCGCGTTGGTGCACTAGAAACATGTTCACACCTGCTGGTGTACCATTTTCTTCTCTCCCAGCACCACCCCATTATTCAAAGATTCACATTCTCCATCTGGAGCCAAAATCACCTTCCAAAATCTTGTGCATGCGGCTATTAAGCTAAGCAAAGTTCACACTCATTATATTTTCCCTCTTGTTTGCCACAGCATTTAATACAGTATTGTGCTGGTGCTTCTTTCTGAAGGGGAGCATCTCCAGTAGTGGCTGTTTGGTGCGGGTAACTGGAGTTGGATTCCCATTGATTTACTATTGATGACCTCATCTTAAAAGGGGTTGTCTAGCCCCAAATTGATTCTTCATTCTCATGACCTACAAGATGGGTCATCAGTATGTGATCTGCAGGGGTCCGACACCTGGAAGCTGCACAGACCAGCTGCTTCACCAGCCACCAGGCGCTGGCACCTGCTAGTGGAGGCACAGCACATACAGCACCACTGCTATTCAGGTAATAGGAGTGGCGCAGCAGTTCCCTTTACTAGCTGCTTCTGGCTCCTGAAGGCTGCTGGAACAGCCGATCTGTGTGGGCTCCCGGTATCAGAACGATGCATGGGACCTGTAACATGTTATCAATCAATGGGTTTGACATGCACCTAATGGGTATGACCACTCTGTCTCTGGGTATGTCCACTACTTATTGTGAAATCAGACCTATTATGTACTATCATATAGTAGGAAGCTCCATTTAAGGTGATAATGCCCCCCCTAACCTACTAGACCCCTATGCAACTTCATAGCTTGCATATGTGATACTTCAAGTTTTGATCCAGTATAGGAAAACCTTAAACATATCATCATCAGAGAAAACATCTCCACTTTTCTTCTAGTTTGTTCCTGATATTATGTAAACAATTTCAATCCATAGGTGGCAAGCAGAGATCTTAAAAATGTTAAGGAGCTGAAACATAAAGTATATGAGAAAGTGGCAGAACTGTTCATTAAACTCTAAGTAAACAATGAGAAATAATATGGCATCAAATAACACACGTATTCCAACCTGCTCAGTTGTTCAGTTTAACAACTCTTGGGAACTTTAATAACCAGCATACTGGAATTTCTGCTCGCTAAACAAAGTGTATTTTCTGGTGTCTCTTTTTCGGTAATTAATTTGAAAATAGGAGACAAAAGGGAGATTCTAGAGTTCAATCGGTTTGTTAGCGGCGTATTGTTCGAATAAAAATGACATGGCATCAGGCCAGGCCTGCATAAAGGATGACTGTAACTGCATCCTCCTGAGCTCAAAAGAGTATCTTCCAAGAAATGTGAGTTGTAAGATGCGCAAGACAATTTACCTAATGTGAAGGTAAATCCCAGAGGCTGTGGCACATGATTTTGGGTCAGATGAACGACAATATGCCATTGTTTGGCTATATTTTCAATGCTCAACAATTTGCGTTCAGCTTTATTTGCTTCATTGCTTGTCACAGTGTTACAAAACCCTCTGGAAAGGGTGAGCGTTAAAAGCTCAGGGATATTAACCCGGGCATGTCCTGAAGATTCTCAAGAAACATTGAATTAGATAGGTATGCATGTTTAAGGACTGAGGAATAGTAATGATGATAGCACAACTAAATATAAAGTCTCAGTTATGCTACTCTGTTGCAGTGTTGTGTCACATATATGGCATATTGTGTATAGTAGTTTATTTGTTTTCCTAGGGTTTTGATGTGTAAACATTCTTTGTCACCCTTTTTGTGTTTTGCCCCTCTTTACTTTCTCTTGGGATTGTATGCTAGTGTTTGGCTTATTTGTAGAGCAGTAAATCATGTCCTACTTGTGTTCAGGTGATCCTTTGTGTTATATGTTCATTATATTTATAGTGATTATCATTTCAGTGTGATAAAATCTGTTTGTTTAACCAAGAACTTGAATTTACACATCTGTGTTTGCTTTCAGGCTTCCAAGTCAAACCTGGTTAGTTTACTAAGGCTTCTTGTAACTTGTGGTGGTGATAATGACCTTTGTGACTGCCTTTGCCTATTAGTCCTGCTTGTATGTAGGGGACAAGAGCTACACCGTTGTCTTCAGAATCCATGATTTGCTGAGTGCTTGTGCTTTTGTTTTCTTTATGTTTAATGAGAGCAGGAAGTAGAGACTAGTGGGGGACCCAGAAAGTGTCAGAATGGGAGCAGTGGGGGATCAGTGAGGTGAGCCTTTTTTTTTTTTACAGCATACTTAGCCTCTTCTAGATATTTTTATTGACCGTAAAACCCCTTTAATTGCAATCCTCCTGAATTTCATGTGCATGTTGTAGTTATATTGTCAGGTAATTACTACTTTTAGGGGTTTTGCAACGTTTCAGTCTTCAAATGCTTAGGAGGGCATTCCACCAACTATAAATCCATGAATGAATAGTAAATGTGAATAGAAACTTTGTAATATATCTTTATTAAAAATGTTTTCTTCACTCATTAGGCTGCTGTCCACCTCCTTCTCTTCATTCAGGTTGTTATCTCTAATAGCTTCTGCATTCCTCATCAGCCTCATATACAGAAGTCTAAGTCTATGGAGAGGGGAGGGGGAGGAAGAGGCTGTTAAATGATCTATTGTTTCATTCTGTGCAGTGGTAGAGTCTTATCTTGAAAGATATGGCAGTATCAGAAGAGCTCACTCATGGTATAGAGTTTAGCAGCTGCAGTTATTTGTGTTTCTTTTCCAACAGTATCTGACATCCCCTCCCCTCCCTTAGACTTCTGTGTAAAAAAAAAAAAAATAACTCGCTCAACCTGAAAAATTGAGAAAGAAACAGAAACATATTTCTTTAATAAGGTCGTTTTTTATATTCACATTTAGGGTATGTTCACATTGAGCAATTTGTAGCTGATTTTGCCTCAAAATCAGCTACATATTCTGCCTTAAATTAGTCTTCAATCATTCAGTGGGAGGCAGGAATCAAAATGAATGAGAGGTGGTAAAATACTGCCTGGCCGAGGCATAATTTGCTAATTTTAATAGAGAACAACAACATTTAGGGCACAGTTAGATGGGGGATATTTTACTTAGGTAAAAACGAATACATTTGATGTGAAAAAATAGTGAAAGACACTTATATTATATATTGTTTGCTTTGCAGAATACATTATGACATGATGTTATCTCAAAATGTTATTGAGTGTTATATGGCAAAAATGTACAGTACAGACCAAATGTTTGGACACACCTTCTCATTCCAAGAGTTTTCTGTATTTTCATGACTATAAAAATTGTAGATTCACACTGAAGGCATCAAAACTATGAATTAACACATGTGGAATTATATACTTAACAAAAAATGTGAAACAACTGAAAATATGTCTTACATTCTAGGTTCTTCAAAGAAGCTACCTTTTGCTTTGATTACTGCTTTGCACACTTTTGGCATTCTCTTAATGAGCTTCAAGAGGTAGTCACCTGAAATGGTTTTCACTTCACAGGTGTGCCCTGTCAGGTTTAATAAGTGGGATTTCTTGCCTTATAAATGGGGTTGGGACCATCAGTTGTGTTGTTCAGAAGTCAGGTGGATACACAGCTGATAGTCCTACTGAATGGAGTGTTAGAATTTGTATTATGGCAAGAAAAAAGCAGCTAAGTAAAGAAAAACGAGTGGCCATCATTACTTTAAGAAATGAAGATCAGTCAGTCCGAAAAATTGGGAAAACTTTGAAAGTGTCCCCAAGTGCAGTGGTCAAAACCATCAAGCGCTACAAAGAAACTGGCTCCCATGAGGACCGCCCCAGGAAAGGAAGACCAAGAGTCACCTCTGCTGCGGAGGATAAGTTCATCCGAGTAACCAGCCTCAGAATCACAGGTTAACAGCAGCTCAGATTAGAGACCAGGTCAATGCCACACAGAGTTCTAGCAGCAGACACATCTCTACAACAACTGTTAAGAGGAGACTGTGTGCAGCAGGCCTTCATGGTAAAATAGCTGCTAGGAAACCACTGCTAAGGACAGGCAACAAGCAGAAGAGACTTGTTTGGGCTAAAGAACACAAGGAAAGGACATCAGACCTGTGAAAATCTGTGCTTTGGTCTGATGAGTCCAAATTTGAGATCTTTGGTTCCAACCACCGTGTCTTTGTGCGCCGCAGAAAAGGTGAACGAATGGGCTCTACATGCCTGGTTCCCACCGTGAAGCATGGAGGAGGAGGTGTGATGGTGTGGGGATGCTTTGCTGGTGAGACTGTTGGGGATTTATTCAAAATTGAAGGAATACTGAACCAGCATGGTTACCACAGCATCTTGCAGCGGCATGCTATTCCATCCGGTTTGCGTTTAGTTGGACCATCATTTATTTTTCAACAGGACAATGACCCCAAACACACCTCCAGACTGTGTAAGGGCTATTTGACCAAGAAGGAGAGTGATGGGGTGCTACGCCAGGTGACCTGGCCTCCACAGTCACCAGACCTGAACCCAATCGAGATGGTTTGGGGTGAGCTGGATTGCAGAGTGAAGGCAAAAGGGCCAACAAGTGCTAAACATCTCTGGAACCTCCTTCAAGACTGTTGGAAGACCATTTCAGGTGACTACCTCTTGGAGCTCATCAAGAGAATGCCAAGAGTGTGCAATTCAGTAATCAAAGCAAAAGGTGGCTACTTTGAAGAACCTAGAATATAAGACATATTTTCAGTTGTTTCACATTTTCTGTTAAGTATATAATTCCACATATGTTAATTCATAGTTTTGATGCCTTCAGTGTGAATCTACAATTTTTATAGTCATGAAAATACAGAAAACTCTTGGAATGAGAAGGTGTGTCCAAACTTTTGGTCTGTACTGTATGCACAAAAAAACTTGTGCCATATTCGGTCTTTTGTTTCATAAATTCGTTCTTTTGTTTCATAAAGAACCACACCCATTCTGGTTCACATTTTTCAAAAGTGTCAAGCCAGTCTATTTTTCTGTTCTTTCTGCACGCTGTTCATAAATGTGTCATAAAGGCCGTGCACCATAAATTTTGGCGGAAATGTAGACTGGAAAATGTCAGACATTGTGTACATGAGATTTAGAAAATCTCATTGACATAAATGGTACTGTATTACCTTGTGGATTTTCTGCAGGTAATCCACAGTCTGTGCATGTAGTCTACTGACACCTATTAATTGTCTGTGACCACTTTGCACTTTGATTTTTTTAAATTGTTCAAAAAGAAAAAAAAATCCTACAGAATAGATAAGTAGAATGTAAACTCTTTCAAGCAGGACTCTCACTCCTATTGTTTGATACGTTAATTCACATTGTAAGGTCAAATAACCATATACTCTGTGATTTAAGTGCTGTGGAATATGTTGGCACTGTATAAATAAAGATGATTATTATTATTATTATTATTACAGAATAAGCCCAGTTTCAGACATCTATATTTTAATGTCCACCTAGACGGAGCTGAATTTAGGTCAGATTAAATTTCTAAATTCGGCCATCTTTAAGCCCTCTGATACTAGCCTAAGTCTACACTGGAACCAAACACAACAGAAAACAAACTTCACAAGCTCAACATACTTGAGACAACAGTGCAAAGTAAGCCTCGACTTTATTGGGTATAGAAAGCACAGGTGTGGTACAATGTCATATATTTTCATACCTGGATCAAAAGATTTTAACAAATTGACTGCAAATGACTGAAAGCACCTGCAAGAGTAAAAATGGATAGTGAGCACCTGAACACATTTCAGTTCACGCAATTAAAGTATTGTACAGCATGAGCATGGAAAGAATAATACACTCTGTGGTTTGATGTCTTTTATTAAGGAACAAAAGATTTTCGAGTTATTCACTTCAGGTTTAGCCTCGCCATTGTGTAGCAAGGGAGGTTTAATGAATCATTGTTTAACTTAGATAGTGAAAAGTATTTGAGCATTAAATAGTCTTGGATGTGTACATAGCACGTCTTTCACAGGTCTTGTATTTAACAGTGATTAATTGGCATTCAGTGCTTATTTAATTACTTGCTCAGAAATCTAAGAACAGTGTGTATTCTGATAAAGATATTTCATGTTATAGGATACTCATATCTGTGGGGAATGTGTGGCTTACACTGGGATATTGCACAGAATTGTGACATTTGGCTGTCACACTGGGATTCTTGAGGTTTGTGAAAAGTATTATAATAGTACTGGATCTAAAAGTAACATTTATACAAATGAGAAACCACAGCACGCCCGAATATTGGATGCAAATAAGAAAGTAAAGTAAGTAATATCCAGAACATGTTAAGCTAAAGGCAGCACTCTTTAGGGTGCAGTGACAATTACACTAAGGTATAATGGCTGAAAAAAGATTACAAGCTTACACTCTTCAAGGAAAGGGGTGATACATTTGTAAAAGAGGTATCCAATCCAGCATCAGCAAACTAGATTAAATTACTATTTAAAGGGGGCATTTCACCATCTCCACCAACACCAACTCTTTCCATCATTTAGTAGACCCTGCTGATTCCAGTGCAGTTAGAATTTTTTCCATAGCTATGGGTGCATCCTACCTTTCTGCTGACTAAGGCAAAAAGTAGAATTGGCAAGGCGGTAAAACGAGATGGTGATAAAGGCAGTTTTTTCTTTGACGCTATCCGTTAGGGGTACCTGCCAGTATCCCTTAGTGAGATCAAGTGTAGTGAAGTACCAGGCCCCTCCCAGTCTCTCAATAAGTTCGTCTACCCTTGGCATGGGGTAGGCATCAAATTTAGACACCTCATTCAGTTTCCTGAAATCTTTGTAGAAACGCAACGTCCCATCTGGTTTGGGAACTAGGACAATGGGACTGGCCCATTCACTTTTGGACTCCTCAATGACACGTAATTTTAACATTTTCTGCACTTCCTCCAAAATGGCTTGTCGACGAGCCTCGGGGACCCGGTACGGTCTTGACCGTACTTTCACCTGGGGCTCGGTAACAATATCATGTTTGATTATGGACGTACACCCAGGTAGCTCGGAGAACACGTTTGTATTCCTTGCTACAAACTCTCTGGATTCTTGCTGTTGGCTTTTCGTGAGGGACTCTGCTATTGTTACCCCTACTGCTTCCTCTTTAGTCGTAACCGCAGCCTGTGGGGATAGTACACGAGGCAGTTTAGCCGGAGATCTTTCCGTAAGCAGACTCTCTCGGTCTTTCTAGGCCTTTAACAGGTTTACATGATAAATCTGCTCTGGTTTTCTCCTACCGGGCTGACGAACCTTGTTGTTCACTTCCCCTATTTTCTCCATCACCTCATAGGGTCCTTGTCATTTGGCAAGGAACCTACTCTTCACTGTGGGAATAGTACGAGTACTCGGTCACCATGTTTAAAGGTCCTTACCTGCGCCGACCTATTGTAAACCAGGCTTTGAGCTTTTTGGGTCTCCTCCAGATGCTCTCTAACTATGGGCATAACGTCCTCCATCCTGTCCTGCATACCAGCGATGTGTTCAATAACTCTTTTGTGGGAGGTGAGCTCTTGCTCCCATGTTTCTCTGGCAATGTCCAACAGACCCCTAGGATGTCTGCCGTAGACCAACTCAAAAGGGGAAAACCCAGTGGAAGCTTGTGGTACCTCACGGATGGCAAACATCAAATACGGTAACAAAACATCCCAGTCCTTTCCATCCTTGTTTACCACCTTTTTAACATACTTTTTAGGGTTTTGTTAAACCGTTCAACTAACCCGTCTGTCTAGGGGTGGTAAACAGATGTATGTAACTGTTTGATATTAAAGAGTTTACATAGTTCCCTGGTGACTTTAGACATGAACGGGTTACCCTGATCCGTGAGGATCTCCTTGGGTAGACCCACTCGGCAAAACATGGCGAACAACTCTTTAGCAATCAACTTCGCCGACGTGTGCCATAGTGGGATGCCTTCAGGATATCTGGTAGCATAGTCCATGACTACCAAAATATGCTGATGCCCCTGAGCGGACTTAACTAAAGGACCTACCAAGTCCATGGCAATCCTTTCAAACGGCACCTCAATAATGGGCAGAGGTACCAGGGGACTACGAAAATGTGCCATGGGGGCATGCAACTGACACTCCAGACATGTTTCACAAAACACTTTAACCTCATGATATACCCCTGGCCAATAAAAATGCTGCAATATGCGGTCCAGGGTTTTTGTGGCACCAAGGTGTCCCCGTAGAACATGTTTATGTGCTAATTCCAGCACCGTCGGGCACCAATAACTGCTCTAAGGTTTCACCTCGCACCTTGTCAACTCGGTATAACAGCTCCTGGTTGACAGCCATGCGGGGAAATACCTCATCAGCGCCTGGGCGCTGTGACACACCATTGATAACAATAACATTTTCCCAGGCCCTTAGCAGAGTGTGGTCCTGGAGTTGTGCAGATCCAAAATTATCACGGGACACCTCCAAATCTGACATTTGAGGTTCGGTGCTAGCCGCCTCAGCTTCGCTTGCCATTACCTCTAGGGGAAACACAGAGCTACCATTTCCTCCTAGCATGGTCACCCCTACGGCAGGAACCCTAGAGTCCAGGTCATTGGGTTTAGGCTCGAGGACCTGACCAGACAATACCTGTGATATTCTTGGAGGTGAGTTCTCTGACCCTTGTTTTCCCCGCCATAGAGTCCAAAACAGGGGAAAGTCCCGTCCCAGAATGAGGTCATGGAGTAAGTACCTGACAACCCCTTCCTCATGTCGGCTCTCTCCACAGCGGGTCTGGATGGTGACAATCACAGTCGGGTAGTCCCTTACATCTCCATGTATGCACAAGACCCTGATGGTGCGTTCGGTGACAGTAACGAGGTCGACACAGGACTCATTAACGAGGGTCACCTGACTGCCAGAGTCCAGTAGTGCCTCCTCCACTGGGCACCCAGCCACTTGGCATAGGTGGCGCCCATCAGCAGTGTCCGGGGTGGTGGCAGCATAGGCTTGGGCAGCTTAGAGGGACACCCTCTGACCCAGGCTGCAGTCCATGGGTTCCAAGGCACTGGGACAATTAGCCGCAATATGGCCCGGCTCGAGGCAATCCCAGCAACCGACAGTCTCTCCTCCTCCCCTAGGTCACTATCTTATCCTGGGGAGCTCGAGGAATGTTGATCCTCTGGGCCTTGGAGACTTGCGGGATCTGGGGGGGCTCCTTCCTGAGGGACTGTGTAGCCCAGTAGCGATCCACCAATCCCACCAATGCATTGGCGTTAGTTGGGTCTCCATGCCCCACCCACTGCTGGATCTTACCCGGTAAAGCCCTCAGGTACCGGTCTACGACGACCCGCTCCACCATCTGGGCTGGGGTCAAGGTCTCTGGCTGTCGCCACTTACGGACAAGTTGTACAAGGTGGTGCATTTGTGACCTTGGTGGTAACGCCTCCTGGTATTCCCAACTGCGGACTTTTTGAGCCCGAACGTTCTGGTCCACACCCAGCCGGGCCAGGATCTCCGCCTTGACCCGCTGGTAGTCGCATGCATCCTGTTCACTCAGGTCAAAATAGGCTTGCTGGGGCTCGGCAACTAAAAAAGGTGGCAACACCTCGGCCCAGAGGTGTCGTGGAAGCCTCTCATGGTTGGCCACTCTTTCAAACCCAGTCAGATAGGCCTCTATGTCGTCCTCTGCTGTCATCTTGGTCAACGCTTTACAAACCTCTTTCCTGACGTCCCGCTCTGGCTTTGGTGGGTCAGCCTTTTGCTGAGCAGCCAGCAACATTGACATTTGCTTGGCCAAGAGTCGGTTGGTCTCTTGTTGCGCTGCATTGGCCTGTACCAGCTGCTTCACAACCTCCTCCATGGCTGTGGCTCTCTATTTCAGCGCCGTCAGCTACCAGGACACGCAGCCCGTGTATGTCTCACTGCACTTATGCCCACATCCTAAGCACCATATGTGGGGAACCGCTCAGGTAGATGCTTGGTAGCAGTGCAGGAAACAGGGACACAGAGACTGGATCACACTCAAGTTTGGTGTTTATTCACTTGGTACATAAACAGTTTGCCTTTACAAAGACATGAACAGAAAACAACAACAAAAAAAAATCCCTTCTCGGCTGAGAACTAACTAATACAGAAACAGACCCTATCTATACAGGAGTCTGACTGCCAGACTCTTGCTCTGGTTACTTCAAGCGGGTGGCACAGAATTACCTTGATGCAGGTTCAGATACACAGGTCACTTTTTCCCCAGTGTAGTGCCACACCTCCTAGTTCTGACACACAGCCTATATCAGGCCTTAATTAGTCACGTGACCTCCCTGCTGTGGGCTTCTACCACACACCCTTTAACTGCCTGGCAGGAAGATACCTGTTCTCCCAAACCACACCCTTCACTTTCTCTAAACACACACCCACACACACACACACACACACACACACACACACACACACACACACACACTACATTATACATATTAGACATACATGTATGTACATATATTACACATACATAAGTATATACACCCGTAGTATACTCGTGTATATTACTAAACATGCATATTGTACACATACACACTCATTGTTTCAGCAGAGTGACTTCAGCAGGGTGACTTCAGAGGTGTACATGCCCCCCCTTCTTATCTGCTCAGATAGCTGAATCTATTATGTTATGTGAAGAGGATTGTGGGGAGCATGGGGTGAGGGAGAGTTTACAAAGTAAGCAGTATTTCTTGTTGGTGCTGATCAGTAAAGGGTACATCAGCTAGCAGTTTTTAGCTGCAGTGCTACCTTTCTGAGGTTTAGCAAACTGCTGCCTGAGGCAACAAGCTCATCTGGCCTCATGGCTGATGGGGCCCTGTCTGTAGCCAGTACTGTTCCAGAGCAATCCTTGCTGCTACTTTCATCATACAGTATGCTAATTAGGCTCTCTCCTGTCAGGTGGGCGGTCCTGAGCTGAAGCAGACAACTCAGGACTGCTCACCTCACATTGAGCCAAATTATTGTGCCTTATGAATGCTGAAACTAAAAGAAATGCTCAGGAACTGTGGGTGCTATAGAGAGAATTCCAACTGTATTATAGTCAGAGAGCAATGTCTTCATCAAATTGAAGGGACATTCCAACTTCAGTAAATGATAATTTTATAAAATGGAAAGATATTACTTTTTCAGTATACTTGCTCTTTCAATTTAATATCACGTTCAAGATCCCTTCTTGAAAACTTTCACTGTTTATTTCCATTGAATAATAGCCTATCCTAGTCATGTGATAATTACAGAGACAAAGTTCAGGTACTATACCTTTACAGAGCCGAGCAGATCTTTTAAACCGTCTTTGCTTTGTTATTTTTCTATTTTAGCCATTTTCCCCCTCTAAAGGCTAATCCCCATTTCTCCTTGAGCTGGTGTAGAAGAGTACTGACCTATACAGGTCAGTACTGATGTAAAGTACTGACGTGTATCGATTGTGAATAAAGCACTTGGGGTGAGAAAGAGCTTCTAAAGGTATAGATATAGTTGTAATTTGATATTTGTATGAGTTTGCAGTTCATCTTGAGAGAGCTATGGAGGTATTTCAAAATGAAGGTCAGTTTAGGAGGGGGAAGGGGATGAACCGAGCCCTATTGATGCGACTTTTTAAGGCATAAGATTTACTGTAAATGCCTGATAAGTGAAGCTCGAAACTCTGAGACCCCTTCCTTACGGGAGAACAATGGTTTCATGACTTCCATGCTGCCAATCAGTAATAGCATTCAGGTTGGTGGAGGCGGGGTTTTTTTTTTAGACTTTTACTTGTTAATTTATTATATCCTTCAAATAATAAAACCAGTTTACAACATTTAGTTGATTGCAAATTATTATCCTTATTGTGACACATTTAACTATAGCCACCTTCCATTTTAAAGCTCGAAAATATGGCCATAAATAGGAACTTGTGTGTGTGTTGTTCACATCCGTAACACATACTTGGAAGCCATGAAAGCTGAAAATTGCAATGACATTTTAAGATTTAGGCTGGCCATACATTTTCAGTAGCTGTGGTGTGGACTAATCGTGCATGAGTTTCAGTAGAGAGAAGACTAAGTCACTACCAGACACCTCTGATGGTAGTGTATCTCCTAAGACTCGGGTGGCGTGTCACATCCAGAAATATCCATAATTTTGTGATATTTGTAGCTCTAGTAAAAAAAAAGAGTTATATTTTTGATATACTGTATGTATTTATATTCTATGTATTTCTGGCCCATCACAAAGTATATGACCCCCTTTTTTGGCCAGTCACACAGTATATAACCCCCTTTTTTTAGCCCCCACACGGTGACCCCATTTTTTGCCCCCCACAGTATATGAACCCCTTTTATTTACCTCCCTCACACAGCATATGATCCCCCTATTTATGGCCCTCACACAGTTTATGACACATTTTATACCCCCCAACAGTATATCTCCACCCCCACATAGACAAGTGGCCTATAATTTTTACTCACCTGTCCATGCTCCAGACCTGCACACCCTCTGCTGCCGCCTCCAGGGTTCACTGTTGACGTTGAAGAAGGCCGGGATGCTGTACATAGCGTCCCGGCCGCCTTCAGCATCATGATGTCAGTGTAGCGCCGCCTAGAAGAGGCAGCGGAGGGTGGCCAGGACAGGAACGTGGACAATTGCGTATAAGTATCGATAGCTGCTTATTGCAATACGTAGCTGCCGATGCGTGTCACCCAAAATGTCTTGGCGTGTCAAATGTGACACGTGTGTCAAATGTGACACGTGTGTCATAGGTTCGCCATCACTGTCCTAAGAGAACAAAAGATTCCACATGCTTGATCTTTTTCATCTGTTTTTGTTTTTTTTTTCCCCCTGATCACTGGAAATTAGTTTGAAATTAATTTTTAAAAAAGGTGGGGGTTTTGGGGTTTTTTTTTTTTTAGTTTTTTGTTTTAAATCTTCAGATAACTTTGTGTTCTGTGGTGGAATAATATTTAAATGATGTTTTAATCATATAGGTTATCTGTAAATATATTGTTGTCTTACGTTACATGTATAATGTCAGATGCTTACTTGTACCTAGTAAAATGCTGGTATTGTACAATATGAATCCGAGTCTTTGGAGTGCTGCAGGAAGTTTGGGCATTTGCTTGATGCTCATTTCACCCGTGCAAGTTGTTTGTCTTTGCACTAGGGGAGTTGGAATTGTTAACATTGCTTTTGATCTTCTGCTTATCAGAAGATGAAGAATATCTGGAATGCAATTTTATTCAGAGGCTAATGTTCATTTGAATATAGCTTAAATGCTCTAAAGGCCTAATCACATCTCAGTTTTTCTTTTAAAATGAATCTTCTCCTCCCCGCGGGTATCCTTTTTAATCCCAGTACATTTCTGATAGGTACAACTGTAAATTACATTCTGAAGGTTTAAGCTCCATCCTTAAGTTTGTGGCATTCAATTAGCAATTCCACTACCCTGAAGAAATATCACGATCCGCCACTTGATTTTTATTAAACTTATCTCATTCTAGTAAAGTCGTCTTTTTTTTTTTCTTTTTTTTTTTACCTGGGACATGTACTTGAAATGAAACAAATCTGTAGCTGTAATTCAGCTTAGTCATATAGCTTATTCTAAGTATTGGCAAGTCCGTGTCTATATTTTGTAGGAAAGACCCCATCAGTTTATTAATTTCAAGCCTTAAATTGTATAAATTGCCATATAATAGGAAACCTATGTTAGTAAGGAAAAGACTTATAATAATAATAATAGTAGTAATTATTATTATTATTTTATTTATATAGCCCCAATATATTCTGCAGCAAATTACAAATCATATGGTACATGAACAGACAATATTTGACATTACAGTGTGACAAAGAATTAGCGTATCAAACAATAGGAGTTAGGGTTCTGCTTGCAAGAGCTTACTTTCTAGGGGGAATTAGGGGGGACACAAAAAGTATGAGGGTTTGTTTGGTACAATGGTCCAGCCATCTTTTAATAAATAAGGTGTGGGGGAGGTAGCTCGGTAGCAGCCTAGGTACAGACCCAAACAGTCAGACACAGTGACACGAAAACTTAGGTGCAACACGTTTATTAAAAAAAATGACAAAAAATAAATAAACCTTCACTTCAGGAAAACAGGCAAAACAATATCAGCCTTAACTTTAGGCACAAAAATAAACTCCTGCTCGTCTGAGCGGCTACCTAAACAAAATAACACTTACTAACCTGTGTGGCTTTCTGCCAGCCACACCAGCAAACAGTTTGGCACCGTAACAGAGTCTTTAGGAGATCAGGACAGATCCAGACGCCTGCTCTCACTCCCCAGGATCTGCCCTCAAGTGCAGGCTCTGCAGGCCTATATGGGCAAGTAATGAGCCTCAAGACCCGCACCTGAGCTGGGGCTTACTCAAAACCCGCCCTGGACCAGCCATATGACAAAACCCGGGGGCTGACATACCGTGACTCCAGCACTTGCCCTGTCACCTTCTCACAAAGGTCATATAACTGAAGATGTATGAGCCCGTCACCAGCTGGTATCTATGAATATACAGATACTAAGTGCATGGAGTGCTGAACAACTTCTAGATAAAGAGGTCAGGCTTTGAGGAATAGATTAAGATAAGAAATGTTAGCTTATTGTGAGGAGGTATAGAACAATTTGATCAGGTCACGTGATAAGTCTGCCTAAACAAATGTGATTTTAGGGCATGCTTGAAGCTGCCGTAGTTGGGTGTTAATCTGATTGTCCGGGGTAGAGCATTCCAGCACATCGGTGCAGCTCAAGAAAAGTCTTGGAGATGGGAGTGGGATATTTGGATAACAGAGGACGGTTAGGGTGGTAGACAGTGATGAGGGAAGAGATGTAGGGAGGTGCAGCGCTATGGATGGATTTATGAGTGTGTGTGTTAATTTTATATTGTATTCTGTGGTGGCCAAGCTTTCTGTGGGAAGGAGCAACATATAAAGAAAACCACAGCTAGACTCCCAAAAGGTGCTGTTAACACCACTGCACATGAAATTTGGTAACTATCAAGTACCTTGAAGACTTTATTCCTTTAGCTGTCTAAGGCAAAGGCCAAATCATTTGTCTTCATTGGATCAGAGTTGAAGAAGATTCTGAAGCTCGCAGGTATGGAGAAAGTAGGTTGGAACAGTTTTGTTGCTGTGGTTTGGTACCTCCTTGGAAATCACAAGATAGAAAACTTTATGGAGCTAATGAAGACCGAAGCTCTATGTCACAATGTGCTGTCAGGTTCCTCAAATTCTATTTTCTTGGTGCTCAGTTTGATAAATTCAAAGAGAACATGGGAGCATGGCGAGTGGCACTAACAGAATATACTTCGAGTTTGAACACCGCTACCACAGACAGTACAATGAGAATATCATTTGGCTGCATTTGGGGAATTATTGTGAAATAACTTTTATATAAACTTTAGTATACACACTGTGTATGTATAATTTTTGATTCATATGTTGCTTTTTTCTAATTATAAATGAAAAGATGCAGATAGGCTAGTTTTACATTTCAAAATATTGCTATTCTGGTAACAAATACCACTTACTAAGAAGAAACAAATACTGTTTCACACCATGCTATATAATAACATAATAGTGGCTTATTACATTTGGTTCGAACTGTTTATTAAAATTGTCTGTAGAATTTGAGTAAGTTGTATTGAAAAATTTTTTAATATGTTCCATTATGTCATCAACTAGAAATGTAAGCTCATGTTATGTTTTCTTACCTATTGGTTAAGGAGTATTTGTAATTTTGAACCTGGCCTACTGAAATATGTGGTTGGCCAGAATGGCACAGATTCTAGCAATGTAATCATTATCACTGGACTCACTTTCACTCCCACAAAGTAAAGTTGTTTCCACACGATTGTGTGCTAACCAGCTGCTGTGAATGAACTGCACGGGCGGCGCATGGGGGACACACGGATGTTACCGTGCACTGGCCATGCTTCCATGGCCCTTTTCATTCAATGAATAGGAGCCGCAGAAGCAGGGCCGCAAAATCAGACCGGAATAGAACCTGTTTCGTATTTTGCAGCCCAGACTGTCAGCTCGCACACGTGACCGTGTCATTCACATTCATGTGTATGGGCCCATAGAAATGAATGGGTCAGTGTGCTATCCGGGAAAAAACAGGATAGCACACTGACCAGTCATACAGTCGTCTGCAATGGGTTCTTAGTCCCTACATGGCCAGTGCTCTGTATAGTAGTGAAGCCTCAAGAAGTCATTGTTTGTCTGAGTTTAGTAGTCCAGGGTGCTCTACAGTACATAATATTGACCTATTGCTGGATTACTTTGAGAAGTGAAGGGTAAATTCAGAGGAAATTACATTTTTGGAATCAGTAGCTCTACAGTCATGGCCAAAAGTTTTGAGAATGACACAAATATTATATTTTCACATGATCTGCTGCCCTCTGGTTTTTATGTGTGTTTGTCAGATGTTTTTATCACATATAGAAATATAATTGCATGCATATTATGAGTAACAGAAGCTTATATTGACAGTTAGAATGAGTTAATGCAGCAAGTCAATATTTGCAGTGTTGAGCCTTCTTCTTCAGGACCTCTGCAATTCTCCCTGGCATGCTCTCAATCAACTTCTGGACCAAATCCTGACTGATAGCAGTCCATTCTTGCAGAATCAATGCTTTAATTTTGTCTGAATTTGTTGGTTTTTGTTTGTCCACCGTCTCTTGATGATTGACCACAAGTTCTCAATGGGATTAAGATCTGGGGAGTTTCCAGGCCATGGACCCAAAATCTCTATGTTTTGCTCCCTGAGCCATTTAGTTATCACCTTTGCTTTATGGCAAGGTGCTCCATCATGCTGGAAAAGGCATTGTTGAGCGCCAAACTGCTCTTGGACGGTTGGGAGAAGTTGCTCTTGGAGGACATTCTGGTACCATTCTTTATTCATGGCTGTGTTTTTAGGCAAGACTGTGAGAGAGCCGATTCCCTTGGCTGAGAAGCAACCCCACACATGAATGGTTTCAGGATGCTTTACAGTTGGCATGAGACAAGACTGGTGGTAGCGCTCACCTCTTCTTCTCCGAATAAGATGTTTTCCAGATGTTCCAAACAATCGAAAAGGGGATTCATCAGAGAAAATGACTTTACCCCAGTCCTCAGCAGTCCACTCCCTGTACCTTTTGCAGAATATCAGTCTGTCCCTGATGTTTTTTCTGGAGAGAAGTGGCTTCTTTGCTGCCCTCCTTGAGACCAGGCCTTGCTCCAAGAGTCTCCGCCTCACAGTGCGTGCAGATGCACTCACACCTGCCTGCTGCCATTCCTCAGCAAGCTCTGCACTGCTGGTAGCCCGATCCCGCAGCTGAAACACTTTTAAGAGACGGTCCTGCCGCTTGCTGGTCTTTCTTGGGTGCCCTGGAGCCTTTTTGGCACCAATGGAACCTCTCTCCTTGAAGTTCTTGATGATGCGATAGATTGTTGACTGAGGTGCAATCTTTCTAGCTGCAATACTCTTCCCAGCTAGGCCATTTTTGTGCAGTGCAATGATGACTGCACGTGTTTCTTTAGAGATAACCATGGTTAACAGAAGAGAAACGATGATGGCAAGCACCAGCCTCCTTTTAAAGTGTCCAGTGGTGTCATTCTTACTTAATCATGACAGATTGATCTCCAGCCCTGTCCTCATCAACACCCACACCTGTGTTAATGGAGCAATCACTGAAACGATGTTAGGTGTTCCTTTTAAGGCAGGGCTGCAATGATGTTGAAATGTGTTTTGGGGGATAAAGTTCATTTTCTAGGCAAATATTGACTTTGCAAGTAATTGCTGTTAAGCTGATCACTCTTTATAACATTCTGGAGTATATGCAAATTGCCATTAGAAAAACTGAAGCAGTAGACTTTGTAAAAATTAATATTTGTATCATTCTCAAAACTTTTGGCCATGACTGTATAGCTATACTTGCATTATAGTAGTTCAGGTTTTTGTTGTAGATTTTCAGCTTTTTTGAGCCTAATCCAGGTGTGGATTTAGCAGAAGTGAGAAGTAATAGTGCTTCCTTTGTATTTCCCATTCCTTTTGAAGCCAATTTTAGCTTTGTCTCAAGAAAACCACAGTATTTTCACAAAGTGTGGCCTCAGCCTTAGAAAGATTTTTATTTCTGTCACTTGCCCTTGTAACATGAGTCAATATATTTTTTTTTCTTCTAGGAAGGATTCTTAACCGTTTTTCAAAAGATGTTGGTCACCTGGATGACTTGCTACCTTTTACGTTTTTGGACTTCATGCAGGTAAATAAAACTTCTTAGCTTTCAATCATTTATTAAACTTTATTTCAAGCGTTTTGGTGAGCAACTATCACAGACAGTAAGACACAATAAAGGAGTAGTGCATAATACAGTAATCGTTTATCTGTAGCTATAATGCTATACATAATAATGCAGTTCACTGTGATCGTGGGCGTTAGCTCCGTATCTCTTTTGTGTAATACAGTGGAGACCCGGCAGCTATATTTAAAGACCCGGAATCCGCCATACTATTACAGCTGATGTCAGTACAAGGTTATTACAATCCTAAGCAAAGGAAGACAAAAAAAAGATAGTAAATACCACAGAGTAGTAAAGACCCCCCCCAAAAAACTAGAAACAATGAGCTTTCCCTTTCTCCCTTGAAGATGGGTACTCTCACTTAATCAAATAAATAAATAGAATAGAATCAAGACGCCACAAGCCGATTTATGGTGTCTGCCCCCCCCCCCCTCCCAACGTGACATCTAGAACCTCTATTTTTTTTCTTTCCAAGGAATCCATGTACATTTAAAAATTAATATGACAAATTATAAGACTGACAAAAATATACACATTTTTGGTTTTCACAAAGTTTGCAGCTTCAGTGTTTTTAGATGTTTTAGTCAGATGCTTCTATGGTATACTGAACTACAATTATAAGCATTTCAAAAGTTTTTAAACTTTTATTGACAAATACATCAAGTTTATGCAAAGATTCAATAATCTTGACCCTTATTTTTCAAGACTTACACAGTTCGCCCTGGCATGCTGGATATCCGTATCTGAGCCAAGTCCTGATTGATGGCAACCCATTCTTGCCTAATCAAGGCTTGGGGTTTATCACTTTATTATTTATAATTTCTCTGTTTTTGATTGTTGCCCACTTTTTAAAGGTTGACCACAGGTTCTCAGTACAATTGAGATATTGGAAAAAGCATTATTCATCAGCAAATTGCTCCTAGATCACTGAAAGACATTGCACTTTGTGGATGTTTAGATATCATTCTTCAATCATGTCACCCTCCTCCAACCTCACACATTAATGGTCTGATGTTTTACTATTGGTATAACACAGGACTAATGGTAGCGCTCACCTTTTCTTCTATGGACAGTCATTCTTCCTGGTGTCCCAAACAGTCATCTGAGTAAATAGCTTTAGGCTACAGCCCCATATTGCGGAAACACAGCTTTTTTTTGTTGCAGATTTTACTGCGGTTTTTTGAGCCAAAGCCAGGAGTGGATTGAGCAGAAGGGAGAAGTATAAGAACTTCCTATATATTTCCCTTTCCTTTTGTAGCCATTCTTGGATTTGGCTCAAAAAATAGCAGCAAAATCTGCAACAAAAAAAGCTGCTTTTCCGCAACGTAGGGCCGTAGTCTAACTCCAGTCCTCTACAGTCTAATCCATCTACTTCCAGAAGAATGTCAGTCTGTCCTTGATGTGTTTCTCAGAGAGAATTGACTTCTGAAAAAATTATGATTTTGAGGAGAAACGTGAACACTACCATGAGTCCTGTGGGCTCACTCACAATTTTGTCTAAGAACACTGCCATGAATAAAGAATGGTATCTAAGTATCCTCCATGGTCATCTTCTCAAAATGATCCAGGAGCAATTTGGTGATGAACAATGCTTTTTCCAACATGATGGAGCACCATATCACAAGGCAAAAGTGGTTTGACTTGGTGGAGAAAAGATTGAAATTTTGGGTCCATGGCCAGAAAACTCCCAAGTTCTCAATTCCATTGAAAACCTGTGGAGAGACAAAAACACTGAAATTGTGATAAAGTTCAAGAGCTGATTTGGTAAGAATGGGTTGCCAACAGTCAGAATTTAATATAGTAGATGTTCAGGATGCCAAGGCGAATTGCAGAAGTCTCGAAAAGTAAGGGTCAGCATGGTAAATGTTGAGTATTTGCATAAACTTGATATATTTATCAATAAAACTTAAAAAAACATGAGATTACACTATAAATGCATACACTTAATGTGCTGATCTTATGTAACTAAGCTCAGGAGTTCAGAAAACTGATGGAGCACAGGTTCTGTTTATCAGGGCAATGTAAATTAGGGTGGGTTCACACTTGTGGTGGCACTCTGTCTGTCGCGAATCCGACCTATATGTCAGAAAACTGGATAGGGAAAGGTTTGCGACGCTTTGCTTAAAACCCATTCACTTGAATGGTTTTTTAAAGCAATGCGCGTGTGTGCGCTTACACCCTCTGCTCCAAGAAACCAGTTTTTTTTCATCGGAAACAAAGTCGCACAGGCAGGACTTTATGTCCGACAAAACTGGTTTAGCGGCGCAGACGGTGTAAGCGCACACGCGCATTGCTTTAAAAACCCATTCAAGTGAATGGGTTTTTTAAACAAAGCGTCGCAAACCTTTCCCTATCCAGTTTTCCGACATTTAGGTCGGATTCACGGTGGATGGAGTGCTGCTGCAAGTGTGAACCCACCCTTAGTGTTTGGTGTACTAAAAAAATTGCTACAACACATGGTACCACCCTTGAATGTGACTTTTTTTTGCAAATGTGGTAAGAATCTAGCCATGGTTGAATATATACGCAGTTTGATTAATAGTAAAACCTGTGTTTTATCAGTTGTTCTTGAATTTTATCTCAACTTCATTTATATTTACACAAATGGGAGAGTACTCAGCTTAAACAACCATTGGTAAATAATGACTGAAACTTTTCCTTGGTGCTAGAACTTATATAGTATAGCTTTAGTCTTGGTGTACTGTGGATTTTTAAATACTGTATCGTATTTTAGGTAGTAAAATCTTCTCAATAGTCCTAAATAAGATAAACTAAGAACTTGGTGACCATGGTCTTGCTCTTTCTATACACATACCATTTGTTTGAGCACATTGCATTCCCCTATCAGCGATACAGACCTTGTATGAAATTACAGAGGCTTTATGTAGTGTCTGCCATCTATTTAAGCACAAGGATCAGTAGTAAGAAATACAATCATAAAACTATTATAGAACTTACCTGTCTGTGATTCAAAGACTAAAACATGGCAAAACTAAAACATATTAGATATAAAGGTTGAAGAGAAAAGGAAGGCCACTCCTGTTTCTCTTCATCCAAACAAAATTTCCAAGCTGGGTGATGATATGAGGATATCACTGTCTGAATGTCAGCCCTAGCAGATGCTGATCTCCCTAACAGACGGGAGGACAGTCCAGCTAGTAGTTTGAGGGGGGCGGTAGTGAAGGTAGGACAAGGCAGTTAGTGGATATAGGGCATTCTATAATGAGGAAGACTGATAGAATAATTTGTTGCCAGGACCGCTTCAACCAAATGGTTTTCTGTCTCCCTGGTGCCAGGGTTCGGCACGTGCTGGAACAGGTGGACAAATTGCTGGGAGAGGCTAATTGTGGTCAATGACTGCAGCTCAGACTGGTCCTCTGAACTCAAAAATAGAAATTACATGTAATTTTATGGTTAAACAGAATTGTCATTAAAGGTTATATTTTAGTGTAATTTCTATTTTTGAGTTTATTGTTCATAATTACACATAGATACGTATTTTATTTTTGAGTTTATTTCAGACTGGTCCTTTGTTATAAGTGGTGTACCCCAGGGTTCATTGCTGGGTCCACTGTTATTTAACTTATTTATTAATGATATAGAAGATGGGATTAATAGCACTGTCTATTTTTGAAGATGACACCAAGCTATGTAGTACAGTACAGTCTATTGAGAATGTATGTAGGTTACAAGCAGGCTTGGACACGCTGAGTGTTTGGGCATCCACATGGCAAATGAGGTTCAATGTGGATAAATATAAATTTATACATCTGGGTAAAAATAATCCACATGCAACATATGTCCTAGGGGGAGTAACGCTGGGAAAGTCACTGGTGGAGAAAGACCTGGGTGTACTTGTAGATCATAGGTTAAATAACAGGTTGGAATGTCAATCAGCTGCTTCTAAGGCCAGCAGGATATTGTCATGTATTAACCCTCTTCCGTCTTCCAAAATTGATAACATTTTAATTTTTTTGTCCACATTGCTATGTGAGGGCTTATTCTTTGCATGATGAGTTGTACTTTCAGTTGCCACCATTTTAGGGTACATATAATATTTTGATTAGCATTTATTTACGTTTATAGTACAGCGGATGTCAGGTATTTAAATATGACGGCCACTCAGGAGCTGAGTGGCTGTCATAGCCGCCAGGTCTCTGCTGTATTCTACAGCAGAAACCCGGCGCTAATGCCCACGATCAGTTCCTGCACTGATCGCAGGCATTAACCCCCCTGACGCTTCTGTCAATGCTGAATGAGGCGCCATTTTGCGGTGGCACACAGGTTTCCATTTTGCTGGGGATCACCAGCACCCGGAGCTTGCTCCAGGGTTGGCGTCCCCTTACTATGACAGCCGGGAGCCTTTTGAATCTCTCATTAGTTTCTGTTGCAGGCTGCTATATGCAGTCTGCAATAGAAGTAACAATATTTTGCAATGCATTAGCATTGTAATGCATTGCATTAATGATCAGACCCCCTGGGTTTCAAGATCCCTAGGTGGTCTAATAAGTGCAAGAAATTTTTTTTAAAAAAAAAAAAAAGTAAAAAAAAATAAAATAAAAAATTCAAATCACCCCCCTTTCCCTAGAACATATATAAAAGTACTTCAATACTGTGAAACACATATACATTAGGTATCACTGTCCAAAAATGGCCAGTCTACAAATCTATAAAAATATTTTTCCCATCCGGTGCTGTAGTGGGAAAAAAAAATCTAAAAAGTTATGGGTGTCAGGATGTGATGAACCGACCCTCAGTTTTATATCTTTCTTGGAAGTGTGTTTTACTTGCTTAGGTCAGTCCTTCCCCCACTTGGAATGCGGTGCTTTAGTGGAGTCCACATTGCTGGACGATAGGCTTCACTGGTTTTATGTGTGTTCATTGGAGATGGCTTGCTATAGCCAGGCACTTTTATTATCCCTGGCCAGATGGGATGGGGGATAGCAAGCCTTAACTTCACCCTTCTCTCCGAGGGTTCTGCAAAGGTGGGAGAAGGGGGGCTGCCTGGGAGCAAGGGGTGGGTGGAGCACTAGCCATATGCTGTGGGCAGACCTGGATTCTGGGGTCATTCAGCAAAGAGGCAGTAAGGAGCTCTGATCTGGGAGAAGATGAGAGGGCCTGCCCTACTGAGGAATGCTTTGAGGGCCTAGTTCTGGACAGCATGTAGAAGGATTGTTTTATGCAACTTGCTTAAGCTTGCGCCCTAGGCCCAAAACTCTGCTGTGGCCTAGAGAAACGGACTACGAGCCTATGCCAGTATTTTCTCTATCTTTTAATTCCCCTGTTTATTTTTGTGTATTGTATCTTTGCCCTTTTGCTTGTATGTTTATGCTTGATCATATTAATATTGTATATTTCTGTATATGCTATTAATCCATACCGACCCACTTGGGTTATTAAACATATAAAATTTATATCGCTCATTTCATTTTATCCTATGACCCGGTCTACTCACAGTGTGTGAGTGGGAGGTTAAGAAAGAAGTTTGATCGCAGGTGTGCCAGGCGGCTGGGCGAGGCGATATTCTTCACAGTGGTGGCAGCGTTGTGGGATATTAGGGTAACAGTGTGTGGGTGTGGTATCACGCAGACACTGGGGATTGCGGCAATCCTATGGAACGAGCGCGGTATGAGATCAAGCTTAAAATACGGTGAAAGTTTGGTACAGTACTGTTCCCTCCCTTCTTCTTTTTTCTGTCCTATCTTTTATTTGGCAACGGCTTCCAGTGGATGGCTGGTGGGACCAGAAGCATAACCAAACGTCTGCAGGACTTGGTTGCTGCTGAACTCCAGGAGATGGCAGATATGGAAGCTACCATAGCCATGCAGGAGGCGGAGAAAAGTCCTGAGAGGCTGGCACCAGAAAATATCACCATGCCAGATGGTTCCGCAGGTGCCCGGACCCCAGAGGTAACTGTGCCTGGAGGGACCAGTAACCCCAGTTCTGTGGGGGTAACGGACTTATACTTGCAAATGGCCTTACAGCAGATAGACGCCAGTGACTATAGCACCCGTCTGCAGGTGATTCTCCAGTACCGAGAAGCTGCAGAGCGCCGGGTGGAGAGAGAGCGCGCTGCTGCTGCTGCTGCAGAGCGCCGGGTGGAGAGAGAGGCCGCTGCTGCTGCTGCTGCTGCAGAGCGCCGGGTGGAGAGAGAGGCCGCTGCTGCTGCTGCAGAGCGCCAGGCGGAGAGAGAAGCCGCTGCTGCTGCTGCAGAGCGCCGGGCAGAAAGAGAGGCCGCTGCTGCAGAGCGTCGGGCGGAGTTGGAGCATCAGCTTGAGCTAAAAAAGCTGGAACTTTGCCAGCAGGCGCAACCTTCCCCTGCACCAACTCCAGGAGCCCGAGCACTAAAGATCCGATCCGAGGACTTTCCAATCTTGGAAGATAACGGGGACTTGGACCCGTTTTTGCGGGGATTTGAGCGGGTGTGTAAGCAGCATCATATTCCCCAGGCAGAATGGGCCCGTTACCTGTCTCCCCGGCTGAAGGGAAAAGGCCTGGATGTTTCCACGAGCTTACCAGTGGACGCGGACTATGAGACCATCAAAGCGGCGCTGATCCGGAGATACCGGCTCACGCCGGAGGTGTACCGCAAAAAGTTCCGGAATATCCAGCGGGGTCCCACAGAGAGCTATGCGGATGTTCTGCACCACTTACAGGTTACATTCTGGCAGTGGATCAAAGGACTTACTGTCACCACGTTTGAGGGAATTGGGGATCTTATGATAAAGGAACAATTTCTCCAGGTGTGCCCTCTGGAGGTCCGCCAGTTCGTGTGTGACTGGAAACCCAAAACAGCAGACAAGGCTGCAGAGATTGCTGACAACTATGTGTCCACCAGGGAGCAAGGGATCAAGAGAGGAGCCACACTGCAGAGACCCCCAAGCGGGAAGGAGGGGCAAAGTTGGAGTTCACCACAGCCTGCGGTCTCCAAGTGGGGTAAGACAAACTCTGTCCCGGGTGCCCCCTCTACTTCCCCTGTCCCAAGAACTCTGGGCGCCCCGGGGACCCCCCCCCAAGTCCCAAGGAGAGGTCCGGCGATGTCACGCCTGTAACCAGCCAGGACATTTCAAGGCGGAATGCCCCAACCGCTCTAAGAACCCCCCTGTTTCCCCAGCCACGGCAGCTGGCTCATCTGTATACTTGGTGGGGAGGGGAGGGGTTGCAATCCGATGCCAACAGTCAACAGGTCATTGTGGGGGGTAAAGTGGTCATGGGATTTCGGGACACTGGGGCGCAGATTACTCTGATGCAACCTGACTTGGTCCCTGCGGACAGTATTATCCCTGGAAAAACTCTGACCCTGAAGGGTATTGGACAAGAACGCGTAACTGTGCCTATGGCTTGCGTCCATTTGGACTGGGGTGCGGGAAAAGGGATGCGTGATGTGGGGCTAATGTCTGATCTGCCTGCCAATGTACTATTGGGAAGAGATTTGGGGCCCTTGGTGTCCCAATATGGGGAGGGAGTAGCCCCACCTCGCTGTGACAAAATGTCTGTACTGAAGGATGATTTTAATGAGGTGTTGAAGCCTGTCACACAGGCAGAGGGAGGGGTTAGCCTTTTGTCTCTCCTTGCTGTGTGTCCAGCTAAAGTAATCAGTGAGCATGTGAATGAGACATTGTGGAATGCTGACCTGGCTGTAGCCCCGCCCACATCTGCGGGTGATGAGAGCCCCCTCAGTGTGACCCTGGCTGAGCCAGTCACCCATGCAGTTCACTGTGAATCAATGAATGAATGCAATGTCAATGTAATTGCTAATTCTTGCCTTGCAGGTTTACAGGGTAGCTCTTCTGAGATGCTGGGGGCAACCCCAACTGAGGACAATGTGCCAGGTGGTCAGGTGGGTCACGGGGATCTCAGGGCCGATCCGGATGAGGAACGGACTGCTGGTGTTGCAGTGGTAACCCGCAGCCAGAGTGCTAGAGGGGTGGAAGGCACTCTGACCCCTGAGCCGTTCCCTCTGTCACCCGGAGATGGCACTGAGTCCGCCGTGACTAACCTCCCCCACACTGGAGCCGGAGGAGCCCGGCGGGTATGTGACATGCACATCTGTTCTGTCTAGTTCCAGTCAGGAGTTCAGGGACGCTGTCCAAGCTGACCGCAGTCTGGACGCATTGAAGGAGCGTGCTGATCAACCTCCCTTGGAGTCGGACAAGGACCGCGTGTACTGGGAGCAAGGGAGGTTGTACCGGGAAACGATCCCCACAAAGGGAAAAGAAAGTCGGCTCAGGGAGAAACATTTGGTGGTACCCCAACCCTACCGGGTGGAGTTGTTGCGGATTGCTCATGATATTCCACTGGCAGGCCACCTGGGGATCGCTAAGACCAAGGCTCGCCTCAGCCACTTATTCTACTGGCCTAAGATGGGGACAGATGTAGCTAAATACTGCCGTTCATGTGACACTTGTCAGAGGATGGGCAAGGCGGGGCAAGGCTCCAAAGCACCAATGATACCTATGCCCATCATAACCGAACCTTTCCAGCGTGTGGCTGTGGATCTCATTGGACCCCTGTCCATTCCCAGTCGCACCGGGAAACGTTTCATATTAACGGTAGTAGACTACGCTACTAGGTACCCAGAAGCTGTCGCGCTGTCTTCCACCCGGGCTGATGTAGTGGCCAAGGCTCTGGTAGGCATCTTCTCCCATGTTGGATTTCCCAGAGAGATGCTCACAGACCAAGGTACCCAGTTCATGTCTGCCTTGATGCAAGGCCTGTGTAAGGTAACAGAGGTGCAACATCTGGTGCCCAGCCCGTATCACCCACAGACCAATGGCCTGTGTGAACGGTTCAATGGCACCCTGAAGCAGATGCTCAGGATGTTAGTCGAGTCCCACGGGCGCGACTGGGAGCCTTATCTCCCGCACCTGCTGTTCGCTTACCGGGCGGTGCCGCAAGCCTCAACGGGGTTCTCCCCCTTTGAGCTCTTGTACGGGAGATGTGTACGTGGGCCCCTAACTCTTCTGAAAGAGTCCTGGGAAGGAGAAACAGCCATCCAAGGTGTGCCAGTCGTGCCTATGGCCCAAGTGCAGACGGCATGGGGTGCTGGAGGTGGGACCCAAGAAGGGGGTGTGTCAAATGTATTACCTATCAATGTATTGTGGAGGGATGGTTTGGGGAAGCATGATCTCAGTCATTTGCCCAAGGTATCACCATCACCCACCCAAGTACAGGAGGAACAGGGTGTAGGCCCAAAGGGGCAAGGCGTCTGGGAGGGAGGACAGGGTCCAAACATACCTGTGCCAGAACCAGAGGTGCCCCTAGGTTTGGAAGCAAAGGGGGAGGTGCAGAATCCCCTAGAACTCTCCCAACTAGCGGCTAGTGTGGGAGAGACCCTGAGAGACTGCCGGGAAGGGGTCTCTAAACTGGTATCACAAGGGCCTGGGGTTGCGAGTGTGGATCTGCAGGATGCCAGCACTCAGCACGAGGTCCCAGTGCAGGCCGGGGGTAGCCAGGTGGGCGGAGACTGCCGGGATGGGGTCTCAGCACCGGTACCACAAGGGCCTGGGTTTGCGAGTGTGGATCTGTGGGATGCCAGCACTCAGCACGAGGTCCCAGTGCAGGCCGGGGGTAGCCAGGTGGGCGGAGACTGCCGGGATGGGGTCTCAGCACCGGTACCACAAGGGCCTGGGGTTGCGAGTGTGGATCTGCGGGATGCCAGCACTCACAACGAGGTCCCAGTGCAGGCCGGGGGTAGCCAGGTGGGCGGAGACTGCCAGGATGGGGTCTCAGCACCGGTACCACAAGGGCCTGGGGTTGTGAGTGTGGGTCTGAGGGACGCCAGCACTCGGGGGAGGGACCCAGAGCAAGCAGGAGGTAGCCAGGTCTACTTAATTCAGAGCCTGAACCTTAGAAGAGTCTCCATTCAGACAGGAGAGGAAGAGGGTATCAGTACGCCAGGAATATGGTCAGGGACCAGCGCAGGTCCCGGCGGGGTGAGGCCGCCAAGGTGTCCGCGGAAGGCGATCTTAGGATCGTCCTTCCTCCCGACACGCTATAAAAGGGGGAGGTGTGATGAACCGACCCTCAGTTTTATATCTTTCTTGGAAGTGTGTTTTACTTGCTTAGGTCAGTCCTTCCCCCACTTGGAATGCGGTGCTTTAGTGGAGTCCACATTGCTGGACGATAGGCTTCACTGGTTTTATGTGTGTTCATTGGAGATGGCTTGCTATAGCCAGGCACTTTTATTATCCCTGGCCAGATGGGATGGGGGATAGCAAGCCTTAACTTCACCCTTCTCTCCGAGGGTTCTGCAAAGGTGGGAGAAGGGGGGCTGCCTGGGAGCAAGGGGTGGGTGGAGCACTAGCCATATGCTGTGGGCAGACCTGGATTCTGGGGTCATTCAGCAAAGAGGCAGTAAGGAGCTCTGATCTGGGAGAAGATGAGAGGGCCTGCCCTACTGAGGAATGCTTTGAGGGCCTAGTTCTGGACAGCATGTAGAAGGATTGTTTTATGCAACTTGCTTAAGCTTGCGCCCTAGGCCCAAAACTCTGCTGTGGCCTAGAGAAACGGACTACGAGCCTATGCCAGTATTTTCTCTATCTTTTAATTCCCCTGTTTATTTTTGTGTATTGTATCTTTGCCCTTTTGCTTGTATGTTTATGCTTGATCATATTAATATTGTATATTTCTGTATATGCTATTAATCCATACCGACCCACTTGGGTTATTAAACATATAAAATTTATATCGCTCATTTCATTTTATCCTATGACCCGGTCTACTCACAGTGTGTGAGTGGGAGGTTAAGAAAGAAGTTTGATCGCAGGTGTGCCAGGCGGCTGGGCGAGGCGATATTCTTCACACAGGATATGGCGACTTTTAGAAAATTTTGTTTTGTTTTGTTTTTTGCAAAGTTTTAGATTTTTGTTAAGGGGTTAAAATGTAAATAAAACTATATAAATTTGGTATCTCTGGAATCGTACCGAAACATAGAATACAGATAACATGTCATTTTGGCTGCACAGTGAATGTTGTAAAAACAAAGCCCACAAAGTCTCACAAATGCACTTTTTCTCCAGTTCCCCCCGCCCATTCTGATTTTTTTTTCCAGATTCCCAGTACATTGTATAGAAGAATAAATGGTACCCTTATGAAGAACAATTTGTCCTGCAAACATTAAGCCCTCATGTAGCTCTGTGAATGGAAAAATAAAAAAGTTATGGGGTTTGGGATTTGGGATTTTGATCATGGCATCCAGGGGCTTAATTCGCCAGAGTCGGAGTTAGACAGCCGAGAGCTGGTAGTCATGCTTCAGGCACAGCTTCTGTGTCTGCGGCATTACAGCCCTGTACTATTACGGTACAGAGCGACAATATGCTCAGTACGATGTAATCGTACACCGCAGAGCGGGAAAGGGTTAAAAGAGGTATGGACTAACGGGACAGGGTTGTAATATTACCTCATTATAAGTCATTGGTGCGGCCCCATGCATTTCAGTTCTGGGCATCAGTACATAGAAAGAATGTCCTTGAGTTGGAA
Source organism: Leptodactylus fallax (assembly GCA_947044405.1). Taxonomy (NCBI): domain Eukaryota; kingdom Metazoa; phylum Chordata; class Amphibia; order Anura; family Leptodactylidae; genus Leptodactylus; species Leptodactylus fallax. The sequence goes on along the minus strand of CAMRHE010000211.1, from coordinate 222,298 downwards.
AAGGTTCAACGGAGGGCCACAAAACTGATAAGGGTCATGGAGGACCTCAATTATGAGGAGAGACTGTAGGAGTTAAATCTGTTTAGTCTGGAGAAGAGATGTTTAATGGGAGATATAATAAACCTGTATAAATATATAAATGGCCCATACAAGAAATATGGGGAAAAGCTGTTCCATGTAAAATCCCCTGAAAAGATAAGGGTCACTTTCTCTGTCTGGAGAGAAAAAGGTTTAATCTCAAGAGCCGACAAGGCTTCTTCACTGTAAGGACTGTGAATCTGTGGAATAGCCTACACCCCCCCCCCCCCCCCCCCCCCCCAAAAAAAAATTTTCTCCCCTTTCACACACCAACTCACCTTTTTTTTTTTTGTTTTTATTTAAGGTGGGTTCCCCTCCCCCTCCTTTTTTAAATTTTCCTAGATTATTTTTTTTTTTTACCTAACTTACTAATTTAATTTTTTTTTATTAAAAATATTTAATATAATAATATTATTTTTTTTTTTTAAAAAAAAAAAGGGGGTTTTTTTAAAAAAAACCCAAAAAAAACAAAAAAAAGCGCCCTCTTTCTCCCTCTTCTTGGGGGGGTTTCCTCCCCTTTTTTCTCCCACAAAAATAATTTTTTTTTCAAAATAGTCTTGGGGTCTCTTTTTAAAAAAAAAATAAAAGCGCCTTTTTTTTTTTTTTTTTTTTTTGGGTTTTGTGGGGGGATAGTATTTTTAAAAACAAAAAAAAGAGGACAACCACCCGGTGTCCAAAAAAAAAATACCCCCAAAAAGGGGGTGGTTTTTTTATAAAAAAAAAAAACAAAATCTAAAGTATTCCCAAGGGAGGGGACCTCGCTGACATTGCTTTTTTTAGTTCTTCCCCCCCCCCCCGTCCCCTCCCCCCCTTGCCCAAAGGGTTTGTCCCCCCGGGGCGTGGCCTGGACGCGCATGGAGTAGCACGCGCGCAGGTCCTTCTCCGCTCCTCCGCTCGCTACTGAGACCCGTGGACCCCTCAGCAGGCGCAGTATGGGCAAGCGCTTACCGAGGAAGGTGGCCCCGGGCACCCCAGCGCCCGTGGAGAGGTCTGGGGGGGCCACCCTGGACGCCTTTCTGGCCCAGCGGCCTTCTCTACCGGGCCAGGCTGCTGCGGGGCGGCCATCTTGGATTTCCTCCGCTCTCCAGGCACAGGGGTCGCAGCGCAGCTTCTCTCCTCCCGCGCTCCCCCTGTCAGCCAGCGGAGCGCCGCTTCAACAGAGATCCCTGTCGGCGCCTGGGCAACCCAGAGTTTCCCCAGCACGAGTGCTCCCACAGTCTCCTCACCCTGGGATGTCCCAGCAACTACATTCTGCTTCACCAGCACTCCTGGCAGAGCGGCATGAGAGGACCCCGGATGTCTCCAGCTTCTCAAGGAGTTCTGAGGTCAGTGGCTCTGCTCCCTCCTACACCGCTGATGAGTTGCAGCCTGTGGCCACAGAGCTGGTCTCTGTGGCCCCCCATCTACTATCTTCCCCCATCGCCCCTCCCCTCCATAGCTCAGGGGGGATGGCGCGGTGGAAGGCGCTGGCGTAGGGGCTCCTCCGCCCCACACTCCCAAGGATTATGCCTCCCCCCCTCCAGTCCTGCACCCCCAGAGCTGCATTCCAGGCCCATCTTCAGCACCATCATCCATGGCGGACCTTCTTCCTCAACTTCCTACTAAACAAGACCTTAAAAGTATGGTTGCGGAAATCACAGCATCCTTCCGATCTGAAATTGCTACCCTCCGCACTGATTTACACTCCATTGCTAACCGAATGGACACGCTGGAGAATGACCATGACACTACCAGAGACTATGTTGCCTCACTGCATGATACTACCACTGAACAGGGTTCAGCTATACGGGACATGCAACGCCACTTGGAGGATCTTGACAACAGGGGCCGGCGCAACAATATACGCATCAAGGGACTCCCAGAGGCTGACCAATCTGAGGATCTGCCTGTTCTGCTGGAGGCTGTCTTCAACACTATACTGCAGGAGCCCCCGTCCCACAAAATTAAGTTTGATAGGGCACATCGAGCCCTTCGACCCAGAGGATCTTCCGCCACACCCCGTGATGTCATCTGCTGCCTCCACGACTTCACCCTTAAAGAGGCTATAATGAGCAAAGTGCGCAAACTCAAAGACTTCGAGTTTCAGGGAGCTCCACTACAATTCTATCAGGATCTGTCGCTAATCACCCTCCAGAAACGCCGCCATCTCCGACCCCTCCTCCAGATTCTTCAGGAGCACCAAATTCCTTACCGGTGGGGATTTCCGTTTGCTCTCATTGCTCGTAGGGATGGTCGCTCCGCTACGCTTCGCTCCTTTGCGGATTTGCCTCTCTTCTGTGACCTATTGGATGTTCCCCTGCCGGATTTAACAGACTGGGAGCTATTCTCTCCACCCCCTCCCCCACCACCGGTTTGGCAACGATTGGAGCCCAGACGACGTCATGCATCCTCCGCGGTGGTGACCACTCGGAGGCCCCGGCTGGAGACTGATCCCTGAGGAGGCTGCCCCCCCTTGAGACGTTCTCCCTTTTCTCGGTGGTGCTTTGGAATCTGCATGCCTTAATGTTATGTTTGCTTCTTTTTTTTCTTTTTTTAGGTCTACGGGTCTCATCTATTATGCTTATTATTGGATTGTTTTAGCGGAGTGGGGCGGGGTGGGGTTCCGGTGACTCCCCTTCCTTCCTTCTTTTTACTGGTGGTTGGGGATCCACCGCCTCCCCTCCGACCTCCTGTCCACGCTCTCCCCCCTAAGGGGATACTTGGACTGTGCGGCCATTGATCCTGATTGGACCTCTGGCTGCCCTCATTGGTCCCCAGGCGAGTGACTTAGCCTCGCCCACAAAGTATTGTTTAACTGTTTTTTATTTTTACTTTGTCATTTATGATGTCTTTTGCCTCCCTCCCTCCCTCTCTTTCCCCCCCCTCCCTGATCTAGAGACCCTGCCTCGACTTTGGGTTCCTGTTTGTGGATTGCCCTTTTGCCTCTCCGAGGGAAACTTGCCAGCGTCATGTGAGATGGGTGAGCTTATTGCAATCCGCCACTGTCCTCCAATCCTGGGTCCCAATGGTTAGGTGCGTGACAATTAATGTCAAGGGCCTGGGTTCCAACATTAAAAGGCGCCATGTCCTTAGAGAACTCCGCTCCTTACGAGCGGATGTGGCGTTTCTTCAGGAGACTCATTTTGACCGCGCTGGTACTTTTGCCTTCGCTAAGCATTATTTTCCCGTAGCTTTTTCAGCCTTCCACAATCGACGCAGAGCTGGGGTGGCTATCCTTCTTTCTCGATCCTGCCCAATTACAGTGACGACTTCCCACATAGACCCAGGTGGCCGGTTTGTTATCTTGGAGGGGCTCCTTTATGGTGCCCCGATTGTTTTATGCAATGTCTATGCCCCCAATTCAGCACAGATCCCGTTCTTGCGCCGGGTATTCTCCCGTCTGCGCGCTCTCCCACCATCAGCTTGGCTGGTGGGGGGAGACTTTAACATGGTCTTCTCTGAACGGGCGGATCGTCTGGCGTTACCCCAGGGCCCAACCCCCCATAGGTTGGCCCAACTTGCAAGGGAGTTCCGCAGGCTGATCCGCGCCCACTCTTTGTATGACCTTTGGCGAGTGGACAATCCTACGGCGCGCTCCTACACCTTCTTTTCTCACCCTCATAACACTCACACCCGCATTGACTACTTCTTTGGAAATGCTCCCGCTCTTCGTTTGCTTAGGGACACGAACATTGGCCCTCTCACCTGGTCTGATCATGCCCCAGTCGTGGTTACCTTATCTACGACTCCAGTGCCTACTCGCCAATGTCATTGGCGTCTTAACGAAACACTGCTCAATTCGCCGACCTCCCTCGAGACCCTGCGCACACACTTGATAGATTATTTTAGGGACAACTTAGGCTCGGTAGACTCTCTTGCCATTCTCTGGGAAGCCCATAAGGCGGTCATGAGAGGATGCTGTATCGCATTGGCTTCTAGGCTTAAAAGGGACAGACAGGCCCAGGAACAGCTCCTCCAAGCCCGTATTCGGTCCCTTACGACGACTTTGGCAGCGCATCCATCCCTGGGGGTTCTTCGCCGTTTGGTCCTGGCCCGGGCGGACCTCCGTGATTTGGAGACCCGCCATGTGGAACGACTTCTCCTTTATACCCGTCAGCGGTTTTTTGAACGAGGTAATAAATCTCATACCCTCCTGGCAGGAACCCTCAGGGATCATCGGGCCTCTTCCACACCACACTCTGTCCGTGACCCCGCGGGTACTCTTCAACATCACCCTGATGCTGTGGCGCTGGCGTTCCACTCTTACTACTCTAAGCTGTATGACTTACCCCCCCCCACGAGCACTACTCCCTGGGGATGACTCAACACTACTGGAAGACTATTTAAAGGATTGTTGTCTCCCACGCCTTCCTCCTGAGGCCCTAACCTCCCTGAACACCCCCATCACCAGGGAGGAACTAGAAGGGGTCCTGAGGGACCTCCCAAATGGGAAAGCCCCAGGCCCAGATGGGTTCACTTACAATTATTATAAGGTTTTCCAGGGTGAACTCTCTGCTCATCTATTGTCCCTCTTCAATTCCTTCCTTTCAGGTTCCCCTATACCCCCGACTATGCTCTCTTCACTACTCACATTGGTCCCTAAACCGGGTAAGGACTTGCAGGATTGTGCTAACTACCGACCGATTGCTTTGCTGAACACGGACCTGAAACTTTTCACCAAACTCTTAGCCAATAGACTGAATGCTTGGCTCCCTCTGCTTGTCCATAAGGACCAGGTGGGATTCATCCCCTGTCGTCAGGGTGGTGACAACACCAGGAGGACTGTGGATTTGGTGGAGGTGGCCAATCATTATTCTACCCCGGCCCTTCTCTTGAGCCTGGACGCTGAAAAGGCTTTTGACCGCATAAATTGGTCGTTTATGCATACTACACTTAAGGCGTTCGGGCTTACGGGACCTTTTCTCACAGCTATCCAGGCCCTTTACTCCTTACCCTCAGCAGCAATCAAGCTTCCCCATGCATCTTCGCCCTCCTTCCCTATTCGAAATGGCACTAGGCAGGGTTGCCCCCTGTCACCCATCATATTTGCCCTCTGCATTGAACCGCTAGCGGCCAAGATTAGGCGAGACCCTAATATCAAGGGCATCATGGTCCAAGATAAGGAATTTAAGATATCTCTCTTTGCGGACGATGTACTCCTCACTCTCACCTCCCCTCATACTACCCTTCCAAACTTGCTGCGCTCGCTAGAGACCTATGGTGATCTCTCAGGGTATAAGGTGAACCCCGCGAAGACTGAGGCACTCCCACTTAACATCCCACGGGACCTTCTCCTTCTCCTCCGCAGTAATTACGATTTCCAGTGGCGGGAGTCCTCTATCCGCTACCTGGGAGTCCATATATCCACTTCCTATGCGACCCTCTACTCGGCAAACTACCCGCGGTTGTTTTGTGAGCTAAGAGCCCTATTGGACAAATGGCAACCCTTGCCTATCTCCCTTTTGGGGAGAATTGCTGCGGTCAAGATGACTCTCCTCCCGAAGCTACTGTATTTTTTCGAGACTCTCCCAGTCGCGATACCTCGGGGAGAATTACGGAACCTACAGAAAGCTATCTTCCAGTTTATCTGGAAAGCAAAACGACACCGAATACCTAGATCTGTTATGCTGGCGGATAGGGGGTCTGGGGGTATGGCTGTCCCACATCTGTTACATTATTACTGGGCGGCCCACTTACGCCATATCCCATTCTGGGCGGCTATGCCAGCATACACCAGATGGGTGCAGGTAGAGAAGCTATGGCTGGCACCCATGCATCCTAACGCGCTTCTGTGGGTCAGCTCCCCCCCCCCCCCCCTGCCTCGTACCTGTTGGGCCCCATTCGGTTTACTAGATCTATCTGGTCTACCTGTTGTGCTAGATTCTCCCTGATGTCCCCGCGCTCATCTATGGTCTCCATACTATACAACCCCCTTCTCCCAGAGAGCCTGACTTCTGCCATGACTAAAGTGTGGTCTGAAGCTGGCCTTTACCGGATTGCTGATATGGTTGACCCTGGAACCTTGGAACTCAGGTCCTTTGCTTATCTTACAGCTAATCAAAACCTGCCAAGTACTGAATGGTTCCATTACTTGCAGGTGGTTCACTTTGTCCGCTCCCTCCATGGGTCTCTTAAGGTGTCACTCCCCACCGCTTTTGAAAAGATTTGCCGTGCAGGCACGTCCACTAGGGGCTTTATATCCTCTATTTACCAACTTCTTAACTCACAAACTACAGGCTCTCCTGTTAATCATCGCTATATGCTTAAATGGGAGGAGGCGGTGGGTAAACCCATCTCCCAGGAACAGTGGCGGATTGTATGGTCTCGGGCCCAGAAATCATCTCAGTGCATTACGTTTAGGGAAACGCAGTATAAGCTGTTGATGCATTGGTATCATACTCCGGCTCTCCTTCATACTTTAAACCCATTAGTTCCCCCATGGTGCTGGCGCTGTGGAGCTGCGGTGGGTACCCTGCACCATATCTTTTGGACGTGCCCTCTCATCCTCGGTTTTTGGAGGGAGGTCAGGACTCTGACGACTGCTCTCTTTTTGCAAGAGGTTCCTCTTGACCCTCTTCTTTATCTCCTGAACCTTCCCCCCAGACACCTGAGCAATAAGTCATCCAGGCTTTTCTTGCATCTTTGTACTGCAGCTAAAACTCTCATAGCTAGAAACTGGAAGAAGGTGAGTCCCCCATCTAGTCTTGAGCTTGTGGCTAGAATGAAGGATGTGAGGAGTCTTGAATACCTGACTGCTGGCCTACATAATTCACGGGAAGCCTTTGGGGCTATTTGGGCACCCTGGGACATGTATTGTACATTACAGGGTCTCTGATCTCTAGTCCTCTCCTTCCCTCCCCCCCCCTTCCCTTTGGTCCTACCCTTGTCTTCTTAACCCCTCCATTCCCCCCCTCCCTTGTTCACTGCTTAATTTAAATGCATATTGCTTAAGGGGGAGGAGGCAGATAGCCTCTATTTACCTCAATGCTTCCTGTTTGTTTGATTATTATTGTTTTTTTGTTTTTTCTTTATTCCTTGTTAATGAAAAATTTTTCAATAAAATTACAGTTATATAAAAAAAAGGATATGTCACTCACTGTATGCTGTCCTATCAACATTGTTGATATGTGAATAAACCAAAATTAAAATTCAGTGACATGGCTTGACATTCAAATGGGGGGTGTGGTGTGTAAAAACAGGTGTCCTAAAATAATTGCTCATTAATTGTAATCAAGGTAAAATGTTCAATTTATCGTGATTTTGATTTGGGTCATAACTGTCTGGGTCTATCCCCCCCCCCAATTAAAAAAAACAAAACAAAAAGTAGCTAAATTGTTTGAAAAATTAGAAGTTGGCAAAATGGGCTTATTTCTATCTTAAGTGGTTAAGACAACGCGGCTCTGTGGTTGACTAACTGTATTATACTACTATTATACTACTGATACTAGTATATGGAAGGTTCATATTAATGATGTGCCCTCACTAGTGATAGAGTACTAAGCTATGGAAAGTGCATAATAATGTTGTAACCCCACTAGTGATGCTATCCTATGGAAAGTGCATAATGTTGTAACCTCACTAGTTAAATTAGCCTATGGAAAGTGCATAACAATGTTGTAACCTCACTAGTGATACCAGCCTATGGAAAGTGCATAATGTTGTAACCTCACTAGTGATACCAGCCTATGGAAAGTGCATAATGATGTAACCTCACTAGTGATACCAGCCTATGGAAAGTGCATAATGATGTAACCTCACTAGTGATACCAGCCTATGGAAAGTGCATAATGATGTAACCTCACTAGTGATACCAGCCTATGGAAAGTGCATCATGATGTAACCTCACTAGTGATACCATCCTATGGAAAGTGCATAATGATGTAACCTCACTAGTGATACCAGCCTATGGAAAGTGCATCATGATGTAACCTCACTAGTGATACCAGCCTATGGAAAGTGCATAATGATGTAACCTCACTAGTGATACCAGCCTATGGAAAGTGCATAATGATGTAACCTCACTAGTGGTACCAGCCTATGGAAAGTGCTTGTGTCCTCACTAGTGGTACCAGCCTATGGAAAGTGCATAATGTTATAAACTCACTAGTTATTGTAGCCTATGGAAAGTGCATAATGATGATTGTATTCTTTAAAAAAAATCACTTAAATTAAAGAAGGTGTTGTAGAATACACGCTGTAATAGTATGCAGGAGGACCAAGTCTTGGCAGTACGGTACAGACGTTTTGTGCACAGACATGTTTCTGGCCCAGGGACAGGGTTATCTGCTAATGCTTGTACATTGCAGACAGTGAAAATGCCAAATTTCTGTCACACTAGTGCAGATATTCTTGAAAAGAGGTGCTTTCTTTATCACTATCTTCACTGATAGATAAGGGGGTCATATCCCTTATATCTTCTATATTCACTAATGCACCCAGTAACTCGTTTCTTACCTTTTAGTCAGTTAACCCTATCCTTTTCGAATTATTAATACACAGGTAATGTATAGAATAGATAGGTTGATTTTGTTTGGGTGGGTCTAAAAAGGGGTGAGGGAGAAAGCTGATGTGAAATCTGACTGTGGGATAGGAGTTGGTCATATGCTGGTTTGATATTGCTTCTCAGTATAGATTGTAATAGTTTTTCTCCTTCTCTATCACTTTGCTTTCTGTTGAATTGCCTTGCAGCGGTCTGGCAAGCAAAGAAATGCATTATGAAATGTCAGCCTTGTAGAAACAATCCGCTCTCACGGAATGATAACAAAGATTAAGCAAATTCTAAATGTGTGTTGGCTTTGCAAAGCCTGTGTTTACTGCACCTATTGAACAAAACCAGGAGTGGTTATTTGTAAAGAAAGAACAGATTAGCCGTAATAAGGTAAAAATAATGATGTCTTAATAAGAAGAAAAGAAAAAACTGTAACTCAAGATAATAATCTCCAAAGACACAAAAGATTTATGTGCCAGCGAGATTGTAAGAGATCAAAGGTATTACAATATAATGCTATTGGCTACTGCTCCAGTTCCAACTTTTATGCATACACCATGTATTATTAACCTGTACAACTAGATTTTTAACAATTAGAATGTAAATACCTGAGCACTGTAAGCTTGTAAATGCAGCCCTTGATCATGACTGCTGTTAACCCCTTTCACCTTGCCTGTTGTCATGGCAGAGCTGTGCTGTCACGACAAATTATTGTGGCAGCCAAAGGGTTACAGTAGTGTAGCTGGGGTTGGGCCCTGTGTGCGTGCAGTAAATCCATTGCTAATTATGCCTTCTAAGGAGTGATAGGTTTCAAAGGTGTTATGGTTTAAGAACTAAATAGGTGGGGAGGATGTTCATTTATTACACTTGCAATTTAATAAAGCCCATAAATCACCTATCACTGTTCTGATGACACTGTCTTCTCACGCTTCTCACTCATCTTTGTTTTAGTTGGAATGAAGACCCAAGAGACATATGGGTTGTTCTTGAACCTTGTGATATATTGTGTTCTAGGATTGTTTTATGTATCACATTTTTATGCACACCTGTTCTGACTCAGTTCGATTTAAATCTATCTATTGATCTATAATTATATCTAGGCCTGTCATACAATAAACAGGAGTAAAGTAAAGTTAGAACTATACTGGTGTACTAAATGCAAATAATCTATAACTGTTACAAATGTGAAATACACCTCAAAGAGGATCAACTCCTAAAAGTGTTTTACAGTAATACAATTAAAGGGGTTGTCTTGTTCCTATTTTTATTCATTAATAAGGCTGCTGCTGGGCATATAAGCATAACAAATGGGTACTCTCCTCTCCGCAGGCCTCCGTATGCACTGCCAACAGCTGGTTTGCTTGTATACAGGTGCTATTTTTGTGAGAGGACTGCTGTAGTCATTTGCAGGCTTCATGACTGTTTGTGTAGAGATGACCGCTGATGCCTGTGATTGTCTGCAGTAGACATTCACACAAAAAGCATGGAACCTGTGTACAAGTGAATGAAGCTGCTGGTGGTGGAAACAGAGTCCTACAGAGAAGAGAGTTCCCATTTTGTTATGTTAATATGCCCTGTAGTGCAAGCAGCACTTTCCTCTCTGCATGTTTCCGCATGTTTCGTGTGGAAACCGAGCCGAAACCACACGGACCCCATTATAGTCTATGGGGTCCGCAGGTTTCCTTAGGTAAACCGCTTTTCTATGCGTTTAGATTTCCGTTGGGGGGGTTCCCAAGCGAACTCCCAGAACAGAAATCGAACGCAGATGTGAACCGGCCCTAACTTCCAGATCTCCCCATTCCAGCAAAAACAGTATTCACAGTTTGGTGAGGAAGTGGCATAACATGCCATCTGTGGTGCATGTTTGGACATCTGAATTTTTGTTGAAGACCTCTAGCAGAGGGTTTTCAAAAGGCTGAGAACAACATATTGGCATGTATTGATATTGCTCTTCCATAAAACATATTGAGTGTCAGTTACATGAACTGCTGGATATGATCGTACACAGTGATTTGGACTAGTTGCAGTACATGCAGTAATGTCAGATGAAACGTGATTCCATCTAACTGGGTGTGTTAATTCACAGAGCAATAGGTACTGGCTTACAGAAATCTCACATAAGCTGCACTATCCACTACTTCATGATCCAGACATTTGTGTTTTTGGTGTGTAGCAGTGGGTACTCAGATTGTGGGTTGAATATTCTTTGTGAACAGTCACATACAGTACAGACCAAAAGTTTGGACACACCTTCTCATTCCAAGAGTTTTCTGTATTTTCATGACTATAAAAATTGTAGATTCACACTGAAGGCATCAAAACTATGAATTAACACATGTGGAATTATATACTTAACAAAAAAGTGTGAAACAACTGAAAATATGTCTTATATTCTAGGTTCTTCAAAGTAGCCACCTTTTGCTGTGATTACTGCTTTGCACACTCTTGGCATTCTCTTGATGAGCTTCAAGAGGTAGTCACCTGAAATGGTCTTCCAACAGTCTTGAAGGAGTTCCCAGAGATGCTTAGCACTTGTTGGCCCTTTTGCCTTTACTCTGCGGTCCAGCTCACCCCAAACCATCTCGATTGGGTTCAGGTCTGGTGACTGTGGAGGCCAGGTCATCTGGCATAGCACCCCATCACTCTCCTTCTTGGTCAAATAGCCCTTACACAGTCTGAAGGTGTGTTTTGGGGTCATTGTCCTGTTGAAAAATAAGTGATGGTCCAACTAAACGCAAACCGGATGGAATAGCATGCTGCTGCAAGATGCTGTGGTAACCATGCTGGTTCAGTATTCCTTCAATTTTGAATAAATCCCCAACAGTGTCACCAGCAAAGCACCATCACACCTCCTCCTCCATGCCTCACGGTGGGAACCAGGCATGTAGAGTCCATTCGTTCACCTTTTCTGCGTCGCACAAAGACACGCTGGTTGGAACCAAAGATCTCAAACTTGGACTCATCAGACCAAAGCACAGATTTCCACAGGTCTAATGTCCATTCCTTGTGTTCTTTAGCCCAAACAAGTCTCTTCTGCTTGTTGCCTGTCCTTAGCAGTGGTTTCCTAGCAGCTATTTTACCATGAAGGCCTGCTGCACACAGTCTCCTCTTAACAGTTGTTGTAGAGATGTGTCTGCTGCTAGAACTCTGTGTGGCATTGACCTGGTCTCTAATCTGAGCTGCTGTTAACCTGCAATTTCTGAGGCTGGTGACTCGGATGAACTTATCCACCGCAGCATAGGTGACTCTTGGTCTTCCTTTCCTGGGGAAGTCCTCATGTTAGCCAGTTTCTTTGTAGCGCTTGATGGTTTTGGCCACTGCACTTGGGGACACTTTCAAAGTTTTCCCAATTTTTCGGACTGACTGACCTTCATTTCTTAAAGTAATGATGGCCACTCGTTTTTCTTTACTTAGCTGCTTTTTTCTTGCCATAATACAAATTCTAACACTCCATTCAGTAGGACTATCAGCTGTGTATCCACCTGACTTCTGAACAACACAACTGATGGTCTCAACCCCATTTATAAGGCAAGAAATCCCACTTATTAAACCTGACAGGGCACACCTGTGAAGTGAAAACGATTTCAGGTGACTACCTCTTGAAGTTCATCAAGACAATGCCAAGAGTGTGCAAAGCAGTAATCAAAGCAAAAGGTGGCTACTTTGAACAACCTAGAATATAAGACATATTTTCAATTGTTTCACACTTTTTTGTTAAGTATATAATTCCACATGTGTTAATTCATAGTTTTGATGCCTTCAGTGTGAATCTACAATTTTTATAGTCATGAAAATACAGAAAACTCTTGGAATGAGAAGGTGTGTCCAAACTTTTGGTCTGTACTGTACATGGACAATGTTGAACAATTTTATTCAGAGTTAACTGATCATATTTTTCTTATAAAAGGATTCAGTCACCAAAACTCAGCATATCAAACCAGCCCTAAAAATAGATAGGTTAGGGTCACCTGAAACAAACTGTGTTTTGCTCTTCCGAGTCGGTGCCTTTGTTGTGTTGGCGAGATATCGCCAGTTTTGTCAATATGCAAATTAGCTCTTTGGAGCAACAAAGTAAGCGGCAACACCCAAGTTGCCCAAAGACCTCATTTGCATGTTGATAAAAAAAATTGATATCTTGGCAATTCACCAATTCACTAGGGCAAAACACTGTTTGATTCAGGTGACGCTAACCTATCTGCAGGGCTTGCTTAATATGCTGGTTTCTGGTAACAGACTCCCTTAAAGAAGACTGGGAGATTTGTCACACATCATGTGCATCCCATGCAATATTCACAGAAAAATGTGCAACGAGCAAAGAGATTTGGCCTTCTCATCACCTTTTATTTTTGGGGTTATCTGAAGGATAGGGTTTATGAAACTAACCCCCATTCGTTGCAAACTGAAACAGCAAATTGAAATTCATGTCCAGGACATCAAACATGCCATTTTGCTGTAGATGTTCCTGAACATAAGACTGGCGCAGCTTTGCATACCTGCTGCCTTTTGTGGTCCATCCTATACAAATCAGCTGATAATTTACATGTCTTAAGAGGCCTTATAATGGGTGTCAAAGAAGAACTTGCCATATGCATTTGACTTAAGCCGGTTGCACACGACCGTGTGTTAACCGGCTGCCATGAATGAACGGCACAGGCGGCGCATGGGGGATTCGTGGATATCTCCCGTGTGCTGCCCGTGCACCGGCTGTGCTTCCACGGCCCCTTTCATTCAATAAATAGGAGCCTCGGAAGCAGGGCCACAAAATCGGAAAGGAATAGGACCTGTTCCATATTTTGCAGCTTGAACTGTCTGCTTGCACACGTGACACGTCATGTGTATCGGCCCATAGAAATGAATGGGTCAGTCTGCAAGGGGGCTTAGAGTGTAGTCTTTACTAAATTTAAAAAAATCTTCACATTTCGTTAAAGAGGATGTATGAGCAGTAAACTGATCATACATCCTATTCTAGTTAATAGAATTTTTGCGTCATCAAATAAATTGAAATATTAATGTTTTGCAGTGACTAATAGAGCTCATAATATTGGGGAATACTTCTAGTTTTCTACAGCTCACTTGTCAATTTTGCAAGGTTACACAGGGAGTGAGATTGAATGATGGCTTGGTTGTAATGCTGGAGGCAAGGCAGTATAGTATCACTGTATACAGATAAGGCTCACTGTGCATCTTCCCTGCCACTCCCTAGACTATGGGTATGGGACTATACATCATCATTTCTTGTCAATTAACTTTAATTTCTTGCAATAGCCATAAAGCACACATACAAACACACCCAAAGAGAAAACAAAACCAAGTGTTTGTGAAATCCATCTTGTTTCACACTAATAATTTTCTTATAACTGATTGAGTAGTTGTCACAGCCCCTCCCTTATTAATAGCATCACTGACCTATATCATGATTGTCTTTAACAACTGTCCTGTAACATATCTATGACTAAAGGATAGCTCAACCCAAAACATCTACATTTGCTTAGTCTTGAAGGTCCCTTTGACAAAGGATATGTGAAAGAATAGGATCTGGGCAGCAAACATGAGTAATATTTTGCTTGTTTTTTTATTATATACACCCAGCTTTTCCTGATCTTGGTTATTGTTCTATAGAGTCTTGTCATAAGAAAATAAACTGGGTTTAGGGTTTTTTTTTTTTAGGAATAATTTAATTGATTGAAAAGTGAACGATTCTGTGACAGTGGTAGACTTGTGCTAAACAGTTGAGAAAAAAAAGACAACCAAGATAATCTGCCAACTTCAGAATTGTTGGACAATATATCAAAATACTTAGAAACATAAAAACTGCATCTTTTTTGCAAATTGTCTTTCTTTTTTTAATATATACAGGTGCATCTCTATAAATTAGAATATCTTTGACGTTCATTTCTTTCAGTAATTAAATGAAAAAAGTGACCTCCTATATTTTCTAGATTCTTTCCACACAGAGTTGTCTATTTCAATTGTTTTATTTCTGTAAATGTTGTTTATGGATTACAGGTAATGAAATATTGTAAAAAAGTTCAGTATTGTAAATTCAGTGTGTCACCTGCCAAGGTTTCCTAAGCCTTTAAATGGTCCCTCAGTCTGATTCAGTAGGACACACAATCATGGAAGACGCTGATTATGAATTGAATTACTGAAATGAATGAACGTTTCAAAGATATTCCAATTTATTGAGATGCACCTGTGTTACTCCTGCCGACCGAAACTGCATTACTGCTCTGTGGCATAAGTTTGAGGTTAAAAACATGTATAAATCTTGTTTTATGATCAATAAACATGGGTAAAACCACGTATTACTAAGCAAAATAAAAAGTTGAAGAAGTCTTGAAAAATGTGGAAGAGTTTTGTGGAAGTACCCACGTACAGTGAGGAGGATGGTAAGAGATGTAAAGACAAAACCAAAGATCACAGTTTTTAGAATTTCAGTTTTGGGGTTTTGAAATGTCAAAATCTTATCAGATACCAACTCTATGGCTAGAAACTTTTTCTTTAAGTTCCAAATTAAAGGCTTTTCCTGTTTACTAGTCAGAAAATGCAGCATCAGAACTTTTTAAAATGTCATTGTAACTACAAATAGAAGTGTGTAATGTGGTTACTTTACTTGGCGGCAAAAAGGGACTACACAATGAAAAGCACCTGACACTCACTGTCAAATATGGTGAAGGATCATTAATGCTTTGAAGCGGTTTTGCTGCTAATAGTCCATGATCCAGAGTACTTAAATGAAACATTCCCAGAGATGCTACAATATCCCCCCCCCCCCCCAAAAAAAATGATTATGGGAACACCAAATAAACAATCTCCAAATTTTATTCCAATTGGAAATCTATGATGTGTATTCAAGTGGGCAGGCCACAAATGGACCCAAAAATTTCAAGAGTCTCTGAATGTTCTGCATGAGGAATGGATCCAAGATCCCTAACAGATGTTCTCCAACCTTGTTAAGCATTACACACACTGGTTTCAGTATGGTTTCTTTCTGGGCAAGGGTTAGTCAAATATTGGGGAGTGCCACAAAATAAATGAGAAGAATACAATGTAATGGGTGTAAAGAAAGAACAGCATTCAGTGTAAAGGATGTACCAGTAAGAAACCGCTTTTGGAAAAATTATATTAGATAAGTAATAGACACTGCTTTGTTTGCCTTTTTAATGAGCAACACATAGTGGAAATGGTGGGAGCAAATGCTGGAGTACTTCTTTAAGGACTGGCTTATTGTAGGCTGTAAATAGGTACTGTCGTTTCAACAAACATGGTATAAATGAAGAGTACAGGCAATTAAAAAAAATTGTAATGTATCTTATCAGAGATAAAATTGTCTCTTTCTGCTCCTTTGAGGCTGTTTCCTGTACCATCTGCTAAACTACTGCAGATTACACATGTTATCGAAGTCTATGGAGAGGGAAGGAGTGAGCAGGAAGGGCAGGAGATGGAGAAGAAAGACTGGATAATGTTGGAGTTGAATAGAAACTTCCTACCCTTGCCATTTTTGTGAATATGTTTACCTTTCTTCCAATCCCTTTAAGCTTAATATCCTTAGTTAGAACCTATTTATTTTGGAAGTTAAAGGGGCTCCCCACAATTAGGTCAAATAACAAAGTATTACATGTGCTCCAATTTCCTGAAATACAATCAGTGTTAAACTTTTTCTTTGGGGCCTATTTTTCAATTTATTTTATTTATAGACAATTAAAAAAACAAATTAAGTTGTAAAATCTTTCCTTCTCTTAAGATTTAGTCTTCAGCTGAACAGAAATTTACAAAATACATACGCCACATAAAATGGCCAGCACATTAGCAAGTTCTGGTTACCTTGTATTTTAATGAGTCAGGTTGCTTTCTGAATCTGTGTATCATTGCGGATCTGCATTTCAACAAGAGCAATATCAATTATGATAAAGATCTTTTGACACTTGTTTTGTTTGCAGGTGTCTTTTATAAGACGACCTCTAATCCCTTCAGGAAGAAATAGTTTCTCCCTTTTAAAGAGTATTAAATAAATATAAAGGCTCTGATCCTTGCCATTGTTGCTGATTCTTTGAGGGATATTTCCCAACATTCATTGTTTAAATGGTTGTCAGGAGGAATCAAGTGAGACTTGATAAACAATGCAGTAACTGGTTCATCTCATTCTTTGTACTAGGAGCATTTTTTTAAGGATTTGCATTTAAGAAGTGCTTTTTTGGTGGAGGTACACTTAGGGTCACTTTCAGCCTTTGGAACCTTCACTGTTTTTGACACTATTTTTCTTTTAATACAGACAATGTACAAATCCAGAGCTTAGCTTGGAGTGGCTTGACAAAGTATAGAGCACCATGTACGAAGGATAGAGACCTGTAAGCTGTGTATTTACAATCACAATGATTACGTATATTTGATCACGTATGTACGCCCTTTGTGAGCCTGATTAATATGTAAATCGTATGTTTAGTCTGTTTGGGTTGTGCAATACAGTAGATATATCATAAAAGAAGCCAAAAAACTGAAACGTAGCAAACATGTTTTGATTTGCTTAAGATAAACAATGTCTATGGAAAGTCTCCTTTTTCACTTAGCCACTCATTCATTATCTAAATATCCAAAGAATATTCTCTCAACCATTGGGTTCTTGAGTGATTTAAACTGTTCTCTTCTTTTTATAAGCCTCTTATCGCTGAATCGCTTCTCTATTGCATGATCCTCTTTAAGTTAAAATATCAAAACCCACTCCATGAGAAACACATGCTGAACATCTTATTTCCCACTGGTGAGTGCTGCCGTTACAACAAAACCAGTAACTGTTGGAATTTAGCACCACTGGGAATGCATGGGTTTTTTTTTTGTATAGTCCTGGTAAGCTCCTGTACTAGCATCCCATACAGTAAACAGTCGGCAAGATCAGTGACACTGGAGTGCACTAACATTTGGCCTAGTTTTCCCCTTTTTATATGATGTCTCCAAAAAGATGGATACCACTGCATTCCATTTCCTCTGTTCCATAACTGTACATTGTGGATACAGTCGGAAAAAAATTATCCTTCAATGTTTTTTTACTCCTGAAGATTTTACAGAAATGACTTAAGTCACATCCACATTCTTGCATCTGTAGCAGAATTATGCTACCTTTATATGCAGCATTTAATTGACAACCTATCATGTATGTACTGTCATATAGGGAAAGCTATCAATCACCAAGTGAGGGCAGGGAATAGTCAAAACTTTCAAACTACGGAGAAGACCAAAGCTGAAATGTAATACAATACTTTTAGGGTATGTTCACGTTGGAATTTGGAGCTGAATTTGAGGTAGATTCCATTAAAAGCAATTTTTGTATGTAGTATGTAACACATTACAAACCTTTATAGAGTATGTTTCCGTAAGTCTTCTTATAGTGTTCAGATCGTATTTTATGTTGAGTATATTACTCTATCCTGTAAGAACAGCTGCTTCAATGAGACCTAGTAATGATCTTACTATAATAGGTGCTCAAAAAAGTACTGTAGCGTATCCTGACACATGTAGTTCCTGTTAGAGATATACACTGTCCTAGATAGATGCTTCTGTGCTAGTCATTTGTTCTCCTAGGACAGGGGTCGGCATCCTTTTATTCTATGATGCTCAGTGTGTCATGCAGTAATTGTAAGGACATTGACTTCTACATGAAAGTCATAAAACACAAACCGTATCAGCAATGAATTAGTTGATTAAACTTGTATATCAGCGTACTCCTTCTCTGGTGACAGGATTGGCTTTCGTATGAACAGAAGATTCAGAGTGGACATTTATACAGCCCGATCTTTATTTTGAAAAAAATAATACAAACCTTTTGAGTCTTGTTGAAATGAACAAAAGCAGACTTTAGCATGCCATGTTATACTTTTACACTTGCTTCAAGGTATAACAACAATTGCTGCCCTCTGGTCAGGCTAGCTCATGCCTAGAAAAAATGCCACAGCTCATGCTTCCCCCTTAGTACTTCTGCAGAAGCAACACCGCTGAGAGAGACCTGTGTCAGGTAGATATACATGAAGTGCCAAATCTGGCACAGGTGCAGAGGTTGCTGGCCCCTGACCTAGGAAAACAATGCTACATGAACAACCCATTTTTTCAGATTAGTATACAGGACATAATACCCTGTATTGAAAGTAAAAAAAAAAAAAAAAAAGTAGGTACCCTGCTGATGGTTCCCCTTTATGATATTTTTGCCCTTTAAAAACCCCAAATATCTGCTTTCTGAGCCAAGCAACCCTTAACTCAAAGATCATAGATCATACACTGTGCTGCACATTAAAAATAAAGTTTTAGGACAGTGCATGTAGTCCATAGAGAAGTGGTATGTACCCCTTCGGGTACAAATACTACAAATTGAGAACCTTGGCTCTATAGGAATTGATGCTGTTCATTTGTCTTACCAGCATGAACTTTTCTAAAGTTCCCATAGGCTTGAACACGCATGTAAATATAGTAGATAATGCAATGATTATACTTTTAAATACTGTGGGCATTTTTTTTATCGTGTTAAAGATCTCAAAACCAAGTTGTTTTGAAATTAAAAAGTTGTTTTTTTTTTTGTTTCAGTATTTGGGCTATTATTATTTGTATCTGAAAAAGCATATTGTAACTAACTTTTTCCAAAGACGAAAACTGTGGCAAGTTGTGATTAATGGGAGACGAAAACTAAAAGAAAAAATAACTTGAGAGGAAGTTCATGGAGAATATGTGCGGTGTCCTGCAGCTGCCCTCAGAAGAATCTAGTGATTTATTAAAGAAAGCAGATCTAAAAAGCCTTTATTTTAAAATCAACAGCCTGACTAATTTTAAATAACTGACTTTTCAATTGCTTTCATGGCAAACAAAGGCGTAATCCTGGGACTACTTGAGCCAGAAAAGAAGGGTATGGTGAAGACCACCAGTGAATGTGCTTTTCCCCTCCCTCTCTGTCCCCACCACACACAAAATGCATTGACTGCAGCTTTATGAAGTGAAAACACTGAGGAAAAGGGAAATGTGGAGATGCTGTCCACAGTTATTTCTTTGAAAGAATAGCTCTTGCATCTGGACATTGAGAACAAAAAGTGCTTAAGACAGAAATAATAGCTGAGGTTATTCACTTGCATAGAAGCAAAAGACTGGAACTGCCGTGCCTTGTTTCACTACCACTGACCCTTGCATTTTATTGTCTAGAAATGTCAGGGAAAGTGTGTAAAAAGAATTTTGCGGTTACCATGACTTTGTCTTTGTTTTTTTTTTTTTTTTTTTTTTTTGCCTTTTTGTGATCTGTTTTTTCGTTTTTACTTTTGTATACATAATTGAGCTTCTTTCCACATAACATACATAAGTTGACTTGAGGTTTTGGGTGGAGTTAGACTTTACTTTATTATGACAAAAACAACAACTTTAAAAGATCAGCTTAACTGGCATGTAATGATATAGTATATAAAAAAGAAACAAAACATGACACAAACGATTCCGACAAAAAGGTTTGTGCTGCATCTACTGTCCAAATACAAATCTATTATTTTAATATACATGAGAGTGATTGGGTCGAGGTTTGCTGCCGATTCTGCTACTTGACAAGATTTCTCCAAAAATCTGACTACAAAGGATTGAAGAGCAGAGGCAGTCAATCAGGTTGAAATCCTTAGAGCCAGCTCTGCTTGTAGTCAAAGGCCTAATTTGTCATTCTCAGCATGAGAGCAACAATGCAACTATTAAGCGTTAACAAGAGGCTAATCGAGGCACTTGGGGGCTAAATAAGGCTATCATTTTAACACTATCATTTCAGCCATGTACCTTGGTGTGCTCAGTTAAGCTTTCCATTAATTAATGCAATATTTCATTTCATTCCCAAACTACAAGACTGAAAGTCTTAAATGAATACAGTAATTTAAGCATGAAACCTGGTTATTAGCATAAGTAGAGAAGACATCCTGTTGACAATAGGGTTCACATGTTGTATGTCAGTGAACTGTCAGCAGCTTAAGTTAATGGAAAAGCTGTTATAAATAACACCATACACTTGGAAGGTAAATTTACATCTTAACATTTAGTACATCTGTTACTTAAACTCTTGGTGAACAAAATACAAATTGAACATCTATATTCATAGGAGCTACAGGAGATGTTAGAAATGGCTCCCTTGAGCTTTTAGACACACATTGACATGTTTAATTTTGCTGGCAAAGACTTGTTATAGTTAAAGGGAGTCTGCCAGCAGTAAATTGATTGTAAACCTAATGATAGTACCTTGTAGAGGTGATTCTAGTTTCCAAATATGTCTCTGTTTTTTAGCTTTGGAGTCCCATCTTCATGTAAAGATTTATTCATATGCAAATGAGGGGAAAAGTGCTTTGCCTAGGGGTGGAACACGCCAAACACCCTGGGAGTAAGATATGGGGCCGGTGATTCATGAATATGACAGCTGGGAGCCTATTGAAAGCTCCCAGGCTTGTCTGCAATAGACCTCTATTATAGGCTGTGCTGGGAAGCCTGCAATAGAAGTCTAGGCATTTCTCAATAAATTGCAATATATTAGCATTGCATTGTATTGAAACAGTGACTAGACCCCCTGGGGTTCAAGACCCCTAAGTGGTGTAAAAATAAAAGTTAAAAAAAATATATATAAAAATAGAAATTAAAATCACCCCCTAGAATCAAACAACCTCTCTATATGTTCCCTGCAACATATAAAATTAAGGTGAAACACATACACATAAGGTATTCCAGTGTCCGAAAATGCCCAGACTACAAACTTATAAAAATATTCTTCCCATACTGTGAATGCTGTAGCAGGGAAAAAATGCAGCCCATACATAGAAATATAAAAAAGTTACGGGAATCAGCATTTTGCAACTCCAACAAATGTTTTTGGGGGGGGGTTTTGTGCTAAGTTTTGGATTTTTTTAAGGGGTTGAAATGTAAAAAAAAAAAAAAAAAAAACTATATAAATTTGGTATTCCTGGAATTGTACCAAACCATAGAATACAGGTGACAAGTCATTTTGGCTGTACAGTGAACAACGTAAAAGCAAAGTACGTAAGAAAGAAGCACAAACTCAGTTTTTCTCCATTATGAATTTTTTTTTTCCCAGCTTCCCTGTACATCGTGCAGAATATTAAATTGTACCATTATGAAGTGCAATTTGTCCCGCAAAAATTAAGCATTCACATGGCTCTGTGAATGGAAAAATAAAAAAAGTTATGGCTTTTTGAAGGGGGGGGGGGGAGTCAAAAACTCAAATTGAAAAATGGCTGTGGCAAGAAAGGGTTAAAGAAGATTGTGGGATAAATGAAAAGCTCAATGAGGGCTGTGGGAGGAGGGTACTAGTGAAATATCAATAGGGATATCACCATTACCCAACATGTGACCATTGAGGCCAGCATTTGGCTATTGCAGTCACCTAACCCTTTGCACTTCCGTCCCTGACAGTCTGTGGACCAGAGGAAACAGCAGGTGTGCCTCCCAAATTGAGGATTGGGGGTGAGGAAGTATTGTTACTTTATTTAAATTTATTCTGGACAATCCCTTTAATACTATATGCCTCATGTAGCATAGGCATACACCCTGTATAAAACTGTACCCTATTTCCCACTACTGATTGAGAATACCTTATTTTGTCCAGGGCACTTCGATTAATGTGGCTGTAGCTTTTTTTATTTGTTGTACTATTGTTGAAATTTTTGGCTTTTGTTTTTAATTGTAATTATTACAGTAGGTTATTAATTTGCAACATAGTGAAATACACCATTTTAATCTTGTAATTGTACAGTGCAATATCTGTTCATTATCTGGCATTAGCTTTGATATATGTTTGATTATATAAGTGGATTAGAGCAGTGACTCATGAAAATGGTCTTTAAGGGACGAGGTTGATTTTATTTTATGTTTTAATTTTATATTTTCCTTTTATTATTCTAGTGTGTCCCTTAAAATGTCAGGAAAGTCCTTTTCACCCTTAAGGCTAAGACCCCACTTTGCCGAAACACTGTTTTTTGTTGTTGTTGGTTCAGATTTAGGTGTTTTTTTGAGCCAAACCTACTAGTAGCTACAGAAGGAATGGGAAATATCTAGGAAGCCCCTACTGTTCAATCAACTCCTGGCTTTGGCTCAAAAAAACTGCAGCACGTTGCAGAAACACAGCTTTTTTTGATGCGTTTTTTTGAGCCAAAGCCAAGAAGGGAATGGGTAATGTATAGAAATCACTTATACTTCTACCTTCTGCTCAATCCACTCCTGGCTTTGGGTGAAAAAAACACAGCAAAATCTGCAGCAAAAAAAATGTGTTTCCATAACGTGTGACCTCAGCCTAAATGGGTATTCAAGGCTTTATAATTGATGGATGGGTCATCACTTAAGACCAGCTGGAATCCAACACCTGGGCCTTTGGTCAGTCAGATTTTTGAAGAGGCTGAGCACTGCAGTCTCTTCAGTACTTATCAAGCACAGTACTGTATATTTGTGTAGCACGGTATTGACTTGAGTGGGAATGAGTTGCAATCAGGCCATGTGACATGAACGTGCCATGAACATGACGTGACATGGCCTGTGAAATGGAAACTGTGAAAGCAGCAGTAGCACCTTCAATTGCTGACCTAAAAATCTCGAAAAATCCCTTTAATTAGATCATTCATAGCAGAGATATGTGTGACTTTCACCTTAGTGCCAGCTGCACCCATTGAATGCTGTGTACAATATATAATTTTAGAAAAGTCATACCATATTCTCTCAGCTTTTTATTTTCATCTGGTGACTTAAAGCATAACTAAACTTTCGGACAAGTTTTGATTTTCTGGCAGTATTTGTGTCGTTAATAAATTTTGTAATATATTTTATTAACAAATATTGTCTCCTTTCTGTGAAATCCTGCATTTTTCACTCTGTCCCTTGTTTTTTTTATTGAGATCTGTTTCTGCCTCTTACTGAATGTCACTGTGCATGGAGTACAGGTTTGAAGTACGGGGCTGTGTAAGATGTAGAGAAAAAGACAGTAGGGGAGGGTCATTTCGAACAGTTATATCTTGGACATTATAAAATGTACAAAATTGTCTCCTCTTTCATATAACTTTAAGGTCGCAGCATTTATATCCAGCTGCATAATATACATGATATAAATATTCTAATCCCGACTGTGTTTTCAACCAGTGATATCTCTGGAAATAATATAGATAGCACTGCAACCTTAATGGCATATGAAAGAATCTCCTTTTTCATATGACACCAAAAGAAAGTTTGTATGTTTTATAACGCCCAAGATATAACTGTTTGAAGTGACCCTCTCCCAACCTCATTTTTTCTACATTTTACACAGCCCCATACTCCAATCCCGGACTCCATACACTACTACTCAGTGAGAGGCAGAAACCAATCTCAATACAGAAGAAGGGAAAGAATAAAGAGATGCAGGATTTCACAGAAAGGAGCCAAAATTTGCTAATAAAGTATATCACAAAATTTATTAATACACAAATCCTGTCAGAAACTCAAAAGTTGTCTGAAAGTATAGTTATGCTTTAAAGCCATGGCATAAATGAACAATGGTGCAGATACAAAGGCTACTAAATGAGCTCTAAAGCACGTGATTACCCCACCAAACAACTTTTCATGCCCCAGTTTCCTGGACTGGATCCCTTTTGAGTGTGTCATGGGTGTGGTGGAGTGCGATATTTATTGTTTTGATATTGTTTTGGTTTGTTATTTCAATGAGGCATTAAAAATCTAATTTAAAGGGTGTCTGTCAGCACAAAATTAAGATAAAAACTAATCACAGTACCTTGTAGGGCTGTCAGCGCAGTGTACAATGATATATTTCTTATTCAGGACTGTTGCTCCATTTTTTGTAAAAATTGCCCTTTTATCCCTATGCAAATGAGCAGAAAGTGCTTTAGGGGCGTTTCTTTCCATCAATGGGCTTTACTACCTGTTGCTGCTAACTGCTGCTTAGCTCCGCCCACTAACTTTACTATGCATGTCTGATGATGACACACTGCACCCGGACGTGAAGGAATCTGGCTTCAGATGGGGGCAGCTTCACACTTAGCAGCAGCAGAAAGTAAAGCCCATTGATAGAAACTAACGCGCCTAAAGTCCTTTTGTGCTCATTTGCATAGGGATAAAAGAATGATTTTTACAAGAATGGAGCAGCGGTCCTGAATAATAAATACATCATTGTAATCTGTGCTGACAGCCCTGCAACGTACTGTGATTAGTTTCTATCTCAATTTTGTGCTGACAGACTCTCTTTAATTCAAATGTGTGGGCTAGTTGAAATAATTCTACAGCCATGTTATGCTTGTATCTTTCAGGTCTTTCTCCAGATTTTAGGGGTTATTGCTGTAGCAATTGCTGTTATTCCATGGATTTTAATTCCATTGCTTCCTCTTGTGATAATTTTTTATTTCCTGAGGAGATATTTTCTGGAAACATCGCGAGATATCAAACGACTTGAATCAACAAGTGAGTACAGTATAAATTTATTTATCAAAATGACTAAAACCTCTCGCATTTTATTTAAAACATGTCTCAATGTGTACTTGGGTTTCACCAGATCCAAGATACATATTGTACTCTGTTTTTAGTGATTAAACTTGTTAGCGACATTTACTATATCAGCACTTTACCTGTGTTATGGCATCTTCACACATGAATGATAGAACACAGCATGTTTCTTGCCTCTAGATACTTTGCTTTACTTCCATAATAAAACCCCAAATGGAATCAGACACGGTTTTAGTGTTATAAAATAAGTTCTTTACATTATTTCAGAAGTTAGAAATCTATGCAGTACATGATGTTCTCTGAGCTGAATCACCTCTATGTGAGAAAGTCAGACTACATTGCTTTGCGTATCTATGGGAACTTTAGAACAGCATACTTTTTTGTGGTTGTTTTGTTCATGCAGTCTCTGCCCTTGACTTGTATAATGGCTACTACTTTATGCTAATAGGAGCATAGTAACCAGGTTAAATGAGAAAGATATTGTGCAGTTCCATGCTAGCACAATTTCTGGGAAATTTCAGGAGCAGTGAGACTTATGGACTGTGGATACAATGAGAAGAGCAGACCTATAGCATAGATTAAAGTAGACTCTCTGTTATGGTGCTGTATTAATACTACATTCCTTCCTACTTGGCACAATATATTTAGCTGCTTGTTTGCCTCTCTTACGCTATTATCCTTGGGCCAGCTCCTCACTCCCTTGTTTGCTGATGTTGCAGTGGTCATAAAATATAAACAAGGTGGGCCCAGTTTGGCTGCAGGGTCCACCTTTATAATATGTATGTCCTTTGTTATGGTTTTATTTAGACTGTGGACAAATGCAGCTAAATATTTTAGTTAAGGATAATATAAACTATCATCCATGCCGAGACTACTATGATGTCTGAAGCATAGTGACTGTGAAATTTGACTGTGCATAGTCAAATTTTACTGCCAAAAACATCATTTGGGCAGACAGTGTGAGCTTGCATGATGAAATGATATCAAGCTCTGTGAGAGATGAGACTCACTTGATAGTCACACAATAAAATTTTCAAGGGAATTGTGGGGTTCTTCTCTATTCAGATAGAAAGCAACCACAAGCCACTATGCTGATGGATCACAAATAAAGCAAAGAGTGTGACAAAACTATACATACCTTACCATCTTTGCTCGCTAAAACATGTCACTATATATATATACATACTTTAAGGGGTTGTCCACAATATTTTAGTATTGCAGAGCCACCGGGGCTTTTTCGGCGGAAACGTGACCGCTGAGGCCAATCAGCTGCTCAAGGAAAGTAACTGACAAGTGATGTTCCATGTCCTTTCCTTAGGCCACTGAGGCCAATCAGTGGTCACGTGGGGCAAGGACTTCCACCGGGAAAGCCCCGGGGCATCGCAGGAATTGGGCAGTGGCCTGGGACACTAGAGTAGTGAAGACAGGTGAGTATGTTGTGGGTTTTTTAATTTAATTTAATTTTTTTTTTATTTTTATTTTTCACCTTCCCCGCCTTCCACAATATTAAAATATTGTGGACAACCTCTTTAAAGAGGACCTTTCACCAGCTCCACCAGCTTAAACTCTTTGCATTCTTTAAAGGTAGTCTGTTACCAGAGACCAGCATATCAGCTCAGCCCCACAGATAGGTTAGGGTCACCTGACAGGGTTTTTTCCCTTGTGAATTGGTTCCTCCATAACTAAGATATATCACTTTTTTTTTTCAATATGTAATTGAGTTCTTTGTAGTAACGAGGGCGTTTACTGCTTACCTCTTTGGAGCAATGGTAGCACCCTTGTTGCTCCAGTGCTCATTTGCATATTGACAAAAACAGCAATATCTTGGCAAAGGAGTTACCGATTTACAAGGGGAAAACATCTTGTGATTCAGGTGACCCTAACCTTTCCATCTGGATGGCTGGGTTGATATGCTGGATTCTGATGATCGACTGCCTTTAATAGGCCTCGTCCCATTGATATGTTTTAGACTATCTACTGTCTTCTCCAGTACAGGACTGCCCACTTCACAGTAGAGGGCCTAAGTAGCATATTGGATGCTAAAACTAACAGCTCCGATTGCTTAGGAACAGTAGGGCTAAAGAAAAAATTCCAACTGCACTGGAATCTGTGGAATGGAACCTATTGAAGGATGCAAAAAGGTGGTTGAGGTGGTGAAGGGTTCTCTTTATGACAAAGTCACTGGTACATCGGTATTTTTAATGTGGCGTGCACCATATTCCTGAGAAGAAGGGGCAGATGCTAGATAAATGTGGTACTTGGCCTGATCGGTTTTCTCTTCAGTGTTGTCATTTTGAAAACTGTTGTAATTGCTTTGATAAAGAAATGTGCTTCTTTCTCTTTATCAGCCTGTTTCACTTCTGCCCCTCCCTCTACTAAACTGACTTTCAGAATCCTCTGCTATATTCCTCTTGAGATAGCCTGCAGATCTCTTCATGTGTAGGCCATATGTCCCAGGCTGATCTCAGCTGTGAATTGACCTTACTTCATTTTGGTGAGTTATGGTGCAGTGAACTCACAAATGGCCAAAGCACTACTGTAACAAATTGACAGCCAAAATTAGTCCAGAATTACGACCCACACGTGGACTATATTTCCTGGATGGGACTAATATGGGTCATACGAAAGCGACTTATGTCTGATGCAGGAGCTAAGTAGAAGCTTTCTTTCACAGCCCAAAGTACTTCCCTTTATATATGTCCTGTATGATCCTAGGACTGTTTCTGAGTGAGTGAGAAAAAGATAGAACAGATTCACCCCTGCTTACTGTGAGCATTCAGTAGCAGCTAGTCTCCACTTATCAGCTCAGAGAGAAATGCAAACTATAGATAGAGCTTTCAGAGGGGAAAATTGTTAAATAATGCAAAAATATAATGGCCAGAAATAACATTTCTTCTCACACCACAGACACAAAGCAGCTTATCTTGAAAAGTCAAATAAGGGTTCGATCACACTAGCATACGGGGTACTCCGTCCTTAATTCCGATTGAAAAAAACTGAGAGAAAAGTCCTGCAAACAAGACTTTTCTGTCCGCCAATTTCAGTATTAAATGTGCGGAAACCTGACGGACCCCATTATAGTCTTTGGGGTCCGCGGGTAACCGCTTTTAAGCAGATTTGGTTTCCGTTTTTTGGGGTCCCCAAGTGAACCCAAAGAACAGAAACCTGAACGCTAGTGTGAACCTAGCGTAAAACAACTTTTTTTTTTTTTATATTTAACATTGCTGGCCAATCTCCATGTATTCTTGGATTAAAGTTTGTCAATAGCAAGTGACCGAATCATTTGAACTTCATGGCCATATACCTGAAGGTCAGTTTACAGCCCATACATTTACTTTTATTGAGCAAGAATGCACAGGTATTCTATGAGGACAGGTATAGAGTACTATTATTCATATATAAGTTATTAGATTCTTGCCATCCAAGGTTTCAGTAGAATGCCATGCTTCTGTTATATTCCTCAATTTCTCTTGCACTGACCTTTTTACTTTATACCAAGGATTTATTAGGGTTAGTTATTTGTGTTGATTTTCATTGTGCTTTGGTGGTCGATTGGTGATGCACTCTAACACATTTAAGAGTTTATTCAGACAGTAATGTTTTTGTCTTTTTCAAAGTGGAATGATTGACATGTCTTCTGTTGTCTAGATCATGTTAGGTGACATTTATTTTCTATGAGAGAGTGACCACTCAACAAAAGGAAATAGAAAAATATGAAAGAAAGAGAGAGGGAGCTACTATAGCTTGAAAGCGCTTTATAATGCCTCCATTGTAAAACTGTCTTACCTGCTGACAGGCACAACCAGTTGCTGTCACTTTATATTCCATTAATAAGCGGCCATTGTAGTCTCAGTGTATGAGGGAGGTTGACTGAAACCATCTCTGATGATGCTGTTTTCAATTTCATTCTATAGTTCCTGAAAACAGGAGTTAGTATATTTCTTAGATATGCTGTGAGCATGACGCTTGTCTTTATCTACATGTGTTCAGACTTTGCTTTTTTCACTAAATGTGTAAAAACTGTGAAGAAACTGTAGTGCTGTAGTTCTACTCTTTATTTTGCATACGTTTCCTCTTATGATAACTGTTAGATTCTCACTAAATAACACTGATTCACATTGGTTTTATGTAGTCCATAATTGGCAGTACAGAATGTTAATTTTTTGGCATTGGATAGGTGGCATACAAGAAAATATATTTTTTACAATATAAGCAAATTTATATAAATTACTTCTTCTCTTCCAGCTCGAAGCCCAGTATTCTCCCACCTATCGTCGTCCCTCCAGGGACTTTGGACGATACGAGCCTTTAAAGCAGAGGAGCGGTTTCAACAGTCATTTGATGAAAAACAAGACCTCCATTCTGGTTTGTGCCCTGGTTCTTCTCCTGTGACCTGTCAACAACATTGCAGATTTTGCATCTACAGTGTATCACAGTAGCCAAGCAGCTGAAAAAAAAACATAATGAGTAAAAAAATGACAATTTATTTTTAGCAGATATTCTGTTCATACAATACACAGTGTGGGCCCAACTGTAGGGACATATTACTGTATGGACTGGAGTTCAAGGTCTGAATAAAAGTAGTCCTCTTCTGCTAGTTGTGTACTGATAATGTTTTATGAAGTTGATGAAATTTAAAGGGAATGTGCCACAAAAATGACAGAATTCTTATGTTAAACATATATTTATACAGTCATGGCCAAAAGTTTTGAGAATGACACAAATATTATATTTTCACATGATCTGCTGCCCTCTGGTTTTTATGTGTATTTGTCAGATGTTTTTATCACATACAGAAATATAATTGCATTCATATTATGAGTAACAGAAGCTTATATTGACAGTTAGAATGAGTTAATGCAGCAAGTCAATATTTGCAGTGTTGACCCTTCTTCTTCAGGACCTCTGCAATTCTCCCTGGCATGCTCTCAATCAACTTCTGGACCAAATCCTGACTGATAGCAGTCCATTCTTGCAGAATCAATGCTTTAATTTTGTCTGAATTTGTTGGTTTTTGTTTGTCCACCCGTCTCTTGATGATTGACCACAAGTTCTCAATGGGATTAAGATCTGGGGAGTTTCCAGGCCATGGACCCAAAATCTCTATGTTTTGTTCCCTGAGCCATTTAGTTATCACCTTTGCTTTATGGCAAGGTGCTCCATCATGCTGGAAAAGGCATTGTTGAGCGCCAAACTGCTCTTGGACGGTTGGGAGAAGTTGCTCTTGGAGGACATTCTGGTACCATTCTTTATTCATGGCTGTGTTTTTAGGCAAGACTGTGAGAGAGCCGATTCCCTTGGCTGAGAAGCAACCCCACACATGAATGGTTTCAGGATGCTTTACAGTTGGCATGAGACAAGACTGGTGGTAGCGCTCACCTCTTCTTCTCCGAATAAGCTGTTTTCCAGATGTTCCAAACAATCGAAAAGGGGATTCATCAGAGAAAATGACTTTACCCCAGTCCTCAGCAGTCCACACCCTGTACCTTTTGCAGAATATCAGTCTGTCCCTGATGTTTTTTCTGGAGAGAAGTGGCTTCTTTGCTGCCCTCCTTGAGACCAGGCCTTGCTCCAAGAGTCTCCGCCTCACAGTGCGTGCAGATGCACTCACACCTGCCTGCTGCCATTCCTCAGCAAGCTCTGCACTGCTGGTAGCCCCATCCCGCAGCTGAAACACTTTTAAGAGACGGTCCTGCCGCTTGCTGGTCTTTCTTGGGCGCCCTGGAGCCTTTTTGGCACCAATGGAACCTCGCTCCTTGAAGTTCTTGATGATGCGATAGATTGTTGACTGAGGTGCAATCTTTCTAGCTGCAGTACTCTTCCCAGTTAGGCCATTTTTGTGCAGTGCAATGATGACTGCACGTGTTTCTTTAGAGATAACCATGGTTAACAGAAGAGAAACAATGATGGCAAGCACCAGCCTCCTTTTAAAGTGTCCAGTGGTGTCATTCTTACTTAATCATGACAGATTGATCTCCAGCCCTGTCCTCATCAACACCCACACCTGTGTTAATGGAGCAATCACTGAAACGATGTTAGGTGGTCCTTTTAAGGCAGGGCTGCAATGATGTTGAAATGTGTTTTGGGGGATAAAGTTCATTTTCTAGGCAAATATTGACTTTGCAAGTAATTACTGTTAAGCTGATCACTCTTTATAACATTCTGGAGTATATGCAAATTTCCATTAGAAAAACTGAAGCAGTAGACTTTGTAAAAATTAATATTTGTATTATTCTCAAAACTTTTGGCCATGACTGTATTTAAGAATTTTTGACTTTAAAAAAAAAAAAAAAAAATTTCATGTCATTGTATATATTGAGGAAAAAAAAATACTAAATCCTGCAATTTTCACTCTGAATACAAAGCCTAATCAGCGACAGACACTTTCCAATTTTGTAAGGATTTTCATTGCAGTAGTCATATTTATATGACAGACAAGATTACAATACAAAATATCACCTTTGTAGATCATACCACTGATCCATCATTGCATCTACTACTGACAATAGATAATGTTATAGTTTATTTACTTGCCTTCCCTGTACAGAGCATGTCTACAGGACTTCCCATAGACCTCAATGAGTAAGCTCCAGTTCATGAGACTCCTGTAAAGCATATCACAAAATTGCTTTTAACAGAGTAGAGGAGAAACTCAGGCAAGATGGCAACCCCCTTAATCAATTCCAGAAAAAAAGAATTAAAAAAATAATTTCCTCATGTAGCATAAAAATATCTGTCCTTTTGTACCATACATCAGTCCTGCATTTGTGTTTCGGGGTTCTGGCCTACCACTACCTGAGGACTAGAATAGTGTGAGCTTATATATACATATGTAGCATTTAATATATACAGGGGGGGGGGGGAGAGGGGAAGGGGGTTGGGGGGAAATTTGGGAAATTTGTTTTAAACCCCAAAATTTCCAGTTAAAAAAAAAAAGAGAGGGTGCCCACCCCAAAATTTTAAAAATTTTATTTTAAGGGGGGCCCACTTTTCATATGCTGACTTTTGCAATTCTTTTTAAGGATGCCAAAAGGGATTGCCATGAACCATATGAACAAGGTTTTTTCTTTGTTGTGGCGCATTTTATCGTATTTCTCTCTTTTTTCCAATAGAAGCCTGGTTTTTGTTTCTGACAACATCCCGTTGGCTTGCAGTACGCCTGGATGCCATATGTGCACTGTTTGTAATCGCCATTGCCTTCGGGTCCCTAATCCTTTCAAAAAGTAAGTATTGCGTAAAGTCTATATGACATTAATATTTGCCTTCATAAATTACTCCACTTTCACAAGGCAATATTTGGGTCACTATTACGGGGCAGTATTTTGGGTCAGTATTATGTAAGTCAAAGCCAGGAGTGGAAAGAGTATACTGAAAAGATTTATACCACTCCAGTGTTTTGGATATAAAATCACACCTGAAACCACACAAAAAGGAGAGAAGTTGACTAAATCTTTGCATTGTGTGTCTGTGTGTGCCACACTAAGCATGGAGAACGGTCTGAGGACTTGAGAACCAAAATTGTGGAAAAATATCAACAATCTCAAGGTTACAATTCCATCTCCAGAGATCTAGATGTTCCTTTGTCCACGGTGTGCAACATAATCAAGAAGTTTACAACCTATGGCATTGTAGCTAATCTCCCTGGACATTAACGGAAGAGAAAAATTGATGAAAGGTTGCAACGCAGGATAGTCCGGATGGTGGATAAGCAGCTCCAATCAAGATCCAAAGAAATTCAAGCTGTCCTGCAGGCTCAGGGAGCGCCAGCGTCAGTGCAAATTATCAGTCGACAGTTGAAAGAAATGAAATGCTATGGCAGGAGACCCAGAAGGACCCCACCGCTGACACAGAGACACAAAGCTAGACTGCAGTCTGACAAAATGTACATGAGTAAGCCAAAATCCTTCTGTGAAAACGTCTTGTGGAGAGATGAGACCAAGATAGAGCTTTTTGGTAAGTTACATCATTCTACTGTTTACCAAAAACGGAATAAGGCCTACAAAGAAAAGAACACAGTACCAGTAGTCAAATATGGTGGCGGTTCAAAGATTTTATGGGTTTGTTTCACTGCCTCTGGCACTGGGTACCTTGACTGTGTGCAAGGCATCATGAAATCTGAAGATTACCTAAGGATTTTGGGTTGCAATGTAGGGATCAGTGTCAGAAAGCTAGGTTTGCGTCCTAGGTCATGGGTCTTCCAGCTGGACAATGGCCCCAAATATACTTCAAAAAGCACCCAGAAATGGATGGAAACAAAGTGTTGGAGAGTTCTGAAGTGGCCAGTAATGAGTCCGGATCTAAATCCCATTGAACACCTGTGGAGAGATCTTAAAATTGCTGTTGGGAGAAGGCACCCTTCAAATATGAGAAACCTGGAGCAGTTTGCAAAAGAAGAGTGATCCAAAATTCCAGTTGAGAGGTGTAAGCAGCATGTTGATGGTTATAGGAAGCAAATGATTTCAGTTACTTTTTTCCAAAGGGTGTGCAACCAAATATTACGTTGAGGGTGGTAGTAATTTTGTCTGGCCCATTTTTAGAGTTTTGCGTGAAATTAGATAATTTTTTACTTTTTTTTTTTTTTTTCTCCGTTTTTTTTTTTTTGTGTTGTTCCAATACACACAAAGGAAATAAACATGTGTATAACAAAACATGTGTAATTGCAATAATTTTCTGGGAGAAATACTTCATTTTCTGGAAAAATTTCAGGGGTGCCAGCACTTACGGCCATGACTGTATGCCAGTGCAAAATACTGACCAAAATACTGCTGTGTAAATTTAGCCCTAGTTGACACTAAGACAAAATAGACTTGGTCAAGAAAGATAGCATTTTGTAAAAGCCTGCTGACAT
The DNA here is from genome assembly GCA_947044405.1 of Leptodactylus fallax. Lineage (NCBI taxonomy): Eukaryota > Metazoa > Chordata > Amphibia > Anura > Leptodactylidae > Leptodactylus > Leptodactylus fallax. The sequence goes on along the minus strand of CAMRHE010000211.1, from coordinate 188,420 downwards.
AATCTGTTTGTTACACCAGTCATGCTGATGTGGATGGATGGTTAATATTTGCTATCTAGAGAGTTTATCGGTATGAAAATAGTTCATTATAAAGTCAAAATTCAGTACAACCAATTCCTTCACCTGCATAGTTTAGCTTCATTCCTGAAGAAGTGTATTAAGTGATGCTTACTGACTGTACAGTGTTCTTGCCTAATCTAATCTGAATCCCTTGATGTGGGGATCAGTCTGTATTCATCATGTTAGTGATGAATATATCTGTGTAAGCCATGGTTTAAATTCCTCGACTATCTATATTTTATCCCATGCTTCTGCTTTGTCAGTAGGACAAAATCTGTGCTCATAGTGGTTGAACTGCAGTGACATTTATAGATGTAAGCTAGCCATGGGAAGTAATAATTGTTTACAATGTCCAGTGGTTGTTAGATTGGCGAATATATAATGCTCTTGGTTAGTTGAAATTCTTAAGGTGGCCATACACAATACATTTTAGACTGTCATCGCTCGTCTCAAAAGAACTGTGGTTGATTGTTTGTACGGCCAACTGTCCCAAACTCGTGAACAAGCATGAACCTTCCAACTACTGTTCGACTACTCCAGACACTTGGAAACTAACAGATGAAAGTCATTCAATGCTAATGAAGTGCTGAAAACAGGAAATTAGTGACAACATATATACATTGGTTTATAATGGGATCTTTTTTTGATTGCAAGCATAGCATTGCTGCAATATCCTGTCTGTCAAAAGTGATGGAAATCCTGACAGAAGGGTTAAACGCAGACGTGAACAAAGCCTAAGGTACACTTTGACTCAAGATCTGTTTGCAATCAGTGAATGAGAAGTTCCTGCATTCATGGTCATATTAATTGGCAGCCGATCAAGACAAAATATTGTCTCCACTAAGATGGTTTGAGTAAATCTTTAAAACTCAGCAAAATTTTTAATTTACATTGCAAAAATGTTGAAACCTGTAAAGCAGAGCAGAAATTGTGACACTTGTTAACATTTGTGTTATATAGTCTTGAAAACAATATTTGTCCCCTAGGAAACGCAGATTTATCGATTTGAATTTTTTTTTTTTGTTGCTACAGCTCTTGATGCAGGACAGGTTGGTTTGGCACTATCTTATGCCATTACCATCATGGGGTCTTTCCAGTGGGGTGTACGGCAAAGTGCAGAAGTTGAAAATTTGGTAAAATATTTTCCTTTAATTTTTTTTTAGCATATCAGTCATTTATGTTTATAATGTCACAATAATTAAGTAATCTAAACATGTATGGTAATGTATGTCTGGTTGCATGCCAGAACTGCTTACTTCAGACTTTACCAGTGGATTCAATGCCTACTGCTTTGTTTTATAGATGCAAGAAAGGAAGACACAAAAGTGAAATCTGGAATTTCTGGTTTCTAATGGTTTATAGACTTCAGTTAATTATTCTTGTAGCAGTGCTAATAGGTTGTCATATTTCCTGTTCCATGTAAGGGTGGGTTCACACCTGCGCTTCAGTCCGTCCGTTGCCAATCCGAGTGAAAATCTCGGCAAACGGGATTGGCATCGGATACAGACCGGTCAGCGACGCATTGGTTAAAAACCCATTCATTTGAATGGGTTTTTAAAGCAATGCGAGGGTGTCCGATTGCACCCTCTGCGCTGCGAAGCCGTTTTTTTTTCGTCGGACACGAAGTCCTGCATGTCCGACTTTGTTTCCGACGAAAAAAAAAAGGATTCGCAGAGCAGAGGGTGCAATCGGACACCCTCGCATTGCTTTAAAAACCCATTCAAATAAATGGGTTTTTAACCAATTCGTTGCTGACTGGTCTGTATCCGATGCCAATCCCGTTCGCCGAGATTTTCACTCGGATTGGCAACGGACGGACTGAAGCGCAGGTGTGAACCCACCCTAACCCATATTGTATTCCTTATAAAGGTGTTTTTAGGACCTATCAGTAGGATAAGCCATGAATACATTGATGGTTGCAGTTGAGCCTAATGGGACCCACAACCATAACTAGTATTTTTCTATCTAACACCACTAACTTTCATTAAGTAGTTTACATTTTTTTTTCTTAATTTTGTTGAAACCTCCATGTTCTTATATGATTTAGTGAAAGTAAGTGTTTATGGTTCTGATGCTAAGACTATGTTGCTAATAAGTTCGTTTTGAGATGTCATTAATATTTTTATAAATGATTTTTAGTTTAGTCAGTGATGAGTAGGTAGTAAGTAAGGCTACATGCACATGAATGTGTGCAGCAATGGGTCCGTGGCAAAATGGCATGGGCAGCACATGGATGATATCCTTGTCTCTCCTTCAGTGAGCCAAAAGGGGCATATATAGGACCTGTCCTGGGTTTTGCCTTGGGCTCACGGCTCCATGCAAAGATACAGGTGTGTGTATAGAGCCATAGAAAATAATGGGTGAGTGTGCTTGCTGTGAAAACTTCTTTGTGTTTGACAAAGATGCTCTGTTCTCGTTTATTCTTCATTAGTTTACTATTCTTGTTGTAGTTTTGTTCTCGATCTGATGAATTTATTAAACGGTAATCCAGATCTTTAGTCAGTTCATATATTTCCTTATAGATGATCTCTGTGGAGAGAGTCATGGAGTATACACAGCTTGAAAAAGAAGCTGCATGGGAGTCTAAAAAGCGTCCACCATCCGACTGGCCAAGTAAGGGCATGATAGCCTTCGAAAATGTCAACTTTGCCTACAGCCTAGATGGACCTCTGGTTCTAAGACATTTAACAGCTCTAATTCGACCAAAGGAAAAGGTATTTTTAAATAAGTATTACGGGAATAGTTTTTTCCATCTTTGAATTATCTATCTTCCTTGCAAATTTAGTTTTTCAGTATACTGAATATGGCTTCTTTGATGAATTTTAGCTATGGTCACATGCTCCCTTCAATATAGGCTACCCATTATGAACTAGATATCTGCGCTAACCTCTTTGGATGAGTGACAGCACATTGAGTATGTGTCAACAAACATTATGGGCAAGATTATGTCATGAGAGAAATTTTGTGCCAAATGTCCATTGATGTTTCATAAATTTAGGACATCTTTAACTCTAACACTAATATTCTGAGATGTTACTCCACTTTCGGTACCTCCTTCCCCACTGGATTGAGATTCGAAAAAATTGCATTTGATAAATATGGCATACATCTGGCATACAGTTTGATTGACTAACCATGCCCAGGTTTACAACCACTTTTAAATAAAGTGAGTGGCTTTACGGTGCTAAATGGTGCAAAATGTTGCAGCAAATAAGCCCAGAAGCCCAAGTAGGAAACCCAGATAAGCTAATTAGGCATTCTCTGACTAATGATCCTCGCTGCTTTACCAGTTGGAATATTTTTTTTTCCTGCTAAATGTGGGCCTTAGCTTTAAGGGTAAAGACACACATTTAGGTTTTGTTGATGCAGTTTTTGAAATGGATCATAAACAGTGAAAACCTAGAAATAACAGTGCAGTTTTTTTTCACTCTGCTTCTGGTTTAGGTTTCAAAAACTGCAAAAAAAAAACTTGAACATGAGTCACTACCATTTAGGGGTATTCCAGTAATTTAAAGTTATGTTCTATCCACTGAGGTTGTCTAGGAATTTGACAGCTTAGAGGAAGCCGGGGAAGATGAAACAACATAAAAAAGAAATCATACCCCGATGCTCCGGTATCTGCCACCTATGTCGATTTGGTCCATATAGTGTCCCCTCAAGTAGATCCCTCATAATGCCTACTGTCCCCTCTGTGAATATTTAATGAATATATTACTTGCAAATTGAATTTTAAAAAAGTTATACTCTCCTAACCACATTCCCATGGAGTTGCCTGCAGGTGCTTATTGCACCTCCCTGCCACAGACATCATTAACCGAAGCCTGAATGGTGGAATACTTACTTGATAGCTTTGTGCTTCACCACTGTGTTCAACTTTAACTACATCCTTAAGAGTTGTTCCCTGCTGCCTGGAACAGTGGAACAGCACCTGAAACGTGGGAATGTCCTGCTCGATTGGGTTGGCTTAGTTGGCGCCCATTTCTTTTGGGCCCTTGGCAGATGCACAGTTTGCCCTATGTTTAAAGTGGCCCTGCCAGAGATTCCTATGTGCTGTGCTCAGCTATCTTCAGCAGTCTCATAGAAGTCAATAGAGTGACCACAAGGGATGCCCATTCTCATGATCAGTGGGGGTTCCAGTGGTAAAACCCCCACCAATGAAACAGTTATTTGCTATTCAGTGGAGATTATAGGAGGCTGCCAGAATTTATATATCTGGAGTGACAATCAAAGACAATGAAATGGTACTAAGATCTTCCAGTTTAATGACAACCATTTGTTTGTAATAACTTGATTTTTTCATTGGCACAGCATTGCACTTACATTTCTGAATATCCACGTGGTGACAAAAAATTTTTTCATAGACCAAAGTACTTGTGCTAATACCAGTCACTGCCCATAGAGAACAAAAGAACTGTGGACTAACAATTCATTCTTTGGTTAATGATCCTCACTGCATTATAGGTTGGAATAGTGGGAAGAACTGGAGCTGGCAAGAGTTCCCTCATTGCTGCGCTCTTTCGACTTGCTGAACCGGAGGGAAAAATTTGGATTGATAGATTGTTGACATCGGATTTAGGGCTTCATGATTTGCGGAAGAAGATGTCCATTATACCCCAGGTAACTATTTGTTGACATGTGTGTTTAATTTTTACCTGTTGGTTGGTTTGATGTTCATGTAACACAGTATGGATATCCACGAAGTACTGCATGAGGCCACACAATTAACTTTGACCTGCCTTCTCCTCAAAAGTACAAAATATCTGCCTTAGATTTGTACAAACAGACCTTTTTCTTTAGAGCCATTATATAAGGCCATTTTTGATGGTCAGTTCAGCCTCATGGTGAGGGTCTTGAACTATAAAGTGCACCTCCAATTGTAAAACAACTTGTCACACATGAATAGTGCATGTACATATAATAAATTATATATCTTATTAAGGAAATCTGTTTCCTTTTCAACTTGTTAGGATGCTCTCTTCCTCCTTATATGAACTCAGGCTGTGTTTACAGAGAGTTTGTCTCCTTATTTACCTCACATACACACAACTCTATGGAGAGAGGAGGGGAGAAGAGAAGGATGATAATCTATTGCCTTATTCTGTGCAGTATTAATAGATCTCTCTGACTCACAGGATAGCAAAGTGTATCAGCTGCATTTATTTGTACAAAGAATAACTGTTGATGGGATCCAGCAATCTTGCTTGAGAATGATTCTCCTTTGCGAAAGGTTCTTATAAAATATAACTTTTATTTACTCCATGAAAAATTAAAAATTGTCTTTTCAAAAAGGTGAGAGGTTACATCTGTAAAAGCGTACGTGTTTCGGGACTGGGTTTGTACCTTACTCACATGCCATGAGTTAGGGACAAACCCAATCCCGAAATGCGTAGGCTTTTACAGATGTAACCTCTCACCTTTTTGATAAGACCATTTTTAATTTTTCATGGAGTAAATAAAAGTTATATTTTATAAGAACCTTTCGCAAAGGAGAATTATTCTCAAGCAAGATTGCTGGATCCCATCTACAGATATTCTTTGGATTAATACTGGTCTTTATCCGTGGGGACAGGCTTCCGTGCAATTTTCTTAAGGACTCTTCCACCTGAGACGAGATTCTACTATACGTGAGTGGGGCTGTGTACGCAATTTTTTGGTTTTTGGCAATCTCCATAGACTAATATGTAAAAAATAACTATGCTTGATAAATGGAGAAGGAAACTTATTTCTTACAAAGTTTCTAATATTCACCTGTACTATTCATTTATGAAAATTGTTTCATAATTTTAAGTACGCTTTAACTTTTAGTACAAGAAACAATAACTATTATCATCTTTGGGTAAAATAAGTGAGATCCGTGCAAATTCAACCACCTATGATGGTTGTGTGATGAGGTGCAAGACTCTTCAGAACTTTGTATCTAAATGTTAGCAGGAGCTGTGGCCCATTGATCCTCCCCGATAGCCCTTTTTTTTGATCAAAGAATGGATCTTGTATCAATGCTGCTTTGCATACAAATGATCAGAGTATCCGTTGCTATAGTAGACACCCTTTTATTGATGTGATTGCTCTTCATAAGGCGAAACAGGTTTCAGTGCTTTGTATACTAACACATCTTTAAAAAAGATATTTCCTGTAAAAAAATAGTTTTTTATGTGTACCAGCGCCTATGCAAGATGCGTTTGTTTTGACTGTAGTGATATTTGAGTGGCATGATCTTTCTTAGCGCATGGTGCACTGCAATACAAGCTCAGGGCAAATATTGGTGACTTCCAAAGTCCCGTTACCTTCATTATTATGTGGCTGTTTTCAGCTGCAACAAATTTGCTTTCCAGTGGCCAATATGGTTGATCGTCTTCTCTGTGTCAACACTCGGAGCAGGCAGCGCAATCACTTTCACTGATCAGCTTTAGGCACCATGCACATGAACATATTTAGAGATGAGCAAATCGATTCTGCAGAAGTGTAATTCGATCCGAATTTCAGGAAATCTTCGATTCATCACGATTCCGGATTTCCTGATGCTTCGCGGTAACGAATATTTATTAAGGACCTTTGTGACATCAGACGGTCACAAGATGTTCTCTAGTGATGTGATTGGGTAGGCTTTGCTTGGTGTCTTTGCTTTTTAACAGATCCTTCCACATGAATAAAACTTGTCCATGCTGGAGAGAAAGAGACATGACCGTGGCATCCAAGGGCTTCCACAATTTTGCCGCCCACCCCAGCTCTCTACAGACCAGAAATAGCTGTTTATTCGCCGCCAAGTAATTCGGATGGAAGCAAATTTTTTTGGAACTTCGAATCGAACTGCCGAATTGAACTTTTGAAAAATTCGCTCATCTCTAAACATATTCTTTGTCAGTGTGCTGGCCATGTTTTTGACAGCTAGTGCAATGGCCTGTTGTTTTCTAAGGCCTCATCATATCACATTATCACAGTTCCATGCATGAGGCTGTGATTCCAGGGCAAAACACAGGACAGGTTCTGTAACTGTCCATTTTGTGGCCCGGACTCACTGTAGTAAATAAGTGGTCATCTATGTGCTGTCTGTGCTGTTTTACCTCAGACTCGGCACATGTACACGTTCATGGAGGGTGCATCATGTGTAAACGTTACATGAATTGTTGAGTTATAGTATTCTTTAGTCTCTGTGACTATGCTATTGTTAATAGTCCAAGTAGCATGTAGGAAGAGAAAACCATTATCTTTAACCTGACAGGCACTGGGATAGAATGCTACCTTATTAACCTTTGTGTTGTACAATTTAAGGACAAGACTATTCTTAGACCTTCCTTTGCCTGAGCCATTTCTTGTGATATCAAATAGCAGGATAAGGGTTACACAGCATTACGCGACAACAGTGTACCATTACTTATCTATGCTCTTGGCATAGATATACAGGTGTATCTCAATACATTAGAATATCTTAGAACCGTTTATTTCAGTAATTAAATTAAAAAAATGTCCTCCTATATTTTCTAGATTCTTTACACACAGAGTGTTCTATTTCAAGTGTTTTATTTCTGTAAGTGTTGATTATAGATTACAGGTAATGAAAACCCAAATGTAAGAAAATTAGAATAGTGTAAAAAAGTTCAGTATTGTAAATTCAGTGTGTCACCTGCCAAGGTTTCCTAAGCCTTTAAATGGTCCCTCAGTCTGGTTCAGTAGGACACACAATCATGGAAGACGCTGAGTATGAATTGTATTACTGAATTACTGAAATGAATGAACGTTTCAAAGATACTCTAATTTATTGAGATGCACCTGTAATATCCAATTGTACATACACATATATGAAATATATATAATTTTTTTATAAAATAAATGAAAGCCAGGCATCACCATGTAAAACAAGTTAACCTTGATCCAGAGTTGGTATAAAAGCCAGATACAAAAGATGCTGCCACTCTCCAACTGTAATCCAAAATAGTGGGAAATGTATTTACTAGTCATGTAGGAGACTGAAATATCACATGACATGAGTAAATAACATTTCATCTATTTTTGGGTTACATTTGGAGTGCTGTAACTTCCTTTTACATTTCTTTCCATGTCTGTCTGTCTGTCTGTCTATCTATCTATCTATCGATCTACCATCTGTGACTGTAAAGCAGATGCTTTTTTGGTGTTCTGTGTCTTTCCTCTTCATATGATATATGGTGGATATTGTTAGAAACAAAAGGATTTTAGGAGCGCTGATAAATGACCCTTTTTTTGCATAGCCACAGCAAAAGTCAATGGGCAGAGTTGTGCGGGGAAGTACAAATGCTTTGTCGCCTAATACAGAGCTTTGTTTCTACACATTGAAGGCTTCATTAACACACAGTGCAGCTGCTCACCAGAGCTAGTGACCTTTTCATTTCCAAAGAAGACCCTACACGGACTAAAAAATCTTTTTCTTTTGTTAGTGAACAATATGCTTTTTCTGCTGAAAATAAATGCTGTTAGGTTTTCCTTTATTTCTGGAGTTCAGACAGACTGTATAGAGGTTCTGTCATCTGAAGGTGTAGTCATTACTTAAGAAAGAAACTTACTGGCAGAGTCTGCATCTTTAGGTTTATTTGGTTGTACGTTTACTGCACACCTGCCCATGTATGACTCTTAAGAGGAGCAGTGAAAATACCCCTCTAAAGCCTTTATCAAGTTGTTATTTTTAAAGATTCATATCCTATTGTGAGTCCTCCACTTGCCTTTCATATTCATTAAAAGCCTAGGTCTGAGCAGTGTAGTGTTTGAGTTTGAGATGAAGAAAGGGGATAGCCACAGAAAATAGAGCCACTAAGGGTTAATTATGAGTTCATGTAGGTTTCTTCAGTAGTGTTACAGAAGTGTATTCCATCTGGAATTCTAGGTGTCTATAGAACATTATCAAGAGTTAGAATTGTTGGCAAAAATTATTAGATTGCTAAGTCATGCTTGCTTTCTCATTATCCTGACCTCCAGTGATGATGTTTTGATATGGTTAAGTGATCACTGAGGTCACCACTGCAGCCAGTTATTGGTTGCAATGGTCACATGAGGCCAGGATAAAGAGAGCGACTGGGCACCCAGGTACTGGTGCCACATGAATAGCAAAGCTCTGGAGGTAGAAAATGGCTTAGTTTGTTATTTTACAAACTCTATTATTTTAGCTGACCTGGCTGCTAGACACTGGATATAAGGTATACGCTGTATATAGCTTCTTATCTGCCTTCACTTGAATAGAACCAGAGCTGTATCCAGCCACATACCTAGTGTTTGAATTCTGTTGGCCGAAACAGCTGATTGGGATGGGGTCTGGTTGTCAGACCCCAACCAATCTGATACTGATAACCTACCTGTGGATAAGTCATCAGTGTCAATTATCTTGAGGTCTTGGACAACCCCTTTAAGGATCCAGGCTTATTGCAGAAGTTAGTATGTTCCTCAGAGTAATTGTAGGTGTTACTGTAGTCTTCTTCTCTACTTCCTCACTGTGTGTCTAAGACATTTTATCCATCACCTGTAACAGTAAGTACATATGCAAGTATTGGGATAAATCAGTCAGGGAAAGGTAGACATATTAACAATTATCATACAGTAGAGATGAATGCTATATGTAAAGAGAAGAGCATTTGACTACACTGTATCAAAGATTTCTTCAAAACTATTTTTTACAGGTGCAGAAGATTGTACAGACTCCCAAAGTACACGTCATAATTTCCTCCTGATCCTTTCTGTTTTAAGTTGACAAATGGCTAAAGGAGCTGGGTTTTCATAAGGAATGGTTCTTAGGTTACCCATACACAGTTAAAGCTGTCGGCTGAATGCTAGTTTGACCAACAGCTACTCCTTCTGACCATCTCAATAGGGAGAAGGGAGTAAGCTGAGAACCGAAGGATTGGGCATTGTGAAATCCAACTGCCTGACCCCTTTCCCAGTACATCTGCTGCTGGAGAAAAGTCAGGATGCCCCATACACATTAGATGGTCGAGACAGAGTTTGACCAACGTTATTCAGATGTGGGTGACCAGCTTTATAATAAATGCTTTTTTACTGTAGACAGAGCAATATCAGAGGGCTACTGCTACAGGCAACTACCTTAAAGCCAGACTAATCTTAAGGTAGTCTTAATACACTTCAGAGAACTGTCAGCCAAACGTTTAGTCAACAGGTATTCCTATCTTTTTCCCCATACACATGTATGTTTAGTGTGGCTGAGTATGCATGTGTTTGGTAGCAGCTTACTCCCCTCTCTCTAATGCAGATACCTCTGATGGAGGCCAATCTCCCATGAGAGTAAAAATGTCAGGCACAGTATGTTAAAATCTACATACCGTAGTAGCTATTGCTGTAAGTGGTCATCCAGACCCACGAAGATTGGCCGGTTCTACAAGTGTCAGTCTAATGGTTATGGTCAGCTTCATGTAAGGTTTGGAAGACAGAATGGGAAGCAGGAGGAGAAATAGCTGATCTCCTAGGACACCTGTGAAATAATCCTTTATATATTTATTCCAGTGCTTTTTACAGTATGAGACAGTTTAGGTTTTCTTATATTTTTCTTATTTAGTGTGGCTTTCACACCAGTGACCAACATTTGAAAACCTCTTCATTATATAGATTGATGGCTTCATATGTTGTCTATAAGATCTGCAAGTATAACATTATTGGATGCTGTATGGCATGCGGCGTCTCACTGTAATAAATCAGTTGATGTGGAATGGAGGAGGCGGCTGTTGTAAACACGTTGTGTTAATATGACTCATTTACAGGACTGATTATATTGTAAACCATTAATACCACTTCTCATGCTGCATGCACACATTCTACAGCATGGAATGGAAAAACCTAATCATCTGCTGGCTGCATTGTTCAGATTTCAGCACATCTGTATGTGTTCTAGTTTTTAATTACAGACCACCAGCATTATTCATTTACCCATTGTTCTCATTGATTTAAAGGGGTTGTAAACAGGGAATTATAAAATTTGGTATTAGGATGGATCAAGCTTTGTCAATAACACATGCAGTTTCCCAAGTAGGCTATAACCCTGTAGGTGCCACAGAAGAGTTTATGTAGGTGTTTTCTTATCTTAAAGCAGATCTCTCACCAGGTGGAAAGCATTGAAGAGCCTGTTCAGATATAGTGCTTACATTGTACCTGTCATTTCAGGGTACATGCAGCTTTTCAGGATAAAAGCTGCTCTGCATGTGAATGACAAATAAGGCTGTTTTTGGCCAATATATTAAATTTTGTATTATTTAGCAGTTTCTGCAGGCTCTATCTGTAGCTTACAGTTCTCCCTGAGCTGTTGGGTGGAGACTAGCTGCCATACACTTCTCACAATAAACCAAGGAGAACTTGGTCCAAGAAGAGCTTGCTCCATATCTTTCTTTCTCTCTCTCACTCAGTGGCAGCCCCAGGGTCATGAAGGACACATATGGAGAAATACTGTCTTATATCTGATGTGGATACAGAACTTGGGCTGTTTTAGAAAGTTCCTGCTTATCTCCATCAGCCTAAACATGCCTCTTGCTTTTGTTTCTTTCAGCTGCTGCCTACTCCTTCCCCTTCACCACTTCATAAACTTCTTTAGACATGTGCAATCTGATACATGTGACCTATAGTCTGTCTTGAAAAAGAGTTATCGAAGATTTATCTTATTCGCCTGTATTATTGATATATATATAGGGTTTATTAAAAAGTTAGAGGGGTTTTAAAGGAGTTTTCTTGTGTTTACAATGATGACGGACTACCCTTAGGATAGGCTATCAATATCAGATCTGTGGGTGTCTAGCACATGACACCCCCACAGCTGATTAGCAGGGGTGCCAAGAGTCAGACTTGCTCCCTACAACCTGATGTCAATAGCTTATCCCATAGATAGGTCATCAGGATTGTGAACCACAAAAAACCCTTTAACATCTTATTCAGCAAATTAAGGGATTTTTTATGATAATCACCAGCAATGGACCAATATCTCAAAAGTAAACTAAATTAGTAATCTAGTAGTTTCAGCAGGAATCGTTATCCCAGTTTTACATTCCACACTACCCCCTGCTTTTTCAATTTACAAATGATACAAACATGACATGTATTACATCCTGTGAAGGGTATAATTGTAAATACATCAAATTTGATGGCGTCCATAATGGAATGATTTCACACAGCATATGATCAGTAGCCTTTTTGGCTAGGGCTACACGATGACTGTGGTCATATGACATCAAGCTACATGTAAGGCGCTCAACAAAGCAGCATGTGCAGTTTGTCCACAACTTAATGATGCATTGAATTTCCACAACTACAGTATTTTAGGATGCAGATAGTTTGTTAGTGAAGGTTTAAGATTTGACATTAAAATAAATATCATGTAAGATGTGAGTAGCAACCTACAGTAGAAACTGTGAACCTGATATTTTTTTAGGCTGGAGCAACACATGCACTTTTTGATGTAGTTTTGGATAAAGTTTTTGGAGCAAACGTGGATTTAAGAGATTTTGATAGTTTGAGGGATTCCTTTGTGTTGCATCAACGTCTAACTTTGTCTCCAGAAATTGTATCTAAAACTGCTGGTGTAATTCCAGATGTATTTAGCAGTCAGGACTTTAGATAAAGTGATATATTTACAGTGGGTACGGAAAGTATTCAGACCCCTTTAAATTTTTCACTCTTTATTTCTTTGCAGCCATTTGCTAAAAGCAAAAAAGTTCATTTTATTTCTCATCAATGTACACTCAGCAACCCATCTTGACAGTAAAAAACAGAAAGGTAGATATTTTTGCAAATTTATTAAAAAAGAAAAAAATGAAATATCACATGGTCATAAGTATTCAGACCCTTTGCTCAGTATTGAGTAGAAGCACCCTTTTGAGCTAGTACAGCCATGAGTCTTCTTGGGAATGATGCAACAATTTTTTCACATCTGGATTTGGGGATCCTCTGCCATTCTTCCTTGCAGATCCTCTCCAGTCCCGTCAGGTTGGATGGTGAACGTTGGTGGACAGCCATTTTCAGGTCTCTCCAGAGATGCTCAATTGGGTTGAGGTCAGGGCTCTGGCTGGGCCAGTCAAGAATGGTCACAGAGTTGTTCCGAAACCACTCCTTTTGTTGTTTTAGCTGTGTGCTTAGGGTCGTTGTCTTGTTGGAAGGTGAACCTTCGGCCCAGTCTGAGGTCCAGAGCACTCTGGAAGAAGTTTTCTTCCAGGATATCTCTGTAATTGGCCGCATTCATCTTTCCTTCAATTGCAACCAGTCGTCCTGTCCCTGCAGCTGAAAAACACCCCCATAGCATGATGCTGCCAACACCATGTTTCACTGTTGGGATTGTATTGGGCAGTTGATGAGCAGTGACTGATTTTCTCCACACATACCGCTTAGAATTAACGCCAGAAAGTTCAATCTTAGTCTCATCAGACCAGAGAATCTTATTTCTCATAGTCTGGGAGTCCTTCTTGTGTTTTGTGGCAAACTCTATGCAGGCTTTCATATGTCTTGCACTGAGAAGATGCTTCCTTCGGGCCACTCTGCCATAAAGCCCTGACTGCTTGAGGGCTGCAATGATAGTTGACTTTGTGGAACTTTCTCCCATCTCCCTACTGCATCTCTGCAGCTCAGCCACAATGATCTTTGGGTTCTCCTTTACCTCTCTTACGAAGGCTCTTCTCCCACGATTGCTCAGTTTGGCTGGACGGCCAGGTCTAGGAAGAGCTCTGGTCGTCCCAAACTTCTTCCATTTAAGGATTATGGAGGCCACTGTGCTCTTAGGAACCTTGAGTGCTGAAGAAATTCTTTTGTAACCTTGTCCAGATCTGTGCCTTGCCACAATTCTGTCTCTGAGCTCCTTAGGCAGTTCCTTTGACCTCATGATTCTCATTTGCTCTGACATGCACTGTGAGCTGTGAGGTCTTATATAGACAGGTGTGTGCCTTTCCTAATAAAGTCCAATCAGTTTAATTAAACACAGCTAGACTATAATGAAGGAGTAGAACCATCTCAAGGAGGATCAGAAGGAAATGGACAGCTTGTGAGTTAAATATGAGTGTCACAGCAAAGGCTCTGAATACTTATGACCATGTGATATTTCAGTTTTTCTTTTTTAATAAATTTGCAAAAATATCTACATTTCTGGGGGTTTTTTTCTGTCAAGATGGGATGCTGAGTGTACATTAATGAGAAATAAAATGAACTTTTTTGCTTTTAGCAAATGGCTGCAATGAAACAAAGAGTGAAAAATTTAAAGGGGTCTGAATACTTTCCATAACCACTGTAGGTACATTGCATGATGCTAGCACAAAATCTGTAAATCTCATCATACACTGACAATCATAGCACATTGCCTTCTACCTTGTAGTCAGAGATGTGCGAGAAGGGGTCCATGAAGTTGACTGTATCATGGCTCTCTTTTGTGAGTCAAAACTGGATTTTCACACATGAGCCATCTACTTTCTTTTCCATATACCTCCAATTTCATATAAAGGCATCCAGAGTTTTTCCTGTTGGGTTTTGTATGAATACAGTGATACCTCAGGTTACAATATTCGTTCCAGGATGATCATTATAAGTTAAAACTATCATACCTTGAGACCATAATTGTATGAAAAACTAGTAACTGGTTCAGAAGATTACAAAATGTCACCTAAAATATATATAAAAAAGAAAGATTAAAGAACAGTCATCAGATCACTAATATAGATATATTAAATGATTGCTCATAAAAGTCATAAGAGTTGGAAGCTGTAAATGACTTTCTATGATAGTGACAGGAGCTTTTTTCAGGGTCCTGAAAAGTATACAGTATACAGTGCACCTTAAAAATCACATGGAGCCTCTCTCCCCTGGTGTCCAAGGGAGTAGCTCATCTGGGCACAGGTAAAAATAAGAACCTGTGAGAGGCGCTACTAGTCATCCAGTCAGTGCCTGCACTTCACTAATACAAGGGTTGTCCATGACCAATGACCATGCTCATTTGTTGGAGCCTGAGCCAAGCATTGTAAGTTGAGTCTAGTTTTTAAGATACAGTAGTCCAGAAAATACCATTGTATGTTGAAAATATTGTATTCTAAGATCATTGTAACTTGACGGACCATAGGATATATACTGAGGTGGTATTATCTAGAAGCACTGTGTCTCCAAATGAGCCTGTGTGGCAGTGCTGAATTCACCATATAGCGTATGCATCATGAGCATGAACCCTTACTTTTGTTGGTCAGATTACTAACAAATGTAAAGATGAATATAATGTTAAAAGAAGTTTCTTCCATGTCTTGCTTTCAGAAAACCTTCTGTTTTCCAGTAGTTCTTTATTAAATCCGGTTGTTGCTGTTGCTACACAGGTTTTGATTGAAGTCGGTCTAATTGGAAAAACACTGAAGTAAAATCTTTGGTATATGATGTAAGAAAGGAAATAAAACAATTGGATTTCTTAATGTGTTTAATATGCAGCTAATTCAGGCTGAAAACACTTCAGTGAATTACAGGATTAAAACAACAATGAACATATTTGTTTTATTTAGAAGTGTCATAGCATAAATTCTTACATAACTAAGAACATCTCTTTTAAATGTGTCATTTTAATATCACGGCTTTAAGCCTATCTCCTCTTGGGCATTTGGGTTTTACCAAGAGTTCTGAACATCAGTCCTTATTCATATAGGTGTTTCTTTTCTAATTTCACTTTTCTTTGGCACCTGTCCACGCAGCTAATGCAATGGCCATGGACCATCTTGCTACTTCCATTTTAGAGTATGGGAGCAGTTTCTGCGCTATCCAGTATAACTACTGGTGACCACAAGCATTGGAGGGAAATTATCAAGCCCTGCACCCCAGTTGTTTTTGCAGTATCTAAGCTTATTTGCATTACAAATTTGTCAAATTTTCTACACGTCTTACTCCGCTTTCAAAAAGTGGGTGTAATAGTGGTAGGGTAAGCTTGTCAAGCAGATGAGCATCATATTTTTCAAATGCGGCAACTGAATTGGTGCAGTTCTTATTCAAGGTGGCGTAGAAGATGAAGTATCATCTCAAGACAGAAATAGTAAACTTTATCAAACATCGTGCAATGTTTGCGAAATTTGGTGCTTATTACAGAAATGCAGGCTCCAGCAAAACTCACTTTAAAGATTCACCCCTTGGTAAATCATCATGGTGTCCACTGGTCCACTGTTCAAAAAGTCATTTTTGACCTGGTAAAGGTCAGCCTATATAGTACATAAGTTCTGAGGAGAAATGCGTATGGTGCAATGTATTTTTACTAATAAAAAAGCCTTATAAGTGGAACTTGTATTATTTAGATAATATATCCTTGGTGGAAAAGAGGAACTTCCTGTAGCACCACCTTTTGGAAGGTAGCTCCCTTTAGATTAATACATGGTTATGAAAAAAAAAAATCTCAAGGCATTATTTGGTAATAAGTTGAAAGTATTAAAATGTGAGTACTGTTATTTTGAAGTAATAATGGTATACCACATAATAATAATAATAATAATAATAATAATAATAATAATAATAGTCCTTTAATAGTCCCACAATGGGGAAATTCAGTGTGTTACAGCAGCAAAGATAAGCAGATACAAATACAAATACAACATGTACAGGAATGTTCCAAGGTGAGAGGCATTACATTAATAGCAGACAGACAGATAGGACGTAGCAGAGGAGGGGGGGGGGGGATTTAACAGGCAGAGAGATATTTCAGTTCTCTGTGTGTAATGATCTCCGCTTAGGTCGGTGTTGGTTGTACAGCCTAACTGCGGTGGGGAGGAAAGACTTCCGATAGCGCTCCTTCTCACACCTAGGGTGGAGCAGTTGGTCACTGACAGTACTGCTCAGCGCGATCACAGTCTCATGCATGGGATGGGACTTCTTCTTCTGCATGGAGCTCACCACGGACAGTATCCTTCTGTCACCCACCACCTGCACTGGGTCCAGTGGGCTCCCCAGGACAGAGCTGGCCCTTCTAATCAGCTTGTCAAGTTTATTTCTGTCCCTGGTTGATATACTGCTCCCCCAGCAGGCCACTCCAAAGAAGATGGCTGATGCCACTACCGAGTTGAAGAAAGTTCTAAGAAGTGCCCCCCGGATTCCAAAGGCTCTCAGTTTCCTAAGCAGGTAGAGCCTGCTGTGGCCCTTCCTGTACAGGGCCTTCATATGATCTGCCCAGTCCAGCTTATTATTAAGGAGCAAACCCAGGTACTTATAGGTGTTCACAATCTCGATGCCCGTCCCCAGGATGTCCACTGGATTTGGAGGGCATCTGCCTTTGCGGAAGACCACCACCATCTCCTTGGTCTTCCCCGCGTTAATCTTCAGGTGGTTCCGGTGGCACCAGTCCACAAAATCCTGGTTCAGTTCTCTGTACTCCCTGTCATCATCATCTGTGATGAGACCCACTATTGCAGAGTCGTCAGAATACTTCTGTAGGTAGCAGCTGGATGAGTTGCACCTAAAATCTGCAGTGTACAGTGTGAAGAGGAAAGGTACATAATGGTACATATTGGTCCTGTACTCCATAACTATCTCTGTGCTTTATTTCAACTTCAGAACAAGAAATGTCCTATTTTTGTATAGGGTTTATTAATTGGGTTTTCATGACTGAGTATCCACATTGATCATAATGCACAAAATCCTGATTTAGCTAGTAGTATATAGTACTGTAGTATAAAACACACTGCTTTTGCAATGGTGAGGTTCCATCTGCTAGGACACCCAGAAATTGCTTTCAGTCTACCAACACCTTTCTGGTGAGGAATAGGGAACTGAGGATGCGTTGTTGGGAAATAACCTCTGGATGCTAGGTTTACATTAGCGTCACCACTCCACTCAACAGAAAGGCGGACCGCTAAAACGGCAGCTGCACATGGCAGTCCCAACTGATTATAATGGTGTCCGTCATTTTTAAACTGAAACCAGTGGAGAAAAAAAAGTCCTCTCTGCTGGTCTTTTTCCACCACCGATTTTCAGCGGACACTGCAACTGAGTCTCTAACGGAGACTCTGGCACAGATGTGAATGTAGCCTGACCATATGCTGTAATGCCATTGCTTTTTATCTATTTTTTGTTCAATTCTATGTTTGTCCTTTTAATGTCTATGTTTGTTCATGTATATTTTGCAAGGGACGTCCAAAATAATGAAACTGTGTGCGATATAACATTTCTACTGTCTCCCAGATATATTAAACAGCAGTACAGTACAGAAAAAGGTGCAGCGATTTTTTGATTAATAAAAGCAGGTGAACCTATCCTGAGATAAGTGCCCTCTTTCAGACTATGTGCTGTTCTCTACATTATATCACGAAAGGCAGTCATGTACAGCTACAAGATTGTACTCGCATATACAGATGAATAGAACATCAACTGGAAAAACATTACCATGACAGTAGAAAACCATCAGTAAGAAACAAAGAAAAATCTATACAAAAGAATCATCATACTCTTTCACAATTACCCATTCTTTATTTTGTATCATTTGTTTTTTTTCACATATTTCACTTTATCTTTCTTAAATAACAGGAGCCAGTGTTATTCACTGGGACAATGAGGAAAAACCTTGATCCTTTTGACGAGCACTCTGACGAAGAACTGTGGGATGTTTTAGAAGAGGTACTGACAGCACAAAAAGATGGATTTGTGATCAGCTACAAATGTCTCTCTGTAATGTGAAGCATGTGAAGAACAGTGTTCTGCTTTATTACAATAATGTTCTTTACTTAAAGCCTCTGTATTACCAAAAACTCTTGAAAAGGTTATAAAAATGTCCAAGGTGATTTTGACACCTTTATTGTTCATCTCCTTTATTTTCTAAATGTACATAATGTTTGCAGTTATGTATAATAATATTTCAGCTTATTTTTAACATAAAGCAAATGCTAGTTGAGGCAACAGGCTTTTACCAGATCTCAGCAGCGTCTAGCAGACGCCATTATAGGGCCAGTTGGGTTTGTTGTTTTGATTAAATTCTATTCTTTCAGTTGAGTTGACGAAACTGTGTCAATTTTTTATTGTTAATTAAAAGCAGTTGATCTATTGCACTGTGACTTTAATGCTGATTTGACTCAGCAGAATGTACATAACTGATTCCTTTTTCTATATTCTTCTGCCCTTGAGGGACTATCAAGAGGCCCTGTATGCATTAGGTTGTAGGATGATCCCTAGTTAAAATCAGTGGGTTCTGACTACATACATCCAATGTGTGTGGGCAGCTACTGTAGTATTTTGTCTGTATTCTCAGAAGTAATTTTATTTGTTTATGATTTACCAATGAGGCATTTTTTTTTTTGGAGGTCTTTATAGTATGTGTATTTTATACCATAGGTGCAGCTGAAAGAAGTAATTGAAGAATTACCTGGAAAAATGGAGACTCAGTTAGCTGAATCTGGTTCTAATTTTAGTGTTGGCCAAAGACAACTAGTGTGCCTGGCCCGAGCAATTTTGAGAAAGAATCGAATACTGATTATAGATGAAGCAACAGCAAATGTAGACCCAAGGTACATTTAATTTATTTTCTGTTCTTACTAATGGACAAAGTGGATTCTGTCAAAACAGCCATCAGGAATGTGTTCTGTTAAGGCAGTGTAAAATATTCCAAACTTTATTTCATAATTAAGTTGTTCATACCTGGTAAATTCATTGCAGAAAACTCTGCAACAATCTTAATAGGGTTGTTTCTGTAGCATGTGCCCCTTTCATATTTATAGCAGGGGACAGTTACAGAAATTTTATTTCAAATCTACTGTGGGTATGAATATTTTTTAACATTAAGAATTTTAGTAGAATTTGTGTTACAATACAAAGAACAAATCAAACAAGGAATCAACAATAATGGGTATACAAGACGATGGAAAGGTCGTGTGTGAATATTTTAAAACTTTTAATGACACAGCCTATTTTAGCCCTCAGAAGAAGGCTTTTTTACTTCTTTTGCTTTTTTTCTTCCTTGTCTTCTGAAAGCCTTAACTCTGTTTAATTTTCCATTCATGTAGTCATATGATGGCTTGATTTTGCAAAGACAAGTTGTATTTTTAAATTGAACCATTTTGGATTGCATTGAAAAACCTTTTTTTTTGTTTTTGGAGGGTATAGTAAAATAATAGCAACTTTTCAATTTTTGGGGGTATTTTTTGTGATTTGTTTCCACAACGTTGACCGTCAGTCAGAACAGTTACAGCCTTACCCAATTTATAAAGTGGTAGTTTTTATCATTTTACTACTTTTATATTCAATAGGTTTTTATTAAGTAGCATCATAACTTATCATGAAACATACAGATATACGAAGGTCATAAAGAGTACAAATGCCAGTTTTGTGGGTAACAAGATAAGGAAGGGAAGTGGTGAGGGAAACAGGGAGGGGAGTACATCAATGAACAAACAGAAGGCGGGAAAGAGGGAGAGGGAACAGGAATCAGGAAAGCCAGTGATGACAGCCACTAAGCCTGGCACAGGGAAGAGGACTGGTGGGGGACTGAGTGAGGAAGAGGTAGAAAGGAAAGATAGGAGAGGAGGAAAGAGGGGAAGCTCTGCAACCCAGCTCACCCCTTGGCATCAGACATGTGGCAGTCCACCAGCAGAGACCCATGCCTCGAAGGCCTTGTAAAAACTAAATGCATTATAAGGCATCCAAGTGGAATTAACAGCAGTCTGACTGGTATGAGTAACCTCGCCCAACTCTTCCATACATCTAATATGGTTCAAGGCCGCCACCCACATGTCCTGGGGAGGGGCCTCTTCCGACCTCCACAATCGGAGAATGAGCTACTGGGTCGCCATCTGGAAATACCTTGAGAAGCCCTTTTTAATTTTCAACAGTGGGCCTGGTAAGACTGACAGGAGGGCCCACTCGAGTGTCAGATCCACCAGCACATAATGTTATAGAGTTGAAAAACAACTCTCTAGAGGATTTTGACCCAGGGGCGTCCCCAACAGATATGGAGCATGGTGCCTCCGTCTTCTCACGTTGCCAGCAGGTAGATGAAACCTGAGGTAAAATACAATGCAGTTTATCAGGACTCCTGTACCAATGTGTCATAATTTTATAGTTAAGCTCCTGTATCCTGGTAGAGATAGAGAGCTTATGCATGAGGGTATGAGCCCAACGCCATTGGTCAGCCAAGAGGGTCCAGCCCAGTTCGGTTTCTTAGGCATGTTGGAAGTACATCTCGCCCACAAGCAGCAGGTTGTACATGAAGGAAAAAGTGTGTGAGGGCCCTGAGGAGGAAATGCATAGGGCCTCAAAGGGCTGGAGGGGCGCAGTTAGCTCAGCCAGGGGGTCAAGTGATGTAACAAAGCTCGGTATTTAAAAATAGCAAAGCCACCTCCCAGGGTACCCAATATGTCAGCTAGGTCAGTCAGGGGTTTCAATCCTTGAGTTATTAGCACATCCTGGAGGAGCGGGAGTGGGGTGAAATCAAAGGCGGAGGAAAAAGGCAGGTCCGTGACTACTGGGATCATGAAACTACCAACCTGAGGAGTGAGCAGCCCTGGGACAAACACCAGGCCCATGCTGGAGGAGAATCTCACAAATACTGTGGCGAGAGTGCATAGGAGGGGTGAGAGGTTGGATCTTGACCCGGTAGAGGAGTGGGCCAGCCAAAACACCCCCTGTGCCTGAAGTCGAGAATGATGCAGCTCCATCTCCACCCACAGTTTGGATGTTGGGTGAGCGATGATGGAACAGGTCCAGGGCGCAGACACACAGGCATGCCCTATAATATAATTAAAAGTCTTGGAGGCCCATCCCACCTCCGACCTGGGATTGAGAAAGAATAGAGCGCCGGAGGCTAGGTTTAGTGCTTTTCCAAACTAAACGTGTGGCTATTTTACGCAAGCGTAAGAAATAGGAGCGCGGGTTATCTACCGGTACAGTCTGGAATAGATAAAGTAGTTTAGGTAGGGAATCCATTTTCAGGAGATTAATCCTACCAATCCAGGACAGTCCACCTCTGAAAGTCTAGCTCCAGGGAATGGAATAAGGGTTTGAAGTTCAGCTCAAAGAGCCGTCCCGGGTCATCTATGAGAAAAATGCCCAGATATTTTATTTGGGAAGACTGCCACTGAAAATGAATGGAGTGTCATAGGTGTTTGACTTCTGCAGGTGGGAGTGTGATATTAAGTATATCGGATTTTTATAGGTTGACCTTAAAGTTGCTATATCTGGCAAACTCCTGTAATACAGCTGGGAGGGTAGTCCTAGGGAACACTACATATATGAGCAGGTCATCTGTAAATATGGACAGTTTATATTCCGTGTGACCCGCTGGGACATGTTTCACAGAGGGATTACCCCTTAAGGCATTACTCAGTGACTCCATGGCCAACAGATAAAGGAACGGGAAATGGAAAAGGGTTCAGAAAGAGCCCCATTAAGGGTCGAAAGATAGAGGAGAGAAGGAGGGAGACAAGGGAAAAGAAAAGAGAGGAAGCAAAGGAGAGGGGAAAGAAAGGTAGGTTGGAGAAGGTGGAGGGTTAATGGGGTCAGGATGGGAGTTCCAGGTACAGCCAAACTAAAGGACACCTAGCATCAAGTACAGCACGAAGTGTTGCAGTCCCTAAGGAGGGGAAGTGGAAAGAAACAGTGGTATGCAGCTTCCGCATACCCCACGAATATCCAGGGAGTCCTTGGGAGTCTAGAGAAAAATAGGCATCAGACAAATGCATAACAGGAAACCATAACTAAAAGTGGTCAAGTAAAGCCCAGGTAGTAACACACAGCAGTATATGCATGTAGAAACAGCAGGCACAAAATAAGATGGCCATCCGGGTCCCAGTAGAGACCAGGTGACAGTTCGGGCGGGACCAGTACTGGGTCCCATAAAGTATAGCCTAGTCTGGCTTGAGGCTCAGGTAGAGTTGGGACATGATTTCTTTGGTTCCTCTGGGGACAAAGAGGCACGGTCTGGTATAATTCCATCGGTGTAGCCAGTGGTAGCAAAGTCAGGCTTGGCCAGTCCAGGAGGGTGATTATTGGCAGTCCCAGAATTCCTAGAAAGTTGGGTAAATCCCCGGGGATCTGAAGGAGACAGGCTTGCCGTTCTTCCTGGCAATGAGCTGAAATGGGAATCCCTAGCTATAGGGATGTCTTAGCGTTCTCTTAATGCAGTGCAGAGTGGTTTGATCACCTTGCGGAGTGCGTTTGGCCAAGTTGAAGAGGATCGAGATAGGAGAGTACTCCTATTGTAATGAACTTTCCTTTCCTTTCTAGCCCTACGTAGGATATCCTCCTTTTCTTTATAGAAGTGCACATGGCAAATAATGTCCCGAGGGTGAGGCAGGTCAGGGGACTTAGGACCCAAAGTTCTGTGAATGCAATCTATCTCCATAGACCAGAAATCCAGATGAGAGGGTTCAACTGTCTCGGGGAGACCCCTTATGCGCAGGTTGTTTCTTCTATGCCTATTCTCAATATCATCAAGGTGGGACAGAATGTCAGCAATCTGGTTTGAGTGTTCCTGGATAACTGCCCTGTGAGAATCTAAAACGCTTAGGGTCTGTTCATAATTTATTTCAATATCCGCAACCCTGGTGCCTATCTGGTGAAGTTCACCCTGCAAAGCCACCATGTTGGATCTGTGAGAAACCTCCAATTTGTGGAAGAGTTAAAAATGTTATTTTTTCAGTGTGGGTCGTTTCTGGTGAAGTGATACCAATTATGTGTGTGGGTTTTTGTTTTATTTTTAACATAATAAAACTGTTTTTTGTTTTTTTTTACATTTTAAAACTTTTTTTTTTTTTATATATTTTTTTTTTACTAGTCCCACCTGGGGACTTGATTCTGCAATCACTTGATCACTTGTATAACACCCTGCAATATGCCAATGTGGCATTTTTGTGAGCAGCTCTAAGCCATTTTATGGCATCCACAGTTTCCTGGAAGCTGCGTAAGTGAAGGCACTGAAGCCAAATGTCTGGAGGAGACCTCCAGTCAACCAATATGTCCACCAGAGGTTACATTCCAAATCCAGTCAGTACTTTCTGTGCTTGTGGGTATGGGTTTGCAGGCAGTGACCACACGGACTGTTCATCAGAATAGAGGAAATCTTGGCATTCATTAAGGGTGTGAAAGGCCAAGGATTGGAATTACAACAATACTCCTTGCGAATTTTCCCTAAGACTGTAGCATGCCCGCCAGACACCAGTTCAAGGGCATCCCAGTTAGTCCTAGGGGGTAGCCAAAGTGCTGTTTCAGTAATAAGTACAGCTGATGATTTACAACTATGCATATTTTGGATTGATGTAAAAGGTCAAGCACACACCTTGCATATCGAGGGCTTGTGGTATGGGGTGTAACCTGGGAGTCCTGTTTCACCTGCAAACTTAGATCTGGACATTAGGCTTGATCTTGCTCCTCCCCTAACAGACCGCATTGCTATCTTCTGTAATCGGACTGAGAAATTGCTAGGGAGATCTTACTGGACAATGTGAAAAAACCTGTTTAAATTATTTTGGAGAGGGAGTCCCTGTTCAAGTGTAAGGATTCAGATGCAAGGTAAGGAATGTAGTCTTACAAGAGAGCAGCAGCAGAAATGGGCTGACAACTGCGAGCAGTAGAAAATGCTACTTAAAGGCAAAAAACTACTGCGAGCCAAGAACGGCCTCAGACGCCTTCACCAGAGCTCCTCGCAAGAAGAGATGGAATTTTGCTGAATCTGAAGACCGGAATTATCACCAGAACAGAAAGTGTATTACAAATAAATGCACTGCAGCAGGAGCCTACACCAAATCTGCACACTACTCACAGGGACAGAGAAAACATGGTCGACAATCACGGGTCAGCAGCTGAGGAGGGCAACACAGATCCAAATCACAAGACGAAGACAAATCCGGGAAACAAGCCAATAGTCGGAACCGATCAGGAGTGCCAGAACAAAATCGCAAGGCAAAAGAGGAATCTAGGTACACAGCCTAAAGTCAGATATAGATATAGGAGCAGTCAAATCAAAGTCAGGTGCTTAGCAGGAGTTAGGAAACTGATAGCCAGCAAAGCTGAGTGATAGGGAGGGGTTTAAATAGGCCTGCTCAGGAGCTTCCCTATGTTGTCACGACAACCTTAAAGCAGCAACCACCAATCCTTTATGTTGACCTGACAACTTTAAAGCGGCAACAACAGATGTCACTTTCCTGACATCAAGGTGTTGATTCTGCCAAACCACAGGTAGGGGACACCAAAGTTTGAGGGCAGATTTTGTTTTATGTATAGAGGCTGATAGTTCAAGGCAAAAACTAGGCTAGGTCCATAAGGAAGCGGATACCCAAGTATTTGATGTGACATCCCAGTAAAATGGGATGTTTCCATAAGTTGATCTGCCTCCACTGTGGGCTAGATAAACTTCAGAATCTTGGCTTTTTGAGCAGTCACTTTAAACTTGCTGACTGCATCAAAATTGTGAATTTCATAGAAAGTATCAACTAAGCTAGTACTGGGTGAGGAGAGAGAAAGGAGTAAGTCATTGGCAAATAGTAATAGGTTGTAATTCATATCTCCAGTATAAAACACAGAGATGGAGGCAATATGTCTGAGAGTGTTGGCCAGGGACTCCATCACAAAGATGTGAAAGTGGGCATTCCTGCAAAATCACATTTTATGTGGGGAATGGGACCAGTGAGGTCACTGTACCCAAGCTGAAAGGCCATCTTACAGGACCATGCAAGTCCTCGAGTTTATATTTGCTAAAGTCAGCTCTAGAAACCCCCAACTTACCCTGACAAACACTTTACCAGTTTCCACGGTGAGGAGGCATGTCCCTGAACTGATCTGTGCTCTCAATAACGAGTTAAGGGTACTAGTGTGTTCTTTCTTCAAACGAACTCTATAGAAAATGAAGATCCCCTCGATACACATTTCAAGGCTTCCCATTTAATGTGTGCCGGGGTAGAATCACTGGAGTGATTTGTCTCAAATTTGGTTATTGCTTTCCTAACATCTGCAAAGACCATTGCCTGGGTCCACCTTTGACATCAGTCAGAAAGATGTCAATAAAGCACCACCAACATCTGTTCAAGATGACATGGGATATAAACAAGTCTACTATGTCTGTTATGTGCTAACAAGTGATAGCTAAATTCCCTGGTACCTGGAAGTAGCATCAACCGCAAGTCCACCAATTTCATGGCTCCCTGGACCTGTTTCACCCAAGCTGGCTAGTTCTTCAGTTATGTCGACTCAAGAACTTCCTTCACCTCCATATTTTTCTATATTTAATGGATGTTTAACATTCCAGTGTCATATTTACATGTTTTATCATTGACTATACTTCTTATTTAACCTGTGCTCCAGATATGATCCTTATGTCTGTTGCATATAATAATCTGTTTATGCTGCTCTTTTCTTTCCCAACTAGAGATGGCACCCAGTTTAATAATTGGATTTCAGAACCGATCTTTCCTAATTTTATTTTCCCCACTGTATTTCAGACTAATATACCATTGTGGTATGGCAATATTTTTATTCTTGACACTGCTTTAAATACAGATAATATTTATTTCCATTATCTCATTTCATGGTAGTCTAACTTACACTCCACTTTTTTCAGCAGACAGTGTCAGTTCCTTCTGCCACAAAATTCATGTAACTACAATTCTTGGCACTAGAAAAATATAAATTAAGGCTGGGTTCACATTAGCGACATTCATTCATTTCTTCTGCACCGTCACTGGAACAGAAGAGCAGAATGCACACTGAAGACGCTTCAGTCTAATGACTGACAGCAATGGAGCCTAACATCTCCTATTGACTTTAATGGAGTCTGCCAGGTATTTGTTTGGAGTTTGTCATTAACCTGCATGAAAAAGTCCTACATGGAGATGTTAAGATGAAATCTATGACAGAAGATTGTAATGGAAGATATGAACTTAGCCTAACCCATATATTGTATTTATATAAATGCTCTACATTGCTTTATACAAGGCTGACAGTTACAGAATGTCTTTCACCTTCACCAATACAATATGCATATATCATCATTCCTCTGTTTTATATATTTACTTCTGTTATAACAATCATATCATCTTATTATGCTCATTTTTTAGAACTGTAGATTTTATTGAATTTTTGTTTTCATTGTGTGCATTTTCTACCAGCGGATGACTTGTGTGTTTTTGTTCTATTTGCACAATAAAGCTATAGATAATATATATGCAAAGCAAAATGAAGCACATGGAAGTGTATGTCTTTGTTCAGTGGCATGTTCAGTCTGCACCATAAGGGAGAAAAGAATGTAAACTGTATCATGATTACAAATGTAGATTTAACACAATTTCAGCGTTTCCTGCTAAGCATGAAACAATAAATGACAGGCACATGAAGACTAAAGCTCTCGAAAAGTTACTGTTTCTAAAAGTAGAATTTAATCCCAGACATTTGCATTAAGAATTGTGAATCACCCTCCTCGGAGCATTACAGCTTAAAATCTCCATTAATTGAGGCGTATGAGAAACTTTGTGAGGAATTTACATTTCTTTTGAAGATTAATCTGTTTGATTGACATTTAAATGGCGGTTTATTAGCAGCTGTTTTGTGCTTAGATAAGACACTAGTTTTATTTTGTGAGCATAAACTATGTTAGGCTAGATATTGTTGGCACATTTGACAACTATATTGTGGAGCCCTGCATGTTTGTATTTGCTGTACGACTGTAGTTGTAAAGTGGAGCCTGTGACAGGGCCCTTTAAAACCTGGTGCCATCCTTTTCATTTATTTATTTATTACAAGAAAGGTCAAAGCTTGGTTTGCCTCTAGCAATAGTTTATAAAATGGCACAGTTTGTACAAGTATACATGTTCCTTGCTGCTACCCTTATTGTATATCTTTCTGTTCTTGAGAGGATAATCTAATACAACATTTCCATTATATTACGCAGATATGAATTGAATGTGGGCAAGTGAAATGTCTCTTGCCATAGTCTAACCTCTGAATAGAGAGCAGCCCTTAAAGACAGAGGCAGATGAAAATGTGTAATGTTCCAAAACCTTAGGGATGATGTTTATCTTGTACTGTATTTCAGTGCAACTCATTGTTTTCCTACCCACATTCAATTACTGCCCATTGAAAGTAGCTAAAAATGATAATGAAGTCTTGGGTTATATTAGGCTAACCTCTTCATTTCTGCAGAAAGCACACAATAGTCGTCCTTCACAAAGTGTTCTCATTGTTAGACTGAAAAAGTTGTTCTATAGGTTTTAGTCTGTTATATGTATTCAGGAGAAAATTCATTGCTTTCAGGCTATATCATTTAATTAGACTCCGTTTATAAACCTTCTCTACAACAGCACATTAAGACAAGGTTTATTTTTTTCAAAAGGGAGGTCGCTTTTTGTAAAGTGTTTTTTTAGCACATATATGTACAATGCTGGTACTTTGGCTTGTGTCTAATGGAGGGCATACACCTTCAATAGCTGTTGGGTGAGCCATAGTTATCTCACCTGACTCCCTCATATGCATGGTTCAGCCAAGAACACATATTTTGTGAATGAGGAGATGGGGAAAGCCACTGCCAGACTCCTCTGGTGGAGGCATATCTCCTGCCAGAACAAAATATCAGGTGTTAAAATTCAGCATATCCAGAGAGACAACTGTCCACATGTCTACACTCCTCTCAACCTCCTGATATCCCCCCTCCATCCAGTAAGTTTGGTTCTTAGAAGTGACCAGGGATTTATGATGACTATATGACAAGTAGACCATGGACTGCAGTGGACTTCTCTGTTTTACTTTGCCATTAGTCACATTTTCCTCTTTCCCAGTAGTGCGCACAAAGGCATGATGTGATCATTGTGTCCCACCACCTAAGGGGGTAGGCTGTGCACTAATTTAACTGCCATGTCACGCTACCCTACCTCTCATCCCCTGCCTTCTCCTCCCTTCTTCTTAAATGGTTAAAGGGATAGTTTGTTGTTAAAATGTTTTTAGAAACCTAATAAAAACATGTTAACATAAAGAAATTCAGTGTGCCTGATCCTTCTTTCAATGTTGGCTAAAACCACCAAGTTAATGTTCATTGCCACATTGATCCTTAGTAAGGCTGATATTACAATATGCCACTTTGACTAAAGAGAGAGTAATATTACAGTGTTAAGTGCAGATATAAAAGGTGTTCAGTCTAATGGATCTTGAAAGTGATGTCTCATGATCTACAGCAGGGGTCGGCAACCTATGGCACGCGTGCCACTCTTGGCACGCGAGGCATATTTCCCTGGCACCCGGCAGCGGACTCCTCACCCAGCAGTTTCGATCGGACCAAACACGTCCGAAACGAAACTGCTATTATTATACTGTGGGGTCTTTTCAGACCCCACAGTATAATAAGCGGAGCTCCCGGGGAAGCGATCAAACATAAAAAACAATGTTACTCACTATTCCACGCTCCGCAGCCGCTGTGTACTCTTCAGGTGCTTCTGCTTGAAGTCAGCTGACAGGGCCTCAGGGGACTCAATGAGCGGTCGCTGGCTACAGGCAGAAGCGCCCGAAGATACAGAGCGGCTGTGGAGCGTGGAATGGTGAGTTAACATTGTTTTTTATGTTTCATCACCTCTCTTTGCCCTCCACTTATTATACTCTGTGGTCTGAAGAGGCCCCACAGTATAATAATAGCTAGTGAATGTGCAGGGGCCACTATAGAGCATAATACCGTGTGCAGGGGCCACTATGGGACATATACCGTGTGCAGGGGCCGCTATGGGACATATACCGTGTGCAGGGGCCACTATGGAGCATAATACCATGTGCAGGGGCCGCTATGGGACATATACCGTGTGCAGGGGCCACTATGGAGCATAATACCATGTGCAGGGGCCGCTATGGGACATATACCGTGTGCAGGGGCCACTATGGAGCATAATACCATGTGCAGGGGCCGCTATGGGACATATACCGTGTGCAGGGGCCGCTATGGGACATATACCGTGTGGGGGCCTGGGCGCTGTGTGCAGGGGCCGCTATGGGACAAATACTGTGTGCAGGGGCCGCTATGGGACATATACCGTGTGCAGGGACCGCTATGGGACAAATACTGTGTGCAGAGGCAGCTATGGGACAAATGCCGTGTGCAGAGGCCGCTATGGGACATAATACCGTGTGCAGGGACCGCTATGGGACATTATTCTGTATAACGGTGTGTTTTCTATATTAAGGATGTGTTTTTGCACAGAAAACTCAGGCTTTGGTGCATTTTTGCACACAAAAAAAAACAGTTTTACATCGAATGAAAAAGTTCCAAATATAGCTGCATCCAGATACATAGTGTGTTTTCACCATAAGCATGCTGCCATACGGTGCTCCTGGACACATTTACCACTAATTGGGGGCTGCACATGGACTTTCATTGCTTCTAATCAGAAAGTACAGGAGAGTCCCAGGAAAAA
The DNA here is from genome assembly GCA_947044405.1 of Leptodactylus fallax. Classification (NCBI taxonomy): domain Eukaryota; kingdom Metazoa; phylum Chordata; class Amphibia; order Anura; family Leptodactylidae; genus Leptodactylus; species Leptodactylus fallax. Next base: position 158,049 of record CAMRHE010000211.1, on the reverse strand, counting down.
GCAGGAAATGCATGTGTCCTAAAGCATCTGGTGGCAGCACTTCTGTGTTATGGTTTGTGGTATATGACTTTAGTTTAGGGGTCGTCAGACTTACAATTATTGACCGGCACTCCGAGTACCTCATCTTTGATTTTTTTATTAAAATCGGCACGCAGAACAAAAAAGGTTGCCTACCCCTGATCTACAGTATAAGGACACAAGACTTAGGCTGATTGTCTTTGTTCATTATTTTCAATAGATTTGTTGAACATCAAGGCAACTTTTATTTTCTTAAAGGGGTTATGCAATAAAAAGTATTTATCCTCTATTCACAGAATAGAGGACAAATATCTGATTTGTGGGAGACCCCCACCGATCCCTCATTGTGTTCAGCCTGACCACAGTCAAGCTGAATGTACAGTACAGACCAAAAGTTTGGACACACCTTCTTATTCCAAGAGTTTTCTGTATTTTCATGACTATAAAAATTGTAGATTCACACTGAAGGCATCAAAACTATGAATTAACACATGTGGAATTATATACTTAACAAAAATGTGTGACACAACTGAAAATATGTCTTATATTCTAGGTTCTTCAAAGTAGCCACCTTTTGCTTTGATTACTGCTTTGCACACTCTTGGCATTCTCTTGATGAGCTTCAAGAGGTAGTCACCTGAAATGGTTTTCACTTCACAGGTGTGCCCTGTCAGGTTTAATAAGTGGGATTTCTTGCCTTATAAATGGGGTTGGGACCATCAGTTGTGTTGTTCAGAAGTCAGGTGGATACACAGCTGATAGTCCTACTGAATGGAGTGTTAGAATTTGTATTATGGCAAGAATAAAGCAGCTAAGTAAAGAAAAACGAGTGGCCATCATTACTTTAAGAAATGAAGGTCAGTCAGTGCGAAAAATTGGGAAAACTTTGAAAGTGTCCCCAAGTGCAGTGGCCAAAACCATCAAGCGCTACAAAGAAACTGGCTCACATGAGGACCTCCCCAGGAAAGGAAGACCAAGAGTCACTTCTGCTGCGGAGGATAAGTTCATCCGAGTCACCAGCCTCAGAAATCGCAGGTTAACAGCAGTTCAGATTAGAGACCAGGTCAATGCTACACAGAGTTCTAGCAGCAGACAAATCTCTACAACAACTGTTAAGAGGAGACTGTGTGCAGCAGGTCTTCATGGTAAAATAGCTGCTAGGAAACCACTGCTAAGGACAGGCAACAAGCAGAAGAGACTTGTTTGGGCTAAAGAACACAAGGAATGGACATTAGACCTGTGGAAACCTGTGCTTTGGTCTGATGAGTCCAAATTTGAGATCTTTGGTTCCAACCACCGTGTCTTTGTGTGACGCAGAAAAGGTGAACGAATGGACTCTACATGCCTGGTTCCCACCGTGAAGCATGGAGGAGGAGGTGTGATGGTGTGGGGGTGCTTTGCTGGTGACACTGTTGGGTATTTATTCAAAATTGAAGGAATACTGAACCAGCATGGTTACCACAGCATCTTGCAGCGGCATGCTATTCCATCAGGTTTGCGTTTAGTTGGACCATCATTTATTTTTCAAACAGGACAATGACCCCAAACACACCTCCAGACTGTGTAAGGGCTATTTGACCAAGAAGGAGAGTGATGGGGTGCTACGCCAGATGACCTGGCCTCCACAGTCACCAGACCTTAACCCAATCGAGATGGTTTGGGGTGAGCTGGACCGCAGAGTGAAGGCAAAAGGGCCAACAAGTGTTAAGCATCTCTGGGAACTCCTTCAAGACTGTTGGAAGACCATTTCAGGTGACCACCTCCTTGAAGCTCATCAAGAGAATGCCAAGAGTGTGCAAAGCAGTAATCAAAGCAAAAGGTGGCTACTTTGAAGAACCTAGAATATAAGACATATTTTCAGTTGTTTCACACTTTTTTGTTAAGTATATAATTCCACATGTGTTAATTCATAGTTTTGATGCCTTCAGTGTGAATCTACAATTTTTATAGTCATGAAAATACAGAAAACTCTTGGAATGAGAAGGTGTGTCCAAACTTTTGGTCTGTACTGTAGGTGTGTCATTTGGTGAACAGACAAACCCGTGCTCCCATTCTTTTTATTCGCTTTATTTCAGCTATCTCCTGCGCTCCCATTAATATGAATGGAAGTGCATCCACCAAGTGACACCCCTACATTCAGCCTGGCTGCAGTCAGGCAGAATATGCAGTGGGTGGAATCTTGGGATCAGTGATAGTATCAGCAGTCAAACCCCCAATAATCAGATATTTACGTGGTATCCTGTGGGTGGAGGATACATACTTTTTGTGACATAACCTCTTTTTAACTGTTGTGTCTCTATAAATGGCATTTACTATATGAGATAAATATTTTTATAGTTAGTGTTTTCAGATGTGGGGATGTCTAATTTTTTTTGTTTATTTTATATGGAATCTAGGGAAATATTTAAATATTTCTGTTTCTATATTTAAAAAAAAAAATAAAATTATTTTATGTTTAGAAACCCTAGGGGATTTGATAGCGTCTGCAATATACTACAATGCTAATATAACTTGTAATATTTATTTTATTTTTTTATGTATTTATGTATTTATTGATTTAAAAAACTTGTAATAGACGTTTACTAATGACTGACCTGGGAGACTTCACTAGAATGATGGCCATCATAGTCACTAATGATCACCAGATATATGTTCTGGGGGCTGTGATCTCAAGCAATATGGCAGCGGTCTTTCACTGCTGCTCTTTCAGTACCTTAATTGCAATAGACCAAGATATCTAAAGAACCAGTCAAAAATTAAGAGCATAATATAGACATCAAAGTTAATTTGTGTGACAACTACAAATAAAATGCTAAGAAATAACACACAAAATCAAAGATAAAAATGCAAATCTTTATTTAAACATAAGTCATAAAATGTATAGATGACAGGAAGTAAAATGGTGAAGGGTCACATGACAAAAAAGGAGCTGAGACTTACCAACACCAAACAACAATAACTACATAAAAGCTGTGATAAGCCCATGCATGCAGTATTAATGCAAGGATGGAATAAATGTATTTCGTATATCTAGCACATACAGGCCACAGGCGCCCAGCCCAACACAACGTATCTAAGGAGCTAAAAGCCCTTTTTATGTGTAAAACAGCAGAGACCTGGCCATTAAGGTACCCATTCAGCTTCCAACTGATCTCGACATCTGAATACCGACATCTGTCATGCTATCATTCAGATAGATGTTGGGAAGGGGTTAAAGTAGCCAGTGAAAGATAATGGTTTATTGTTTTTTATTGTTTAAAGGGGTTGTCCCATTATGGACACAGGGCAGGGGGAAGTGTCCAATCACCTGGTCCCCCAGTGATAAGGAGATCGGTAGACCTAAAGTCCCCCTAAGGCCTTTTTCTGAATGGAGCCCTCACAGCCCCATAGAAGTGAAAGGAGCACTGGACACGCAAGCATACTGGCGATCCATTCACAAGGAGGCCTTAGGGGGACTTTCAGTCCCTCGTCCTCCTGATCATTGGATGACCCTGTGATCAGGCCCCCCGCAATCGGACACTTACCCCCTGTCCTGTGGATACGGGATAAGTGTCCATTATTATTATCCCTTTAAATACTTGGTTTGTATGTGAACCTAAGTCTCATGCAGAATTCCTCCATCATAAATGCTTTCCAATATATCCTTTATATGTAGTTAGCTACAAAAAACAAACTTTTTCAGAGACAGATGTACTGTATAATTACATTATAGGTCCTATTGGGAAATGGGATTTATGTGAATAGCGACAATCTCTATAAAACATTGCAGAATATGTTGCCACTTTATAACAACGGTAATAAATAATAAAAAAAATTGGATATGCTTCTACTTAATAGCACTTAAAGGGGTATTCCCACGAACATAACCATTTTTAAATTTGTAGAAAATTAAAGGTTAAACATTCTTGCAAATATAAGTAATTAAACATTTTGCAGAGTTTTAAAGATTTTCTCTAAATATCTTGTGGTCACGAGTTGTTGTCTTGATAGGTTGCCAGTGGATACGACCATGAATGCAGGAACTTTCTAACGTCAGAAAATCAGCCATGATTTGCCTTATTGTGGTCGGGATATCTTCTGATATATGTAGTGTCCCTGCCTGATAAACTAGCTACAATAAGAAAATCATGGCTGAGTTCCTGAAAAGTTCCAGACCATAGAAAGTTTCTGCATATGTGGTCGTATCCATTGGCAACCGATCAAGACAACAGGCTGTCACCACTAACATAGTTAGAGGAAATCTTAACTCTGCAAAATTTTTAGCTACTTATATTTGCAAAAATCTTTAACTTTGCATTATCTACAAATATAAATATGATTATGTTCATGGGAATACCCCTTTAACTCCTTCCCAACATGCTCAACAACATCCATAATAGTGTGGCAGATATGGAGTCTTTAAATGTGGCACCTGATCAGTAGCTGAGTGAGCGATATAGCCATGGGCATCGCCATGTTCTCCCAGAATGCTGTATAGTATAATAATGACAGGTTCCCAGGCCTGTCATTACTATACTTCTATTTGAAGTGAATGGATTTCTTAATATACGGCAATACATTAGTATTGAAGTATATTGTATTGGTGATGAGTGGACTTGAACCCTTGGGGGTCTAAAAATAAAAGTAAAAACAAAGTTAAAAAGTATAACAAAAAATATGATATTTCAAATTACTTCACTTTCCTGAGATCATAAATAAAAACAAAAACAAACATGAACACAATTGCGAACATACTGAAAATATGTCTCACTCTGAAACCCTCACCACTTTCTCTGACACATTTAAGCTAGGGAGCCACACAGCAACTTTGACCGTGACACCTGTCGTGTGACCAAAGATCACCGCGCCATACCTGCATCTTCTTTTGCAGCAGTCGCAGCACACTTGGGTTGCAATGAAACTCCTTTCACTAACATGAGAAAAGGAGTTGCAGGGCGACCCTGTAATCTTTGGACACGTGACAGGAGTGTCGTGTGACTGACGGACATGGACACACATAGTGATGTTTTGTAATATTTGTCCTTATTACAGAACAGATGAGCTGATTCAGAAAACAATTCGAGAAAAGTTTGCAGATTGCACAGTGCTGACAATTGCGCACAGACTGAACACCATTATTGACAGCGATAAAATTATGGTAAGTTAGATTTTTTTTAAGCAATTCTATATTCTTTTGTTTGCACAGTTTCACATATATACAATATATATGCATCCAAATTTGCTCTGAACCAATTATAATACAGTCATTTGATTATGTTGTGTGTGACCTTTGTTCAGGATGGCATGTCTTTTGTAGGCACTGTTTCTTCAAAAGCAGCATTTAATTTACAATTATAAAAGATTAAACATTTTTTTACACCGTGGGATGGCAGGTCTGGTCTTCTGTTTTACGGGCTTGTCAGCTGTTTGTCCCAGGCAATCACATATCTCAGTGGTGATTTCTTCACAAACAGTCTGAAGAGGTCACTGCTCAGGTCTGTGATTGACTACAGAAGTCACCTATCACAAACAGGACGTCGCTGCTGATGTCAGCCAGGGAGACCTGTATACTGAGGACTGGACCTGTCGCTCCTGAGAACTGAGCATAGGTGAGTAATGTCTAGTGGCTCCATCAGCAGCAGTAGTATATCATAACAAATGAATGGGAAAACCTCTTTAAGGCTAAGGCCCGACATAGCAAGCCGCAGAAGAAACGCATCACATTTTTTTCCGAATTGCTTTTCACTGAAAGTCTGCAGAGTTATCATCTGCGACTTTTTGCCTCTATTATGCCTATACAGAAAACACCAGCATTTCCATAGGTATAATTGACCTGCTGCGATTTTTGGTTTTTGAAATTTCAGCATTTTCGCTGTGGATATTTTTCTGCAATGTGCGGATGGGATTAGCCAGAATCCCATTCTCTTTGCAGGTACTGTAAAATGCAACGGTCAAATTGCAGCGTTTTTGCAATGTGGGGCCCTGGCCTAAATGGCTTTACTCTGTCGCGATAGCACAGGTAACTCCCTGTGAGAACTGCAGAGGGAGGGGCAGAGTTACCCAGGGGACGGGGGCTGGTTTTGATCATGTTACTCAGGGTTGGAAGCAGCTTGTAACCCTCAGACCCAGTTAGAGGTGCCTCGAGAACCCTTTTAACTCTTTCTGACGAGTTATTAAAAGAAGAGTGCCATATAAAAGTACAATGGGATAGAAGCATAAACATAATTTATCACATGTGATTGAGTTTACATTATAAAGACCAATAAATGTATTTTCAGTGGAGTACACAGTAGTTAGAAGCATATGAAGGAGGTACAACACAGTTAGACATATTGTTTTGTATCAACACAATATAGTCCAGGGGACCTAAAATTTCGGTAGTATTGATCAAACATACATAAAGTGAGGACGTTAGTATCGAATAACAATGACAGTAATAGTCATTTATTATAAATTCGACTAGGATGTCCATGGCATAGGGGGGGGCACAGATTAGTGGAGGAAGAGGTCAGTTTGATTAGTGTATATTTGGCAGGGGTCACTGTTGAGGGACTTGATATATTATTCAGTGCCTAAAGTAGGTCTTCCATAGCTGTGGAGAATGGGGTAGTATGGAGCTAGTAACCTCAAACCTTCTGAAATTTCTGTGGTCACTTACAGTAGATGTAGACTATTCGTACGTAAGAGAGTGCAGTATTGACCAGGCCCTCCCAGATCTTAAGCTTCAGAGGACATTTCTCAGTCCATCTAAGTATTATTGGCCACTAAGAGGGTTTCTCAACACTGTGACATTATGCTACCATTGTTCTTCTGGTATCAGGCCAAAGACAAATCTCAGGGGTACAAGGTATTGGTATGTCTAATGTATAAGGGATTGCAAGAAGGAGACAATGCCTTTACGAAAAGGAAGCACAGGAAAGGCTAGGACACTGACCCATTCATTTCTATAGCCCCATACACACAACCGTGTATTTTCACGGTCCCATGTATGGAACCAGGAGCAAAACTTTGGCCAGATATTATTCTGTCTGTTTTGCGGCCTATGCTCACTGACCTCAAAAAATGGGTCCGTGGAGGCACAGGTGGCACATGGATGTCATCTGTGCGCCATAAGTGCTGCTCAATCATGGCCTGGCAAAATGCACATAGTTGTGTGTATGTCCCCTAATCAGTTGCAGATTGGTCTTCCGCTCAGGCTTTTCTGGCCACTTCATGGATAGGCAGCAATGTTTGGTCTGAAACAGTACTGACCATAGCGAGATACCCTGTAAGGTGTGAAGCTAGGAAGCATTCTGGAGAAGAAGGATTCTCGTGTGAAAGCTGAGGTTCAAGATATTTCAGCTGCTCCGCCAAGTAGTATTGATAGGCATCTGGCAGAGCCATTCCAACCTCGTCTTTAGGCTGTTACAACTTGATATTGCCCAGCTTAAATCTAGAGGAGCCCCATATAAACGAGTTGAGGAGGGTACTGTGATGAGAATGCTTGTCCTAAGTGGTAGGTACTTGCTGCATTTGGATGAGCATTCTCGTCCTGGGGATGACACAAGATCAGTATCTGACCAGGTGCCATCAGAAGCGGGTGTCAGCTGAGTGCAATTGTGGTTGCTAACCCTCATGATTGACCGTGGCCGTTAAGTGGTTTCCCTAGCAACACGGTACCTCATCAGAAGATCGTTGGTTCATTGGGACAAAAAAAATTATTTAAAAAATTCAAAAGTATTAAAATAAATGGCCTCTCCAAAATGCCCACGGTGATCAAAAAGTCATATATAGCACTGAGGAAAAGGGAAATGTGGAGATGATGCCACCGACCCTTGCATTTTGTCTAGAAATGTCAGGAAAAGTGTGTAGAAATAATTTTGCGCTTACAACGAATGATCTGTTTTTTTTTTCGTATTTTACTTTTGTATACATAATTGAACTTTTTTCTACATAACCTACCTAAGTTGACTTGAGATTTTAGGTGGCATTTGACTTTACATTATATTGGTACCAATAAAAAGCACATCTCATCCCGCAAAAAATAAGCCATCAACCAGATCCGTCAACAGCTTACATATTCACTATTCACTATATGCTGTGCATTCAGATTTGGAAAAATAATGCTCACTATGCCCCTTGATAAATTCTTTGATGGTTCCGGTTTTCAAATGGGGTCACTTTCTGGGAGATTACACTTTACTGGCACACCTTCAAACATGACATTGTGGTCAACTACCATACATCATCTTCCCTACTGTGCCCTGCTGTGTGTCCAAACAGCAGGTTATATCCACATATATGACATTGCTGTACCCGGGATACCCCACTTAACAATATCATATGTGGGGATAAACTGCTGTTTGGGTACACAGCTAGGTACAGAAGACAAGGAGCGCCATGTGGTTTTTGGTGAACAAGTTTGGTTTTTAGACACCATGCCACTGTTGCAAAGCACATGAAATGCCAGTAAAGTGGAATCCCATGACAAATGACCCCATTTTAAAACTGTACTCCTCTAGGAATTTATCCAGGGGTTCAAAGCGTATCTTACTCCACTAAGTGTTGCATTCATTTATTTTTCAGAATGAATATGCAGCTCATGGTTAAAATAGAAAATGGCAATTTGTTTCAGAGAAATATGTTGCACAATATGTTATGCCGAGCTTGTGTCAGAGATGAACACTCCAAAAGATGTTGTGCCCGGGATAACCCACTGAACAGTTTTTGGAATGTGTGTCTACTGAAACAAGTTGGGCACAACCTACTGGGCACTGAAATGGCACATTTCTTCAGTTTTCACTTTGAACAATAATTTTTGGGAAGCAATCTTGGACTCAAAATGTTCACTATACAATGTAAATTACCAAATTAGGCTTTAAATGTACATGATACTCTTTCACTTCTGAGCCATGTCGTATTTTCAGGCAAAAGAATAGGGCCGCTTATAGGGCCTTTCTAAAATCAGGAAACCGAGAATAAGTGGATTGCTGACCTTTCACAGTGCCACAAGGTGGGCATGACATATCAGGCACTGAAATAGCATATATCTGGGAAAATTTCCATTTTCATTTTGCCTCTGCTGCACATTTTTTTTTGGAAACCATCTCTTGGCTGAGGATGATCACTATACCCCTTGATAATTTTTTTTAGAGGTACAGTTTCCAAAATGAGGTCACTTCTTGGAGCTTCTCATTGCACTGGCACCTAATGGCGCTCCTCAAAAAGCAGTTTAAATCCACATGAAATTTCCGTATTTGGGAGAAATAGCATTGTGTATTTTCTCCTTTAACCCCTTGTGAAAATAAAAAACTTGAGGCTAAAGTGATATTTTATTGGAAAAAAAGTAATTTTTCATTTTCATATTACAATGTTAATAATATCCGTGAAACAGCGTTGGGATCAAAATGCTCACTATAACCCTTGATAAATTGATGTAGTTTCCAACATGAACTTGCCTTTGAAGGGTTTCCATTGTATTGCTACTTTAGGGGCTGTGCAAATGAGACATAGCACCTGAAAACTATTCCAGCAAAATCTGCTTTTCAAATGCCCAGTGGCTCTACTTCTCTTTGATGCGCTGCAGTGTTCCGAAAGATCAGTTTACATCAACGTGTGGGCTGATTCCGTGCTCAGGAATAATTGTATGACAATTTGTGGCTAATTGAACTTATTATTGAAAAAAAAATTAAATGTCTAAATTTCACCTCCATATAATTTTAATTCCCATGAAACACTTAAAGGGTTAACAAATTCCCAAATGCAGTTTTGAATTATTTGAGGGGTGCAGTTTCTGAAAATGGGGGGATTTATGGGGGTTTCTAATATATAGGCCTTCAAAATCCCCTTCAGAACTAAAGTGTTTCCCAAATGGGTTTGGGAAAGTTTCCTGTAAATTTGGAAAATCGCTGACGTCCAAAGTAAATTGAAGGACAATTAAAAGATTATGTCAATATAAAGCAGAGATATGGTAGATAATATTTATCAATGAATTTAGGTGATATGACTATTTGCCCAAAAAGCAGATCATTTCACATTTTGAAAATTGTGAATTTTCCCAAATTTACAACAAATTTCCTATTTTTTTCCCTTTTCATAAATAAATGCAAAAAATATCTATCAAAGTTTACCATTAATATGCAGTGCATTATAGTCTATGGGGTCCGCAGGTAACTGCTTTTAAAGCGTACCTGAACGACGGAGACCCAAATGCTAGTGTGAGCCTAGCGTAGCTTAGATAAGTTAAAGCATCTCACACATGTCAGTTTTGAAAAATAGGGCTTTAAGGTGTTTTTTGAATGTGTGTGTAAGGGGTTAATATTGGTCTGAGACTGGACAACTCCTTTAGGCTAAGGCCCCACGTAGCAAGCCTCAGCCAAAAAGCGCTGAGGAAAAGACCACAGTGGAAACGCTTCGCACTTTTTTTTCTGCAGCACCTTTTTGAAAACTCTGCATATTCGCAACAAGGGGTCCCGGACTTAAAGGGGTTTTCCGGGCAAAAAATCTTTTTTTTTTTAATAAAAAGGTCTGTTAGTGCTATTAATGGGTTAATATGTGCACCCAAATAACTTTAGCAGTGTTTTGAGTGAGTTCTGCGTTTCTCTGGGAGCTCCTGGCATCTTATACATTTGTTTACATGGTGTAGCTTCCTGCTGTCTTAGCTAATGCCATGCATCATGATAGTTGTAGGCTGACTCTCAATACCTCCCCCCTCCCTCTCTCACACCCCTCCCTTTCACCCTAGCTATCCTGCCCACTACTAGCCCTTCCCAACTAACTCAGCCCAACCCCACCCCCCACTCCATCATACTTACCTGTCTTCCTTTCAGACTTTCTTCTCCTTCTTTTGCTTGACTCTGCCGGCGCGTGCGCAGTAGTCCCGTCCCTGCGCTGCAGCCGGCAATCCACCTCTACTGTGCAGGCGTACGAGGCTCCTCTGGAAGTCTGGAAGGAAGACATGCAAGTATGATGGGGGGGGGGGGGTATTGGTGACGTTCCGAATGTCACCAGATAACCAGAAAATGTCACTGGGGCGGTCACATGACCGCCCTAGGGATATGGGTAAAAATACATTTTTGCTAAATTGTGTAATTTAGAAAGCACAGTGCCTTGTGAAAGTATTTGGCCCCCTTGAACTTTTCAACCTTTTGCCACATTTCAGGCTTCAAACATAAAGATATAAAATTTTAATTTTTTTGGTCAAGAATCAACAACAAGTGGGACACAATTGTGAAGTGGAATGAAATTTATAGGTTATTTTAAACTTTTGTAAAAAATAAAGAACTGAAAAGTGGGGCGTGCAATATTATTCGGCCCCTTTACTTTCAGTGCAGCAAACTCACTCCAGAAGTTCAGTGAGGATCTCTGAATGATCCAATGTTGTCCCAAATGACTGATGATGATAAATATAATCCACCTGTGTGTAATCAAGTCTCCGTATAAATGCACCTGCTCTGTGATAGTCTCAGGGTTCTGTTTAAAGCGCAGAGAGCATCATGAAGACCAAGGAACACACCAGACAGGTCCGTGATACTGTTGTGGAGAAGTTTAAAGCCAGATTTGGAGACCAAAAGATTTCCCAAACTTTAAACATCCCAAGGAGCATTGTGCAAACGATCATATTAAAATGGAAGGAGTATCAGACCACAACTTTCATCTCAAACAAGGAGAAGACTGATCAGAGATGCAGCCAAGAGGCCCATGATCACTCTGGATGAACTGCAGAGATCTACAGCTGAGGTGGGAGAGTCTGTCCATAGGACAACAATCAGTTGTACACTGCACAAATCTGCCCTTTATAGAAGAGTGGCAAGAAGAAAGCCATTTCTCAAAGATATCCATAAAAAGTCTTGTTTAAAGTTTGCCACAAGCCACCTGGGAGACACACCAAACATGTGGAAGAAGGTGCTCTGGTCAAATGAAACCAAAATCAAACTTTTTGGCCACAATGCAAAACGATATGTTTGGCGTAAAAGCAACACAGCTCATCACCCTGAACACACCATGCCCACTGTCAAACATGGTGGTGGCAGCATCATGGTTTGGGCCTGCTTTTCTTCAGCAGGGACAGGGAAGATGGTTAAAATTGATGGGAAGATGGATGGAGCCAAATACAGGACCATTCTGGAATAAAACCTGAGGTCTGCAAAAGACCTGAGACTGGGACAGAGATTTATCTTCCAACAAGACAATGATCCCAAACATAAAGCAAAATCTACATTGGAATGGTTCACAAATAAACGTATCCAGGTGTTAGAATGGCCAAGTCAAAGTCCAGACCTGAATCCAATCGAGAATCTGTGGAAAGAGCTGAAAACTGCTGTTCACAAACGCTCTCCATCCAACCTTACTGAGCTCCAGCTGTTTTCCAAGGAAGAATGGGCAAGAATTTCAGTCTCTCAATGTGCGAAACTGATAGAGATATACCCCAAGCGACTTGCAGCTGTAATCGCAGCAAAAGATGGCACTACAAAGTATTAACTTAAGGGGGCCGAATAATTTGGCACGCCCACTTTTCAGTTTTTTATTTTTTACAAATATCCAATAAATTTCGTTCCACTTCACGATTGTGTCCCACTTGTTCTTGATTCCTCACCAAAAAATTAAAATTTTATATCCTTATGTTTGAAGCCTGAAAAGTGTCAAAAGGTTGAAAAGTTCAAGGGGGCCGAATACTTTCGCAAGGCACTGGAGGCGGGGGGAGGGTGTTTAGATTAGTGTAGAAATTCCATTTTATCCCAGACAACCCCTTTAACCCTTTCCCTGCCAACCACATACTGTATGCTCTACATCCTCCCAGGGTGGCACTTCTGTAGCCAATCACGTATCTAATACGTCCTAACTTGTAATGACGATATCTCAGGATCTCTTAGGTCTATTAAGAAGATCTTAGATTCATTGTAAAGATCTTTAAAATGATACCAATATCTTCATAATAGCCTCTACAGTTTAGGAGCGATTCACTGTTGAAAATGCTATTCGGCATTGAGATCCCATTGCAGATCTCAATTCCCGACAGCGTTTTTAACAGCTATTCGCTCCGAATTTGTAAGAGATATCATGAAGTTCTTGGTATCATTTTAAAGATGAGATTCTCATCTTTAAAATGAATCTAAGATCTTCTTAATGCTCCTAAAGGATCCTGAGATATGGGGCTCTAAAATGTCCTCCTCCCTCCTGTCTCAGGAAGCATCTTAAGAGCTGCGGTAGGAGGAGGAGGGGGAGGAGCAGCCTCGGAGTCTGCACAGAGATGAGAAATCGTCATCATCATCTGTGCACAACCTGTCTGTGACCCCAGGGGGGGATAGCAGGGACTTCTGTCCATGTTATCCCCTCTCCTATCAATCAGAGAGCATACTATACTTTTGCTCTCTAATTGTCACATAGAGGAATAATATAATACCCCTCTGAGCCTTACTAGAGGGGTATTCTTATATAATACCCCTCTGAACATAACCGGGAAGTTTATTGGCGCTGTGACCCAGATGTTTTCCATTGTCCAGGTCGCAGCGCCAAAAGAGTTGCACCAAACACTTACACAACACATACACAAAGTCATCAATAAAGTTTACATTTCACCCAATCCCTGTCCTGTCCATACCTGATCTTTATAGAGTATAATACGCCTCTAGCGATATCCGTTACATGCTAAAATAATAGCAATAATGATTATCACTAGAGATGAACGTATAAATTGCTACAATTTTTATAGGGGAATAGAAAATTATATTTTTATGTAAACTCCTATTTAACTTGCATGCACAAAATTGATTGCCGCATTTCTGCAATTTTGGCGTTTCTTTAACACCCGCACCTGTAAATATATATATATATGCGTTGTATGTATGAATTCCTCACATTTTGCAGTTTTTTGGAAAGTACATTTTGTTTGCAGAAAGGGACTACTTGAGCCTGTACTTTAGTGGCAAATTTGAATTTTTGTGCAATTTTTGCTTACAATCTCTGTTTGATGCAAAGTTGCATGAAGGTGGTTGGTTGTATATATGAAATATTAAGTTGTGTTTTTATACACGGTATGCTGTGCAATCTCAAAAAAGTTAGATTTTGGTATCAGTCACAGTTTGCTAGGTGCAGTATAGATTTTTAACATATTAGTGAATAACAGCAAAATCTTGCTTCTCTTCTGTATCAGCGTTTTTGAGAGTACGAGCTCTTGTTGTAGCTGATGTTTGTGGTATATATAAATTGTGTACACCTTGATCTTTTATTTTAAATGTATTTTGTGTGTGAATGTAACATTGAATAGGAGTTTTAAGTGCAAATATATGTTTTAGTGCATTTTTTCAAAAAATTATTTGTGTTTGTCACAAAGTTACATGAAGGTGGATGTGGCTATTGATAACTCATTGAGACACATATAATCTTCAGGTTGTCTACTTTCAAAAAATAATAGGGTTTAGGGGTTCACTTGCTTTCCACGGGGTGTAATCCCTACATTTTATAGGATGATACTTTTTTAACATCTCCAACTTCAAAGCAGATTTTTGTTCATTCCAGTTCTAGTGATTTTCTGAAGACATGTGCATGCAGGTGTAGGCCTTAGTGATATGAATGGACTCTGCACATGTTGATCTCTTATTTTTAGGAGGTTTGGTGCATATAACTTTTTGTTTGGTCTCCACTTTTAGCAACTAATATACATTTATTTGCATTTTTTTTTATAAAACATTCAAAATTGCATGAAGGTGCTTGTTTGCATACAGTACCAAGTGACATTCTGACAATGCTGCAGGTGTCTACTTTAAGAAAATATATAGGTATGGGGGGTTGGATGATTTTTTAATGTTGCAATTTAGGTTTGATTTGTCCATCTCAAAACTGTGAAAATTGCTCCGGCTACCAGAGGTGCAAAATTTCCGGAGACCCCTGGCAGTGAAAGGGTTAAAGCTTTTCATAATTATTCCATGTTTCATAAAACTTCAGCCAAACCCAGACACAAGTGTCTTGGTCTTATTCACATTGAGAACTATAAACAGTGTGACAGTGTTTGTTTGTTTTTGTTTTTTTTATGTAGTTTATTTAAAATTAAAGGGAAAAGGGTTTTTTCAGTGTGTTAAACAGAGGCCATTTGAGACTCTAAGCCACTGATCCATAAAAACTTGTGGTTGATTTAGTGTCCCAAATAGACCTGACAGGTTTCCTTTAGAGATTAGCTAGTTAAAGGGGTTGTCCAGGATATACAGTTTACCGCAACGGCTGGGTAAGGTGAATAAAAAAAAAAAAACATACCCATCTGTCCTCGGTGCTTTGGTGTCTCCCACCGCAGTCTGGTTCTGCTGCTCCCAGGGTCTTATTCTGGCAGAAGTCCTAGCTGCACATGACTGCTGAGGCCAATCAGTGGCCTAAGGAAAGGATACGGGGCATCACAGTAAACATAAACACAGCTTTAAAGTAACCAAATAAGAGCAAAGTGGGTTTTTTTTCATACCAACCAGATACCTTCTTATTTTTGTTTAATGGTAGAATTTTTCTTTTTTAACGCTCTAAAAGTCAGACTTAATTACCGACGTATTTTCTTCTTAGGCAATGAGTGAGTGGCGTATGCCACATTCTTATTTGAAGAGCAGGTTGCAATTGAGATGTTTTATGAATTACAGATTCCTGCATTTTATAGAGATCAAAGCAAACAGGGATAAGTGAATTGATTTTGTTTTGTTTCCTTACTTATAATGACATAAGAATTGAAATGCAGCACAATATTTTGGTACAGCTATGAAGCTAAGATAAAACTCATAATTGTCACTTTGATCTTAGGCAAGCCATCTTCTCCTTTGTTGAGTACTGTAAGCAATTTCCCAATAAAGCTGTTCAGCATTAGCTTTGTCATCATAACATCACTTAATTACTATTGTTAAACTCAATATAATCCCATTGTTGTGCTCTGGATTATTTTTCCCCTTACAAATACAAGTGGGATGTTCTTCTGTTTATTGTGATGAAGATGAACAAAAGAAGCATAAGGAAACATCTGTGAAATAATTAATAGCATTATTACGACTTTTGTTTACTTGCTGGTTCTCCAAAGGGATTTGATTCATTTTAATTTACCAGTTTTACATTCACTGCATCATGTTGTTTCTTTACTTGTTGTCACTTTCCATGATGATAGTTTAAAGATCAGTTCCAAGGATATGTACATAGTTATTCTTTAAAGAACTCTAGAACATTAATTCAGGGAAAGATTGATGTCTTGGGAATAATGAGCTTAGATTCTGATTAGAGAAAGTGCTTTCCATGATCACTTGGATTTTTCTCCTAATTGTGTACAGTATAGTCATAGTTTATGTAGAAATGTATTATGTGCTTAAAGGGTTTTAGTCAGCCCATAAAATTATTTACCAGAAGCTTTCTTAACTTGCCCACCAATCTCTCTTTCTAGATGCTGCAGCCAATCTATGTGTGTGTATATATATATATATATATATATATATATATATATATATATATATATATATATATAAAATATATATAGTGTGTGTATATGCCTGTCACATATATATAGATGTGTATTGTGAGATTATACTTGGGAACACCTTTGCTAGCGTCAAATGACACATGTCTGTTTTATAAAAACCAAGCCAAACTGCAACAGATAGTTGTAAGCTGACACTGAGGCTGAGGCCCCACGTTGCGGAAACACAGATTTTTTTTTTTGTAGCAGATTTTGTTGCGGTTTTTTGAGCCAAAGCCAGGAGTGGAATGAGCAGAAGGTAGAAGTATAAGAGCTTCCTATATAGTTCCCATTCCTTTTGTAGACATTCTTGGCTTTAGCTCAAAAAACTGCAACAAAATCTGCAGCAAAAAAAGCTGCGTTTCTGCATTGTGGGGACTCCGCCTTAATTGGGTTTTATCGATAGGGTTGTAGTTATACAGAAAATAAAAGAAAACAAAATCCCTGCCTGTCTGGCACTTCTTAGACAATTAACCCCCTTCCTACTACAGCTTTTTTTCGATTTTTGTTTTTTACCTCAGCTTTCTAAAAACCATTTTGTTTTCTTATTTTTCCATTCACAGAGCCATATGAGAGCTTAAGTTTTGTGGGACAAATTGTTCTTCGTAGTGGTGCTATTTAATATTCTACACAATGTCATGGGAAACTGGAAAAAAAAATCAGTATGGGGGTGGAATAAGAAAAAAAACGTGTTTGTGCGACTTTCTTACAAGCTTTATTTTCACATCGTTCACTGTGCAGCCAACGTGACGTGTTACCTGTATTCTGTGGGTCGTCATGATTGCAGCTACAACTTTTATACTACATATTTTATATAGTTTTTATGTTTTAACACGTCTTGGAGTTGCCATATTCTGACACCCATAACAAACATGTTTGTTTACCTTTGTAACAGAAGATAAAGTCCTGCGTAAAGGTAAACAAACATGATGGAACATAGCTTCTGTCATGTTGTTTACATTAGTGTCCGTGGGAACGGACACAGTCTGTGACCATTCTCTGCAACAGTTTATTGTCCGTTGCTGTGATCCTATGATGGAAGACGTCAACGGACATTTATAACAGTAGTGTGAACTCCTCCTAACACTTCTATTTTCTAAAGCATTCTAACTTTGCAGAACTTTTTCTCACCTGTCAAAAATATCTGCACAATATTGTACTTAGTTTAGGGAAAGCTCATCTTTACTATTCAGTATATAGTTTAGTTTGTTACAGTCAGCAGTATTACAGAAATTTGTGTTGCTTTGGCTAATCCCATCCATACATTGCAGGAAAAAATGTGCAACACAAAAGCTACGTTTTCGAAAATCACATCAAGTCAATTATACCTGAGAAAATGCTGGCGTTTTCTGTATAGGTATAATAGGGGAAGAAAGTCAGCAGTGGAAAACTCTACAAAATCTCAAAGAAAAACACTGAGGAAAAAAAATTCAGTGCATTTCCACTATGGTCTTTTCTGCAATAGTTGTTTGTAGAAGAGATCAGTAAGCACATACACCTGAAAAAGCAAGCAACAATAGCACCAAAATTTCTAGCAATCGTTAAGAATGCAATTTATGTCTACATTAATGAGCAATTTAGAACTTGAGTCATTGCTTTAAATTAATACATGTGCCATTTCTTTACAGTAGACAAATACTTTCCACCCTCTGCCTGTCCTCATTTTACCTGACTTACTGGATGATAATTTCTCTTGTAGGTTCTACTTTCTCTCCTTCATGTGTTAGTTAGGGAGGTTGAAAATAACTTTTGGCTTTTATTATAAATTGCGTGCTGTTATAACTAACCACACATTTCCCTCCGTGATGACTATCCCTTGCATTGTTGTTTCTTGACGGCAAGGGAAAATTAACCTAGGACAGAACATCTTGTGTTTGTTTCTTCAATTATCCTGCTATGTCTTGAGCATGTAGTTGAAACTTATAATGCAAAGATTTTTCACAAGATCGTAACAGTAAATAACTACAAAGTATGTTAAAAGGAATTGTCTGGAAACAAATGAAGATTGGTTAAAGGCAGGGAATAGTGTGAAATAAAAAAGAAGCAGTACTTACCGGTTGATTCCCCTACTCCCCTAGCGCCCGTATTTATTTATCTGGCTGCAGTGGTGGCACCATGTGCATAACCTGGGGTTAAGTCTGGTCTGGCAGGGCATCGACTTGGTAAACACTGTTTCTTTTGTAATTGTGATAGCATCCTCTATCTTTACTTTTGATAGCAGACAACCTCTTAAAGGCTCATTTACACCTAAAAATTTACTTTGCTGATAACACACATGAAAAATAAATACACGCAGTGTAAAATCCTGAGCTGTGTGTGTCAGATCAATGTCTTCTAAGACCGGGGCCCCATGTGGCGTAAACGCCATGGTTTGGCTGTGGCAGAAACGCTGTGGAAAAAAACACGTCTTACAGTCCCTGCAAATCTAGCAAATCCCATCCACACATTGCAGAAAAATACGAGCAGTGGACACGCTGCAATTTCCAAAACCATTGTGGTTTTGGAAATTACAGCATGTCAATTATACCTACGGAAATGCCGGCGGTTTCCCTATAGGTATAATGAAAGAACAAATTCTGCAGAGGAAACGTGCGGCCTTAGCATAAAAGTCAAATGCAATATACTACTACTAATATGCCTCCTCTGAATAATGCCTCACCTGCTGGGCCCACCTGTTGTGCATAGTATATACAGTACAGACCAAAAGTTTGGACACGCCTTCTCATTCCAAGAGTTTTCTGTATTTTCAGGACTATAAAAATTGTAGATTCACACTGAAGGCATCAAAACTATGAATTAACACATGTGGAATTATATACTTAACAAAAAAGTGTGAAACAACTGAAAATATGTATTATATTCTAGGTCAGGGGTCGGCAACCTATGGCACGCGTGCCACTCTTGGCACGCGAGGCATATTTCCCTGGCACCCGGCAGCGGACTCCTCACCCAGCAGTTTCGATCGGACCAAACACGTCCGAAACGAAACTGCTATTATTATACTGTGGGGTCTTTTCAGACCCCACAGTATAATAAGCGGAGCTCCCGGGGAAGCGATCAAACATAAAAAACAATGTTACTCACTATTCCACGCTCCGCAGCCGCTGTGTACTCTTCAGGCGCTTCTGCTTGAAGTCAGCTGACAGGGCCTCAGGGGTCGCGTCTGCGTCTGACGTCATTACGCATAATGACGCGACGCGACCCCTGAGACTCAATGAGCGGTCGCTGACTACAGGCAGAAGCGCCCGAAGATACAGAGCGGCTGTGGAGCGTGGAATGGTGAGTTAACATTGTTTTTTATGTTTCATCACCTCTCTTTGCCCTCCACTTATTATACTCTGTGGTCTGAAGAGGCCCCACAGTATAATAATATCTAGTGAATGTGCAGGGGCCACTATAGAGCATAATACCGTGTGCAGGGGCCACTATGGGACATATACCATGTGCAGGGGCCGCTATGGGATATATACCGTGTGCAGGGGCCACTATGGAGCATAATACCATGTGCAGGGGCCGCTATGGGACATATACCGTGTGCAGGGGCCACTATGGAGCATAATACCATGTGCAGGGGCCGCTATGGGACATATACCGTGTGCAGGGGCCACTGTGGAGCATAATACCATGTGCAGGGGCCGCTATGGGACATATACCGTGTGCAGGGGCCGCTATGGGACATATACCGTGTGTAGGGGCCGCTATGGGACATATTGCTGTGTGCAGGGGCCGCTATGGGACAAATACTGTGTGCAGGGGCCGCTATGGGACAAATACTGTGTGCAGGGGCCGCTAGGGGATATATACCATGTGCAGGGACCGCTATGGGACAAATACTGTGTGCAGAGGCCGCTATGGGACAAATGCCATGTAGGCCGCTGGGACATAATACCGTGTGCAGGGACCGCTATGGGACATAATACCGTGTGCAGGGACCACTATGGGACATTATTCTGTATAACGGTGTGTTTTCTATATTAAGGATGTGTTTTTGCACAGAAAACTCAGGCTTTGGTGCATTTTTGCACACAAAAAAAACAGTTTTACATCGAATGAAAAAGTTCCAAATATAGCTGCATCCAGATACATAGTGTGTTTTCACCATAAGCATGCTGCCATACGGTGCTCCTGGACACATTTACCACTAATTGGGGGCTGCACATGGACTTTCATTGCTTCTAATCAGAAAGTACAGGAGAGTCCCAGGAAAAAGCAGGAAATGCATGTGTCCTAAAGCATCTGGTGGCAGCACTTCTGTGTTATGGTTTGTGGTATATGACTTTAGTTTAGGGGTCGTCAGACTTACAATTATTGACCGGCACTCCGAGTACCTCATCTTTGATTTTTTTATTAAAATCGGCACGCCGAACAAAAAAGGTTGCCTACCCCTGTTCTAGGTTCTTCAAAGTAGCCACCTTTTGCTTTGATTACTGCTTTGCACACTCTTGGCATTCTCTTGATGAGCTTCAAGAGGTAGTCACCTGAAATGGTTTTCACTTCACAGGTGTGCCCTGTCAGGTTTAATAAGTGGGATTTCTTGCCTTATAAATGGGGTTGGGACCATCAGTTGTGTTGTTCAGAAGTCAGGTGGATACACAGCTGATAGTCCTACTGAATGGAGTGTTAGAATTTGTATTATGGCAAGAAAAAAAGCAGCTAAGTAAAGAAAAACGAGTGGCCATCATTACTTTAAGAAATGAAGGTCAGTCAGTGCGAAAAATTGGGAAAACTTTGAAAGTGTCCCCAAGTGCAGTGGCCAAAACCATCAAGCGCTACAAAGAAACTGGCTCACGTGAGGACCTCCCCAGGAAAGGAAGACCAAGAGTCACTTCTGCTGCGGAGGATAAGTTCATCCGAGTCACCAGCCTCAGAAATCACAGGTTAACAGCAGCTCAGATTAGAGACCAGGTCAATGTCACACAGAGTTCTATCAGCAGACACATCTCTACAACAACTGTTAAGAGGAGACTGTGTGCAGCAGGAATTCATGGTAAAATAGCTGCTAGGAAACCACTGCTAAGGACAGGTAACAAGCAGAAGAGACTTGTTTGGGCTAAAGAACACAAGGAATGGACATTAGACCTGTGGAAATCTGTGCTTTGGTCTGATGAGTCCAAATTTGGGATCTTTGGTTCCAACCACCGTGTCTTTGTGCGACGCAGAAAAGGTGAACAAATGGACTCTACATGCCTGGTTCCCAACATGAAGCATTGGGAAGGAGGTGTTATGCTGTGGGGGTGCTTTGCTGGTGAGACTGTTGGGGATTTATTCAAAATTGAAGGAATACTTGAAGGAGAGTGATGGGGTGCTACGCCAGATGACCTGGCCTCCACAGTCACCAGACCTGAACCCAATTGAGATGGTTTGGTGTGAGCTGGACCGCAGAGTGAAAGCAAAAGGGCCAACAAGTGCTAAGCATCTCTGGGAACTCCTTCAAGACTGTTGGAAGACCATTTCAGGTGACTACCTCTTGAAGCTCATCAAGAGAATGCCAAGAGTGTGCAAAGCAGTAATCAAAGCAAAAGGTGGCTACTTTGAAGAGCCTAGAATATAAGACATATTTTCAGTTTTCACACTTTTTTGTTAAGTATATATTTCCACATGTGTTAATTCATAGTTTTGATGCCTTCGGTGTGAATCTACAATTTTTATAGTCATGAAAATACAGAAAACTATTGGAATGAGAAGGTGTGTCCAAACTTTTGGTCTGTACTGTAGCTTTTTGAATTTTAATGTTATTGTACAGTAGAGGTACTTGTCTATGTATACCAGCAGGCAGGTCCACTGTAGTATATATAACATAAACTAAATAACTGATTGAAGGGCTCCTATCATTGTGATTTACATTTCCAATTTATAGACTGGTTTATGTTTCAACTTTAACCTGTGTAAAACCTGTCTGTAAAACCTATTTTTTAACCTGTTTTATTTGTGTGTACAAATGTAAATGAACTGAGACATGAGTCACAGTTGTGGAATTTTACTCCCTCCCTGCCCTACAGCAGCTGTAAGCAACTGGAACCATGGCAATTACCCTTTTTTCTTACTAACCATGTTTTTAGTTACATGCTGTTAAAATATGATCAAAATGTTTTTAGTTTGTATATAGTTACAACAAAAATTCTCTTGTCACAATTTAAAAGAATAACATTGACAAGATATCAGACAGTCCTTTTTTAATTCTTTTATTAGAAGTTTTGTACAATAAATATAAACAAGATATGAAACAATCAGAGACAAAAGTACAAGAGTTGCCAATTGCACAGAAAGGTATTATTATAGGACACAAAGGGGTAAACAACCAGTTAACAAGTGTCTCTGAAAATACAAAAATCCATCAAAAATTAGGAGATCACACTATATAATAATAATGAACATAAAAGATGTGCGCAGAAAACCAAAAAGAAGGGGATGAGAGCGTGAGAGGCTAGGGGGCCCCAGACAGTCCATTTTGATAGTAAAATTTCATACACACTATTTATGGAACATTATTTATTTATTTATTTTGCTTACTTGTATAGCGCCATCATATTCCGCAGCACTTTACAAACATTGTCAGTCACTGTCCCATATAGAGCTCACAATCTACATTTCCCTATCAGTATGTCTTTGGAGTGTGGGAGGAAACCCAAGCAAATACGGGGAGAACATACAAACTCCTTGTAGATGTTGTCCTGGGTTGGATTTGAACCCAGGACTCCAGCGCTGCAAGGCTGCAGTGCTAACCACTGAGCCACTGTGCTACCATAATATAGTTGGCACCTCTACTGGCTTGCAGATACTGAAGCTCATTTATACTTTTTTGCTTAGAATGCTTGATAATATTTTTCTTTTACTAATTAACAGGATGAGCTGATCATAAGGAGATACGTTTGGGCTAAGGCCCCACACTGCGGGAAAAACCGTTGTGGTTCTTCCTGCAGAGTTTTGCACAGAAAGTTTGCAGAGTTCAGCGGACTTTTTGCTTCCATTCTACCTATAGGGAAACCGCCGGCCTTTCCGTAGGTATAATTGACATGCTGCGAATTCCAAAATCGCAACGGTTTTGGAAATCTCAGTGTGTCTGCTGCATGTATTTTATCGCAAAGTGGGGTTGGGATTTGCTAGAATCCCATCCATTTTTCTGTGACTGTAAAAAGCCCCGTTGTTTTGTTTATGCCACGTGGAGCCCGGCCTTAAGGTATTTTCTTGCCTAAAAGGATTTTTCATACTGATTTTTTTGGATGGAATAAAGCTTTTATTTTCATCCAAGTCTCAAGCAAAAATAACAAAGGTACTGCGACGCAGCGCATACTGAGTTACAATATCACAATTCAGACTATATCATTCATCCTTAAGGGATGTGGCGCAGCATACGGCGACAGGAAATACATCCTAACACTACATGCTACACTACAAACCTAACTGACATACTTTTGGTCAATACAACAAAGACAGTCAAGTGACAATACAGGGGGGAAGGGGAAGGGGAAGTTACAGGCCCGAAGCTTTATTGATTGACCACAACACACATGAGGGGAGGACAGGTAAAATTCAGGAAATAATATACTCCCTATACTACCACTACTTCCTACCCTAGCAATAAACAAGAGAGTTAAACAACAAAAACATCAAAACATGTGATGGGATGGGGGAGAGGAAGGAGGGAAAAGGGGAGGGGATAATCACAAGGCCCGAAGCTTTATTGAGTAACACAACAGACATGAAGGGAGAACGGGGTAAGGGAAAAAACAGACGTCGCCGAAGACTCAGTCCTCTTCTCCCTCCTCTTCACCGGCCAGGCTATCCAGAAAGGCATAGTCCCGCTGCAAGCTGTGAATAAGCCTGCAACAATCCTGGTAAGTGATGTTCTCTCTTCGCAAAGTGAGTCTCTTTCTGGCGAACCAGATAGCGTCCTTGAAACAGTTCACAAGTCGCCAGGCCTCCAGAATGTCGCTCTCTCTGTGAGTTCCATGGAAGAGCCCATACAATACCGTGTGGTATGTCAGGCCCCTCCTGGGTACACAGTCCTCAAAGTCATCTTCCAGCGCATCCAACAGGCCTTGAGCAAAAGGGCACTCCCAAAAGACGTGCAAAGATGTTTCCTCCTTGTAGGGGCACCGTGGGCAATACCTCGTCTTGCTCAAGTTGCGGGCATGCATGAACGACCTGAGGGGCAGCCCCCCTCGGATGGCCATCCACAACAAATCCTTGTGCCCGTTGGTCAGCAAACGTGAAGAGACGTTCTCCCAAACGACCTTCGTGGCATCCGCTGTGAGTCCTGGAACTTCCTCCATGCCATCCCTAGCTCGGATGAGCTTGTGGATGGTCTTTGGCTTCCACAGATCCGGTTTAAGACCCTCCAGCTGGAACTCTCTCACGAACTTGGGCACATCCTTGTAGAACCACGGGACGGTCCAGTTGTAAGGGACGGAGCTGTCCCACTTCTCCCAGCCGAGCCCTCGCCAGAGGGGGAGCAGGAACAAACGAGACATGGCCTTCCCCGCAGATCCGCTGACTGTACTCAGGGTTCTGCGAACACAATCACAAACAAAAGCCGATCTTAGAAGGGTTGGAATATCAGGGACATTCTTACCTCCCTTGAGCCGGTCCTTGTACATGATGCTCCGCTTCACCCGGTCCATCTTGGAGCCCCACACGAAGTAGAAGACGGTCCTGGTGATGGCCCGCGCCACCGTTGCCAGTGGGGGCCAAGCCTGTGCGGTGTACTGGAGCACAGGCAGGATCTCATTCCTCAGGACGAGCGCCTTCCCCTCGATGGTAAGCTGACGTAGGCTCCAAAGCCCGATTCGCTGATTGATTTTCTTAAGTCTTTCGTCCCAAGACTTCAGGGCGGCGCCTTCCTTTCCGAACCAGACTCCCAAGATCTTGATGAATTCCGGTTGCACTGTGAAAGGAAAGAAAGCAGAGGAGGCCAGGTGCCATTCTCCGAAGAGCATGGCCTCTGACTTTCCACAGTTCACCTTAGTCCCTGAGGCTTGGCCGAAGCGTTCGCAGGTCTGGACGAGCGTTGACACCGACGACTGGTCAGCACAGAAGACGGTCACATCATCCATGTAGAGCGAACACTTGACTTCCAGACTTCCTGGGCCCGGTGCGATGATCCCTCGATTCTGCCGGATAGATTCTGCGAACAGTTCTATAACACAAACAAAAAGGAGAGGAGACAGAGGACAGCCTTGTCTGACCCCGGAGCGAACCGGAAAGGGGTCAGTCTTCCAGCCGTTCACCATCACCGAGCTGTGGATGTCAAGATACATCAGGTTAACCATACGACAAAACCACTCAACTGTACCAAGTTGGCGGAGAGCTTTCGCCATGAAAGCGTGAGAGACACGATCGAAGGCCTTCTCCTGATCCAAACTGATCAGGGCCGCGTGTGCACAGCGGTCTCCGACATAGTGCAATGTGTCTCTCACCAGGGCTATCCGCTATCCTCCGACCAGGAATGGCGCAGGTTTGGTCCGGGTGGATGACGCTGCCGATGACAGCCTTCAGCCTCGTTGACATTACCTTGGCCAGGATCTTGTAGTCCACGTTGAGGAGCGAGATGGGACGCCAATTCTTCAGGTCGCATCTTTCCCCCTTCTGCTTGTACAAGATCGTGATCAAGCCTTCCCTCAACGACGGCGGCATCGTCCCCTCCACCACCATCTCCTCATAGAGGTCTTTCAGATCCGAGCAGATCAGGTCCCCCAGAGCTACGTATAGCTCGGCGGGGAGACCGTCACTACCCGGAGTCCTTCCGACCTCAAAGGATTTAGCGGCAGCGAGGACTTCAGCCACCGTCAGAGGGGCGTTCAGAGCCTCAGCACCTGCAGGATCAAGAGGATTAGTGATACCTGACAGGAACTCTTCTGCTGCATCTTCGTCAGTGGGTTTCAGGGAGTAGAGGTCGCGGTAGAAGTCGTGGACGACACCCATCACTTCCGTCTTCCCCCTTCTCATGTTGCCATCTCCATCCCTCATCTCTGTGACAGGCGTGTGGCCTGAGTGGACCTTTCTGAAAAAGAAAGAGTTACATTTCTCACCCTTCTCCAGATGCTTCACCTTGGAACGGAAGATGATCTGCCGTGATTCCTCCTCAAAGTGCCTCTTAAGACCCCTCTTGGTATCCTCCAGCATATCCCTGACGTCCCAGCCACAGCGCTCGAGATCTTGAAGGGAACGCAGCTCGCGCTGCATCTCGATCAGGTCACCCTTGCGCCGGGCCGCCTGCTGGCGGCCTCTCACCTGAAAGAAACAACGGATATTGACTTTAACATATTCCCTCCAATCCGACAACCTGCTAAAGGAAAATTTGTCGTTACGAAGGCACACGTAAACATCTCTAATCTCCTCCAACAACTCCTCATTTTCCAAGAAAGAGCAATTCAACTTCCAGGAACCGGGGCCGGGTGGAAAACCGTTGCCCACGGTACCCTCAAAGAGAATACCCCTGTGGTCAGAGAAGAAGCAAGGGATCATAGAGTGGCTTACCTGTGCTACTGACCGAGAGGTGAACACGAAATCAATCCTGGAACGCACTGAGCCATCGGACCGACACCAGGTATAGTTGGCTGATGCCGGCCCCATGGAACCCACCGCGTCCCTAAGAGAGGCCTCGGTCACCATCTCGATCAGCAGTTTAGATGTTACATCGAGCTTCGCTGACGCAGAAGAACTTCTTCCATCTCCCTCCACAGGACAGTTGAAGTCCCCAGCCAGAAAAACTGCCCTGGTGGTAGCGAGCTAAGTGCGCAGGATCTGGAAAAGCTCCAGTCGCTCGTTCTTCATGGGGGAAGCGTACACGTTGATGAGCCTAATAGGCTCTCCCGCCCAGGAACCGTCTATGACCAGTAGATGGCCACAGACGAGCTCCCGGTAGGTTTCAAGCATGAAGGCGTTCCCCCTAATGAGAACAGCAATACCTGTGGACTTGCAGTTGCCACCACCCGACCAGTCAGACGGACCGTGGCTCCACTCCCTGCAGAGGTGTCCGTAGAACCGAAGAGAGGGGAGGCCGCACTCCTGCATCATCACGACATTCGCATTAGCAATGTTTTCCACAAAAGACAAAACCGTCTGACGTCTGCTCTTCTCCTTGATGCTCCGCACGTTTATGGTAAAGATAGAGATCCTAGCCATAGTGAGAGAAAAAAGAAAAGATTAAACCTTCAAGACAGGTTTTTCTAGTTACCGCTCCAGTCGGGTGGTTCCTCTTCCTTCTTGTCTGCAGGCAAGAGTTGCTCCAGGGAGTCATCAATTGCTTGCAGGGCGTGGGTATCGAAAGCCTCCACCATCTCCACCGCCGAGGATCTCGTTGATGACCGACGTTGGGGGTTCGGCTAGCAGGTTATCCACGTACTGCTCCAGCTCTTCGTCCACTGGGATAGCATCCTCAGCAGGCTCGACTGCAATCTTTTTGGCCACCTCGTCCGCTTCGTGGGGGCCCTCGCTGATCTTCCTTTTTCTTTGTTCTGAAACAAGACAAGCGGGAGAGGGGAGGGGGGAGGGAATTCCTCCAGAGAAGGGCCCTCAGCAGCTGGAGGGGGAGGGAGACCGGGGGAGGAGGGTGAGGGGGGGCAGGGGTGGCCACTGAGGTAATGGGGGGAAGGAGTGGGATAACCTCAGTGGGGGGAACACAGAGGGGGGGGGGGGGGAGTCGTCCTCTTACCCTGTTCAGAACTTTTCTTTGGCTGCTGCGGCGGCTTCTGCTTCTGCTGCTGCTGCTGCTTTCCCTTGTTCTGCTCCGGCTTCTGAGGATTCCGGGGCTTCTGTGGCTCTTTGGGCTTGGTCGCTGGCTTCTTCTTGGCCAGCGCGGCGGGCGCGCTGGCCGAGAAATCCGCTGCCACCTTTGCCCAAGACCACTTCGGGCACCCCTTGTAGGCGTGGTCCGCCTCCCCACACAGATTACAGGTCTTCCGTGTGGGGCAATCCTTAGTCTCGTGTCCTACCACACGGCAGTTCTTGCAGGCGTTCTCCTTACAGGCTCTTCCTTCGTGCCCTTCTTTACCACACTTGCGGCAGCAGCGTGGCATGTCAGGGTAAAAGATTAGCCCGTAGGAGTTCCCCAGCGAGAACACCGGCGGCAGGTGCACGAGGCCGTTAGGATTGTGGGGGTCCCTGTGGAGGCGCACGACGGCCGACCACTTACTGTTCCAAAAGCCCAAATTATTCAGGATCTTGGATGGCTCCTTGATCACTGTACAGTGTCTGCTTAGGAACGTGGCCACGTCGCTGCCTGGGGTGTGCGGGTTCCTCATGGCCACCGTGATCCGCCTCTCATTCTGTTGCACTGGGCAGCTGCCCACGAACATCCTGAAAGGGGAACCCGGCAGCGCAAACTTCACCGCATCCCAATACCTCCTACATATGTCCACGGAGGCAAAGGTCACAAAGAATATCCCAGTGAGAAAAGCGTGGACTGCTAGGGTCTCAGACTGCTCCAGGACCATCTTTTGACAGAAAACCTTTTCCGTCATGTTTTCATCCACCTCCTTCAACCTCAGGGTTACAGTTTGCCGCATCCAGGGCTCCAATGTAGGAGGACCCTGAGAGGGCAACTGGTTTCCCGTCTGGCTGGAAGAAGCGACCGGAGAGACGTCCGAGATGGCCGCTGGAGCCTGGCTCACCTTGGCTGCGCCCCCAGCTGGTCTCCCCGCCTTCTTTGGGATGGCTCCTCCTGTGGCCATTGCCTCCTGACACCGGGCTGTCCCACGAAGTCTCTGGGCAAAGATCTGTCCCTCGGTGCTCCTGAAGTCCTCTCCTGGAGTTTCAGCTAGGCTCCGCCTCCTAATCTGAATATCTCCCGAAGTCTCCGCCTCCTGAAGTCCCGAAGTCGATCCCTCTCCCTGAGCTTCTTGGGCTGTGCTCACGGTGTCCTCTCAGCTGCTTCTCCCTTGCTGGCGTCGGTCTTCGATGGCGTAGCTCTCGAAGGCGCTAGGGGGGTTCGCCTTCCCAGCCAATGGTGTCAGATTCAAGCGAGTATCTGCACTACTCAGTTTGTCCCGGAATATCGGATATGGCTGTCCGAGCAGATCTGTTTTCCGGTTCCCCACGTATCAAATTTTAAAATTCGATACGCAGTTTATCCCAGAATTTTTGCGGATATGGGTGTCCGAACAGATCTTATTCCAGTTTCCCCGATAAGAACAGATACTGCACTTGATCTTAGCCAAAAGGCCGAGAAGCGATGCACATTTTCTGTTAGTACAATAAACCTCATTTCAATCCTGAAATATTACTGTGTCCATCAGTTATTAGATATATCAAATTGAAATGGCTGTTGCAAACACCCAAATATTTAGAACTAAAAATGGTTAAGATTAATAGGGGTGCCCAAACTTTGTCATATGACTGTATCACATGACCACAGACTGATTTTTATCCATTGGAAGTAAGCAGAATGAATGATAGCAATCAGAGATCTACAAAACAATAATATTTGTTTCTCAATATTGGTCTGAAACTGGACAACCCCTTTAACTAATCATGTGGGGCAAGGTGTAGCTTCATCTAGTAATGCTGTCATCACAATAAATAACTCCCTATAAGGCCGGCAGTTAGGTATGATATCAGGCTGACGTTCAACGGCTCAGGACATGTCTGTCACGCTAAACAGGGTGTCATTTAGTACAATGACTGTATGATTAAATGAAGCTGTTCCCCTTGACTTGTTTTAAAATGTCTTAACTTGACTTTTGAGCAACAGAAATCTTAGTGAGGTACACCTTAAGAAAGGTCATTACTTGATGCTGGTCAGTTTAGGGTGGAAAACACATAACAGGTTCTCTTTAATGGTTGGGTCCTGAACTAGACTTTCCTTCACCCAGGGCAAAGGTTCATATCACTGTGCTTACTTTGTATCTAAATACATAAAAGTGGCTTTTTGGCGCCCCCGCCAGACAACCATGACTGAAGGTTGGAAGAAAGAGAAAGTTGTTTGTGATGGTAGATTAAATTTTCCCTTAAATTTAGTAAATATTGAGATGTTGTCCATGGTTGACAAATCTGTTATACACACCAACCTCTCCCTGCCCATTGGGTAAATAATTATGTGGGGGTTATGGTGCCTGTCATCTTTGTGAATCTCCCTAGAGCCTGTAGTATGTTTACTAAAGCATAAACTTTAGTGAATTGGGCATCTTTTGAGGAGTCCGTGAACTAAGAGGTTTAATAAATCCAGTCATTTAATATGTCCATAAAGGATGTTAGATTATAATTACTACCATCTCCCACAAGCATATTAAACAGCCACCGCCATTGCTGCCATTCATAAACTAAGAATTGTTTAAAGTTATCTGAATTTGCTAAGTAAGCAGGTAAGGTCCAACTTGGTGGCAAATGTGGATATGAGCTTTATAGTGATGGAAATTGGTGTGTGATCTGATATGTGTCTATTGGAACTTTTAGTATATCAGGAAAAGTATTGCAGAGATGAGCAAATTATCTAAGTTAGAGTGGGATTATTGAATATTAGAATAAAGGTGTATTTGCAGTTTTTTGGTAGAAAGGTAATAGGAGTCTAATTGTGTTAACATCGATGCAGCGACTTTGTGTCATGCGCAAAAGAGTGTGGGTTGCCCCCAGATAGATGACCTCTCAACCACAGAAACCATTTAAGGCTAAGGCCCCACAGAGCGTTTTTTCCCACAGCGCTTTTCACAGAAAGTCTGAAGAGGTTTGCTTTGTGGACTTTCTGCTTCCATTATACGTATAGGTAAACCCCCGGTGTTTCGGTAGGTATAATTGACATGCCGCAACTGTTTTGGAAATGGCAGCATGTCGGCTGCGCGTATTTTTCTGCAAGGTGTGGATGGGATTCGCTAGAATCACACGAGGCCGCATCCTCAGTCTGTCAGTATTAGTATACAACTTATGCTCCTCAGCACTGAAATTGCAATGCGAAAAGAAGGAAAGGTCTTGGAATTATGGAAATCTCAGGGTTGGTAGACATGTTAATGATATGCAAATGATAAAAAAAAAATGGTAAGAAAATGTTTAAAACATCTTGATTTATTCAGCATCAAGTTTGAGCACCATGTGCAGAAATACATACACTTGCACACTTTTACATACTATAAGTAAAGTTATTAATGGTTGTCTGAGGATTGTTATGCTATGCTGAAAGCACTTAGGCACACAAATCATCAAGATGGGCTTCTGGCATCTCTCCTTGCAATTGCCAATCAATGATGTCTTAGATGTGCTCAATGTGAGACAAAATTGGAGACAATGTAGCACATTTCGGCCACACAGGTTGCTCATAATAGCAGGAGCAACATGGAACATGGCATAATTCCCCTCTCACATGCCACAGATTGGAGCTAGGTACTTGAAAATTTGACCATTTGCAGATCTTAGTGACACCTGCTACTTCCTCAATTTGCATAACCTTACAGCGTAAACAGGAACCTAAGTTTATTAAAAACTGCTTTTTACGCTGCTCTGCTCCGGTGTCACCCTTCATGTGTTTTAGCTCTAAGGGTGAGTTTTAGGCAAAAGCCCCACGTAGTGTGTTCGCTGCGTGTATTTTTCCACAAGGTGTGGATGGGATTGACTGTAAAACGCCACGGTTTCTAGCCAGACCGCGGCATTTACGCCGCGTGGGGGCCCTGGGCCTAAGAGACTGAATTTTTTTTTGCGGTTGAATCTGCTGCAGAAAATCTGCCTCCTGTTCACTTCAGTGGGAGACAGACAATCCGAAATAAAAATCAACTAGCAGAAATCAAAACCCAGAGAAAAAGACATCCGCCACTTATGGGCACAGTTGTACTATATTTTTTTCAGTTGGAGATTTATACCTACATACTGTACAGGTAATAAAGTTATATTCAGAATAATACTTTATTGTAACGCTGTTGTCCATGTTTTGTCATGCATCAGCTAACTTTGTATGGTACATATCCAATAATATAAACTTATCTCCATTTCACACCAGACTGATGTGTGGTGTCTGATTCCGGGCCTGAGAGGATTGTGCTTATCATATGGATACAAAAGAGCCATTTGTGTCATTTACATCCACAGCACTACCATAATACAATGTAGTTCCTTCTAATGTTAGTTAACGCTAGGTTCACACTAGCGTTCGGGTTTCCGTCTTTCAGGTCTGCTTAGGGGCCTGAAAGACGGAGACCCTATCCGCTTAAAAAAGTCGTTACACGCAGAAACCCGCAGACCCCATAGACTATAATGGGGTCCGCCCGGTTTCCTGCTGAAAACGGCAAAGAGAATAGTCCTTCTTGCAGGAATTAAGCAGAATCTGGGACAGAGCAGCTCGAATGCTAGTGTGAACCTAGCATTAGTTACATAGTTTAGTTGTGCCATTTTATTAATAGGAGGATTTAAAGTGCTTGGCAAGTTGCACGTATAGACTACTGAAATGTAAATCCAGTACTAGATAGGCATATTTGGTGTATATAGACTTGGATAATACAGCCCTTTATTAATACATTATCATGTTACCATAGGTACTGGATTCAGGAAGAGTAAAAGAATATGATGAACCCTTCAACTTACTTCAAAATAAAGAAAGTCTTTTTTACAAAATGGTCCAACAAGTGGGAAGAGCAGAAGCATCCTCTTTGACAGAGACAGCCAAACAGGTAAGTTGTCTGCCAAAGGAGAATATATTGTCCATGGAATGTTAACTTGTGATTCTGTATTTCTAAATCGTGTGGATGTTGGTGAGCAGTTTGTAACTAGTGAAATGGCTGGTTTGCGTATTTGGTAGTGTTGCCATAATGACGGTGAACTGTGCTTACCACCATACTATTTCTCTCACTGTGTGGTTCCTGCCTACTTTTTTCAGCTGTTGGTACAGCTGGTCATGCCCATAGGGCGGGCTCGCACCTCCTCCCTGCAACTTGAAGGGTTAACATGCACACCTGTGAGCCTTTTTCAGCTAATACCAGACATCCCTCACCTATTTAAATATGCTCGATGTCCAAGCAACATAGGTTCATAACTTGGCTTGTTCCTGCTGGGTTTCTGCTGGTTTTTCCTGCATTCTGATGGTTTTCCTGTGTATAGGACTTTCACCTGTTTCCTGGCTCCACATTTCTCAGCTCATCCTGATCTGCCTTATTCCTGTTAGTGACCATGGCTTGGCTTTCCCTACTGAACCTGCCCTCCCTGACCTTCAGCCTCTATGACGTTGAATGGTATAAACTTACCCATGAAGTCGACCGCACTGCCTGACCCCCTGGTGCTACGGGCTGGCATATCTCTGGTCTTTGGCCAGCTCCCATTAATACTGGGACCACTGCTATAGGTGACGATCTTTTAGTCTCCCCACAGCGAAGTCTAGTTACCTGTATGGGGGTTAAAGGCTGAATAGCGGATAGGCTACTTAGACAATGCCCTATAAAGTGGCCTAAAGTCAAACCAGAAACTTGGCATGGTGGGTCCACAACCCTCTGCCCTTTACAATTTCGAAGATATCTCTTGTAATGATCAAAATTACATGTAAACTGCATGTAACCATAAGAAAAAAATGGAAAAAAGTATTTTCTGGTATATGTATCTTCTGTCTTGTTGTGTTATCACTGCAGTGGCAGTCTGTAGATCTAGACTGAAGATTCTTGTGATGCAAATTATTATAAACCCTATTAAAGTCAGCTATTCTAAATATAAATATTTTTATACATAATTTAAGCTGCTTATCAATATAAATGGTGTAATGCTAGAAAATACATTGGTGTATACATATTTCGTCCTGCAGTATGAGTTGTATAGATCAGTTTGAAACTCCAGACAATGTAAAGAGATATAAATAGGCTTATTGAATGTTTATCCTTAAGGCTTCATGCACTTTAAAAAAAAAGTACGAACCTATACATTTCAATGGGCCCATACACACAGCTATAGTTTTTGCGCCTGTGGGTTCAGGCCTAATTGAAGACCCGCAGAATATGGAGCATGTCCTATACCTGTCCATATTTGAGGCTCTGTCAATTCAGAGTCAGTGAAAATCACGGATGATACATGGATACCAATATCGTGTGCATGTAGCCTTACTGAGAAAGAGGAAAATAAAATCAAAATGCCCATTGCCTTGATCCCTCATATAAGTTCCAACAACCCATTCTCACCAGGGAAACTTACAGCTAAGTTGTGCTGTGATAGTCATAGCAGAAATGACCCTTTTTCCAGATAAAATCCTGCTTCCATATCTTGTCATGCTCAAAATGACTCTGTGGACGAACTGCATGTATAGTATTATTGTCAGTTTTACGGTGAATGGATACATATGTATACCCTCTCAGTTCAAGCAAGTGAATATTAAATTGACTTTTCAGCCCTGAAGCTAAATAGCAGGGTCTCCCTGCAATAAGCCAATGCATCTCAATTTTGCCCATGTTTAATGCATTATGCAAGCTTTAGGCAAAACTAGGCTTCGGAGTTTAGTTGCTCCATAGTGAGTCCATTTCTATCTCTATTTAACAGCCTAAAATATAAACTTTAAAGGACACAGAAAAAATCATATTAGACCGTGCACGAAAAGTCTATTATTGTCAAACAAACATCAGTTTATGGCACTTGTGCTATATGTATATTGTAAACACATTTCCAAGACGCTGTACATTTATTTTTGGCCCAACTCGTGACAGATGTCAGCATTTGAAGATTGCATTTGCTTTTTGAAAGGCTCGAACAAAACTTTTCACATTCATCTGTGAAGGAAAAAAAAATTGCATTTGAAGTCCCTTTTCTCCAGCATACACAGTGGCAGATAAGAGCACACAAGTCTTGACATTATTTCATTTTGTTATGCGCATCTGTCAAAGAACAGAGATACCATACAGCTCCTAAAAACTGCCGATTGTGTAACAGTGAAACTTGACAGCATTTCATTCCTTTTATATTCTGATTATACATTTATCAGGGAACCTGTATCTCTTCTAGTTCAGCTGGAAATCACAGGGATTGAAGCGCTGAAAGGCATGCTGAAAAAAAAAAAAAATATCTTCTATTACTTGGGATCATCTTACGTTTTAAAGAAGTTGCTTGGATGAGGCTTTGTCAGAGCCTTAGCCTTCCATTCCATTATTGTGGTGTACTATCCATAGATCACATTTCTATAGGCCGTGTAACTGCTTTTGGTACAAATTAAACACTCTGATATTTCAAATATATGTACCTGGAAGTTTCAATGCTTGTCAATCATAGTTTGTAAAATATAGGGATTACAAGCTGATATTAAGATCCAAATCCATTGTGTTTTGGTTTTATGTGTGAAAATGAGAAACCTTTTTGCTGACGCTAGGTTCCACACGCCTTTGTCACCCTGTTTTAATTTATCTTCGTGTTTTCAGTGCACAGAGTGACTGTCTTATCAGTATATTGTGACCGTAGTTGCATCAATACTCGGTGGGATAACAGGCGTTCTATCATTTTGGTTTATTGGCAATTAATTCGGGCCATTGTTCAGATGATGTATTGGTGACTTTGCTGATTTCTACAAAGATTAAATTGTTTTATGTCAAATCCTTGCTTTTTTGAGATTTTTTATATGTATTATCTATCTGGATGTACACACTAACACAGTATTTCCTTTTGTTTTAGGTTTATCTGAACAAAATCCAAGAAGCAAACAAGCCACCAGCTTCCAGGGACCCATCCGAACCATTTATTATTTTTGAAACCGCTCTTTGACACTATCTGTGCAGGTTTATTCTAATGTGCTTCAAGGAGCCTTCTGGCAGCCTGTGTGCTATGCCAGGTTCCTCAGTCAGTCCTCGGGCTGTCTTTAAAGTGCCAGCAGTTTTGGTGCATTCATATCTATGGTTAAGTATTGCTATCTGAAATCATTAGATTCTGAGGTAAAGCTGACTTTATGGTACTGTAACTGAGAGTACCACTACTTGGCTCATGTCCACCTTTCAGTATAAGGGGAAAGTGTGTGTTCTTGGTGTCAGCAGAAACTTACAGTACAACAAGACTTTGTTTTCCTTTAATTGTACTTGGCAGTATTTCCATCTGCCCCTGATCATCAGTGGTGTAGCCAAGTCTGTCCTTAGCTACTGTATGCAGGCCAGTGCCAACCATTCACATAGAAATGGAAAGGTTTGCAATACTAAAATTCACTCCAAAGTTCCTTCAGTTTCAAAGCGGCCTCAAGTGATTTATACTTCAAAGATATAATGAAGTGCAATGAAAATAGAAAATCTTCAATGTAAGCACCTCCCTTTTGAGTAGCATTTAGCTGGTAATGTTTATGAGCATTCAGTATTGATCTACTTGAAATTAGAAATGATTTGCCTTCTAATAGATTCAGCTAAGGCTGCTAGACTGAAACATAAACTTATCCAAAGCAAGCACAAGGCATCCATTCACGTATCCAGGAGAGTGAATGTAGGACTCCTCAGGTCATTTCTACTACTTGCCATCAGGTTTTTTCCCAAGTGCAAACATCAATGTCAATCCAGCTTAGTCTGACACATATAAGTGTGCCTTGAACTCTCTGGAAACAGATTGTGTTAATGTTTACACTGATGTTATTATTCTGACTAGTATTGTTTTTGTGATGTTGACGCCTTAATTGTGACATATAATAAGTCCATTACTCTGCAAATGGGGTCTGAAGTGCTGACTAGCAAACATGTTTCCATCATAATCTCTTTCACTTTCATGCTGTATTTTAAGCAACAATCAGTTAAATGCTATTAATGTAATTAGTATTCATGGTTCTCAGAGTTTCCTTCATTAATGCCAATTTCTATTCATAATAGTCAGCAATTAAGATACGCACTCTAAAGAAACTAGCAAATGCCGGCATTTAGTCTGTGTGAATGTCATTTATTTCTTTTCAGGCATATATGTGTTTAGCAGCTGATTGTTTCCATTTGTTGCACACTACAATGGTTACATGTTGACTTCTTTGAATTCAGATAAACAAAATTGTTTTTATTTTTCCTTGTCTGTTTCTAATTTACGCTTTTATGATTTGACTAAAGGGACACCCTTCTTATGTCACATGTCGCATCAGACTCCT
This sequence comes from Leptodactylus fallax, assembly GCA_947044405.1. Lineage (NCBI taxonomy): Eukaryota > Metazoa > Chordata > Amphibia > Anura > Leptodactylidae > Leptodactylus > Leptodactylus fallax. The sequence continues at coordinate 120,625 of CAMRHE010000211.1, read as the reverse complement.
TTTATTATGCAATATATATAGTTTATTTGAAAATTATGCTTGCATTGTTTATACATGTGTTGACATAGATGATGGTGTCACAACTAACCATGTATCCAAACTTAACGTTTAAAGAAAATACAGTGAAATGGATATTTGGAGCTGTCCATGGTAGAAAAGAAAAGATATGGTCTTAACATCTAGTGATATGTTTCTGCTTAAAAAAAAAAAATACTTTGCTCAAACTTTGCAAGTCCAGTTGTCAAATTATAATAAACTTCCATGTGAGTCCCTGAGAACACGATAATGATGCTATTCAGCATCTGCATTTAGAACAGCCCAAATGCACCACTTGCTCCACACTTCGTTCAAGCAGCTATGGGTCACACTGAGATAGCAATAAGTACATTTACATGTTTTGTGGCGTTAAACATCATACACATTAATAATATGTTTAGCAATTCAGTGGGGCACATTTATTATTCCTTCTGCATCAGTTTTCTGGCATACAAGGCAGTTGTCTAGTTGCAATTGTTTTGGGCAAATTATCGGCTTGCACAAAAAAAATTGTGACATTTTGGCTTCTGCACCGTCTTCACCACATTTGTGAAAAGGGAGCGTGGTGAGGGGGCACCAGTCTTCATAAATCCTTGTTACCGAAGTTCTATAGTATATTTAAGATATATAATAAAAATAAATGAAATAGCCTTAGAATGCAAGCAGATTATTTTATAGAAGATTTGATGTATCTGCAATTAAATTATATTTAAATAGCATTTCATATTTTTATTCTATTTCATGTTAACCCCTAGACGTTGCTAATGTGGCTATTTACATCGCTTTATCTGATGCCCCGTGATTCGCACACCTATTATTCTCACCTGCTCCTATAGCAGTGATAAGTGCAGCATCTCCCTGCTGAGGTTATTGTCCCAGAGTTACACTGTGATAAGGGAAGCTTTTAGGACTTTTATCCTCACTTTTATCAACAAAATTTTACTCTTTATGGTGACCACAGTGAAGTGAAACAACCTTCCCATTCACATTGTGCTAGCAGACCTTGCTCCCCTGCCTTCACCTTCTTCCTGGATGTTTGCTCTGTCTCAGCAGGGAGCCTAGCTAGAGATAACACAAGCTGTTTACAGCCCTCTACTATACTAAACTTACACATGGATCATTTACACATGGATCAGGGGTCCAGAAAATAAGCCATGCTGAATATAAAACCTAATTTTTGTTGAAAAACTATATGAATCTGTAATCCCTGTAAACCGAAGAACTAGAACATCTAATTTTAATATGTTTATGTGCAATAGTATATATAAAAACTATTTTGTTTTAGGTAAAAGAAGCAAAATTAAATTTTTTTCACATTTTATACCATTCTTCTTCTTCTAGCGAAAAAAAATATTCAACTTATTTAACAAATAAGGCTACTTATTGCAAGCCTTATGTGTCCTGAAAAAAACATTGTAAAAATAGTTGAGATATGCAAAGCCATTAAAAAGATTTTGCGGTGTAAAGCAATGCAAACCAAAGTGCTAAATCTGGCCTAAGCATTGGGGCATCAATGACACTTGGTCCTGAAAGGGTTAAAGGGACTTAAATATCAGAAAATGCCATACTTTTTTAAATTGTTTTTGTTTTTGAGTGGTATTTTGTTTAAAGGACACTCCAGTCAAAGCTGATTTACCATGTTATACCTGGTGCAGGGTCTGAGGGGGTGGGACATGAGTAGAAGATTTCGTGTCACCTTATTATCACACAGGATTATAATGGCAGGTATCATCTAGGTAGATAACATAGGGACCACCATTCACAGTCGGTACTCCCCCTCACTGCATAATGACCGCTGCACAGGTCGCAAAGCATGTCTAGAAATAGCTCCCATACACCCAAATGAACATCTTCAGACTTTTGTGTCTATTGTCCATGTGGCTTCTGTAAAGCACATTTCTATGTTATGTTAGCAGCAACTCAGACAAGATGGTAACCCCACAAATATGTACAATGTAGTTAGAATGTCAATTGTAGATAGAAATTTCCTACACCCAAGTTAAAATGCAACCACCAGAACACATTAAAGGGGGTGGCTGGTTTAATAGATCAGTTATCAAGCCACAGATAGTCCATTGATTTTAGTGGACAGACAGCATGCTTTATTTCTCCTGTGAGGGTTCTGCAGGAGGATTCCTCACAGATTACAGCTGATCACTGGTTGACCTAGCAGCAGAACTGCACCTGATCAGCTTATTGTATAGGATCTTCTGACAAAAATTAAGGCAAAAGAGGACAGCCCCTTTTTCGCTATGAGTCAGTATATTTTGGACATTGAATGGTTCAGAGTTTGGGCCATTTTTATATGGAATTTATAAGTGGAAAGGGTAGGACCGTCTACAGACCTCATGCACCAGGCAACATCTATAAAGCTGGCCTCTCTAGATTTTGAGACATCTGCTAATTGTTAGGTGGACCTTAAAGAAATATGTATCTTATTGACTATAGAACATAGGTGCGTACTTGTATAGCTGGAGGCTTAGCAGAATTTAAAAGACTATAAGGTTGCTCGATAAAGCTTTGGCAGATTACACAATTATAGAGAGAGTAAGCTTACACGAACGGACCTTGGAATCACACAAGCTGTCAGTAATGTACAGTACAGTGACAAAATAAGTCTTTCATATCTTTTGTAGCTAATACACCACATCCTGTGCACGTTGTTCATATACTCTTTGTAATTAAAAGACAAAGCCGTATATCGTTGAAAGGCACATTTTCTATTCCGATGAGAATATACTGTCTCAGCTTGCCTAGACACAATTAAAGTAATTCATCTTTTCATACTTTTATTGAGCCCTTGATTGGAAGATTTTTGTGATTGTCTGACACAAGGATCATAATGCAGTCATCATCATTTAAAGATTGCTGTTTTTAATCTCTAAAATACATAAATTATGTTTTAAGATCATATATCAATTGTGTTACTTGTTTTGGGAATAAAGGATCTGGTGTGTATTATCTTTATTTGGTCATATGTTTATTGTTTTTAATTGACTATCCATATACTTTAATCCCAAACGGCAACAAAGTCTTTTATCTTGACCTGTATAGCAAAGAATATGTTTTTAGGGTTTGTATAATAGCCCATCATTATAATTCCAGCAAACATTTTCAAGCTTGTTCTATGTCTTGATTATGGCGTGATTGCCCTAAATCCCTAAAATGTTCATTGTTCTTGAATTGGCCCTTAAGCAATGGTGCGGTGCTGCACAGTATTGCGTAATCATGAACAGAATACTTACCATTTTGATTACATTACTTGGATTTGTACAGAAGGACTTACTTTATTTAGAATAAAGCTAGTCAGTTTGGCTGTAAAATCTTCACTTTAGATATTAAATATATGTAAAATTAGAATATAACTCCAACTTGCCAAAACATAAGTTCTTGTGTGTAAAGAAGTTGTACAGTAGCTTATCTGCACTAACTAGTCTCTCCATAAGTTTTTATGGGCCACCGATAGAAAAGGAGGGTTTAGAACTCTGTTCAGAAAGAATCTCAAGTACTACCAATGCTATGATTACTGGTTACTGTTGTTTAAACTAACTTTAGTTCTTATAATAATAATAATAATAATAGTCCTTTAATAGTCCCACAATGGGGAAATTCAGTGTGTTACAGCAGCAAAGATAAGATAAGCAAATACAAATACAACATGTACAGGAATGTTCCAAGGTGAGAGGCATTACATTAATAGCAGACAGACAGATAGGACGTAGCAGAGGAGGGGGGGGGGGGATTTAACAGGCAAAGAGATATTTCAGTTCTCTGTGTGTAATGATCTCCGCTTAGGTCGGTGTTGGTTGTACAGCCTAACCGCGGTGGGGAGGAAAGACTTCCGATAGCGCTCCTTCTCACACCTAGGGTGGAGCAGTCGGTCACTGACAGTACTGCTCAGCGCGATCACAGTCTCATGCATGGGATGGGACTTCTTCTTCTGCATGGAGCTCACCACGGACAGTATCCTTCTGTCACCCACCACCTGCACTGGGTCCAGTGGGCTCCCCAGGACAGAGCTGGCCTTTCTAATCAGCTTGTCAAGTTTATTTCTGTCCCTGGTTGATATACTGCTCCCCCAGCAGGCCACTCCAAAGAAGATGGCTGATGCCACTACCGAGTTGAAGAAAGTTCTAAGAAGTGCCCCCCGGATTGATATCAAATGTCATCACCATCTAAAGAGCAAATCACCTTATTTACTTAAAATAACATATGTGAGCTGAAACATTACTGCAAAATTCTGACCACTATACAGTGCTGGCCAAAAGTATTGGCACCCCTGCAATTCTGTCAGATAATACTCAATTTCTTCCAGAAAATGATTGCAATCACAAATGCTTTGGTAATAATATCTTCATTTAATTTGTCGTCAATGGAAAACCACAAAAAGAATTGTCAAAAAGCCAAATTGGATATAATTCCACACCAAACATAAAAAAGGGGATGGACAAAAGTATTGGCACCCTTTGAAAAATCATGTGATGCTTCTCTAATTTGTGTAATTAACAGTACCTGTTACTTACCTGTGGCACATAACAGGTGGTGGCAATAACTAAATCACACTTGCAGCCAGTTGAAATGGATTAAAGTTGACTCAACCTCTGTCCTGTGTCCTTGTGTGTACCACATTGAGCATGGAGAAAAGAAAGAAGACCAAAGAACTGTCTGAGGACTTGAGAAGCAAAATTGTGAGGAAGCATGAGCAATCTCAAGGCTACAAGTCCATCTCCAAAGACCTGAATGTTCCTGTGTCTACCGTGCGCAGTGTCATCAAGAAGTTTAAAGCCCATGGCACTGTGGCTAACCTCCCTAGATGTGGACGGAAAAGAAAAATTGAGAGATTTCAACGAAAGATTGTGTGGATGGTGGCTAAAGAACCTCGACTAACATCCAAACAAGTTCTAGCTGCCCTGCAGTCCGAGGGTACAACAGTGTCAACCCGTACTATCCGTCGGCGTCTGAATGAAAAGGGACTCTATGGTAGGATACCCAGGAAGATCCCACTTCTGACCCAGAGACATAAAAAAGCCTGAGAAAGCCAAAAAATTTTTGGAAGAATGTTCTCTGGTCAGATGAGACAAAAGTAGAGCTTTTTGGGAAAAGGCATCAACATAGAGTTTACAGGGAAAAAAAGAGGCCTTCAAAGAAAAGAACACGGTCCCTACAGTCAAACATGGCAGAGGTTCCCTGATGTTTTGGGGTTGCTTTGCTGCCTCTGGCACTGGACTGCTTGACCGTGTGCATGGCATTATGAAGTCTGAAGACTACCAACAAATTTTGCAGCATAATGTAGGGCCCAGTGTGAGAAAGCTGGGTCTCCCTCAGAGGTCATGGGTCTTCCAGCAGGACAATGACCCAAAACACACTTCAAAAAGCACTAGAAAATGGTTTGAGAAAAAGCACTGGAGACTTCTAAAGTGGCCAGCAATGAGTCCAGACCTGAATCCCATAGAACACCTGTGGAGAGATCTCAAAATGGCAGTTTGGAGAAGGCACCCTTCAAATCTCAGGGACCTGGAGAAATTTGCCAAAGAAGAATGGTCTAAAATTCCAGCAGAGCATCGTAAGAAACTCATTGATGGTTACCGAAAGCGATTGTTTGCAGTTATTTTGTCTAAAGGTTGTGCTACCAAGTATTAGGCTGAGGGTGCCAATACTTTTATCCTGCCCATTTTTGGAGTTTTGTGTAAAATGATCAATGATTTGACTTTTTTTTTCATTCTCTTTTGTGTTTTTTCATTGCAAGCAAAATAAATGAAGATATTATTACCAAAGCATTTGTGATTGCAATCATTTTCTGGAAGAAATTGAGTATTATCTGACAGAATTGCAGGGGTGCCGATACTTTTGGCCAGCACTGTATGTCTCCTTTTTCTCTAATTTGCTGACCACTGCCTGTGGCCATGTGAAGTCCATCTCTAGCAGCAGAGACGTTGAGAAGGACTACAGAACATGGGAGGCAAGGCTTTGCTTTTTGTCACAAGCACTGCTCTTTTCTTCTGTGTGAGCCCTCCTTCAGAAAGTACAATGTTGCCTGTAAAATTAACCATTTCCTGCCCCCCCCCCCTTTCCAAGCTAGCTACAATATGCTGGCTCTATCTGCAGCCACGACTATTGTGTATGTCCATGCTGTAATGGCATTACTGTCACTACTGTCTGTATCATCTGATGTATGGGGACTGTGAGACAATGCAGCAGAACTATGCACACAGATTTGGTGATGCCAGTAAGTTTGGTATATGACTGCTGAGACTACTGATTGACTACAGCAGTGAGATGCCAACAACTTTAAACCCATTGGTGACTGGAGTATAGACATTTTGTGCAGGTCACTAATAGGCCTTATTCCATCGAATTGACTTTCTACACACATGGTCAAAATTGTTGGTACCCCTTGTTTAATGAAAGAAAAACCCACAATGGTCACAGAAGTAACTTGAATCCGACAAAAGTAATAATATATAAAGATTCTATGAAAATGAACAAATGAAGGTCAGACATTGCTTTTCAATCATGCTTCAACAGACTTTTTTTTTTAAAAAGAAAACTCATGAAACAGGCCTGGACAGAAATGATGGTACCCCTAAAAATAATGTGACCAAAGGGACATGTTAAATCAAGGTGTGTCCACTAATTAGCATCACAGGTGTCTACAATCTTGTAATCAGTCAGTGGGCCTGTATATAGGGCTACAGATACTCCCTGTGCTGTTTGGTGACATGGTGAGTACCACACTCAACATGGACCAGAGAAAGCGAAGCAAAGAGTTGTCTCAGGAGCTTAGAAAGAAAATTATAGACAAGTATGTTAAAGGTAAAGGTTATAAGACCATCTCCAAGCAGATTGATGTTCCTGTGACTACAGTTGCACATATTATTCAGAAATTTAAGATCCATGGGACTGTAGCCAACCTCCCTGGATGTGGCCGCAGGAGGAAAATTGATGACAAATCAAAGAGAAGGATAATACGAATGGTAACAAAAGAGACCATAAAAACTTCTAAAGAAATTAAAGGTGAACTTCAAGGTCAAGGAACATCAGTGTCAGATCGCACCATCCGTCATTGTTTGAGCCAAAGTGGACTTCATGGGAGATGACCAAGGAGGACACCATTGTTGAAAACAAATCATAAAAAAGCCAGACTGGAATTTGCCAAACTACATGTTGACAAGCCATAAAGCTTCTGGGAGAATGTCCTATGGACAGATGAGACAAAAATCGAAATTTTTGGCAAGGCACATCAGCTGTATGTTCACAGACGGAAAAATTAAGCATATCTTGAAAAGAACACTGTCCCTACTGTGAAACATGGAGGAGGCTCTGTTATGTTCTGGAGCTGCTTTGCTGCATCTGGCACAGGACATCTTGAATCTGTGCAGGGTACAATGAAATCTCAAGACTAACAAGGGATTCTAGAGAGAAATGTGCTGCCCAGTGTCAGAAAGCTTGGTCTCAGTTGCAGGTCATGTGTCTTGCAACAGGATAACCCAAAACACACAGCTAAAAACACCCAAGAATGGCTAAGAGGAAAACATTGGACTATTCTGAAGTGGCCTTCTATAAGCCCCGCCCTAAATCCTATTGAGCATCTTTGGAAGGAGCTGAAACATGACGTCTGGAAAAGGCACCCTTCAAACCCGAGACAACTGGAGCAGTTTGCTCATGAGGAGTGGGCCAAAATACCTGTTGAGAGGTGCAGAAGTCTCATTGATAGTTACAGGAATCGTTTGATTGCAGTGATTGCCTCATAAGGTTGTGCAACAAAATATTAAGTTAAGGGTACCATAATTTCTGTCCAGGCCTGTTTCATGAGTTTTATTTTTTTTTAAATTCTGTTGAAGCATGGTTGAAAAGCAATGTCTGACTTTTTCATTTGTTCATTTTCATAGAATTTTTATATATTATTACTTTTGTCAGATTCAAGTTACTTCTGTGACCATTGTGGGTTTTTCTATAATTAAACAAGGGGTACCTACAATTTTGTCCATGTGTGTATGTCAGTTGCAGCAGAGTAATGTTGGGTCTCCCACGTTCTTGGACACGGGTGCCCGGCTGTGCTCTACATTTGTAGTTCATTGCCTTATAAAAGTCATCAGAAGATCACATGTTAAAGTCCCCTAGGGAGACAAAACAAATATTATTACAAAAATTAAGGTTTTTAACAAAAAATAAAAAAAACAGTAGAAAACATTCATACATTAATCCCATGTTAAAAGGATAAAAATAGATTAAAAAGATAAAATAAAACCATAGCACATATATGTAAGGACCCTAGCAATACAACGGTAATATTATTTTACCGGCATAGTGAACGCCGTAAATAAAAAAAACTAAAATGTATTTATTTATTATGCTTACTTGTATAGCGCCATCATATTCCGCAGCGCTTTACAGACATTGACAGTCACTGTCCCATATAGGGCTCGCAATCTACATTCCCTATCAGTATGTCTTTGGAGTGTCGGAGGAAACCGGAGTACCCGGAGGAAACCCACGCAAACACGGGGAGAACATACAAACTCCTTGCAGATGTTGCTAAAATGAGGCTAGAATTGCTATTTTCTATCTGTTGGCAATCGAAAAACAGTTTTATAAAGAGAACAAAAAGGGTTATGTTCCCCAAAATGGAATTAATAAAAACTTTAGGTCTTCCCGCAAAAATAACTTCTCACACAATTCCATTAACAAAAAAAAAAATGTTAAAGTTATAGGTCTTGGAAAGTGGCAATGTAAAAAAATTTGTATGAAAAGGGTTTTTACTTTGCAAAGAAACTTAAAAAGAAAAAAAAAACTACAAATTTGGTATCAATTTAATTGTATCAACTCATAAATTTATCAGGTTATTTAACCCCTTCCCGACATCCGCTGTACTATTACAGTAAATGTTGGATCTTTAAAGATTGCAGCCCCTCTGCTACAGAGCATCCGCAATAGGTACTGGGTAGAATACAGCGGAGATCTGGGGCTAATGCTCACGATCAGAGTGAATTTATATATACCGCAAACATCAACTACAACAAGAGCTTGTACTCTGAGAAACACTGATACAGAATTCAAGCAATATTTTGCTGTCATTCACTAATATGTTAAAAATCTATACTGCACATAGCAAACTGTGATACCAAAATCAAATTTTTTGAGATTGCACAGCATACCATATATAAAAATACAACTTAATATTTCATATATACAACCACCTTCATGCAATTTTGCAGCAAACAGATTACAAGAAAAAATTGCACAAAAATTCAAATTTGCCACTACAGTTAAATGCTCAAGCATCCCTTTGTGCAAACAAAATGTATTTTCCAAAAAACTGCAAGGTATGAGAAGTTCATACATACCACACATATATATACAGTGGAGAAAAAAAAGTATTTAGTCAGCCACCAATTGTGCAAGTTCTCTCACTTAAAAAGATGAGAGAGGCCTGAAATTGTCATCATAGGTAGACCTCAACTATGAGAGACAAAATGAGAAAACATATCTAGAAAATCACACTGTCTGATTTTTTAATAATTTATTTGCAAATTATGGTGGAAAATAAGTATTTGGTCACCTACAAACACGCAAGATTTCTGGCTCTCACAGACCTGTAACTTCTTTAAGAGGCTCCTCTGTCCTCCACTCATTATCTGTAGTAATGACACCTGTCCACAACCTCAAACAGTCACACTCCAAACTCCACTATGGTGAAGACCAAAAAGCTGTGGAAGACATCAGAAACAAAATTGTAGACCTGCACCAGGCTGGGAAGACTGAATCTGCAATAGGCAAGCAGCTTGGTGTGAAGAAATCAACTGTGGGAGCAATAATTAGTAAAAAGAAGACGCAAGATCACCCCATGAATTGTAAAAGGGTGCACAGATTCCACAGGTGGCCGACCAAAATCCACCAAATAAATATAGTGTTTGTATGAAAGGATGGATAGCACTCCAGATGTTTGAGCTTGCTTGTTAAGTTTATTCACAGAGTACACATTCCATGATGGGTAACATGGTTCCAACCTCCATAAATAATATAAGATATCATAGAAACGTATATATTCAAGGGTAACGTTTTGAGCTGTGAAAGCCCTTCCTCAAGCAATAGTATATGTAGGCGAGGTGACTGCCACAAATATGAAAAATTGATGTAGGGCCCAGGAAAATGGTCCTGGTAAGTAACCCAGAAGTATGGAGGAGATAGTGAATGTGTCAGCAAGCTCCTGGTCCCTATATCAATTTTTCATATTTGCGGTAGTCCATCCTTTCATACAAACTCCAGGCATCATACTGCCATCAACAAATGTGACAACAGCTTAGATGTGCATTTACCCATACCCTGTAGTTGCAAGCTCAGCAGGTAAGTTTGAGGTTCCAGGAGCACATCGATGTGCAGGACCAACAAAATGAAGCCATGCATCCCTCTTCAGAACCTCAAAAAAATGGAGCTGTCCCAAAAAATGTGGGTAAGTGAGCCTGTCTGAGCGACACTGCAAGCAGGTGTGGGGCACAGAGGGGTTAAGAATATACAGTAGCTCTAATATTGGTACAAAAAAGAATAGTAACTTGTATTGGTTTTCCTTGTATTGGTATCAGACATTTTATCTTGCATTTCCATGCTGTCTCCCAAGTATAAGATTCTCACTTCTGCATGTGTGTGTGTATATATATATATATATATATATATATATATATATATATACAGTACAGACCAAAAGTTTGGACACACCTTCTCATTCCAAGAGTTTTCTGTATTTTCATGACTATAAAAATTGTAGATTCACACTAAAGGCATCAAAACTATGAATTAACACATGTGGAACTATATACAGTGCCTTGCGAAAGTATTCGGCCCCCTTGAACTTTTCAACCTTTTGCCACATTTCAGGCTTCAAACATAAGGATATAAAATTTAAATTTTTTGGTGAAGAATCAACAAGAAGTGGGACACAATTGTGAAGTGGAACGAAATTTATTGGTTATTTTAAACTTTTGTAAAAAAAAAAAATTGAAAAGTGGGGCGTGCAATATTATTCGTCCTCTTTACTTTCAGTGCAGCAAACTCACTCCAGAAGTTCAGTGAGGATCTCTGAATGATCCAATGTTGTCCTGAATTACTGATGATAAATATAATCCACCTGTGTGTAATCAAGTCTCCGTATAAATGCACCTGCTCTGTGATAGTCTCAGGGTTCTGTTTAAAGCGCAGAGAGCATCATGAAGACCAAGGAACACACCAGGCAAGTCCGTGATACTGTTGTGGAGAAGTTTAAAGCCGGAATTGGATACAAATAGTTTTCCCAAACTTTAAACATCCCAAGGAGCACTGTGCAAGCGATCATATTGAAATGGAAGGAGTATCAGACCACTGCAAATCTACCAAGACCCGGCCGTCCCCCTAAACTTTCATGTCAAACAGGGCAAAGACTGATCAGATGTTCAACCAAGAGGCCCATGATCACTCTGGATGAACTGCAGAGATCTACAGCTGAGGTGGGAGAGTCTGTCCATAGGACAACAATCAGTCGTACACTGCACAAATCTGGCCTTTATGGAAGAGTGGCAAGAAGAAAGCCATTTCTCAAAGATATCCATAAAAAGTCTTGTTTAAAGTTTGCCACAAGCCACCTGGGAGACACACCAAACATGTTGGAGAAGGTGCTCTGGTCAGATGAAACCAAAATCGAACTTTTTGGCCACAATGCAAAACGATATGTTTGGCGTAAAAGCAACACAGCTCATCACCCTGAAAACACCATCCCCACTGTCACACATGGTGGTGGCAGCATCATGGTTTGGGCCTGCTTTTCTTCAGCAGGGACAGGGAAGATGGTTAAAATTGATGGGAAGATGGATGGAGCCAAATACAGGACCATTCTGAAAGAAAACCTGTTGGAGTCTGCAAAAGACCTGAGACTGGGACGGAGATTTATCTTTCAACAAGACAATGATCCAAACATAAAGCAAAATGTACAATGGAATGGTTCACAAGTAAACGTATCCAGGTGTTAGAATGGCCAAGTCAAAGTCCAGACCTGAATCCAATCGAAAATCTGTGGAAAGAGCTGAAAACTGCTGTTCACAAATGCTCTCCATCCAACCTCACTGAGCTCCAGCTGTTTTCCAAGGAAGAATGGGCAAGAATTTCAGTCTCTCGATGTGCAAAACTGATAGAGACATACCCCAAGCGACTTGCAGCTGTAATTGCAGCAAAAGGTGGCGCTACAAAGTATTAACTTAAGGGGGCCGAATAATTTGGCACGCCCCACTTTTCAGTTTTTTATTTTTTACAAAAGTTTAAAATATCCAATAAATTTCGTTCCACTTCACAATTGTGTCCCACTTGTTGTTGATTCTTCACCAAAAAATTAAAATTTTATATCCTTATGTTTGAAGCCTGAAATGTGGCAAAAGGTTGAAAAGTTCAAGGGGGCCGAATACTTTCGCAAGGCACTGTACTTAACAAAAAAGTGTGAAACAACTGAAAATATGTCTTATATTCTAGGTTCTTCAAAGTAGCCACCTTTTGCTTTGATTACTGCTTTGCACACTCTTGGCATTCTCTTGATGAGCTTCAAGAGGTAGTCACCTGAAATGGTCTTCCAACAGTTTTGAAGGAGTTCCCAGAGATGCCTAGCACTTGTTGGCCCTTTTGCCTTCAATCTGCGGTCCAGCTCACCCCAAACCATCTCGACTGGGTACAGGTCTGGTGACTGTGGAGGCCAGGTCATCTGGCGTAGCACCCCATCACTCTCCTTCTTGGTCAAATAGCCCTTACACAGTCTGGAGGTGTGTTTGGGGTCATTGTCCTGTTTGAAAAATAAATGATGGTCCAACTAAACGCAAACCTGATGGAATAGCATGCCGCTGCAAGATGCTGTGGTAACCGTACTGGTTCAGTATTCCTTCAATTTTGAATAAATCCCCAACAGTGTCACCAGCAAAGCACCCCCACACCATCACACCTCCTCCTCCATGCTTCACGGTGGGAACCAGGCATGTAGAGTCCATTCTTTCACCTTTTCTGCGTCGCACAAAGATACGGTGGTTGGAACCAAAGATCTCAAATTTGGACTCATCAGACCAAAGCACAGATTTCCACAGGTCTAATGTCCATTCCTTGTGTTCTTTAGCCCAAACAAGTCTCTTCTGCTTGTTGCCTGTCCTTAGCAGTGGTTTCCTAGCAGCTATTTTACCATGAAGGCCTGCTGCACACAGTCTCCTCTTAACAGTTGTTGTAGAGATGTGTCTGCTGCTAGAACTCTGTGTGGCATTGACCTGGTCTCTAATGTGAGCTGCTGTTAACTTGCGATTTCTGAGGCTGGTGACTCGGATGAACTTATCCTCCGCAGCAGAGGTGACTCTTGGTCTTCCTTTCCTGGGGCGGTCCTCATGTGAGCCAGTTTCTTTGTAGCGCTTGATGGTTTTGGCCACTGCACTTGGGGACACTTTCAAAGTTTTCCCAATTTTTTGGACTGACTGTTTTTCTTTACTTAGCTGCTTTTTTCTTGCCATAATACAAATTCTAACACTCCATTCAGTAGGACTATCAGCTGTGTATCCACCTGACTTCTGAACAACACAACTGATGGTCCCAACCCCATTTATAAGGCAAGAAATCCCACTTATTAAACCTGACAGGGCACACCTGTGAAGTGAAAACCATTTCAGGTGACTACCTCTTGAAGCTCATCAAGCGAATGCCAAGAGTGTGCAAAGCAGTAATCAAAGCAAAAGGTGGCTACTTTGAAGAACCTAGAATATAAGACATATTTTCAGTTGTTTCACACTTTTTTTGTTAAGTATATAATTCCACATGTGTTAATTCATAGTTTTGATGCCTTCAGTGTGAATCTACAATTTTTATAGTCATGAAAATACAGAAAACTCTTGGAATGAGAAGGGGTGTCCAAACCTTTGGTCTGTACTGTGTATGTATATATATATATATATATATATATATATATATATATATATATACAGTGGGGAAAAAAAGTATTTAGTCAGCCAGCAATTGTGTAAGTTCTCCCACTTAAAAAGTTGAGAGAAGCCTGTAATTGACATCATAGGTAGACCTCAACTATGAGAGACAAAATGAGAAAACAAATCCAGAAAATCACATTGTCTGTTTTTTCAAGAATTTATTTGCAAATTATTGTGGAAAATAAGTATTTGGTCAATAACAAAAGTTCATCTCAATACTTTGTTATATATCCTTTGTTGGCAATGACAGAGGTCAAACGTTTTCTGTAAGTCTTCACAAGGTTGGCAAACACTGTTGCTGGTATGTTGGCCCATTCCTCCATGCAGATCTCCTCTAGAGCAGTGATGTTTTGGGGCTGTCGCTGGGCAACACGGACTTTCAACTCCCTCCAAAGGTTTTCTAAGGGGTTGACTTCTGGAGGCTGGCTAGGCCACTCCAGGACCTTTAAATTCTTCTTACGAAGCCACTCCTTTGTTGCCCTGGCGGTGTGCTTGGGATCATTGTCATGCTGAAAGACCCAGCCACGTTTCATCTTCAATGCCCTTGCTGAATGAAGGAGGTTTGCACTCAAAATCTCACGATACATGGCCCCATTCATTCTTTCATGTACACGGATCAGTCGTCCTGGTCCCTTTGCAGAGAAACAGCCCCAAAGAATGATGTTGCCACCCCCATGCTTCACAGTAGGTATGGTGTTTGGATGCAACTCAGCATTCACTTTCCTCCAAACACGATGAGTTGTGTTTCTACCAAACAGTTCTACTTTGGTTTCATCTGACCATATGACATTCTCCCAATACTCTTCTGAACCATCCAAATGCTCTCTAGCAAACTTCAGACAGGCCCGGATATATAATGGTTTAAGCAGGGGGACACGTCTGGCACTTCAGGATCTGAGTCACTGGCGGCATAGTGTGTTACGGACGGTAGCCTTTGTTACGTTAGTCCCAGCTTTCTGCAGGTCATTCACTAGGTCCCCCCGTGTGGTTCTGGGATTTTTCTCACCGTTCTTGTGATCATTTTGACCCCAGGGGTGAGATCTTGCGTGGAGCCCCTGATCGATGGAGATTATCAGTGATCTTGTATGTCTTCCATTTTCTAATTATTGCTCCCACAGTTGACTTCTTCACACTAATCTGCTTGCCTATTGCAGATTCAGTCTTCCCAGCCTGGTGCAGGTCTACAATTTTGTTTCTGGTGTCCTTCCACAGCTCTTTGGTCTTCACCATAGTGGAGTTTGGAGTGTGACTGAGGTTGTGGACAGGTGTCTTTTATACTGATAACAATGTCAAACAGGTGCCATTACTACAGGTAATGAGTGGAGGACAGAGGAGCCTCTTTAAGTGAGCGGGAAGACGTGAGTCACGTGAGCGGGAAGAGACAGCTGTGAGCAGCGTGCGGAAGCAGGGGGGAAGAGTCAGCTGTGAGCAGCGTGCGGAGGGGCTTGCACAGCGGCAGCGGCCCAGTGCGGCCAGGAGAGAGCTGCCGGCTTACTGCCGGGCGGCAGCACAGCGGTGAACAGCGGCAGCGGCCCAGTGCGGCCAGAAGAGAGCTGCCGGCTTACTGCCGGGCGGCAGCACAGCGGTGAACAGCGGCAGCGGCCCAGTGCGGCCTACAAGGGAAGGAGCCACGGACACCCAGACCAGAACAGTGGGGCCAGGAGAGAGCTTCACGGCGGTGAGTAGCGGCCCAGCACGGCCAGAAGAGAGGAATATGGAAGAGGAGAAAACTCACATGGTAAGCTGCAGAATATGCTATATGTTTACAGATTTGCCTGACCATAAAGACAACTTCACCTGTATGAAATGCAAACTAGTGGCCCTTTTAGAAGATAAAGTGCAGAGGTTGGAAGAAAGAATAGAGACGTTGAGAGGCATCAAAGAAAGTGAGGTTTTTATTGATGAAGCAGAAGCAAGCCTCTTGAATATAGTAAGGGAAGAAAGTATGAGAGAGCCTACAGTGGTGGAGGCTGAAGCAAACCTCCTAAATATAGTAAGGGAAGAATACTTGAGGGAACCTACAGAGGCAGATAAATGGATACAGGTGACCAAGAGATGCAAAAGGATCACAAGGCCATCACCACTTACACAGCTAGGTAACCGATATGAAACTCTTATGCAGACTGATGAAAATGATAAGAATAATCTATCAGCAAAAGAAGAAACAAAAGTCACCCAGAGACAAGAGGGAGCAACAAGAAATAGCGTAGCGAGGAAAAAAAGAAGAGTAGTGGTTATGGGCGACTCACTGCTAAGAGGCATAGAGGCAGCAGTCTGCAGGCCAGATATAACGGCACGAGAAGTATTCTGCCTCCCAGGAGCAAAAGTTAGGGACGTGGCCGATAGGATTCCATGCCTCTTCAGCTCCAAGGATAACTACCCATTTTTGCTGATACATGTGGGTACAAACGACACGGCAAAAAATGATTTACCAACTATTCGTAAAGACTTTCAAAATCTAGGAAAGAAAGTGAAGGAACTGGATGCGCAGGTAGTATTTTCATCAATTCTCCCAGTTGATGGTTATGGTATCAGGAGATGGAATAAAATACTAGAGGTAAACAAGTGGCTTCGGCAGTGGTGTAGAGAGCAAGGTTTTGGATTTCTGGACCATGGAGTGAATTACCTCTATGATGGACTCCTTGCTAGAGATGGGATACATCTCACAAAGCCTGGGAAACACATATTTGCCAGAAGACTTGCCACACTTATCAGGAGGGCTTTAAACTAGAAGAGAAGGGGATGGGAAGTAAAAAGAAAGACAAGAACATGCAGCTAAAGGATATACTAAACAAGGTTACTAGATGTGGTAATGAGGACCTAAGACAGGATACTCAGAAGGAAATTAAGAAAAAGGAAGTACCAGAGCGCAATCTGAAATGTTTTTACACAAATGCGCAAAGCTTGGGAAATAAACAGGGAGAATTAGAACTGATAATACAGAAGGAAAAATATGATGTCATTGGTATTACAGAAACTTGGTGGAACGATAAGCATGATTGGAATATACAGATGGAAGGATACAACTTATTCAAAAAAAATAGAACTAATAAAAGAGGGGGAGGAGTTGCATTGTATGTTAAAAAAGATCACATTTCCACGGAAATCACAGTTTTACAAAATGATAACTTATTGGAAAATATTTGGGTAACAATTCAGGGGAAAAACAATGATAAGGACATCATAATAGGTGTTTATTATAGACCACCAGGACAGACAGAAGACAGGGATGAGATTTTTTCACAGCAAATGACCACGCTTTCGAAGAAATTTGAAATTGTTATCATGGGAGACTTTAATTACCCAGATATTCATTGGGAAACTCACACAGCTACGAGTAAAAGCTCTATCAAATTTTTATCCTCTCTAGCAGACAATTTCATTGCCCAGTTAGTAGAAGAAAACACAAGAGGAACATCCATTCTGGACCTAGTTTTAACTAATAAGGAGGACATGGTTAAGGAATTAAGGGTAGCAGGGACATTGGGATTCAGCGACCATGCTATACTCGAGTTTGGGGTTGTAAGAAGAAGAAGACCTGAGAAGACAAAGACTAGAAGACTCAATTTTAGTAGGGCAGATTTTAGGGGCCTAAAGGTAAGGGTTAGTAGAATTCCATGGCGAAAATTACTTAAGCACAAAAATGCACATGAGGGGTGGGAAATTTTCCGTAGGGAAATCATTAATGCACAGGAACTAACAATACCTAGAAGCAAGAAAAATGGGAATCACCTAAAAACTCCAGGATGGATGACCAAAAAATTACATAACCTACTAAAAAAGAAAAAGGAAACTTACAACAAGTGGAAGATGGGAGCTATATCTAAGGGAGAGTATACAGCAGTTTGCAGACTCTGCAAGATAAGCATTAAAAAAGCCAAGGCTGAATACGAATTGAAGCTTGCAAAAGAAGTTAAGAGTAATGTAAAAGGTTTTTGGGGATATGTTAAGAGCAAAAGAAAAGTGAAGGAAACCATTGGAGTCCTAAAGAACGAAAAGGGTGAAAAAGTTAACATGGTGGATCAGCAAGTGGAGTTACTAAATTCATATTTTGTATCCGTCTTCTCCCAAGAAATGGATGGAAATATCAACATTAATGGTGATAGTGATGAGGGGAATGAGGACTCCAAGCTGATTATAAGTGAAGGTTTGGTAAGAGAACATTTAGCTAAGATTAAGGAAACCAAGTCCCCAGGACCGGATGATTTACACCCTAGAGTTTTAAAAGAATTAGCAGAGGAAATAACAGAACCCCTTGCAATAATCTTTAATAAGTCATGGGAGACAGGAGTGGTCCCTCTAGATTGGAAAAGGGCAAATGTGGTCCCCATCTACAAAAAGGGGAATAGGGACGACCCAGGAAATTATAGGCCGGTAAGTCTGACCTCGATAGTAGGAAAAATCTTTGAACAAATCGTTAAAGAACATTTAATTAGGTACCTGGATGGGAAGGCTTTAATTAATCAAAGCCAGCACGGCTTTATGCCTAATAAATCTTGCCAGACTAATCTTATTTCCTTCTATAATAAAGTCACTGAATGGTTGGACCAGGGGAATGCAGTGGACATAGTATATCTTGACTTTAGTAAGGCCTTTGATAAAGTATCACATAACATTCTTATTGAAAAAATGATCAAGTATGGCTTTGATAAAATATCAGTGAGGTGGGTTCACAATTGGCTTAATGATCGGGCACAACGAGTAATTCTAAATGGCTATACATCAAACTGGAAGAAAGTAAAAAGCGGGGTGCCGCAGGGCTCTGTCCTGGGCCCAGTACTTTTTAATATTTTTATAAATGATCTGGATGATGGGGCTAATGGGGAACTAATAAAATTTGCAGATGATACAAAGATAGGAGGAATGGCCAACACTAGAGAGGAGAGAGAGTGCATCCAAAAGGACTTAGACACACTGGAACAATGGGCTGAGGTGAACAAAATGGTATTCAACAGGGACAAATGCAAAGTTCTACATCTGGGTAACAGAAATGCAAGAAGCATATATAGTATGGGAGGAATAGTACTAAGTGAGAGTACAGGGGAAAAGGATCTGGGCATAATAATAGATCGCAAATTCAACATGAGTCAACAGTGCGGTGCGGTGGCTAAAAAGGCTAACCAAATTCTAGGATGTATCAAGACGAGCATTGTAGCTAGATCAAGAGAGGTAATTATTCCGCTGTACTCTGCCCTGGTCAGACCCCACCTGGAATACTGTGTACAGTTCTGGGCGCCCCAGTTTAAGAAAGACATCGATTCATTGGAGCAGGTCCAGAGAAGAGCAACCAAAATGGTGGAAGGTCTACAAACCATGTCCTACGAGGAGAGGCTAAAAGAATTGGGACTGCTTAGTTTGCAGAAGAGAAGGCTAAGGGGAGACTTAATAGCGGTATTTAAATATCTGAAAGGTTGTCACAGTGCAGAGGGATCTACCCTATTCTCATTAGCAGAAGGAAGCACGAGAAGTAATGGGATGAAACTAAGGGGAAGGAGATTCAGATTAGACATTAGGAAAAACTTTCTAACAGTAAGGGTAGTGAGAGAGTGGAATAGGCTGCCACGGGAGGTGGTGAGTTCTTCATCAATTGAAATCTTCAAGCGGAAACTGGATAGGTATATAGCTGGGATGTTTTAGGAATTCCTGCTTTTGCAGGGGGTTGGACTCGGAGCCCCCCCCCCCCCGCCCCCCCCAACCAAAAAAAAAAAAAAAAAAAAAAAAAAAAAGGGAAGGGGGGGGGGGGGGGGGAAAATTGTTGTTTGTTTTGGGGGGACCAATTTTTTTTTTTTAAATATTTTTTAATTTTTATTTTTTAAAAAAAAAGAAGGTGTTTTTTTGTTTATTTTTTTTTTTTTTTTTTTTTTTTTTTGGGGTCTCCTTCTGTTGTCTTTTACGGGCCCCCCTCATCTTTTTTTGTTGGAGAACTTGCACAATTGGTGTTTGACTAAATACTTTTTCCCCCACTGAGTGTATATTATATATATACAGTACAGACCAAAAGTTTGGACACACCTTCTCATTCCAAGAGTTTTCTGTATTTTCATGACTATAAAAATTGTAGATTCACACTGTGCGACGCAGAAAAAGGGGAACGAATGGACTCTACATGCCTGGTTCCCACCGTGAAGCATGGAGGAGGAGGTGTTATGGTGTGGGGGTGCTTTGCTGGTGACACTGTTGGGGATTTATTCAAAATTGAAAGAATACTGAACCAGCATGGTTACCACAGCATCTTGCAGCTGCATGCTATTCCATCTGGTTTGCGTTTAGTTGGACTATCATTTATTTTTCAACAGGACAATGAACCCAAACACACCTTCAGACTGTGTAAGGGCTATTTGACCAAGAAGGAGAGTGATGGTGTGCTACGCCAGATGACCTGGCCTCCACAGTCACCAGACCTGAACCCAATCGAGATGGTTTGGGGTGAGCTGGACCGCAGAGTGAAGGCAAAAGGGCCACCAAGTGCTAAGCATCTCTGGGAACTCCTTCAAGACTGTTGGAAGACCATTTCAGGTGACTAGCTCTTGAAGCTCATCAAGAGAATGCCAAGAGTGTGCAAAGCAGTAATCAAAGCAAAAGGTGGCTACTTTGAAGAACCTAGAATATAAGACATATTTTCAGTTGTTTCACACTTTTTTGTTAAGTATATAATTCCACATGTGTTAATTCATAGTTTTGATGCCTTCAGTGTGAATCGACAATTTTTATAGTCATGAAAATACAGAAAACTCTTGGAATGAGAAGGTGTGTCCAAACTTTTGGTCTGTACTGTGTATATATATATATATGTAACTGGGATAGGGTCTAAAGTGAGGGCACTCAGGATCCCTTAAATATTTGATGTTAAACCTCTAGTGGACAGTCCACACAGGTGCTCAAATGCAGTCATGGAGGATGCTGCATCCAAGCCAGGAGTGGACACCATTCTTTATCTATAAGTATTGATAATGTGTCGCATGGGACGGTTAAACTGCTGTAGATGTTCAAACATATTGCATTTGCCTATCTGTAATATCAGCCAGTCTAAAGAGACCAACCATCAGCCAGGGATTGCTGGTTGGAAAAGGAAGGATGTCATGGGCAATCAAGGGGAAACTAACCCAAAATGACTATGACAGTAACTCCAGATGTCACTTGTGTGCTGCATGGGGCCTAAAAGGGGAAGGGGAATAGGAGAGAGTATCTGGCGTTACAGTACAGAATTAGGGTGTATAGAAGCAAGCAATAGTTTTTCTATGCATGACTGCCTTATTGTCTTCCAATATAGTCAATATTGGGGACTTAAGCGTGAAATAGGATTTAAGGTGCTCCCTCAGTCTCCCTAGTAGAGGGTATTTAATCGAGAACTCATTTAGTCACCAGTGGCATATGTGTGTTGATGTAGGGGAAAGAGTACATGGACAGACCAGGATATGGTGCCAGTTTCCCGTTCACGGGGGAGCCTGAGGTTTGGGATATTCCCAGACAAGTAATCTGTGTGGGTGTTGTGTGGATGGGAAAAAAAAGGTGAAAGACTGTTTGAGAGGATGAGACACCCACCATAAGTCATACAGGGTGCACTATCGAATAAGCTAGCAGAAACAGTGCTAAATTGGCGTAAAGGGCGGTGGCTACTGACCCTCCAAGTGAGTATATTCATTGTATCTAAGAAGGGATTGTTAGTTGCAACCAGTGATGATAGCTGCTGGGGGTAGGTTAAATAAACGTGCCAAAACTTTGTGCAAAAAGTCACTTTAGATTATTTGGGGCATGCAAATTGCATTTAAGGATTAGTGTACTATAAAGAGAACCACCTAAAATAATGTATCAACCATGTGGATCTATATGGGATTTAGAAATAAGAAGGGCGAAAGACCATGAACAAAAGTACTACCCCTCCCCTTTTACAATCTGATTAAGACATATATAGTGTCCTGTCAAAGCGGGTTTTTCTGAAGGAAAGACATGTCAGCCCCATGGAACCTAAACTCCTGTGAAGCCAAGCATTGCTTAGTATTGGAGTTAGGGTCCTTTACATTAAGGAAAAGAAACTTAATCATGGGGGGAGTGCAGGTGGAGAATGCTATCTACTGATTTTACTTTAACCTTGGGGGAAAATGTGGTGGTTCTGCAAAGGGGGAAAGAAAAAAAAGCACAAAAAGGCAAAAAGAAAGTTGTAAAAGGGAAAGAGGAGAAAAAAACACTGGCACTAGAATTCCCCAAGGAAGTGACTAGGTCACTCCTGGAGTGGAGCACATAACTACCTATTACTGGAATAATTACAGTAGAGGAACATCCTACAGGATGCTGTAAAGACAAAAACATAGACAAGTGCAAAACTAATTAATTAAGATAAAGCTATGACCCAAGGGTAACATTTAGCAAAATAGGAATACACACAACATAGCCTTAAATTGTACTACAGCTAATCGAGGCTTAACAAGAGGAGCTCAGTGCAATAGATGGCATAAGACGGAACCAACTAGAACAGAACTTTAACTTTGCTCCTATGTGAGCTGGGTGAAAGAGAATGCTGAGAGGATGGTCTTCTTTTGCTGTTGGGAACTCTATCAAACCTAAGGTGGAGGAAGCACAGGAACATGGGCAGGCAAATCCCAATCTGGAAGAGAAGTCTGCTATAAACCAAGGTCTTGACAAAACATGGGTAGGTCATTGTGAATTTTGAGAGTACATGAGCAGCATCTCTGTGGGCAGTGAAGGCAAAGGGTAGACCCCAGCTGTACGGGATCTGCAGGTGTCTCAGTTGGGGCAGTAGGGGTTTCAAATGTCTGTTTTGGGAGAGCAAGCCAGGAGATATCTGTGAAGATTTGTATAGGAGCACTGTCAGTAAAAAAAAAAAAAAAAAAAAAAAAAAGGGTTTTGTTCATTATGGTCATTTGATCTCATAGTCAAATTACATGTTGCGGTTGGGCCAAGGAGTCCTTTGGCCTAGGTGGCCAATGTGCTATATCCATCTTGATCATATAAATAGCAGGCTTCCCCAAAATTTCATTGAATGTCACCCCAAGGGTAACTTTAAGATGTTCTGGTCCAGTGACCTCTGGGAGGCCCCAAACCCGTATGTTGTTCCATCTGCTTTTGGTGTCTAAGTCCTCTAAGTGAAGTTGCAAATCCCACATAGTGGTGAGTTGTGTAATCATGTTTGGTGCTGTTCTGACACAGAATGGCAGGTAGTGTCATGCTCATTTTCTAGGGTATCTATGTGACCTGACATGAGCTGCATATCCTGGCATACAGAGGCAATTTCTGCAAGGCACACTTCCTTAACCTTGAAATGAGTTCTTTAAAGTCCATCTTAGCAGGGAACTGACTTATGTATTTAAGCCACGTGGCAGGAGCATCACTAGAGCTACCAGGATTTTCCTCTCCACCAGAATCAGATGAGAGCTGCGGTCTTGTACCATCCCAGAGCCAGGGGATCCCGGGCGCAGTGGTAATGGAAGGGCTTCATGCCAGTTATCTTCAACATTTGTGGGTGTGCCCATTTCTGCAGAAGAGAACAAGGATTAGCAGGGCCATCAGATATCTGCTGTGCATATAAGGAGGGAGGGGGGCTGCTGCTGTTACAAGGTGGCAGAGATGCATGGTTATGGGCTCCCAGAAACATGAGCTCTTGGTCAGGAAGGACATGTTGCAAGGGCAGGCAGACCAAGTATCTATGCCCATGGGCTCGTTTGGCATCATTATGATGACCACAGCTGGTGGGAAAGCAATGACTGATGTGTTCCTGAAGTTTATGGTGTGCATTGCAGCTACAATGGGGAAAAGCCTGATTGCTCAGGGCTCACTGGTGCACAGCAGCAATGGGGCCTGCAACAGTGGAACTGCCTCTTGGTGCCTCCAGGGTGGGTGGCTCATGGGGAGAGTGAGTGGGAGCATGCAGGTCAGGTGAGAAAACAGAGTGGCCTAATAGTGGTACGATGCTGGAGCTGCCCAGGTCTTGAAGGACATACGAGACCATAGTCAAGGAGGTTCCTGGAAGTATGGAAGTCCTCGGAGGTTTCCAAGCTTCCTCACTGGTAGTTTCTTTCCCATGGTAGGCCAAATATGTGGCTTTGGGATGAAAATGTAGTGGTGCAGACCATAGCACTGCTTTCATACATCTGCCCCTATCTGCTTATGAGAGTGCCTCCCAGTCCAACAGATTTTGAAGGTGTGTGGCAACCATGAAATAAAATAAAAATTATATCTACCTCAGCACACTACCCTTGTAAGAACATACAGAGGAACAGAGGTTTGGCTTGGAGGGAAGGGTAGATCTTGAGAGCTAGCAGGAGGGATTTAATATGTAATAATATAATCACATAGGAGAGACATAGCTCGGTGGGTATCTTTTTATTTTTAATTTATTTTTTTTTATTTGGGGGGGGGGGGGGCACACTATCAGCACATTCCTGACCTGCCAGCTAAAAAAGGTAGAATATCTTCTGGAATGGAACATTTTTGACTCTGAAAACAACACTTGGGAAGCAGAAAAAAACATGGATTATCATGCCAGTTATCCCTGTATGGGATGGGAGCAACTCGAAACTTAAAAAGTTCAAGAAAAATTTGGGGTACAATATAAGCATGTGGCCTGGTTGCTGAAAAAGCTGGACTATGTTCCAAAACCAAAACTAATCGTCATGATTCATGACTAAAGGTAGAAACTGTTATCCAGTTATCTACTCCACTGTGTATGTGGTTTGCCACATACAGTAATCATATATTACTGCTCAAACCAACACTACAGTGTATGCAACAGTGCCACTCAATGTGTGCTTCACCATACAACCATGAAATGATGGGGGGAGTGTAAGAAATGGCCTGCCCTGGTAAAGTTGGGGTGGGAAATGGTCTAGTGTGGAGGAACTGGAGGACGCGGATGGGTCCTGCCAGCAATTGAAGCTGTTCCAGGCCTTCATCCATGAGGTGTTGTCAGTAGTACTAGAAAGCACCAGGCCATGCTGCGTTTCTATATTGTGGCCTCTAAGGCTCAAATTATTGACTCAGTGGGCCATGACAGCTATATATTGTCCCTGCCCAAGTGCCTATAAGATTGTTCCATATATTGTCAGTGGCATTCACCTTTCCCCACATGGACATTTACAAGGAGAGGCTCACATGGTGATATCAAGCAGGTGCAATTTTCCTCAAGAAATCATGATGGGTAGTTATTCTCCATTAAGACATTAATACAATCAGTTGGAAAAACACAGTGGATTCCGTTAAGTGGCACAGCAGCGACTGCACCTCCAGTAACTTGACCAGGTGGGAGTTAAAGTTGCATACTAGCCGGATGACTGGGTACAGATTGCTGTTTACTGGGGCTACACGTCGGGTGGAATTCTTACTATTGCAGCTGCCACCATCCCCTTCTTGTGATGTCACCCTGACCCACTTGCAAGGTCTTATCTGTAATAGAATCGTTATCGGATTCATTAATGTCATCATCTTCCCCACTTTTTTGTGAGTCATCATAGCAATGGGATTACCCTATGTCCTCATAATTCCTAGCACATTTTCCCCTAGTGCCCCTACCACCAGTAGCATACCCCCTGCCACTACTACTTCCACCAACACTCATATGAAGACATGAGTCGTCCTCTTTTTGGTGAGTTGGATGAGAACTGCCATTGTTTTTCATGTGAAGGTGGAAGACCTTTCAATCTCAATATTTGTGGTTCACTACTTTCAAAAACATCTTTACTCTTATTAAGTACAAAAGTGCGGCTACTGGTGGGGCTATTGAGCTCAGAAGAAGTAGTGTTGCTAAGCCTGATACCATCCACATTCTTATTGCCTGTACCCTGTCCTATTTTTTTCGAGTCATTTTTTTACTGCACACACTGCTTTCTTTAAATATAATATTTGGCAACAATAATTCAGATTAGAACAGGCTAGAGTGTATATTGGGTGAACAATAAGAAACCGCTTAAATAACTGAGTTTTTTTTTTCAGATTTGCGCACACAAAATCAGTACTTTGCTGTTAGAACAGCAGTTGCTATGTATTTAATGAAAAAATTGGCCAAAACTGTTGCCCAGAAAGCTCTGAACAAAGGACTTTATCACTAAAAGGATTGTTTTATCAATAAAAAGTATTTTTAAAAACTGCATATACAGTTGAAACTGCTCTATAGCACAACAGACAAAATTAAAGTTAACTGTAGTGTCTGTAATTTTGTATTAAAGCAGGAATGCTGCATCCTTAAGCTCAAACAGCAGCAGCCCTCACTCCTATTGATTTTTTTCACTAATATTCCTGTGTAATTGCTTGAATTCTTATTGCTCCAGACATGTTCTCTGTATGATGTACTGAGATGAAACATAGACCCTAAACTATCTCCACGGTTACTGTCTGCAACTAGTTTATAATCACACTTGGAGCATCTTATATACTGCATATGAAATCAGCACTGTAAGGTGTCAAGGTGCCCACCCACCTCTGTCTTTTGGCTGAGAGGCTGTCAGCTGATGTCAGGTGGTGCCAGAACATCAGAGTCATACACACGTGTCTCTTCTATATTTCTTGCTCAAACATGTGGCAATGGCCATTTTAGTTAGTCTGAGGCGAATTGCCATTTATGTGGTTCAGTTAAAAACCAAACAATTTGGAATATTTGGGTCATGAATTGGTTCATGACAAAGCAGTTCCCCCATCTCTACTGATTACATTGTAATGAAAAAAGTATTACTACTAAAGGTTTTGAAATCCTAAGTCTAAGATAGCTTGGTGCCTGGATGATTCTGTATTTTATCTTTTATATAAAATAAAGGATTCAAGGATTCAAATTTGTATCTGAATTGTAGGCTTAATCGGTTTTCCTTTAATTCAAATGAATATGAAGGTGTTATCCAGTTTCCAATATTGATGAACTATCCTTAGAATAGGACACCCGCAGATCATCTGCTCTGGGATACTCCTGAGTGTCGGACTCTCGTAGATCTAATATTGATAGCCTATCAATATTAGAAATTGGATAAACCCTTTAAGAAATATGTTAAGATAACATAGATGTATTTTGTTTATTTCATTAGCAGTGTGTAGGTAACTGAAATTTATTGTAATTTTGCAGATTTCTCGACCACAAAATGTTTTTGTTACTGAATAAAGTACAAAAAATTAGTGGCTACCCTTATTATAGGAGAAAATTATGCTGTAAATAAAAAAGAAAAAAACAAAGTGCAATATTATTGATAGCAGATTATAGCAAACACGCATATACTGTAGTCTTTTTTTTTTTTTTAGAGTTAATTTATATGCTTAAAAGAACAGAGTATTTTTATTTTGTGAGCCCATGTGGAAATGGGGAAAAAACACTTCACATGTATAGGCACATGCCTATATCTGTATGGATGTGCTAAATGCCATGCAATACTTGTGCTTGTGGGGCTAGATCCTGTAATAAGCGCGTTATTGACATATTGTCTTATTTATTTTTTAAAATATTTTATTTTATTTTATTTTTTTTTTACTTTTCTATTAATTTTATTTATTTATTTACATTGTGTCCCCATAAGGTCATAATAGACCTTTGGGGAAATCTGATCACAATTTTTTTTGGTGGGGGAGACTGATTTCCTCTGTAACTGGGGCTGGTACATTTATCCCCAGTTGCAGGAGGAATACAGCCTCCTGCCCATAATTATAGAGCTGATCTGGGTCCTGTAGGACCCAGCAGATCTTACAGACTCTGATCCCAGCGGATCACGTGACCGCCAGATCAGAGGGGAGCCGCATCATGACGGCGCCCATAGCTGTGTATTCAATGCTCATTGAGCACTGTGTACACAGTAATAGGGAAGGCAGGGACGGTAATAAGCCTTTCCTGCCCTCTCTAGTAGTTACAGCCAGCTCCCCATTTCAGCAGCTGCCGAAAACTGCAAGGTATGAACCAGTACGTCAATGCAGAACAAGGAAACCACTATCTGGACGTAAAAACCCAATGGGAAGTGGTTAAAAGGGTATTTCTGTCTCAAGAATCATATTCAGACTTGTAGCCGAAGCTAACTGAAGTGTTTTACCAAATACATTGCTTTATCTATCTTGCTTTGTTTGCCAGATGCAGCTAAAATTCTCAACTCACTGTTTACAGCTGGTTACCTAGGTTAACCCCTTAATGACCGGGCCAGTTTTTGTTTTTGCATTTTCATTTTTCCCTCCCCACATTCCAAGAGCCGTAACTTTTTCATTTTTCAGTTCACAGAGTCACATGATGGCTTATTATTTGCGAAACAAATTGTACTTTGTAATGGCACCATTCAATATGCTGTGCAATGTACTGGGAAGCTGGAAAAAAAATTCAGAATGAGGTGCAATTGGAGAAAAACTGCATTTGCGCCAAATTCATATGGGTTTAATTTTTACAGCATTCACTGTGTGGTAAAAATGACGTTACCTGTATTCTTCGGGTCAGTATGAACACGGCGATACCAAATTTATATAGTATTTGTAATGCTTTGCTACCTTTTAAAAAAATAAAAACTTTGCTAAATAGAAAAAAAATTTTGCGTCGCCATATTGTGTCACCTGTAACTTTTTCATATTTACATGTATGGTGCTGGGTAAGGCGTCTTTTTATGCGGGACAACATGACGTTTTTATTGATACCATTTGGGGAAAGATCTGATGGTTTGATCACTTTTTATTCAATTTTTTATAGGAGACAAAGTGTTTAAAAAAACGCTATTT
Source organism: Leptodactylus fallax (assembly GCA_947044405.1). Classification (NCBI taxonomy): domain Eukaryota; kingdom Metazoa; phylum Chordata; class Amphibia; order Anura; family Leptodactylidae; genus Leptodactylus; species Leptodactylus fallax. Next base: position 91,946 of record CAMRHE010000211.1, on the reverse strand, counting down.
GGCCATTTTGATTTTTTTCCCCGCTACGCCGTTCACCGTATGGGATAAATATTTTAATATTTTAATAGTTCGGGCATTTTGGATCGTGGGGATACCTAAAGTGTTTATACTTACTTTTGTTTATTTACTTTTATATCTGATCTAGGGAAAGGGGGGTGATTTGAACTTTTGTGTTTTTTTTTTATTTTTTCATACTTTAAAAAAAATTTTTTTTTTTTTATACTTTTACTTGTATGATCAGACTCCCTAGGGACCTTGAAACCTAAGGAGTCTGATCGATCATACTATTCACTGCGATACTACTGTATCGCAGTGAATAGCAAAATGCCTTCACTGCTATTAGACGATGCCTCTGGCATCGTGTAATAGCTCTACTGTAATGACAGGCCTGGGAGCCTTCAATAGGCTCCCGGCTGTCATGGCAACCAAGCGCCGCCCTCCGATGACGTCCTGGAGGGCGGCGATCAGGTAAAAATGGCGGCGCCCGTGGCGACTGCGCAATTTAGACGCCGCGGTCCCGTTTGACCGCGACAGCTCCTGAGCGCTCTCCATACATCGTCATGCGACTCAGGACATACTATTACGCCCTGTGTCGTTAAGGGGTTAAAGCCCTGCTCACAGGCCAGTATCATGACTCCTGGCCATCTACAGTGGGAAAAAAAAAGTATTTAGTCAGCCACCAATTGTACAAGTTCTCCGACTTAAAAAGATGAGAGAGGCCTGTAATTGACATCACAGGTAGACCTCAACTATGAGAGACAAAATGAGAAAACAAATCCAGAAAATCACATTGTCTGATTTTTTAAGAATTTATTTGCAAATTATGGTGGAAAATAAGTATTTGGTCACCTACAAACAAGCAAGATTTCTGGCTCTCACAGACCTGTAACTTCTTCTTTAAGAGGCTCCTCTGTCCTCCACTCATTGCCTGTAGTAATGGTACCTGTTTGACATTGTTATCAGTATAAAAGACACCTGTCCACAACCTCAAACAGTCACACTCCAAACTCCACTATGGTGAAGACCAAAGAGCTGTGGAAGGACACCAGAAACAAAATTGTAGACCTGCACCAGGCTGTGAAGGCTGAATCTACAATAGGCAAGCAGCTTGGTTTGAAGAAATCAACTGTGGGAGCAATAATTAGAAAATGGAAGACATACAAGACCACTGATAATCTCCCTTGATCAGGGGCTCCACGCAAGATCTCACCCCGTGTGGTCAAAATGATCACAAGAATGGTGAGCATAAATCCCAGAACCACACGGCGGGACCTAGTGAATGACCTGCAGAAAGCTGGGACTAACGTAACAAAGGCTACCGTCCGTAACACACTATGCCGCCAGTGACTCAGATCCTGAAGTGCCAGACGTGTCCCCCTGCTTAAGCCATTATATATCCGGGCCTGTCTGAAGTTTGCTAGAGAGCATTTGGATGGTTCAGAAGAGTATTGGGAGAATGTCATATGGTCAGATGAAACCAAAGTAGAACTGTTTGGTAGAAACACAACTCATCGTGTTTGGAGGAAAGTGAATGCTGAGTTGCATCCAAACACCATACCTACTGTGAAGCATGGGGGTGGCAACATCATTCTTTGGGGCTGTTTCTCTGCAAAGGGACCAGGACGACTGATCCGTGTACATGAAAGAATGAATGGGTCCATTTATCGTGAGATTTTGAGTGCAAACCTCCTTCCATCAGCAAGGGCATTGAAGATGAAACGTGGCTGGGTCTTTCAGCATGACAATGATCCTAAGCATAACGCCAGAGCAACGAAGGAGTGGCTTCGTAAGAAGAATTTCAAGGTCCTGGAATGGCCTAGCCAGTCTCCAGATCTCAACCCCATAGAAAACCTTTGGAGGGAGTTGAAAGTCCGTGTTGTCCAGCGACAGCCCCAAAACATCACTTCTCTAGAGGAGATCTGCATGGAGGAATGGGCCAACATACCAGCAACAGTGTGTTCCAACCTTGTGAAGACTTTCAGAAAACGTTTGACCTCTGTCATTGCCAACAAAGTATATATAACAAAGTATTGAGATGAACTTTTGTTATTGACCAAATATTTATTTTCCACCATAATTTGAGGACAGAGGAGCCTCTTAAAGAAGAAGTTACAGGTCTGTGAGAGCCAGAAATCTTGCTTGTTTGTAGGTGACCAAATACTTATTTTCCACCATAATTTGCAAATAAATTCTTTAAAAATCAGACAATGTGATTTTCTGGATTAGTTTTCTCATTTTGTCTCTCATAGTTGAGGTCTACCTATGATGTCAATTACAGGCCTCTCTCATCTTTTTAAGTGGGAGAACTTGCAAAATTGGTGGATGACTAAATACTTTTTTTTCTCCACTGTATATTCTCTTCTCTCTCACTCTCACTGAATATAGCTTTCTGTTTTAGGCACTTATAAGGGCTAGATAAGTTTCTTTAGCAGTGTCTCTGTTACACTAGGTTCACACCTGTGTTGGGGTTTTCGTTCTTCTGGTCCCGAAAAACGGAAACCAAATCTGCTTAAAAAGTGGTTACCTGCTTGCTGGACTTTTCTCTCTGCATTTTTCAAGCGGAATGGGGGACTGAATCACTGAACGGCGAACAAACGCAAATGTGAACCTAGCCTTATTTGTATAGGTAAACAGTTTAGAGCAAGCAGGAACTCCAGGATGGAATGAGCTGAAGTCCAGGAAGTGGAGGGAAGAGGAGACAGAAGGGCAGCTGAAAGTCTGAGATGAGAAAATCCATTTAAGGCTAAGGCCCCACGTAGCGAAACTCACCAAAAGAATGCTGCAGAAAAAATAGTTTTCATTGCGTTTTCACAGAGGTTTTCTCTGCGGACTTTCTGCCCGTATTATACCTAAAGGAAAACTACCAGCATTTCTGCAGGTGTAATTGACACTCTGGTAAGTTTGAAGATGCAGCTTTTCTACTGCTGATTTTTTTCTACAATGTGTGGATGGGATTAGCCAGCATCCCATTTACTTTACAGGTAATGTAAAATTCAATGTTTTTTGCCGTGGCATTTCCACAATGTCGAAAAAAACTGTGTTTTTGCAACGTGGGGCTTCTGCTTAAAGAGGTTATACCACAAAAGCTGGTGGTGTCTGACCATCGAGAACCTCAATGATTCTGAGAAAGGGGTTGTTTTTCCCCCATTGTGAATGGAGTGGTTCACTTTGGCTATTTCTTAGCTCCCATTGAAGTGAATGGAGTGCAGGGACACTGTTCTAGGGATCAGTGAGGGTCTCAGTGATCAGACCCCCTATCAATTGACAATTTATTGTAGCATAACCCCTTTAAATAATATTCATACATTTATTAAAAGAGAGGTGATTAGTCACTTCTAAACCATTACTTGTATTTTTTATATAAGTCTTTTTAAATCCAGGTCAAGTGTCTGAGCAATATAGCATGGTTGTTCCTTCAAACCTGAGCTGCCCGCCCTGATGTTTTGCCTGTTGATGACCTTACACACTTGCAGCCAGCCACAGACCTTCAGCTCGTACCTGACCCTCTGATGCTCCTTACCGGTGTCTCTCTGGTTCTTTGCCAGTTGCCACCAACACTGAGACCACTCTGAAAAGTAGCGATCCCCAAAGCGATGTCCAGATCCTCGTACTGGGGATAAATTGTGAACACCAAGAAGACTGCTTAGACAAGGCTCCTGGGAGTAGCCCAAAGTAAAACCAGTTAGTGTCATGGTGGGTTCACAACCTGCTATTCATAATAGCTACTGCAGCAAAGGGAGATTAAGAATATTTTACGAAGAGATTTCCTAACACAATCACTGTAGTAATTTTGCTTGACATATATCTTCCTAAAATGTCAGTTTTTTATTGACACATAGATTAAATTATCTTATTTTGATTGTCAGTAAAATTACTGAGAAGTGGTAACCTTGCCAGGAAATGTAACATGTAAGAGTCATCACTAACAAAAATTTTACTGAAATTGAGATGTTATCTTTGACGTGTCAGAATACATTGTTCGCTTACGTCCCACCAGCAGCACAATATTGGGGTATTTTTGCCCCTGTGTGCTGGTAGGATAGAACGGAAGTTTTACTAAAAGACCTGTAAATAGTTAAATTTAAGACCCTCCTCTCAATAAAAAGAAGGAAAACCAACCCCCCAACTGTGTTTTTTCCTGTTCTGTGCTGGTGGGACATTTGGGGGGAAAGGTGTTCCTTCCCCATATTGAGTTTTTTTGTAAACTAACCCCCTCCTCGTTCCTGCTCAGTCTGTGTCCTCTTCTTGAGGTCTGTGCCATGGTTGCCTCAGCCTTGCTTCTATGCTTGCTTCAGGCTTTTCCCTATCCTTCTGTGAAGGAAATTTTGGGAGGTTTTTTTTTTTCTTTTTCCTGCAGCATCCTGCACACACTCCACTCCTCCTGGTTGCTGGAGCGACATGCACATGTTCCGCGGACATCTCCTGCTTCACTGCTGTATTCAACTCATCTGTGTCCGGAGAGGACGCAGATGAATTGAAGCTGGGACATACTTCCCACCGACCGGGACCGCGGGACAGGACCCGGAATTTGGGACTGTCCCGCTGAATCTGGGATGGTTGGGAGGTATGTATTCACTGCCAGCCTTTAGAGAGGATCTGGGAGAGTAAGAAGTCTGTTGTTATTCCTTGGAATAGCTAATTCAGCTCTATAGAGAGAACAAAAAAAGGAGAAATCTGAAGGTATCTGATGCTGGGAGGAAGTAGGAGTGCCTTTGTATAAAGCCACTCCCCCAGATTCTATATACAGTGGGTACAGAAAGTATTCAGACCCCTTTTAAATTTTTCACTCTTTGTTTCATTGCAGCCATTTGCTAAAAGCAAAAAAGTTCATTTTATTTCTCATTAACCCCTTCACGCATTCTCACATATCTGTACATGGGAGAATGTGGTTAGTTACCGCATCCCCACGTACAGGTACGTGACGGTGATCGAGCGGGCTCAGAAGCAGAGCCCGTGCGATCACCGCGGGAGCTCGGCTGTATTTGACAGCCAGGCTCCCGCTGCAACAGCGGGGATCGGTGTTATCATTGGTCCCCGCTGTTGCAGCGTGAGCCTGGCTGTCAAATAGCAACCGCGGCATTTTAAGTGTTTGCTAGCGGCACTGAGTGCCGCGGGCGGCATCGGGAGAGGGTGTTAGCTGAGCGCCGATCGTGGATTTTAACCCCTTGGATGCCGCGGTCAAACATGAACGCGGCATCCAAGGGGTTCCGCCATGTTGCCGCCCCCCGGCACCCCCCGCGGTGAGATCGGGGGGTGCCGATAGCTATAATATGCAGCCCAGGGTCTGGCCAGTGACCCCAGGCTGCCTGAAGCCCCCACTACCTTGTTGATCCTGCCAGGACCTCTGGAAATCAGCCTATGTCTACATAGGCTGAATTCCTGTATAGACTGCAATACACGTGTATTGCAGTCTATAGTGCTGAATCAGCAATTAGAGTATCGTTGGTTCAGGTGTCCTAGTGGGACATATAAAAAAGATAATATTTATTAACTTATTTGGGTGGTATGACTATCTCTTTGAAAAGCAGAGCATTTCACATTTTGAAAATTACGATTTTTTTTTTCCAAATTTCCATCAAATTTCCTATTTTTTTATAAATAAATACAAAAATATTGATCAATGTTTACCACTAACATGAAGTGCAATGTCTCACGAAAAAACAGTCTCATAATCACTTGTGCAAGTTAAAGCGTCTTAAAGTTATTGCCATATAAAGTGACATATGTCAGTTTTGAAAAATGAGGCCTGGTCTTTAACGCACTTTTGGGCTCAGACCTGAAGGGGTTAATGTACACTCAGCACCCCATCATGACAGGAAAAAAAAAAAGAAATATAGATATTTTTGCAAATTTATTAAAAAAGAAAAACTGAAATATCACTTGGTCATAAGTATTCAGACCCTTTGCTGTGACACTTATATTTAACTCACATAACTGTCCATTTCCTTCTGATCCTCCTTGAGATGGTTCTACTCCTTCATTGGAGTCCAGCTGTGTTTAATTAAACTGATTGGACTTAATTAGAAAAGGCACACACCTGTCTATATAAGACCTCACAGCTCACAGTGCATGTCAGAGCAAATGAGAATCATGAGGTCAAAGGAACTGCCTAAGGAGCTCAGAGACAGAATTGTGGCAAAGCACAGATCTGGCCAAGGTTAGAAAAGAATTTCTGCAGCACTCAAGGTTCCTAAGAGCACAATGGCCTCTATAACCAAGGAAAGTTTGGACGACCAGAACTCTTCCTACACCTGCCACCGCCAACTGAGCACGTGGGGAGCCTGGAGAGGTAAGGGGGCCCGGATCCTGTGGCTGCCCCGTGCGTTGGGGTGGGGCCCGTCACTCCTGCGCCCTCCCCGTCGGGGCTTTTGCGGTGGCCCGGGGCCTCTTCTCGTGGCTTGCCCCTGGTTTGCCCCTGGGTTCCCGCTTGGTGTTCTCTGGTCTGTGGTGGTTGTTTTTGGTGTTTTCTGCGATATGTGTGGGCCTGGCCTGTCTCGTTGCCCTCTCTCCGTGCTGGTGGTGGGCTCTGCTTGGGGGTGTTTTTGCTGTGGGCGGCGCTGGTTGCTTGGGGTGTGGGCGCCGGTTCCTGGGCCTCTTCCGGTGTTTGGCCTCGCTGGGCCGGGTTCCCTTCTCGCTGCCCTGCCCGCTTCGGGTGGCTTCGGAACAACTCTGTGCCATTTTTGCTTGCCCAGCCAGGCCCTGCCTCCCCTTGGATCTCTGGGGCCTGTGGCTGTCCCCACGTTCCCATCCAACCTGATGGATGGAGGGATCTGCAGGAAGAATGGCAGAGGATCCCCAAATCCAGTGTGACTTGTTGCATCATTCCCAAGAAGACTCATGGCTGTCCTGCTCAGGGTGCTTCTACTCAATCTGGCGGGTCTGATACTTATGCCATGTGATATTTCAGTTTTTCTTTTTCATATTTGCAAAAATATCTACATTTCTGTTTTTTCTGTCAGTGGGGTGCATTAATGAGATAATGAACTTTTTGATTTTAGCAAATGGCTGCAATGAAACAGGTGAAATTTGGGGTCTGTCTTTCCGTACCCCCCTGTACTTCTTTTTTTCCCCTTGCTCTGGCTCCTGAACTGAGGCCGCCAGCTTGTTTGTTGCGTGCTTTTGCGTTTGGGTTTTCTTCCTTTCTTACAGTATATATTTGGTGTTTTTTTTATTCTGAGTGTTTCCTCTGTGTTGGGTGGTGCTCCTTTGTGGTCTGTGTCTTGGGCATCTATCCTGCGGGGTGTACTTCCCTTCCGGTGGTTCGACTTACTTTCCGTCGTGCCGCCCTAGGGCCCACTGCGCCTACCATCAGGTGTCGTTTTGGGTTGGTCGTACAGAATATGATGAGGACCTAGGGTCCTTATCTCATTACTCTAATGGGATTCAGATCCTGGCGCCACTCTTCTGGTTCTGACTGGATACGGGTGCCCTATTCCCGCTCTGTGGTCCTCGGTCCGGCGACCATGATGTTGATCCCGGGGAAGCCTCTGATCCCACCTCTAGGGGTCCTAGGTCCTTCAAAGTGGATGACATGCTGCTTAAGGCTATGTCCACTGAGTGGAAGCACCCAGAAAAAGCCTTTTTTCTCTCCAGGAGATTTAAGACCTTGTTTCCGGTGAGAGAGGACCAACATGAAGTTTGGGGTCCGCCACCTAAGGTGGATATGGCTGTCGCCAAATTATCCAGATGTACCTTGGTCCCATTAGAGGACGGATCCAATCTACATGATCCTATGGACAGGCGTGCCGAGTGCTCTCTAAGAAGAACTTATTCGGCCCAATGTTCGGTGGGCATAGTCTCTAGTGAAGTGGCGAGAAAATTATGTGCAGACCTCTCCTCCCTTAGAAGGGATATAGATGCCAGGGGTTCCAGAGATGATCTACTTACAGCCCTGAAGGGTTTATCTCTGGAAGCAGAGTTCCTGAATGAGGTCGCTATACACCAAGTGAAGCTATCTGCCAAATCCATGGCACTCACTACAGCCACCCGCAGTTCCCTTTGGCTCAAGCTTTGGAAGGCGGACAATGCGTATAAGTTTAATATATGCGATTTACCCTATGAGACTGGCAAACTTTTCGATCAGGAACTTGACCATATTATGGAAGGTCTCGCAGATAAGAAGGGCAAATCCCTTTCCTAGTCTTTTCGTGGGCATTATAAACAACCCCGCAGAGAGTCTTCTTCACAGTCCAGGGGCCAGTATAGGGGACGTCTCAGGTTCCAGAGGAGATATTCTGCCCGTCACCTTCCCAGGGATGACAAGAAACCCAGGAAACCTGATTTTTGACAATTACCCTCCTTCTCCATTGTGCGATATTCCTGTAGGTGGTCGCCTCTCCTTTTTTTCTGGAAAATTGGGAGGAAAACATTACAGATCACTGGATTCTGGGGATGATTTGGTCCAGGTACAGCATAAAGTTCTCTGTGCCTCCCCAGGACAGATTTATTCAGACCACTTTTCTTCCTTACGTCCGTTATCAGGCGCTATAATGGTCGGTCAAGGAATATATAACAAAGCACGTCTTGGAGGAGGTTTTTTGTTCATTATCGAAGGTCTGGCGACTATTCTCCAATCTTCCTGATACCAAAACCTTCAAGGGAATGGAGAATGATAATCAACCTGAGATATCTCAATCGTCATGCCAGAGAAAGAAGATTCCAAATGGAGATGGTAAGGTTGGTCATCTCTAATCTCCAAGAAGGAGATTATATGGCCATGCTGGATTTAAAAGAAGCCTATCTTCATGTTCCCATCCTTCCTGCTCACAGGAAGTACTTAAGAAACTTTCCTCCAACAACTAGGTTGGATGGTGAATTGGGAAAAATCCAGCATAATTTCAGCAACCCAGAAACAGTTTCTTGGGTTTGTCATCGATTCCAGCCTGATGAAGATCTCTCTCCCTCCCCTTCCTCCCTCCAGAAAAGACAGGATTATAGCTGCTGCAAAATTCCTGTTGATTCCCCATCCTATTTCCATCAGGACGGGCATGAAAGCTTGGGGCTAATGTCCACAGCCACAGATGCGGTTCCCTGGGTGTTATTGCATCTTCACCCCCTTCAGAGGGAGGTTCTGTTGGCCTGGAATGGCAGTCCCAGTGGGCTACACAGAAAATTCTTCCTGTCATTAGAGACCCATCTATCGCTCAAGTGGTGGATTCATCTAAGAGACAGGAAGTCCACAGTCCAGCCTCAGTGGACCCTGTTAACTACGGATGCATCACTCTCAAGTTGAGGAGCCCATCTAGATGAGATTCCTCTCCAGGGGTCTTAAAATAACCTCAAGAATATGATGTCGTCCAACTGGAGAGAACTCCGAGCCGTATGGCTAGAGCTCCTGCACATCTCCAATCTGCTAGTGGGGAAAGCAGTCAGAGTATGGTCAGACAACATGACGACAGTTCTCTACTTGAACAAACAGTGAGGAACTCGGTCTCAACCTCTTCTAAGCAAAGTGGGGAAGATCTTGAGTTCGGCAGAGAAAAAGCTAACTCAATTTGTAAGAGCTCACTCCACCAGAGCCGTCTCTACGTCCTGGGCAGAAACGGAAGTTCTGTCCCTTTAGAACAGATTTGCGCAGTTGCCTCTTGGAGTTCACATCAGACTTTCATGAACCATTATAGGTCACTGCCGGAATGGAGGCCACTACCTTTGGCCATACCGTGCTAAATTCTGTCAGTCAAGAGGGCCCTCCCTAGGGGTTCTTCTTGCTAGATCCTTTTAATATTGTGCTGCTGCTGGGACGTAAAGGAAACAGAGATTATGATGTTAATCTGTTTTCCCTTAGTCCTAATAGCAGCACAAGGCTCCATCCCTATATTTATGACTTTTTAGTCTTTATAATCACACAGTTGGGGGGTTGATCTTCCTTTCTTTTATTGAGAGGGTCTTAAATTCAACTAGTTACAGGTCTTTTAGTAAAACTTCTGTTCTATCCAGTCACATGACTAAAGCATGTCATGTGACCGTCTGACGGCAGAAGGTCCTTACGGAGTATAGTATTTAGCCTTTACCACACGTGATCACGCGTTCCCAGAGTTCCTTGCCCCATGTCCTAACATGTGCAGCAAGCCATTTTAGGAAAAAATGCGATTCGTTACCACGAAGCGTGAGGAAATCCGAATTCGATGCGAATCGAATATTTCTTGAAATTCGGATTGAATTCCACTTTGTCAGCTTCGATTCGCTCATCTCTAGTCTTAAATATTAAGATTTCCATTTTTTCATGTTACACACTACAAGTTTACAGTTCAGTTAAAAGTATATGGCTAAAGAAAAAAAAAATATTTATAATGTTCAAATCCTGACTGTACCTCAGTTTATAATCTGCCCTTGTAGGAAAGCATTATTAGCAGAGTATTAGAAAATATGCCATGCAAAGAGCTTAGAATCATAGACAAAAGGATGTGACACTAGCAGAAAACTGCGCCTGGTGATACAGGAATACCAAGAGATGGATTATCAATATTACAAACAAATCAGTGCATGAATATATGAAAAAAGTACAGTAGTAGAGACAAAGAAAAACATGGAGTGGAGGATTAAGCAGCCATGGCAAAATTTAGCAAAGTCCATTCAGTTCAGCAGATTATCCATGACATGACAAGGTCCATCCATTTTGGTTGATTATCCTGCAGTGTTTATCCAGAGAAAGGCAAATCCCCCATGAGACAAAAGCTAATTTTCCTTTCCAACTCCAAATATGGAAATCAGATCAATCTCCTGGATCAACAACCCTTTTCCAGTAATCTAGTAACTATACCGTTTGCTAACAGTATAATGTCTCACAGTGGCCCCTCCATACAGAATAATGTCCCACAGTGGCCCCTCCACACAGTATAATGTCCCAGAGTGAATTCCATGCCGTATAATATCCCACATTGGCCCCTCCACACAGTATGATTTCCCACAGTGCCCCCCATATAGTATAGAGTCACACATTGGCCTCCAGACAGTATAATATCACACAATGGCCCCTTCACACAGTATAATTTCCCATATTGGACCCTCCACACAGTATAATGTCCCAAAGTGGCCCCTCCACACAGTATAATGTCCCAAAATGGCCCCTCTACACAGTATAATGTCCCATAGTGACCGCCAGTTATTCAGCTTTGGAATGCCATTTTCATGTAAATCATTTTAATTAAGTGAAAATGAGAAAAAAAAGCGTTTTACCAAAGCCCAGGCAAAACTGAGGCATACCCCGAATGCAAGGAGTGGGGGGCCGCTTAAGAGTCTGTAGTATTTGGTAGCCAGTTTAGGACAAGAGAAGGAAGCGATTAGGGACAGTGATGACTGTAGAGTTTCTGAAAATTGCTGAGTATGACTAGAGCATAGATTCCTGTGTTTGTGACAGACAGGTGTGTTCTTAGGAGAGAAAATATTGATAGAAGAAAAGAAAGAAGGCTGCAGACCAGATTGTATTGCCATCTTTGTGTGTGGTTGTAGAAGTAAGTTGTGAAAGGCAAATAGAGGTGGATAGTGATACAAACTAAGAAGCAGTTGAGTAAATACACCTCATTCCATGTTATTATGGAAATTGGATTTAAGTGTCATAAAGATTAATTTTTTTGTTTTTTAATTAAGATCATGGATGTTATTAAACCACTCAATGAGGCTAATATTCAATAATAAAGTGGGATTAGAAACCACCGTTTAAATATACAAAAAAAATCATACATTTATAAAAATCAAACATATTTATTAATGCATAATAAATTACATTAAGCAGTAAATTTCATATATACATGTAAAGGGGGGAAAGAAAGACAAATATAGTCTAATACCAGCAATACCCACAAATTATGACACGGTGACTAGCTTAGGTATATCCACAGAATGTGTGGTATAAAAAGTACATAGATATAACAGGTCACATAAACAAAGAATACTAATTCCAATGTGATGTCTGTAAATATAAAGTACCATACCAGGGTGGGCCATCATGCAAAGCACTTTTCGCCTATGCAGGCTTCATCCGGGGACAAGGGAACCCAGAGGAAGTTAGGGTTAATATCAAAATAGCTGACCAATGGGAACATCGAAAGTACAGGTATAAAGTAAAAGTAGGGAAATTACCATTGCATGTACATGCCACGACGAATGGGAGACTGGAAGAAGTGAGAATAGCATAACGCACACACAGCGCATGCGCGTTATCTATAAAAGATCATGATACCACACCGCAATCCATTAGTATATGTACTGCGAATGTGCCAAAAAATAGTAATGGCAAAGCTTGCCCCATCATTCCTGGTCCCGCAGAACAAATGTTTGAGAATAACATGGAAACCCTGAGATAGTACAATCACAATGGACCATAAAATAAGTGTTTGATTTTTATAAATGTGTGGGATTTTTTTGTATATTTAAACAATGGTTTCTAATCCCACTTTATTATTGGATATTAGCCTCATTGAGTGGTTTAATAACATCCATGAGTTTAATTAACCCCTTAAGGACAGAGCCTATTTTTGCCTTAAAGGGATTTTTCAGGGAAAAGATCTTTTTTTTTTTTAAAAAAAAGGTCTGTTAGTGCTATTAATGGGTTAATAAGTGCACCTTTAGCAGTGTTTTGAGTGATTTCTGTGTTTCTCTGGGAGCGCCTAGCATCTTCTGCATTTGTTTACATGGTGTAGCTTCCTGCTGCCTTAGCTAATGCAATGCATTATGGTAGTTATAGGCTCTCACACTATCTCCCTCTCACTCCTCCCTCTTCCCTCTCTAACACCCCCCTCCCTGTCTCCCTTGCTATTGCACCCACTACTAGCCCTTCCGAACTAACTCAGCCCACCCCCCCTTCCCCATTATACTTACTTGTCTTCTTCCTGTCCAAACATCCTTCTGCGGGGAACGACGACTCCTCTTCTTTGATTCTGTTACCACCTGTGCAGCAGTCCTGGCACTGTGCTGTAGCCTTCACTCAATCTCTACTGCGCAGGCGTGGGTGGCTCCCATTCTTGCACAACAGAGATGGAGAGTTGGCTACAGCGTAAAGCCGGGACTCCGTCTCTTTTGCGCACGCACAGGCAGACGTCACAGAAGGAGGAGGAGCCGTTCCCGCAGAAGAAAGTCTGGAAGGAAGTATAGGGGGGGGGGAGTATTGGTGACGTTTCATTTCTGGAAACGGGAAATGTATCGTCACCGGATAATCAGAAAATGGAAATGGGTAGCTATACATTTTTGCTGAATTATGTAATTTAGAAAGTAGGCGGGGGTAGGGTGTTTAGTGTAGGAATTTCTATTTATCCCGGACAACCCCTTTAAGGACACAGCATTATTTTTCATTTTTTCATCATCATATTGCAATAGCCTTCATTTTTTTATTTTTATGTTGGCATAGCCATTTGTGGGCTTGTTTTTTGCGGGATTAGTTGAATTTTTTTTAACCGCATCATTTTTAGAACATAAATAATTTAATAATTAGCATTTTTTTTACTTTTTCTGGGAGAGAATGGGAAAAAACAGCAATTTTGCCATTGATTTTTAAACTATAAATGTTGCGCTGTTCATTCTATGGTAAAAATAACATTCTTAATTTATTCTGCGGTTCAGTACAATTATGGCGATACCAAATATGTATAAGTTTTTTAATGTCTTACTACTATGACACTAAAAAAACTTTTTTTTTTAAAGAAAAGCATTAGTTTTGGAGTCTCTATATTCTGAAACCCATAACTTCTTTATTGTTCCATCAATGGAGATGTGCAATGGCTTATTTTTTGCGGGATAACGTAAATATTTCATTGGTATCATTTTAGGATTTGAGGTACTTATTGATTGCTTTCTATTCTGTTTTTTGGATAGCGGGATAAACAAAAATGGTGATTTTGGCATTATTTTTTTCTTTTATTTTTTGTCATTCATCATGCAGGTGAAATATTATAATAATATTATATGTCAGGTTGTTACTGACATGGCGATACCAAATATGTGTAAATTTTTTCATTTTTATTTTTTAAAACATTAAAAATATTTTAAAAAAAGTAAATAAAATAATGTCAAAAAATAAATAAAATAATACGCCAATAACACGCCCTTATTAAAGGTTATAGCCCTACCCCCGATGACACCATACAAAATAAAAATTACCATAACGGAGAGGAAAAACTATTTTAAAGTTTTTTAGTAGCACTTTGTGTTATGAAATAAAAAAATGAAAAGTGAAAAACAAACCCGTTTTCCCTCCGTTTTCAAGATTAATACACATGCAAAAATATAAACAACATAAAGATAAAGCCCTTTGTGTCACCAAAAAAAGATGCAGAAATTAGTTGAATAACGCAAATGATAAAAATGTTATAGCCCTCAAAATCGCACATACAAAAAACTTGAAAATGTGCCTGGTCTGGAAGGGGGGTAAAGCATCTGGTATGGAAGTGGTTGAAGGGGTTTTCCAGGCAAAAAATCTTTTTTAAAAAAGGTCTGATACCACACCGCAATCCATTAGTATATGTACTGTGAATGTGCCAAAAAATAGTAATGGCAAAGCTTGCCCCATCATTCCTGGTCCCGCAGAACAAATGTTTGAGAATAACATGGAAACCCCGAGATAGTACAATCACAATGGACCATGAAAGAAGTGTTTGATTTTTATAAATATGTGGGATTTTTTTGTATATTTAAACAATGGTTTCTAATCCCACTTTATTATTGGATATTAGCCTCATTGAGCCTATTTTTGCCTTAAAGGGATTTTTCAGGGAAAAGATCTTTTTTTTTTTTTTTTTTTAAAAAAGGTCTGTTAGTGCTATTAATGGGTTAAAAAGTGCACTCAAATACCTTTAGCAGTGTTTTGAGTGATTTCTGGGTTTCCCTGGGAGCTCCTGGAATCCTCTGCATTTGTTTACATGCTATAGCTTCCTGCTATGTAGCTTCCTGCCTACACTACCTCCATCTCACTCCCACCTTCCTCTCTCACTTCCTATCCCTCCCACTACTAGCCCTTCCCAACTAACTAACTCAGCCCGACCCCACCCCATCATACTTACCTATCTTCCTCTTTAGACAGGAATGGTTCATCCTTTTCTTTATGCTCTCCTGGATGTGCACAGGCTGGAGACGCCTGCACAGTAGAGATGGCACCTCTGATGGTGCGAGCACAATCTCTACTCCATATGTGTCAGAGGTACCTGCAGACTGCGCAAACGCCAGCAGTGTGAAAGAAGGAGGAGGAGTCATTCCCACAGAGGAAGACACGTAAGTATGATGGGGTGGGGGAGTACTGGTGACGTTCCGTTTCAGAAAAGGGGAAACGGAACGTCACTGGATTATCAGAAAGTGTCCTTGGGTAATTATAGATTTTTTTTTTAAACAAAGTAAATTAGAAGTTAGGCGGGGGAGGGGGTTTAGTTTAGGGGTTAATTTTTAGTTTATCCCAGACAACTCCTTTAATTGTAACAGGCATTCTATTAGGACATGCCTCTAGCAGGTCCTAATAGAAAGTCTATGATGACAGTCACGGGGGCCTTTGTTAGGCCCCAGGTTGCCATAGCAACCTATCGGCACTGTGGGGGGCCGATAGGAGTGTCCGTTTCACTGACAAACACCTAAGATGCCGCGGTTGCTATTGACCATGGCATCTTAAGGGTTAAACAACGGGGATCGGTGTTATCACCGTTCCGGCTGTTGCAGCGGGAGCCTGGGCTACTGCTGTGATCGCACGGGTTCTGCTTCTGAGCCCGCTCAATTACCATCACATACATGTACGTGGGGATGCGGTAACTAACCTCATTCCCTGACGTATATATATGTGAAAATGAATGAAGGGGTTAAAAAACTAAAAAATTAAGTCTTTATAACACTTAAATCCAATTTCCATAATAATATGGAATGCGGTGTATTTACTCAACTGCTTCTTAGTTTGTATCACTAACGACCTCTACTGTATTTGCCTTTCACAACTTACTTCTACAACCACACACAAAGATGGCAATACAATCTGGTCTGCAGCCTTCTTTCTTTTCTTCTTCTTTCAATATTTTCTCTACTTCTAAGAACACACCTGCCTGTCACAAACACAGGAATCTATGCTCTAGTCATACTCAGCAATTCTCAGAAACCCTACAGTCATCATTGTCCCTAATCGCTTCCTTCTCTTGTCCTAAACTGGCTACCAAATACTACAAACTCTTAAATGGCACCCTGGATGAGGTAATGTCCTCCCCCCACATTGGTTTTGGGGTATGCCATAGCTTTGTCTGGGCTTTAGTAAAACACTTTTCTCCTCATTTTCATATAAACAAAATGATGATTTAACCCCTTGGCGTCGCAGGCAGTTTTGGACTTTATGACACAGCCCCATTTTTCAAATATGACATGAGACACTTTATGTGGTGATAACTTTGGAACGCTTTTCCAGTGAAACTTTTCCAGGTGATTTTGAGAATGTTTTTTCGTGACACATTGTACTTCATCTTTTATGTAAATTTGGGTCAATATGTTTTGTGTTTATTTATGAAATTATTATGAAATTTATTTATGAAATTATAGGAATTTTGGTGAAAATTTAGAAAAATATGCAATTTTCAAAGTTTGTCATCTTTTCATATAGAGAGTCATACCACTTAAATTAGTTAAAAATCATAATTTACCATATCTCTGCTTTATGTTGACATCAAAGTTTAAACATTCATTTAAATTTTTTTGGACGTTATAAGGCTTACAGTCTAACAGGAATTTTCATGAGAATTTACAAAACAAATTTTTTAAGGTACTAATTCAGTTCCAAAGGGGCTTTGAAAGGTCTTTGTATTAGAAACCCCCATAAATCACCACATTTTCAAAACTGCACCACCAAAGCAATTCAAGACAGTATTTGAGAAGTTTGTTGACCCTTTAAGCACTTCACAGGAATTAAAACAAAATAAAGGTGAAAAATATACATTTCAATTTTTTTCAATACTATATTCATTTAACCCTAAAATTTGCACATTCACAAGGGGTTAAAGGAGAAAATGCATCCCATAGTTGTTTGTGCAATTTCTCTCAAGCACAGAAATACCACATGTGTTGATGTAACCTGCTGTTTGAGCACACGACAGGACGCAGAAAGGGGAAGAGCAACATTGAGCTTTCGGGGGGCAGACTTTGCGAATGTGTTGTGTGTTTGGTACAACTCTTTTGGCGCTGCGACCTCGACGATGGTAATTGTCTGGGTCACAGCACCAATAAACATCCCGATTATGTTATGTTCAGAGGGGTATTACAAAAGAATAACCCTCTAATAAGGCTCAGAGAGGTATTATATTATCCCGATATGTGACAATCAGAGGGAAAAAGTATAGTATGCTCTCTGATTGATAGGAGAGGAGATAACATGGACAGAAGTCCATGCTACCCCCCCACTGGGGTCACATACAGGTTATGCATAGATGATGATGATTTATCATCCTCTGTGCAGTCTTCAGATCTTCCCCCCCTCCTTCCTCCTTCACGCAGCTTTTGAAGATGGCTGGAGGGGGGTGGACACTTTAGAGTCTCATATCTCAGGATATGTTAGGGCTATGAAGATCTCCATGGATTAATTTTAAAGCTGAGATTCTCTTCTTTAAAATGATACCAAGATCTTTATGATTGCCCTTACAGAGCGATTTGCTGTTAAAAACGCAGTCAGGAATTGAGATCTGCAATGGGATCTCAATGCCCAATAGCGTTTTCAGCAGGGAATTGCTCCGGATCTGTAAGGGCGATCATGAAGATCTTAGTATCATTTTAAAGAGGAGAATCTCATCTTTAAAATGATTCCATTGGGAACTTCATAGCCATAATGGATCCTGAGAGAATGAAAAAAAAAAAAACTAATACTCACCTCTCCTCTCGCCTGCTGTCTGGCTGCAGCACTGTGAATGGTGATCGCTGGCTAGTGGAGGCTGCAACAAGTCCCTGGCTAGTCAGATCGGAGTATCAGCTGTTTCAGAGCCCCCCCACCAGTATAATGCTCCACGGTGACCCCACACAGTATAATATGCTCTCCAGAGGGGGCCCTCTGGGGTACATATTATACTGTATGGAGCATATTATATTGTGTGGGGCTGCTGGGGAGCATATTGTACTATCTGGGGGTACTAAGGGGTACTATCTGTGTGGGACACTGTGGAGTATTATACTGTGTGGAGCCTTATATACCATGTGGGGCCACTATGGGGGAGCTCAGGGGAGCATTTTATACTGTATGGAGTCACTGTGGAGCATTATATACCATGTGGGGAAACTGTGGAGGGCTCAGGGGAGCACTTTATACTGTGGAGCATTATATACCATGTGGAGCATTATACTGAGGGGCTCAAAATTCCTGCTGGCAGCCCTGTGTGCTATGCCTGCATCACAGCTCCCTCACTATAATCTTGCACATACCAACAATTTTGTCCACGTGTTACTGAGAATGTTCTCAGTATAGTCATTCCCCATACAGTACTGTGCATGAACTGGCCATGGACTTATTGGGGCCTGCACAGTACTATAGGGGCTGACTATACTGGGAACATACTCCGTAACACGTGGACAAAATTGTTGGTACCCCTCGTTTAAAGAAAGAAAAGCCCACAATGGTCACAGAAATAACTTGAATCTGACAGAAGTAATAATATATAAAAATACTATGACAAGACAGAAAGGTTCTGGGAGAATGTCCTATGGACAGATGAGACGAAAATCAAAATTTTTGGCAAGGCACATCAGCTCTATGTTCACAGATGGAAAAATGAAGCATATATTGAAGAGAACACTGTCCCTACTGTGAAACATGGAGGAGGCTCTGTTATTTTCTGGGGCTGCTTTTCTGCATCTGGCACAGGGTGTTTTGAATCTTTGCAGGGTACAATGAAATCTCAAGACTATCAAGGGATTCTAGAGAGAAATGTGCTGCCCAGTGTCAGAAAGCTTGGTCTCAGTCGCAGGTCATGGGTCTTGCAACAAGATAATGACCCAAAACACACAGCTAAAAACACCCAAGAATGGCTAAGAGGAAAACATTGTACTATTCTGAAGTGGCTTTCAATGAGCTCTGACCTAAATCCTATTGAGCATCTTTGGAAGGAGCTGAAACATGCCGTCTGGAAAAGGCAACCTTCAAACCCGAGACAACTGGAGCAATTTGCTCATGAGGAGTGGGCCAAAATACCTGTTGAGAGGTGCAGAAGTCTCATTGACAGTTACAGGAATCGTTTAATTGCATTGATTGCCTCATAAGGTTGTGCAACAAAATATTAAGTTAAGGGTACCATCATTTCTGTCCAGGCCTGTTTCATGAGTTTTCTTTTTTTTTAAATTCTGTTGAAGCATGGTTGAAAAGCAATGTCTGACTTTCATTTGTTCATTTTCATAGAATTTTTATTCATTATTACTTTTGTCAGATTCAAGTTATTTCTGTGACTATTGTGGATTTTTATTTCATTAAACGAGGGGTACCAACAATTTTGTCCACTTGTGTATGTAAGACTTCAGTGAAGGAGCCGGGGTGTAGGCTATTAGCAGGAAGCTGCTGGGTGGGGCCCCAGAACAAGTTCCTCTGGTGGGCCTAAGGCCTTTCAGTCCGACACTGTATAACGGAGAACTATTATATATAAGGGGGCTCTTATTTATAAGGGAGGAACCATTATATATAAGGGTGGATTACTATATATAATTGGGAAACTTAAATATGAGGGGGCTATTATAAGGGGGAACTATTATTTATAAGACGGGCTATTATTTATAAGGGGAGAACTGTTATATATAAGGCATCCATTACAAGCAGGGAGCTATTATTTATAAGAGGGGAACTGTTTATAAGGGGGGTATAATTGTTAAGTGGGCTTATTTATAAAGGGGGCTATTAGTGAAAATGGAGACTATTATTTATAAGGGTAACTATTATTTATGAGAGGGCTATTATTAATAAGGGAGCAGTATTATTTTTACGGGGTGACTGTTACTGATAAGGGGGAATATTACTGATACAGGGCACTATTTATAATTTATAAGGGAGCTATTACTGATAAAGGTGTAATATTATTTATAAGCAGGGACTATTATTTATTATTTAAGGAGGTGCTATAATAACTGATGAATGGGTGCAAAAATCTATTAGGTGGTACAAAGGTGCTCATTTGAATTGTGTGTGGCAAAATGGGGCTTGTTATTACTTTTTTATTACTTTTTTATAGGCGTTATTATAGGGGTTGTCACTGGAAGACAATGGTGTTGTTTGCATATCAGCATTTGGGGCCCCGCTTTTAATTTTGCCCAGGGCTCACTTTGTCTAAAACCTGCCCTGAGTATAGGAACCTCCAATGACTTGCAATTGTGCATAAAACCTACTTTTCAGCCACCCCTAAACAGTGCTTACAAGCAGAAAAGCAGTGATCCCAGAATACATGAAGAATAATTTTGAAACAGTTTTTTTTTACTGAAGAGTGCATGTAATCCTAGATACTCCAGATGGATGGACTATCTAAAGAAAAAAACAAAAACTCACAAGTTCAATGGATGGAAGAATTGTGAAGGTGATATCAAAGAAGGGGTCTTATGTTAACATGTAACTTGTTAAGATGTTTTTGTTTGAAATAGTTTTTGTTTTAGCAAATGTGACCTCTTAATGCTGCAAATTCAACAAATGACCATTTTCAGTTCTTTGCAACATATAAAATATTTAGGAACTCTAATATGCATAATAATTAGATTTTTTAATTTGTGAAAAAAATGTATTATTGGGAGAAACTGTGAAGAATATCGCCTCGCCCAGCCATCTGGCACGCCTGCGATCAAACTTCTTTCTTAACCTCCCACTCACACACCGTGAGTAGACCGGGTCATAGGATAGAACGAAACGAGCAATATAAATTTTATATGTTTAATAACCCAAGTGGGTCGGTATGAATTAATAGCATATACAGAAATATACAATATTAATACGATCAAGCATAAACATACAAGCAAAAGAGTGATGATACAATACAAAAACAAAAAGGGAAAATAAAATATATAAAGATACCTGAGCACACAGCTCTGTCTTAGCTGTGTCTCTTCCAGCTTCCACACAAAAGACTTCAAGAAAAACTCACTACCTCCGTGTGAGACCCTCTCCAACCACACCCTTCACCTCCCCCAGCCAGGGATGAAAACCAGTGAGACATAGTGTCCAGTGGTGTAACCTTACTTAAGCATCACATTCCAACATGTGGGGGAAGGACTTGACATGAGCAAGTAAAATACACTTCCAAGAAAGATACATAAATTGAGGGGCTCATCATCACAGTTTGTGCAAAAAAACCAATTAGGAAAAACAGAGAAAAATATAATTTGCATAATAATTTGGAACATGATCTATGAACAGGCAGGGTGAGCTAGGAGATGGTAAACCAACAGCCACTCGAAGGGGAATGGGCAGAAGAGTCTGATGGTGTAGATCTACTAATGGCCACTGTCTATTACCAGCTGCTGGCATTAGCAGCCAAGGGCCAAATTGCCTAATGCACCTGCTGTGGCACTAAATTTAAGTAGACTAAGAGCCAAATCACTGCGCCACCAATGTAATTTTTTACTGTGTAATGTGACAATACTAAGAAGCAGGCTCTGCCAGCGGGTAGTTCCTGCTAAGACTTCTGGCCTGTTGCTGGCGCAAAATTATCTGGATGATGGGATTATTGGGGAACTCATAAAATTTGCAGATGATACGAAGATAGAAGGAATAGCCAACACTAGAGAGGAGAGGGAGTGTATTCGAAAGGACTTAGACACACTGGAACAATGGGCTGAGGCGAATAGAATGGTATTTAACAGGGACAAATGCAAAGTCCTACATCTGGGTAACAGAAATGTAAAAAGCATATATAGTATGGGAGGAATAGAACTAAGTGATAGCATAAGGGAAATGGACTTGGGTATAATAGTAGATCACAAATTCAACATGAGTCAACAGTGCTGTGCTGTTGCAAAAAAGGCTAACAAAATTTTGGGATGTATCAAGACAAGCATTGAATCTAGATCAAGAGAGGTAATTATTCCGCTGTACTCTGCCCTGGTCAGACCCCACCTGGAATACTGTGTACAGTTCTGGGCGCCTCAATTTAAGAAAGATATCGATATATTGGAGCAAGTCCAGAGAAGAGCAACTAAAATGGTGGAAGGTCTGCAAACCATGTCCTATGAAGAACGGCTAAAAGAACTGGGATTGTTTAGTTTGCAGAAGAGAAGGCTAAGGGGAGACTTAATAGCGGTTTACAAATATCTGAAAGGTAGTCACAGTGCAGAGGGATCTACCCTATTCTCATTAGCGGAAGGAAGTACAAGAAGCAATGGGATGAAACTAAAGGGAAGGAGATACAGATTAGACATTAGGAAAAACTTTCTGACAGTGAGGGTAGTGAGGGAGTGGAATAAGTTGCCACGGGAGGTGGTGAGCTCTTCATCAATGGAAATCTTCAAGTGGAAACTGGATAAACATATAGCTGTGATTATTTAGGAAAACCTGCACTCGCAGGGGGTTGGACCCGATGGCCCTTGAGGTCCCTTCCAACTCAAAAAAAAAAAAATATTGCCCCAGCAACAATGTGCCAGTCTTGATCTTAAGGACTTCTGTATCACGTGTCACTATATAAGGATATCAATGCAACACTCAAGTAGAGTTATAATAGTGGGTATATTTACACACATGGATCAGTTCTCTGTGTGCCTAAATAGCCTTCCCACTTGGCACTTTGGAAGACTGGTAGGGGATTAGAATGTATTTGTTTTTTGTAGTTTTGATCATCTCTTGAACTTAGTGGTCCATTCTGTATTCAGTGGATATTCACTGTCTGTTATACATCTGAATATACAAGACATGCTTACTTGTCTTCCATGTAGTAGAACCTTAATGAGTCACAGGATTCAACCAGACTTACCAAGTTGTACTTGTCCATTAAAAAAAAAACCCTTGTGTGAACTAAGTAAATCATCCACATGAATAAGATATATAGCCTTGTCATTCTTACATGAGGTTTATAGTTGATGCAGGTGCATTCACATTATTCATGGTGTAAAATATTTAAAGCTGGATTACCTCTAAATGACATGACAATAGAATTGTAATTGCTGATTCATCCCTATCAACAAAATCAATTAATTCTGTGTCAAATTCTCTTTGATGCAACACTTTAAATGTGTCAGATAAAAGTGTGCCCTTCCTTTTATAGCAAAATGTTGAGTAGGAGGGTTGTAAAGCTATGCATAATTGTATTTTAGGTCTCTGTCCATTAATATTATTAAATGATGGAATTTTTTTTTTTTTATTTGTTTCCATCTCTTTGCAATATAATGAACCCACTGATGTCCAGTGATGTCTGACGTGTTATCTTAACATGAGAGAAGCAGGTTTTAGGGCTTATTGTGATACAAAAATTTATAGCAGTCTTTACAATATTGTTCTACTCGTACAGCAGTGCCTAATGGCAAAACCTGTATTACATACTGCAATACATCATCTGCATTGAATTTTCAGGTGGGAAATGGCCCCAGAACCTGCTGAAATCCATACATGTTTGATAGGTTAATACATCTGTGCAGTTATATCATGTACAATAAAATGATGTGTGTTATAGTGAATACATAAGTGTATTTGATGTGTACACATAAGATATATATATATATATATATATATATATATATTTACACTACATGGACAAAAGTATTGGAACACGGTTCTTAATCACTGAATGTACCTCTGTTACCATGCCTGATGAGGAGATCTAAGACTAGATTCACACGGGTTTGTGTATTCGCCAGAACTTCATGGCGGGAGAGGGACTCCCAGCAACATACTGTCCCATACCGATTACAGTGCAGGACATTCAGGAGCACATCTCCCATGAGGCAATCTGAGGTGATGGCCTCAGGCGGCGCCTATTGGAATAAACTTGGGGGGGGGGTGGCATTTTTTTTAATTGGCTGCTACTTATTGTATTATTGCAATAGATAGCACTGATAATTTTTACTTACCTGTTCACGCTCTTGTCCAGGCGTTTTTCAGCGTCAGCTACAGCGCGCCATGGAGGTGGCAGCGGATGGCCTGGACAGGAGCGTGGACAGGTGAGTAAAATTATTGGCCACTATCTATTGCAATAATACAATAGGTAGTGGCCTAACATATATTGGGGGGTCATATACTGTTTGTGGGGGGTGTAAAAAAAGGGGGTTCCTAAACTGTGCGTGGGGAGTAAACAAGGGGATCATATACTGCGTGTGGGCCATAAAAAGGGGTCATATACTGTGTGGGGGCAAAAAAGAGGGTCATATACTTTGGGGGCCATAACAAAGGGGTCATATACTTTGCGGGGGCATAAGAAAAGGGTCATATATGGTGGGGATGGCATAAGATAGGGGTCATACACTGTGGGGAGCAAAAAAGGTGGACATATACCATGTGGTGGGCTAAAAAAAAAGGGTGGATGCCAGCATTTCAAATGCACAAAGATAAAACTTATACAAGATGCTGTCACATGATAATAGAACAGCCTTTTGGTCATGCCCATAGTATTAGATCAGACGGGCTGCCCAGCACCTCAATATGTGCACCTCAACGGTAACAGTACCCTGCAAAAAAGGTTATTTTGCACATGCAGGCTAAGGTATTGATCACCATGTGTATTGACATATAGTACTTACTGAATACTTAGCTCAGAGCAGACACTTGTTTTAATTTGACTCCAGTCTAGGAATTTAAATCACTTATAAGTGAAGTGACTCAATTGTCAAACAAAAAGTTGGCCGAGGGAGTAATTATCTGCAGCTATGAGACATCACAAGACACCATTACAGAAGGTATGCAAGGTTGGGCATAGCAGGCCTGAAACAAGAAGTTTGGTCAATATTAGACCTGGCTAAAAGTAGACTCTCAGTCTCTTAAGACCCCAGAGTATAATAGATGGAGGCGCAGGGGAGGTGTAAAAAATAAAAAAACATTCATACTCACCTTACCTCATTTGGGCCTCCTCACAGCGTCCGGCGCTCTCTCTCCGTCTCCTTGGTGACATCATGCACCCAGGATTGTTCTAAATTATCAAGGGATGGGACTTGAAACTTTTCTGAAAAGTAAGTGTTCCTGGGTGAGTAAGGGGCAATCCTATGGACCAGACTTGAATGCAAAAAGCTGGTAAATATGATTTGTTAGTGCAACCCCCCCAAAAAAACCCCCATAAAACTGTGGCATTCCATGTCTGTAAAACGCTGCAGATATGATAGCGCTATACAACTAAGCATAATAAATAAATAAAATAAATAATTCAATGAAAAACACTGTTCTGATAAAATTACTACAATTATGGATGTGGCCTGTAAAAGTTTCTAGCTGACACCAATCTCCAGTACAACTTTCAATCTAAAATCCTACTTGCTACTCCGATAACTAAGTAACCCTGTACAATATAAAGGTAGGGTTATATAGTGATATATAGGTTTTGAGTCTTGAAATGGAGGAATAGAACTGGAAAACAGATCCATCCACATGTCTGCTGTGGTGCTTTACAGCTTCAGTCTTGCTATTTAGATGGTTTAGTGCTTGTGAGAAATAAAGTCAACTGACAAGATGATAGTAATTTTTTCTATTGCTCAATGTAAAACTGTAAAATATATAAAATGCAATTGTTACTATAATTTTCTAGCTGACACCTATCAAATGTGATTTATCTCAACAATGCATGTTTTGTCTGTGCTGCTAAACAAAAATCTATGTGCCACTGAAAAAAAATTATTCTAGCCATGTTCTTCAAAGTGCTTATTATGTTATTTTGGTCTATAAGTGCTGTAAAATTCCTTCAGCTGCAGTCATCAGGTAAATGGTTAACAATGTCCAGAGTGATTCATCCTTTAACTAAAGCCTATATTGACACTTATAATAAGGCATATTTGGCAAGAGCAATGAAGACATTTTAGCATTAACCCAATGACGTTCCTTTCATTTCTACCTTTGATGCATTAATAATCCATAAAATATACATGAAAAATATTTATACTGTAGCCCTCCAGCTAATATGCTCCTGCTTCCAGAATAGTCACACTGAATTAAAATGTTTGCTGGAGTGACAACAAGAAAGATCACAATATTCACAATTGTTTACTTTATTCATGGTTCTTTCTTATGCTATGCTGTGATTTCCATTCTTCTAGTCTGTCGGAGGACCAGAAGAAAAGAAAATTGGATGGAAACTAACCCTGAAAATA
The DNA here is from genome assembly GCA_947044405.1 of Leptodactylus fallax. Taxonomy (NCBI): domain Eukaryota; kingdom Metazoa; phylum Chordata; class Amphibia; order Anura; family Leptodactylidae; genus Leptodactylus; species Leptodactylus fallax. The sequence goes on along the minus strand of CAMRHE010000211.1, from coordinate 65,771 downwards.
ACAGACATGAATAGAGCCCAAGGGAATCCATTCCCCACAATGGGTTCAGTGGGGTGCCCGTTGGGTGTCCATTTTTTTTAACTAATATCGCCAGACAAAAAGTCAGGCTTGCAGTACTTTTTCATATAACGATTTCTAATGCATCTGCACCAGGTGAATACCCGGCGCAGATATGAACACAGCCTTCTATGCACACAGATGTGCGTGGTGGACAGAACCTTCAATGTAATAATAATAATAACTTATTTCAGAATAGTTTGACTATGCAATAAAATTGCAATAAGTTTGAACATTTTGGTTAAAGATATATTAAGTCATGTCATAAACATCTCATAAATTCCTTTGGCAATTTACAATAGAGTCTGAATGTGTAATGTGGATCTGGAAGTGTTCAAATGTGTTATTTTAGATTTGCTAAATATATATTAAAAGTGACCTTTGAAGTAAAACTACACATTAATAATTCCTCAGCTGAATTCGACTATTGTGAGAAGTTCTGATTGTCAGGGAATTTTTTTGATGCCTATTTTCTAAACTATCTGTTAAAAATGTATCTATGGTATGCCCTAACAGCAGCCTCTGAAATGTGTGAAAGTTGGTTATTGTTCAAAATCATTAATAAGGTGTCGGGGGCAAGTCCCCCTGGGATGGATGTCACCGTAATCCTAATTAAATATAGAACAGGTACGAGCTCAGGAAAACAAACTACAGACACACCCAAGGTATCTAGTAAGAATGATTTTGTTTATTGTATAGTTCGTACAAGTTTTAAAGGCAAGTTGATTACACAATAATCATGTGACCAATGTACATATTTGGTCTTTCCGGTTCCGCTGCTAGGCAGATTCACAGTTTCTCATAATATGTGTTACTTCTCATTACTTATCTGTATGTTTTCTTTTATCTTTCCTGAGAACAGCACAACCTTGAATGCTATCCCAGACTTTGTGTTTGCAACAACTCTAAATTATGCTGACTGTCTGCAAAACATTCCACTCTCTGTGTATAGAGTATATAACATATAATACAAGTTATATTTTAACCCTTACAAAGGAAAAATTACATTATTGGAGAAAATATGCTACGAAAAATAAAAAGTATGTAATATAACCTTGAAAATAAAAATTCACAAATGCCATATCTTTCTTTTCATACATTTCCACATATAACAGTTCTAAAACATCAAGTTACAAAGTCTTATCTGGTATTACCATATTTTTAACAATCTTTTCTCTAAATCTAAAATATAATTTTAAACCACTGGTGAATGATATAAAAAATATAACTTACATAAAATATTTACGTACCCAAAAATGGCATGAAAAGAAAGTATGGCTAATACCATAAAAAACAAACCAACTTTTTCAGGAGGCAAAAGCAAAAAATAAATAAAAAATTTGGACAGAGAAAGAGAGAGATTCAGACATAGAAATGTATGATGACTAGAGGTCGGCACCATAAACCTCCTTGATACTGGGTCATGCCATATAATTAGTGCTGATGGTGCTACACACTAAAGTGCTGAATAATATGTAATAGCTCACAATGTATACAAACACACAGCATTCTGGAAGACGGAGAAGGGACTCATTTTCGGTGGAGGTGCCTATTATAATGTAATTAGAGAGGTTGCAAACTGTTTTGAAAGACATTTAATAACAGAGCTGCAAATGGCTGATCCTCATAGTAAGTTACTGTCATCGAGCTGAAATGAAGGTGTCTGTAGGGAGAGCTGTAAATATCAGCTGTATTTTACCTCTGTCAAAGAAATAATAACAAGCAACCCATCATAGTTTTTCTCCTTGGCTTCATGTTATTACTTCCAAGTAGGTTTAGACAGACTTCACTGTGCTGCTTTATTCACCCCTTTAGTGCCAGTGGAGCCTGCTATATGACTTATAGACAGTACATGATATAAGAATATGACTGAACACTTATGTACTCATAGCCTAGTGTACCTATAGCAAGCATCCACCTGTTTCCAGAAAAATTATATCTAATTAAGAGGAGTCTGTCAACAGTGTTGACACTGCTGATGGTACTAGATAGAGGGCCAGGGTGGCAGGTAAATGAGGGTAGTGACTATATTGGTTATGGGAAGCTCAGGGAGCAAGCAGTGATGATTAATCTATTGCTCACTGATCTCAGGTCCCTAGGCCCTCTCTGCTCCAGGTGCTGCATGCTGTGTGTGTGAGGTGCTGGTGCATGCAGCTCATCCTAGCATGCAGACCCAGAGCAGAAGGAAGAAAACCACTAAGCAGTGAGTAAGCGCAGCTCCCACAGGTGCCCAAAGGGTGGTACCTAATGCTGAAGTGCTCTTGGTTCTCTGAATTAAGCTGCATCACAACCCCTCCCCATGTTCTGAGTAACAGTCTTAGTACTCAAACAGGAGACCACTACAGCCATCACTCAAAAGCAGAGGGGAGAGGTTCTGCAGCAGTTTACTGGAGAGAGGCAAGAGAACTGGAGGACTGAAGGAAGGACTGCCTTGTGGCACTTTTGGTAGTTATATACACCACATTGAAAGTCCATTTTCTTAATAATGCTGCTTCTAAAACATCCACCAAATTATGTTTTGCAGGTTGTCTCCTGCCTAACGCAGTCACCAGTTATGCGGTGTCAGAGCTACTGAGAGATTCCCTTTAAAGTGTACCTACAATTACAAAAGAAAATTTCATAAAGGAATAGTACAGGTGAATATAAGAAACTGTGAAATCTATCTTATTAAGGAAATCTTTTTTTCTTCTTCACCTCTTAAGCTGCACACAGTCTGTTTATTTCTATAGAGTCTGTCTTTGTGTTCATCTCACACACAGAACTCTATGGAGGGGGAGGAGCTCCCGGACTCATATCGTAGCAACTGCAGTTATTTGTATGTCTTTTCCAGCATCCTCCTCCCCTCTTCCATAGATTTCTTTATAAAAAGTAATTCAGTCTGATAAGTGAAGAATATTTCTTTAATAAGATATATAACACGATAGTGAGCAGTATATAGAGGTTTTAGAACAACATATGCTTCCATCTAGACGTCGCTTTACTGAAAGGCCTTGTATATTTAATCAAGACAAGGTTAAACCACACATTGCATCCATAAAAACTGCATGGGTTTGCTGAGCCAGAGCCGGGTGCTGAACTGCCCTACCTGCAGACCAGACCATTCACCAGTAGAAACATTTAGTGCATTATGAAATGAAATAACCAGCAAAGAAGATCCAGGACTGTTGAACAGCTAGAATCCTACATCAGAGAAGAATTGGACAACATTCATCTCCCAGAATCTCAGTGTTCACCTCACTTCCCAGATTTTTACAGGCTACTGTAAAAAGAAGATGGAGTGCTACACAATGGTAAATAAGGCCCTGTCCCAAGTTTTTTTTTTAGACGTGTTGATGTCATCAATTTCTAAATGAGTTAATGTTCTTAAATTAAATGGAAAATTGCCTAACTTTCACCTTCTGATATGTGTTTTACGTTCTATTGTGAATATGGTTAGAATAGAATTCCAAACCATTGTATCCTTGTTTTCTTTACATTTTTACAGTTTCCCAACTTTTTTGGAATTGGGGCTATACTATTGATTTATGAAAAGCTATTTATAATTGGAGGTATGTATGAAAGATCTCTCCAACAATAAATTGCATTATATTAGCATACTGTTATTGTACCACAAACACTGACTTTCAATTTCCATCTGCACTGCCAGAATATATGCTGCAGTAAATCTGTATAATCTGCAGCTGCTGCAAAGATAAGTGAGGAAGTAATCCACACACTTGCAGGCTTATCGCTAGACGGTCTCTTTAATGACATAATATGGAATTGCTAGGTATGCTATTCTTCAGGATTGGATACAGACAGCTAAGGGCCACTCTGCAACAATTATGGGCTCCCTGTTTTCCAAAATTTCACTATAGAGCACCCCTTTATGTCTCCTAGCAATCCACCCGTATTAATTAGCCATGAAGTTCATTAGCTTTCGGAATATACCTGCAATATATTAGAAAGCAGCTATTATGTGTGGTGGAAAGCATCTATTAGTCATAGGGTCCCTGGGCCTACACGGCTGCTGTGCAGCTGCACAGGCTGCACCAATGGTATGTCTGTCCCTGGTATTTTCTTAAAGGGCTACAACTAATGTGAACACTAGTTATATATACATTTTTGTAAAATTCTGCCTGCCTACATTAACTTCCAAGATCCTTATTAAGATGAGACTTTTGTAAAGTTTTTATAATTAGTTAAATATAGTGTGTAGGGTTATATACTGTAAGTAGGGCTGTTACCACCACAAGTTAATACTGTATATATGTTAAAGAAAGTCTGTCACCAGAACCCAGCATTGCTTTGGAGCAAAGATGGTGTTACTGTTGCTCCAAAGAGGTAAGCAGCAAAGCCCTTATTGCTCCAGGTAGCTTATTTGCATATTAACAAAAACAATGATATCTCAGAAACGGAGGTACCTATTCACAAGGGGAAAACACTGTGTGAGTCAGGTATCCCTATCCTATCTATCTGTTGGGCTGGGTTGATTTGCTGGATTCTGGTGAAAGATTCCATCTTTGACATTTAAGTGGGATGTGAATTGCAGTACCAATACCCGGCCAAAATACAGCACATGTTCCATGTTTTGTATAGTAAAGCTATTGGAAGTTGTCCTGCACAGCTGATTGGTTTAAGGACCATCTGTTAGCCCTCCATCTATCAGATATTTATGGACTACTATCGGGAAAAGAATTTCTTGGACTACCCCTTTAAAATGGCACACTGGAAGAACCTTCAAAAGACTCCAAACAAAGCTTTTCAAAAAAGAAAAAATTCAGTCCTAGTTGTAAATATCAAAAAATGGTATTGAACTTTCACATAGTAGTAAATAACACACAAACTTACTATTGTCGCAACCATAACAACCATAACAACAGTGCTGAGATATAGGAGACACAGAACCAGTGCCTACATGTCTGCTACATCACTGTCAGGTTCCAAATGCATTATAGAGTTAATACTTCTGATTCCAGTAGTTTAAACATAGATGCTAGCATTCGATTGCAGCATCTAAGTGGTACAAGAAGGGGACTCACCCCCTTGGCTCACCCAATTGTGCTCAGCAGTTTACCATGGCAGAGATAGGACCTAACAGGCATCTTGTAAAGTACAATATGCTACAATACAGAAGCCTCCCTGAAAAAGAAAGAAAAAGTGATCAAAAGTCACGTGAACCCAAAAATGTTACCGATAAAAAATACAACTTACCAAACAAAAATCAGACCGTCACATTGTTTGTTTTTTAAATATTGTTTTATAAAAGTAACAAAAACTATGTAATGCTAACAAAAACTATAAAATGAACTGCAATAGAAAAGACTACAATGTCATTTTTACCAGTAAGTGAACATCAAAAAATTAAACCCAAAGAACAATTCTGGAATCGCAGTCTGTGTCACACAGTCCCATCAACAACATTATTAAAAGCTGCACAAAAAATTAAATGTGCTTCAAAAAGGTGGCCAGTAGGTCCTTGGAAATCGACACTCATGTGAATAAGACCTTAATGACTGCTATATGTTGAAAGGTAGCTACTACATAAGCAAATCAGTGCACATACTGAATAGGTAAATAGATACAGATAACCTGGGTTCTGCAATTGGTTAAACTGCTGCAGCACCATATCTTATCACAGAAGTTAATCTTTGTGATAAGATATCACATAGTAGTTTAACCAATTGCAGAAGTTCAGGTTAACTCTCTACACTACTCACTACATATATGGAGAGAAAGCTATGACTTAGCATATATTCAGTACTGAGAATAAGAGTACATTTTGCATTTCAATAAAGTCACTTTTTTAATGATTTATCAACTTGTTAACTTAAAACGCAATAACAATAAAATCATATAAATACAATTTCAGTTGCTGTACTAATAATACATTTTAATAGTTAATAAGCAAGCAGATATCAAATGTGTCCTTTTCCCTTTTGAAATGGAGTCATTATTTGACTTTTGAAAAGTATGTATATATTAATATAAAGTTATTATTTGAGTTTTGTAATGTATATAAATAAATAAATATATATGTATATATAACACATATTGAAACAACTGCAACTTCAATCCCATTTAATGCTGATTTAGTTATTCATAAAGAATTATTTTCTGCCTTTTTTTTCTGTAGAACACATGAAATAAAAAGAGGCAAAGTGATTTGCTGTAGCCAGTTTCGAGTCTTCTTGTTCTCAACCAACTGTTGATAGTAATGAAAGAACATGCAAACAATAAGATGTGGAGATGAATTACAAGGCCATGGGCTAGAGAGTGTCAGTAATATTGTAATATTTATTCATCTAGGATAATTAGAATCTCATTGATTATTTGAAATCATTGTGTACATAGTAATTGTATGACTGTGCGCTGCGAAGGATAAAGACGTAAAACAATTACAATAAATAGGACTACTCTTTTATCGTTTCCCAATTCACATTCATATATTCCGCTTACTTATAAAGAAGGCCTATTTTTTTTTTGTATTCCCATTTATCGCCTGCCAAGAAATAATTAAGAATAGGAGCCAGAAGATTAATTTTAAATAAAAACTCTTCTCAAATGAAAATGTCAGGTCATAAAAATTCCTTTTAAATCATAACAGCATATAAATCTTTGAAATTAACCATGTAATTGCAATGTCTATCAACTTTTACCTTGAGCTTTGAGCTTCTCTTTTTAATCTGCTATTCTTGCTTTAATGAATAGCTATTTTCAAATTAAAAAGTACTGTTCATTACACATGCCCTACTATAATAGGGTTTTTATCATATTTGCTCTATTTGAAAATACTTGCTACTTTGTAATTATTCACACGATGATCCCTGCCTATATTGAGTAGAAAATAAAAAATGAAATGCAAGTCAAAGGTGCTTTTGAGCTGAATGATTTACACAATTCATTAAGGACGGTGATTTTTCAGTTAGCATCAGATTAAATGGTTACTTACTCTCAAATAGCCCTTAGGGAGTTGAATTGCTGGGTAGCAAACAGATTAAAGTTTGCATTGAAAGAAAAATTGAATTCAGAGGTAATCAATAGCATAATAGGGGCAGTGAGTGGAGCCTGCTGCCTGAAATGAAATTACCATATTTTTAATCTTAATTTTCCACTCTGTTTATCTGACAGTGTGGATGTGCAATCCAAACAGATAATGAGAGAGTAGGATATTGACACTGCTGTCCTCTGGAGTGCTTGTTTTCAGTGATTAAATGCTGTGATCTGTGATTACTTTGTGCAAAGATGTCAGGGCTGCTGGCCAGGACGAGGGGAGGGACAGTAACTCAGCAGCTGGGCTCCGGGGTCTCATAGGTCCTAAAGACTGAAATTCATTTTCTCCTGGCTATCTTAGAAAAAAAAAACAAGAGTGGCGATTTATGTAGAAACTTCGACTGCACAGATTATAATAATTAATCCTGTTATTATTGCTATCCAGCCTTGTAAACATTATGCATGATTAAAACGGGCTTCCTCAATATATGGTTCCCCAAGGCATCAACTGTGACAGAGTGGGTATTGAATAAGCTCATCATGAATCCTCTCTATAGCACTTTAAAGATTTACAGGCAGCGACAATCTGTTAATGAACACTATGTTCAGGAAAGCTGAATCGGGAGATAAAATATTCCTTAAAAAAAGAAATAAAAAGTATATAGCATATATAATAGGAATACTGCCATATCTAAAATACATTTTATGGAATACAAGTTGAATCCACAATAGAAAAGCTATAAGATATAACCAAAATATATATATTGTTAATATATTGTATTACATTCATCAGTAATTAGCATTAAAGATTATGCAAACATAAAATTTGTGGTTTTATATATTATTTATTTGCTTCACCTGAAATGTTGCACTTTTTGCTAATTGTAGCTGCATCTTACACTGAAATACTGCAGATGTGGAGTTGTACTGTTGCTAGATTGGCATCTGTAAAGCTGCGATTGAATATTTCGTATTTAGATACAGCTCGAAGTTGAGAACAGCTTCACTTTAGTAATTGTAGAAGTAATAGTGGCTGATTTATCAACACCGGTGTTTTTCACACTGATCTGGATAATCCCTTCTCCATCTGTGCTTGCGCCTAATTTATGATGAGCTGCACGATAAATCAGCCCCAGAGTTTTCCAACTTTAGACCTATACTTTTTTCTTCAATTCCCCTCCATTTAAGGGGGTATTCCAGTTAACAGATAACAATTTATAACAAAGTGGTTAGATGATAAGTGATAACTGTGAGATCTGTGAGGGTTCAACCACTGGTATCTCCTCCAGTTGCTAAAAAAAAAAAGCCACGTGTCCCCTCTTTTCCCCAATCCAGAAGACCATGACTAGGAGTTGAATGGAGTGGCTGTCAAGTATGTGCCCTGCAACTCCTTTTAAAGTCTTTGGCACTGGTGAATATGGCTAAGCACTTTACTCAGCTATCCTCTTCAGTCCCATAGAAACTGAAAGGGGCAGCAGTGCATATGTTCTATTGACACTATATTGAACTCCTTCTGGACACGATCTTGAGACTGAGGGTAGCCTTGGATGCTTTCCCTCCTCTACACTCTCTGATTTATTTTGTACAACCTATATCTAACAATGAGAAAGCAGAGAGAGGTGACAAAGTCAGAAGAATTGTACTGTTAGATCTGTGTCAGAAGTAACAGGGTCAGCAGCTAGGTAAAGGAGTTACACAGACTCTACAACAATCTAGTAGCAAATATTGATGAAGATTTAAAGGGAGTCAGCAGAAAAATCGATATTGAACTAATAACAGTACCTTGAAGGGTTGCTTCTACACTTTTCAAAGATGCCTTTCTTATATGGCATTGCAGCTCCATTTTCATGAAAATCAGCATTTTATCCTTATGCAAATTAGCTGAAAAGGACTTTAAGGGTTGGTCTTATCCTGCAAGGGCTTCACTCTCCGCTCTGGTTAACAGCTCCTAACTACAGATAAAGAGTGATAAAGTGGGAGATGTCACTCAAGCAATGGGGGTACAGTTAGGAGGTAGTTAGGAGCTGTTATCTAGAGCAGAGAGTGAAGCCACAGCAGGAGAAGAAACGCCTCTAAAGCCTTTGTCAGCTAACTTGCATAAAAATCAAACATTGATTTCCATGAAAATGGACAATAAGAAAGGCATCTTTGCAAAGTGTAGAGGCTGCCCTACAAGGCACTGTAATTAGTATGATATCAATTTTTTGTAGTGATGGACTCCCTTTAAACTTAATTTTTTAAAGAGTCAAATGAACAATTAAAAAAATTAATGCAATGGAGTCTATATCCTCTACATATCAGGTAAAAGTTTAATAATGTAGATGACAGTAAAACCAAGCCCCAAATATATCCATACAAACTTTTGTCTAAATAACATGATAGATTACTAGAATTACTTCAGGATGGTGTAGACATAGACTTGTAGGTATATTTCCTAGCCAGCCACATAGCTACAGATGAGTGAATCATTTTGGAATTAACTAGCTTTGACCCGAATTTTCAGAAAGATTTGGTTTTTAATGATGCGGTGCGATGTGATGCAATGCATTTCGGGGATTAATGGCTGCTGACACATGTAAGTCTAAGTAGAACAACAGAGAAGGAGAGTGACATGGTTGCTGTGACCTAGATGGGGTTCTGGTATCACCTGACAGTCTCAGCCAATCACGAGTGGTAGGTGGAGAGGATACAGTGCTGATGTTGTATTAGTATACTGACAGGATATGGGACAGGAAGAAGAAGAGCCATTTTGTGATATTGCACACGTAAAGAAAGACTATTTTGTTTTTCTTTTGCAATAGTGTTTTTTTTGTTAATCAATGCAGAAAAACTGAAAATATCTGGGCTGACTCACACACTGTATTCTACTACAATAGTCGCTATGGCCAGGACACCCTTTTAATGCTAAATCTGACATTCTTGTTAAGTATTTTTTAAATAGTGTTTTTTGTTAACAAATGCAGAAAAACTGCCATTATCAGTGCAAAAATATAAGCTGACCCATGGAGTGGTCAGCTCTAGGTGACAAATCTTTTTTCCTTCCTAATTTTCTGCAAGTAGATTTTTTTGTAAAAGGAAACAAATACATACAGTGTCAGAAAAATTGTCAATCACTTTTATATACGTGAAGTAAAATGACTGGTAAAAAACTAAAGGCTAAAGGAGGAGAAGACAAAATGAATATCCAATACAAAAGCCAAGGTTTAGTTCCAAGTGGTCACATCAAAGGCAGAATCAGCAGACAAACGAATAAACAGAAACAAACCGAGAGTCAGAACCAAGCAATCCAATACACATGATCAGAGTTCAGTGCCAAACTGGAATACTAAAAGGCACCTGATTCTTACAGAAAGGGTTTTTTAAACCTTTAATGATGCAGGGTATTTTGTAAGTTAATGTTCAGCAAATTTTTTCATATTTTCCCTCCCCATCTTCCAAAATTCATAACTTTTTCATTTTTCTGTCAACATAGCTTTGTGATGAGTTGTACTTTCATTTGACACTATTTTGGGGTACATGTACTATTTTCATTAGCTTTTATTTACGTTTTTTGGGGGTGCATGCGAAATAACAGATAATTCTATCCTAATTTTTTGCTTTTTGTTTTTACGGCGTTCACTCTGCATTAAAAATGACATGGCAACTTTGTCCGACGGGTCATTACGATTACGACAATACCATATTCATATTGGTTTTTATTACGTTTTACCGCTTTTACAAATAAAACATCACTTTTTGCAAATGAACAATTTTCCTGGGATCAACATAGTCTGACGCCTATAATTTTTTTACTTTACTGTTGATGGAGATATGTCAGGGCTCTTTATTTGCGGGGCAAGTTATACATTTTATTGGTATGATCGCTATTGATCACAGCTAGAGATGAGAGAATTGATTCTGCAGAAGTGTAATTCGATCCGAATTTTAGGAAATCTTCGATTCTCCACCATTCCGGATTTCCTGATGCTTCGTGGTAACGAATATTTAGAAAGGACTTTTGTGACATCAGTCGGTCACAAGATATTCTCTAGTGATGTGATTGGGTAGGCGTGTCTTTGCTTGTTAGCAGATCCTTCCACATGAATAAAAAGTTGTCCGTGCTGAAGAGAGAGAGAAAGAGAAACATGACCACGGCATCCAAGGGCTTCCAGAATTTTGCCGCTGACCCCAGCTCTCTGTAGCCCAGAAATAGCTGTTTATTCGCTGGGAAGTAATTCGGATCGAAGCAAATTTTTTTGGAACTTTGAATCGAACTGCTGAATCAAACTTTTGAGAAATTCACTCATCTCTAATCACAGCAATCAGGGGGTTAATCTGTAACACAGCGAAAGCAGGAAGTAATGCCGCAGGCACAGCTCCTATGCCAGCAGCATTGTAGCAGCATACTATTACATCGCTGAGCATTAACTATACGCTCAGAGCGACGTAATAGTACAGCACAGAGTGTTAAGGGGTTAAATGCATCCTTAGCTGCTAATTGGACAAGTCCAGGGAACTTCTGATACTGCAGTGTGTTGCCTTTTTTTTTTATTAAATATTGTTTAGGTAGGGCCATTTATTCCATGGTGCTGTACGTTTGTGAAGGGGTTTACATAAATAGTACAAATAACAAGTACAAATAACACAAAACTAGATGACCAACATGATACAAGTAGGAAAGAGGAACTTTCTGAAGCCCTTTGAGAAGGCCAGCAAATGTGCTAGCAGAAGAGACAACTTCAGCTTCGGCTTCAAAATATATCTTACAGGAAACACAGTGAGGCAATAAAAGGTGGAAGAAGAATAAAAACTTCTATCTCCAGGCCACTGTCACTGTCTTGGGGTTGTGCAAGAAGGCCTGGAGGAGGATGAAGAACTGGCTCTCGGTCATGGAGGTACCTGGGACTCCAAGACTGGAGGAGGAGGAAGACCTTTGTTTGGATATACTGTAGAGGAGAGCCCTTGTTGCTTCATAACTGGGGATGAGGATGACCCTTATTTGTTTTTTTTTTTTTTTTTGTTTTTTTTTTTAATTCTGTGTCATTCTGCCAATGCTTTGTTGCTGTAGCATTTTCTCTCATAAAAAGATAATGGGCTGGACAGTTCAGGTTCTCTTCTGGCTTCCTAATGTTCTTATCAGATAAGTTATTCTAGCTTTTCAGGTGGCAGGCCAGGCACACTAACAGTGTTCCACAATTTTTTCCTGAAATTCTGTCATCCTTCCTCCTCCATCTCCAACACTATGTTGATGTGGTACCTGCTCCCATACAGGGATAATTTTTGGCAACTTTTTTTAAAATGCCAATTCCTCTTTATGTAAATGGGAGGCAATTCAGACATGCTGACAGTCTGCCCCAATTTTTTCTTCAAATTCTGTAGTTGCCACTTGCCACTGCCACACTATTGGTATAATAACAAAAAAAATGCGGCATTCTGCTCCAATAATAATGTTAGGCATTTAAAATGTTTAGCATTTTTTGTTCTGGAAAGTCACTTCTTCTTCATCACTTTACACCAAGCACATCGCCACAAATTTGTCTTCAAAATAACAAGCCTGTTACACTTACAGTCCCCAAAATGAGCTAATTTTTGTTAAAAACTATTGTTTTTTTTCCAATATAACAACCATGTGTGTATGAAAAAAAAGCAGACAAGTATCTTTCCTCAAAATAAGTTAATTTTTGAAGTGTTTAAATGTTACAAAGTGTAAAGAAATGTAACAGTGAAGTGTAAGGTAAAGTGACTACCATCTGTTTTCCCTTAGAGACTGGAAATGGACTAGTTAGAGTCCTAGGGGCTCTGACAGTGTCATTCACTTGTGTCTCTGATGACACAAAGTGGGCACAACAGGTTGGGCACTGAAATGGCATATTTCTTTAAAAATTTCAATTTTCACTTTGTACATTAATTTTTGGGAAGCACTCGTGGGCTCAAAATGATAATATCCCTTAAGAACTTCCTTGAGGGGTGTATTTTACAAATTGGGGTCACTTTTTGGGGGTTTCCATTGTACTGGTACTTTAGGGGCTCTACAAATGCGACATGGCACCTAAAAACTATTCTAGCAAAATCTGCTCTCCAAAAGCCAAATAGCGCTCTTTCCATTCCAAGCCCTGCCATGTACCCATACAGTTTATGACCACATATGGGGTATTGCAGTGTTCAGGAGAAATTGTGTAACAAACTTTGGGGAGTTTTTTCTCCTTTATACTTTTGTGAAAATGAAAAATGTGGGGCTAAATTGACAGTTAATTGGAAAAAAAAGTAATTTTTCATGTTCACGTCCAAATGTTAATAAAGTCTGTGAAGTTGTGAGGTCAAAATGCTTACTGTACTCCTTGATATGTTCTGTGAGAGGTGTAGTTTCCAAAATAGGGGTTTTTCTATTACGGACTGTAGTAACTGTAGTGTGAAATCCCCCTTGGTGTGGGAACAGTGTGCTGTCATTTGGACCCACAGCAGCAAACTACTGTATATTCTGAAGGAGAACCAGGCAGCAAGGGTTTCACTATCCTCAGAAGCAGCAGGGAAAACATAATATAATATTGTTTTTGGGTTTTTTTTTAGAGCACTATTGATTTAATTATAAGAGGGGTTTATATACAAAACACAAAATACACAAAAACAAGTACAATAGACATCATGGCAATGTTCTTCAGAGAGAGAGAAGTGCCTTGTTGCCACTTTCTACAAACAGGGTCTTTACTTTATTCATGAGCTTCAGGATGTGGCTTTTTAGTTCTGCTATGGGACAGGCATATGGGATACACAGTAAATATGTGATTTCTACTGAAAAAATATGTATTTAAGGAATCAGTGTTTCTGATTAGAAAAAGGTTATATATTTCATGATAGACGTTACTTCTTCATATAGTTTAGGCATTAGAAACAATGTTGTATGAAATGAATCAAGCAATATGCAGAAGAAATAAAAGCAGAAACATTTTGATGCCATCAATTTGATCGATATGGTGTCACCACCTTGTGTCATTGATTTGTTATGAAGGTGTGCTACCTGTCTTGAATTATGCTACTATGGATATGTCAAAACATGTTTCAATAATAACACAACAGTTGTGAGAATTATTGTTTATGACTGATGGAAATGTAGTTGAGTCAACAATGAATGGTCATGCACTTCTAAAATGATTACTGGTACCGAAATAAACATGCTCATACCTCACACCTGCTAACTAAGAAGGCTACATGGAAATTTATTTTCTTCTATTGTAACTCAGCTCAGCTTTATCTGATTTAAGTGTTGAAAAACACATTACATATAATAATATACTTAAGAACATATATTTAAATAGCTATAAAAATAAGATCTTATCATGGAACCCATATCCTCTAGGTATATAATAATCTATTTTCAATAAGAAGGTATACATCTTAAAATAAGTACAATGGAGTTATAATTTCTGGCACTTGAGACACTGTTGGTTTCATAAACATGGCCATTAGTACACAGGTTATCACCCGCATTACTATGGCAGTTTCCATTCTTCTAAAAAAAAATGTCACTAGTATATGGGATAGAGCTGTTGTGGATCCTTTCAGGCATGGAATTAGTATAGTCGTGTTTTTTTGTTTTTTGTTTACCATTCCTGACATATGATGGAAGGTGCCAGTACCCACTGCTAACAGGTGTGAACATTTTCCGAACTGATTGTTAAAGTTAACAATTTAGATGCCTGTATTATGACCGAGGAATAGAAACAGTGGTGGCACATGAGTGCCAGCATATTGAACTGGAAGGCGTCCAGGGTGGTGATTTATTGCCATGACAGTCAGGAGCCTATTAAAGGCTCCCAGGCTTATCTTGGTGAACATTTATTATTATTATTATTGTTTATTTATATAGCACCATTAATTCCATGGTGCTTTACATTTGAGGATTAACATACGGTACACAAGATATACAAAACAAATATAATACTAACAGTGACCAACTGGCACAGTGGGATACAGGGCCCTGCCCGCAAGGGCTTACAATCTATGAGGGAAGAGGGATAGAGACAGACGATGAGGGGAGAGGCTGTACAGATGGTTGTGTGGTGACAGTAGTGTTATTGGAGGTTGTAGGCCTTCCTGAATAGGTGAGTCTTCAGGGCCTTCTTGAAGCTTGTAACTGTGGGGGTCAGTCTTATGTGTCTAGGTAATGACTTCTAGAGTATGGTGGATGTGGTGGATGCACTGGAGAAGTCTTGGAGAACATTTATTACACACTGCTCCAGGAATTGTGAAAGACAAGATCAGGGATTTTACAGTATTATTGCAGTATGTGGGTGGTCAGAGCCACAATGGTTTAAACATCCTAGGGGGTCTATAAATAAATGTAATAAAAAAAAAAAAAAAAATAAGAACATTAGTGAACATTGCAGCAGGAAAAAAAATCACCTCCCCAAAACGTCTTACTTTGCCCAAAGGGTTTCAATAGAAACTACAACTTGATTCCCCCCCAAAAAAGTGCCTCCATACATGGAAATATAAAAAATATACAGATGCCCGAATGTGGTGTTTTTGTTTGTTTTAAAACTGTTTTTAATAAGTACATAAGCATACAAAAGTTTTATTGTTATTTAAGGTATTAAAACATGAAAAAAATATCAATTTGGTGTTGCCAAGATCATTCTAACCTGCAGAATATAGGTAATGTAATTTTTACTGTATGGTGATTGCTGTAAAGACAAAATCAATAAGGTAATGGCGCAATTATGTTTTTTTTCCTGAATTATACCCCATTCTGATTTTCTTCAGCTTTCCAGTACATTGCATGGAATGTAATGTCTACTGCATAGCCAATTGGAACAACTGAGTTCATCCTGTTTAGGAGAATCTTCGTGCCTCCCTTTCTCCAGATAATGCTGGATTGAAAAAGGTGTGATGACTCAGCAGTAAATACCTAAAGTGACAATAGTGTGAATTACTGTGGCAATGAGTCATCACTTTCGAAGCAAAGTGTACAGTATAATGCTAGGTTCACACTACTGTTCGTGTTTCCGTCCTTCAAGTCCGCTTGGGTACCCGAAAGATGGAAACTTCATCCCCTTAAAAAGCGGTTACACTTAAAAACCTGTGTAACCCATAGACCATAATGGGGTCCACCATATTTCCGCCAAAAACGGCAGAAAGAAAAGTCCTCCTGGCAGGACTTTTCTCTCTGACGATTTCAAGCAGAATGTGGGACAGAGTCTTATACGGAGACTCATACGCTAGTATGAACCTAGCGTAAAGAGTGATTAAATGCCACAGTTACAAAGCATAAATATAACATATTTACATCTGTAGTATATAAACATCACATGAGGTGGGTGAAGATCCTATTTCCCATCTTAAGCCATACTTGTGGAAGGTGGTAGCCTTCACTTCAAGTGTCAGCAAAACAATATGTGGCCAACTGTTTTACAGGTGAATTGTTGTTTCTTCTAGGTATTTTCATTTCATAAAAATGTCTATTGAAGCTCACATGGCTATTTGTACAAGGGTATATATACACACGTGGACAAAATTGTTGGTACCCCTCGTTTAATGAAAGAAAACCCCACAATAGTCACAGAAATAACTTGAATCTGACAAAAGTAATAATATATAAAAATTCTACGAAAATGAACAAATGAAAGTCAGACATTGCTTTTCAACCATGCTTCAACAGAATTTTTTAAACAAGAAACTCATGAAACAGGCCTGGACAGAAATGATGGTACCCTTAACTTAAAATTTTGTTGCACAACCTTTTGAGGCAATCACTGCAATTAAACGATTCCTGTAACTGTCAATGAGACTTCTGCACCTCTCAACAGGTATTTTGGCCCACTCCTCATGAGCAAATTGCTCCAGTTGTCTCGGGTTTGAAGGTTGCCTTTTCCAGACGGCATGTTTCAGCTCCTTCCAAAGATGCTCAATAGGATTTAAGTCAGGGCTCATAGAAGGCCACTTCAGAATAGTCCAATGTTTTCCTCTTAGCCATTCTTGGGTGTTTTTAGCTGTGTGTTTTGGGTCATAATCCTGTTGCAAGATCCATGAACTGCGAATGAGACCAAGCTTTCTGACATTGGGCAGAACATTTCTCTCTAGAATCGCTTGATAGTCTTGAGATTTCATTGTACCCTGCACAGATTCAAGACACCCTGTGCCAGATGCAGCAAAGCAGCCCCATAACATAACAGAGCCTCCTCCATGTTTCACAGTAGGGACAGTGTTCTTTTCAAGATATGCTTCATTTTTCCGTCTGTGAACTTAGAGCTGATGTGCCTTGCCAAAAATGTCAATTTTTGTCTCATCTGTCCATAGGACATTCTCTCAGAAGCTTTGTGGCTTGTCAACATGTAGATTGGCAAATTCCAGTTTTGTCAGATTCAAGTTATTTCTGTCACCATTGTGGGTTTTTCTTTCATTAAACGAGGGGTACCAACAATTTTGTGCACGTGTGTGTTTGCGAAAGCCTGTGGCAGTCACCATTATGATAGAAGCTTGTTTTAAAGGATGAACAGCACTCCAGGTAGTTGAGCTTGCTTGTAAGTTTTATTTCAATTCCATGTTAGAGCAATATATCATATACAGGGTGTATATACTTTAAGAGCAACATTTCGGGCTGCAAGAGCCCTTCCTCAGGTAATTAGAATCTGAATATGAAGGAGTGATGGCTGCTGCAAATCTAGCACAAATATATTTCTCCTGGGGCCCAGGAGAAATGATCCTGTAAGGAACCCAAGGATGGGGGAGATGTATATCTTCCCTTAGCAAGCTCTGGACGGAGCCCCACGAGAAATAAATTTGTGCTAGATTTGCAGCAGCCATTACACCTTCATATTCAGATTCTAATTGCCTGAGAAAGGGCTCTTGCAGCCCGAAACATTGCTCTTAAAGTATCTACACCCTGTATATGATATATATTGCTCTAACATTGAATGAAATAAAACTTACAAGCAAGCTCAACTACCTGGAGTGCTGTCCATCCTTTAAAACAAGCTTCTATTAAAATTGGTGGGTTCCGGTCAGCCGCCGGTGGAATATGTGCACCCATCTGCAAGCTAAGGAGAGTGCTGCTCACATTAATATTGTATGATTCAGTCACCATTATGATAGCATGAACTTTTTTTGAGGTACTGGATAGTAGGTCCAGGGATTCTATAGGCACATTCTAATGAGCACTCTACTAAAGGGTTAATTATATGTGTGTTTTGTGTCTTTATAACATGTTACTGATATTGTTTGCCTATTGAGAATTAACTTTAATTTTGGAACTGTTCCACTGTTGTTGGAGCAGATCAGAGAGGAACTTCCTTCCACTTTAGTATGTTCCAGTAGGCATGAGGGGATAGGTTAGTCTGGCTTCCCTCACTTGTGGTTCAGGGAGTTGGAGATAGGCAGCTCGAGTGTGAGTTAGACTGCCTAAGTCAGGCAGCTACAGTCATTCAGGTAGCTAAAGTTAGTGAGACAAGAGATGAACTTTCATCAAACTTAATTTTAATGTGTGCATGGACAGGCTTGAAAAAAAAAAAAAAATTTTTTTTTTTTTTTCTCCCCCCCCCCCCCCCCCCCCACCCCCCCCCAAAAGAGAAGGAGGAGGGGGGGGGGGCCCCCCCCCAACCCAAAGCGAAACAAAAGATTACTTTTCCCACCCACCCCCCCCCCCCCCTTGTTCTCCTCCATTAAACGAAGGGGAGACGACCCGAGGTTTTTTTTTATAAAGAAAAGTTAAACTATTTTTTTTTGTTTAAAAATAAAAATTTTGTTTTTGGTTATTTTTAAAGGGGACCCCAAAGGGTTTTTTTCCCAAAAAACTTGCCCCATCATGTGCAGGATGAAGTATTGGACTTCATCCTGTAAGAGACAGCCAATGTTGTCCTAAGCTTTATTTGTCTGTATAAATTGTTAATGTTGAATGTATTTCTGTGATTCTGTTCCTTTAAGACAGCAGCCATTGTAATTGTGACATGATGCTGGAGTGAGACCCCCCCCTTTTATGTCAGCCTGCCTGTTCTGCAGACAGGGTGTGAGCAGAGAAGCAGGAAGTGACGAGACAGAGAGCAGCAGCCATCTTGGCAAGAGAGAAGACAGGTGTCTGTGCTGTGTTGAACTGGTGTGGATATTTTTCTGTACAGCTAAGCTGTATCTTGGTCCAGAGACAAACAGAGTGTAAAGAGACAACAGGACTAGTGAGTCCACGTGAAAGGAACTGTGCTCAGTGGCTGATCAGTGAGACTGACATTGTGACTGTGTATATGGATACCACAGATAGAGACTCGCAGTGCTGTTGATGTACTGGACAGCACCTGCTAAATCCCGGCTTACATCCCAGCTCAGTGTATGGATTCGGCAGGACTGTCAGTGTGCTGAGTGGAATCTTCTGTTGGATTACATTGCATTCATTGGGTTTCCCTGTTAAAGAGGACTTCATTTCTCCCGAGATCCTGATAACAGTGAGGAGAGGACGCTTCACTATAAAAGAAAGGAACGACTTTGGGCCCCACCGCGCGCTTCTACGGACTGTAAGCGGTCCACCTGGACCACTGGGGAAAATGGGGTGCACCCAAATGTGATGTCAGGGTCAGTTAGGGATAGTTTTGAGTATATTGTTCATTCAGTGTCCATACTGCAGAAGTGGACAGAGTAAAAGTAGAAACCATTGCAGAATTTGCCTTGAAATTGTTCATGCTATATTGTATATTTTGCTTGTCTTTATCCCTGTCATTTTACCTTCAAATAGCCTTTATTAACTTATAGTAAATATATATTCTTTTCTTGAACTACCGCATGTGCGTTCATTTCTGGTTGCGGAGTCCAAACCACCTGCCTTGCTCTCGGTTCGCAAATTGGCGTAGTCGGCAGGATCCGCTTACCAGAATGGACAGTGATGCACCCGTTAGGGAGAATGGTGCTGGAGGAAGAATGCCAGCAGGGGCTATAATGAGTCAGTTAGCTAAATTTGATGGCAATAATATGTCAGTGAGTATGTGGGTGGAACAGATACGAATGATACAGCGAATGTACTAGACCACACCAGAAGTACTAGTAGAGCTAGCAATATTGACATTACAAGGGGATGCTAAGACCACGGTGATACTGAGGCCATTTGAACAAAGGCAGACATTTGAGCAAGTAGTCCAGATTCTAGAAACCATCTATGGAGAAACTGCATTGCTGGGGTCTCTGCAGGCTCGGTTCTTCCAGAGGGTACAACAGCAGAATGAAAGCCTTCCCCAATATGCAAATGCCCTACAAGAACTGCTCCGAGATATTCAAGGGAAGGAAAGAGGGGGCTCGCCAGCCTTCTGTAACCCTGATCGGACTCTCCGTGACCAGTTTGTCCTGGGGATACGTGACGGCAGTTTAACTGTGACTATGCAGGATTTTATACGACGAGAGACTGATGCTAAATTCCATGATGTACAGGTAGAGGCCATCTCCCGTGCCAATAGTATGGTCCCGAGGCCCCAGACCGCAGTTGGAGTTAGTTTGTCACAGGGGGCTAGTTCTGGCTCAGAGACAGTAGAAAAGGGGACGGTTAAAGAAATTCTCACAGTAATGCAGAAACTGCAAGAGCAAATGGAACACTTGCACACCCATTGTGATGAACATTCTATGAAAATTGCAGACTTCCAGAAAACTGGAGGTGAAAGGGTGAGCCGTCCATACCCAGAAAATCAGAATCACCCACCACCCCGCTGGAGGGATGAGGATAGGACCTACCGAAGGGGTCCAAATCATTTAGTGCAGTGCTCAGGAGAAATCGAAGGGGCTTACCGAAGGGGCCCAAACAGATGGCCAGAACGACGGGAGATACGCTGCTGGGAGTGTGGACGGATGGGCCACGTTGCTGCTAGATGTCCAGAGCAGCGACAAACTTATGAGAGACCGCCGTTAAACTGAAGTCCCCTGCTGCTGTAGGGCGTGTAGTAGGGGAGACTGACAAGAAGACTATGTGGGGAGAATGCCCTAATGATGACCTGATCGCTGCAAGTCCTGTTATACAGGTGGAAATGGAGGGTATTCCGGTTACCGGGATGATTGACACGGGTTCCCAAGTAACGACCTTGAGTAGAGACTGTTATGAACGGTACTTCCAGCAACATGTGAAATATGATCCCCATACATTCGTACGAGTGGTCGCAGCTAACCAGTTACCAGTTCCAGTCGTGGGAGTAGCCTGGATGAATGTCCGGGTATGTGGCCAAGATCTAGGTAGGAAAGGCATTGTGGTGGTACAGGAGTCACATGAAGTAAAGGTCCCTGTCATTTTGGGGATGAATGTGTTAAAAGAATTAGATCAGATCCTCTTTGAAAAGAAAGGTCACGGTTATTGGAAAGAAACCACCACCTATCGGCCTACTCAAACAGCTTTCCAGCGGCTGATCCAGACATGTGGCTTACAGAAAAGTTCGGATGCACAGCGTCCTCTGGCTCGAATTTCAGTTCCTTTGCATACAAAAGTTACACTGCCACCCAGTCGGGAGACAATAGTGTCCATGCCCGTAGGCACCTGTCGGAAACTAGAGGGCATAGCTGTGTTGGTAGAACCACTGCAGGCAGCCGAAGGAGGTGTTGATCCGCTAGTGGCCCGTTCCTTGGCAATAGTTCGCAATGGAAGAGTACCACTTCGATGTGTAAACACTCAGGACCAGAGTGTGGACCTGACCCCAGGGAGGCAGCTAGCTAACATCTATGTGACTCCGGAGGAAGTAAGGAAAGTAACTCCAATGCAGCTGAAGCCGACTGAAAGGGATGAGTGGACCGTAACTGTGTCCATGGGAGAAGATGAGGAACCCACCTCTGAATGGAATGGCCATGCAATTCGAGAACAGATGAAGATGGATGCAAGTTCATGTTCTCTGGAATTGGTGCAGAAGGTAGATGAGCTGTTGTGGGAGAACCGAGCCGCCTTTGCACGGTATGCTGAAGATTTTGGATGTACCACAGGGATCTACCATGAGATTCCCACAGGAGACACCCCTCCAATTAGAGAGCGCTACCGACAAATTCCTCCACAGTTGTATCAGGAAGTGAAAGAACTGTTAGCTAAGATGCTACAGGGTGGGATCATCCAAGAAAGCCAGAGTCCCTGGGCAGCTCCTGTGGTGTTAGTAAGAAAAAAAGATGGGGCCATCCGATTTTGCGTAGACTATCGGAAGTTAAACGCTTGCACCGTACGAGATTCCTACCCCTTGCCACGGATTGAGGAGTCCCTCTCAGCGCTGGGGAGAGCCCGGTACTTCTCCTCACTAGATCTGGCTAGTGGGTATTGGCAGGTGCCGATGGCCACAAAAGACAAGGAGAAGACGGCATTCATCTTGCCCATGGGACTATACGAATTTAACCGGATGCCCTTCGGGTTGACAAATGCACCCGGAACGTTTCAGCGGTTGATGGAGAAATGTCTCGGTGACTTCAACTTTGAGTTCACTCTCATCTACTTGGATGACATTATAGTGTATTCTGCGACCTTTGAAGACCATCTCCACCAGTTGGGGCAAGTATTTCGAAGATTGCGGGAACATGGGCTCAAATTAAAACCCAGTAAATGTCGGTTGTTCCAATCTGAAATTGATTACTTGGGTCACCGCGTATCAGGAGAAGGGGTGAGACCATCAAGAGACAAGATAGCGGCTGTTCAAGATTGGCCAATACCGACTACCCTGCGAGAAGTGAGGGCGTTCCTTGGAGTAGCCGGTTACTATCGACGGTTTATTAAGGATTTCGCCAAGGTAGCAGCACCACTTAATGCTCTCCTACGAGGCACATCCGGTGGTCCAAAGAACCGGTCCGTGAAGTGGGGACCTGAACAGGAACAAGCCTTCCAGGCATTGAAGGATGCACTGACAACAGCCCCAATCTTGGCATATGCTGATTACCACTTGCCGTTCCAGCTGTATACAGATGCAAGCCTGTATGGTCTTGGAGCAGTGCTTTCCCAGCTTCAGGATGGCCAGGAGAGGGTCATAGCGTATGGCAGCCGGTCTTTGAGAGATTCTGAAAGAAACCCCGAGAATTATAATTCATTTAAGTTGGAGCTGTTGGCACTGGTATGGGCCATGACTGAGAAATTCTCTGAATATTTGACCGGTGCTGAAGTTTTAGTACTGACTGACAACAACCCACTAGCTCACCTGGAAAATGCCAAGCTCGGGGCGTTAGAGCAGAGGTGGATAGCCCGAATGTCTAAGTTCAATTACCGCATTAAGTATCGGTCCAAGACAGAGAACCAGAATGCTGACGGACTTTCTAGGGTAACCGCCCAGACCCCCACAGTAGACGTGGATCATAAGTTGGAGCATGTGGAGGTACCCGACTTCAGCAGATTTTCACAGGCCTTGGCCGCCGCTAATCAGTTTGAGATGGAGGGGACTGAAACGGCTCCTTTCTTTGGTCCCTCACGACAGGAATGGGCACAAATACAACAGACCCATGAGGGGCTGGCGCAGATGATCAAGTGTGTTGAGAAAGGCCAGAAGCCCTGTAGAGAGGAAAGAGAACGACTGACACGTGAGATATTATCTGTTCTGAGTCAGTGGGAAAAGTTGGAGATGAAAAATGGAGTGCTATGCCGAAAGGTCTATTTACCTTCTGAGATCGACATTCGATACCAAATTGTGGTGCCTAGTGAACTGGCTCGCTCGTTGGCAGTTGAGGCTCATAATAAGAATGGACATTTTGGTCATGAGAAGACCTTTCGTTGGTTACAGCGACTGATTTACTGCCCTGGTCTTCGTCAAATGGTCGAAGAAGTATGCCGCAGCTGTCGAACTTGTGAGATCCATAAGGCAATAGAACAGAGAGCTCCCCCTGCAAACCATCGTGACCCAGGAACCTTTAGAAATCGTCATGATAGACTATCTAATGGTTGGCCCATCCAATAGCGGACACCAGTATTGCCTCGTAATGGTGGATCACTTCACCAAATTTGCGGTGGTAACCGCCACCAAGGACCAGACAGCTGAGTCAGCAGCTCGTGCTCTGTGCCAAGATTTCATTCAAGTATATGGGTGTCCCCAACGCATCCACTCCGACCAGGGCGCCTGCTTTGAGGGACACGTAATGAAAGAAGTTCAACGTATCTACGGGATAAAGAAGTCGCACACGACTCCATACCACCCTCAGGGAAATGGGGCCTGTGAAAGATTCAACAGAACTCTGCTACAGATGCTGCGGACTCTGGAGGAAGACAAGAAGTTACAGTGGCCTCAGTTCTTGTCTGAAATGGTGTGGGCCTATAACAATCAGGTCCATTCTACAACGGGGTACTCTCCTTATACACTTCTCTTTGGGCGGTCTGGGCGAAGTATAGGAGAATTACAGTTGGATGATGTGGATGGGTTCCCTCCGAGGGATCCAACCTCTTGGGTGCGGGCGCACCGGCAGAGACTTGAGACGATCCATCGGTTGGTGCGGCAGCGCCTGCAAGAACATCCCCATCCTGATAAGACCCCAGTGCAAGAAGCACCATTGCAACCAGGCGACCTGGTGCTAGTTCGTGTCAAGAAACCCCAAGGGGAATTGGAAAGCCGATGGGAGGCTTTGCCGTATCGTGTTGTTGGCCACAAGTATGCGAATGGGCCAGTGTACCAGGTCCAGAAAGAAGGAACTGATTGTGTTCGAGTACTTCACCGAAATATGTTGCGCCTGTGTCATTCTGAAGGGACAAATCATGATGGGCCTGCCAATGTGAATGAGCTCCCACAGTCAGAGAATGGAGGTGCGGAATGGGCCTCCGACGAGGAGGATGATTGTTGGCCGATCCCTGCTCCTGGGGATGTTCCACCTGTGACTACTGTATCTCCGGCCTGTGCCCCCTCTGGTGCGGAATCCACTGGTCCTTCTCAGCCCATAGCTGCAGCACCCCATAATATACCACCGGTCCTCAGACGGACCACTAGGCCAAATGCTGGTATTCCCCCTGTTCGGTATGCACAGGATGAGTTTGTTTGGCCTGCCATACATCGGTATACTACCACCCTGTGCATAAAAGTACAACCCTCTGGATATACAGTCATAGGCAGGGACTGCCAATCTTAAAGTGGGGGGGAATATGTAAGAGACAGCCAATGTTGTCCTAAGCTTTATTTGTCTGTATAAATTGTTAATGTTGAATGTATTTCTGTGATTCTGTTCCTTTAAGACAGCAGCCATTGTAATTGTGACATGATGCTGGAGTGAGACCCCCCCCTTTTATGTCAGCCTGCCTGTTCTGCAGACAGGGTGTGAGCAGAGAAGCAGGTAGTGACGAGACAGAGAGCAGCAGCCATCTTGGCAAGAGAGAAGACAGGTGTCTGTGCTGTGTTGAACTGGTGTGGATATTTTTCTGTACAGCTAAGCTGTATCTTGGTCCAGAGACAAACAGAGTGTAAAGAGACAACAGGACTAGTGAGTCCACGTGAAAGGAACTGTGCTCAGTGGCTGATCAGTGAGACTGACATTGTGACTGTGTATATGGATACCACAGATAGAGACTCGCAGTGCTGTTGATGTACTGGACAGCACCTGCTAAATCCCGGCTTACATCCCAGCTCAGTGTATGGATTCGGCAGGACTGTCAGTGTGCTGAGTGGAATCTTCTGTTGGATTACATTGCATTCATTGGGTTTCCCTGTTAAAGAGGACTTCATTTCTCCCGAGATCCTGATAACAGTGAGGAGAGGACGCTTCACTATAAAAGAAAGGAACGACTTTGGGCCCCACCGCGCGCTTCTACGGACTGTAAGCGGTCCACCTGGACCACTGGGGAAAAGGTGGTGCACCCAAATGTGATGTCAATGTCAGTTAGGGATGGTTTTGAGTATATTGTTCATTCAGTGTCCATACTGCAGAAGTGGACAGAGTAAAAGTAGAAACCATTGCAGAATTTGCCTTGAAATTGTTCATGCTATATTGTATATTTTGCTTGTCTTTATCCCTGTCATTTTACCTTCAAATAGCCTTTATTAACTTATAGTAAATATATATTCTTTTCTTGAACTACCGCGTGTGCGTTCATTTCTGGTTGCGGAGTCCAAACCACCTGCCTTGCTCTCGGTTCACAATCCTAAACATCATCCCCCCCAACCCCCCCCCCCCCCCGTAATCTTTCTTAAATGTTTGAAAGCAAAAGAAGTGATATACAAGTTACACCTCCCCTCCTGGGCATGACTGACATCATGTCAGTCATGGCCAGGAGGTGGGATTGGCAGACAGCGTGTAGATGGTCCCCTTCACTGTGACTACTTAGGTAATTTTGCTTATCGCTTTTTATATTTTCACTTTGCTGCAACAGAAAGATTACAGAAGGGCACCAATGGAAAAGGAATTATCCTGTACATTACGAGGGCAGTTTATTGTGAAAAAGAAAAACGACTGGTTCCCTTTAACCCCTTCCTGCTGGTGACATTTTTTGATTTTCATTTTTGACTCCCTGCCTCCCAAACCCCCTAACTTTTTTATTTTTCAGTTCACAGAGCCATATGAGGGCTTAATGTTTGCGAGGCAAGTTGTTCTTCATATTGGTACCATTTATTACTCTGTACAATGTACTGGGAAGCTGGAAAAAGATTCAGAATCGGGGGAATTGGAGAAAAAGTTCATTTGTGCAACTTTCTTACGGGCTTCATTTTTACAGCGTTCACTCTGCAGCCAACATGACATGACACCTGTATTCTATGTTTCGGTATGATTCCAGGGATACCAAATTTATATAGTTTTATTTACATTTTAACTCCTTAACAAAAATCTAAAACTTTGCAAAAAAATTTTTTTTCTAAAAGTTGCCATATTCTGACACCCGTAACTTTTTTATATTTCCATGTACAGGGATACATAGGGTGTCTTTTTTTTTTTTGTGGGGCCAGATGTACTTTTTAGTTATACCATTTTGAGGAATGTCTATTGCTTTGATCACTTTTTTTTCAAATTTTTATCAGTGGCAAAACAGTGAAAAAACAGCGGTTTTGCACTTTTGATTTTTTTCCCCGCTATGGCGTTCACCGTACAGGAAAAATATTTTTATAGATTTGTAGACTGGGCATTTTCGGACACAGGGATACCTAATGTGAATGTGTTTTGCAGTACTGAAGTACTTTTATATGTGTTCTAGGGAAAGGGGGGTGATTTAAACTTTTAGTTCTTTTTTTTTTTTAAATTGCACTTATTAGACCTATGGGGTCTTGAACCCCAGGGGGTCTGATCATTAATGTAATGAATTACAATCATAATGCATTGCAAAATATCGCTACTTCTATAGCAGGCTGCTTAAAGCAGCCTGCAATAGAAAGCAATTGCAGACAGGCCTAGGAGCCTTCAAAAGGCTCCCGGCTATCATGGTAATGGGACACCGGCCCTGGAGCCTGCTCCGGGTGCCGGTGATGCCCGGCAAAATGGTGGCGCCTGCGTGCCGCCAGCAAGATGTATCTCAACCGAGGCACCGAGGGAGTTAATGCCTGTGATCAGCACGGGCACTGATTGCGGGCATTAGCGCCAGGTGTCTGCTGTCTCTTCCAGTGTAGGAGTCCCAGTTCCTCGACCATAATGACACTGACCCAGACATTCATTCTCCTCTAGTTCCCCTTGCATCAACCCGGGGCGATGATGTTGACCAAGAGGTGGAAACAGTTCTTCCTCTTCCATCCCTTATTGCAAGAGTGTAAATGTTTCCTGTAAGATATATAACAAAAGAATGACTTCATTGATGCTGTAGTTGTCCCTGTTGACAAATTTTAGTGGTCTCTTCAAAGGACTTGAGGCGACTCACTTCTCTCATGCGGGTCTTGAAATAACACATTGTCCCTGTGGTTTGCTGCATGCAGTAATCATTTACTACCTTCAGCTGCTCACACAGATGCTCTAGCATGGTGGAGCTCCACTGAGTTGGAACGTCACAGATAAGGTGGTGCTAAGGCAGACTGTTTTGTTGCTGCAAGTCCAGCAGAATGTTTTTAGCCACATAAGAATGACTGAAATGCACAGACATTTTTCTGACCATGAGCAGAATTTCCTTTAAGCCTCTAGTAGTATAAAGTTGTACCGTGTTAGCCATAGAAAGTAGTGGAAGAGTGAAGAAATCAGGCGATACCTTTTACTGTAGAGACTAACTGAATATATTTGATGGTGAGCTTTCGAGAGTACTAGCTCTCTTCTTCAGACATGGTGTTATACAAGAAACTGAAAATTCACAGACTTTTTATACACAAAAGACTTGGACCTTCAAAGGATCTTAGAATCTTTAAAAATAACAAAATTAAATATAAGTATAGATTACATATGTATAGATGGCTCGATCTTCCAATTCTAATGTAGATTTGCACTGACATTGATCCATAGAAAACTTGCTCACCTGATTTTACTGTGCACTCTTTCTTTGGTCAGTTGTCTAATTTTCATACATTTTTATATTGAATGCATTAGAATACAATGCCAATAAACAATGGACATATAAAGAGCCCAGTGCCTTTTAGAATCTCTCCATAATAATTGAGATATCCAATTCCCACTTCAAAATTATTTTACTTTTCCTTTTTTTTCAAAGTGCCAATTATCAAGCTGTAACAAGACTCTTAAAAGAGCAGGAAAGAAATGGTCTGAGAAATCAGAACGCTGCTGCTAATACTCAGAACAATTAACGGAATTAGCAAAAGATTCTATAATCTCCTCCATTCCAGAGAGGTTTCATATTTCCACTCACCTCTGTGCACAGGAACAGCATGTAATATAAGGATAAAGCGTTATCATGTGTAGAATAATTATAGGACATATATATATATATATATATATATATATATATATCTACAGTGGGAACATGATATATCCCTATATAACCATAAAAGCTTTTTTTGTCAGAGAAGTGAGTTACTGTATTTACATTTAAAAAAAAAAACTAATTCCACATAATAACTGAATGATGTCCATTAGTCATATACAAGTCAGAATAAAGGGCTATAGAAAGTGCACAATAGACACCCCCATGCTTTTCTGTGGGAAACACCATTACAGCACACAGCAGTATCATGAATATGTAATAAGGTATCCATAACTAGCTATTGGTCAGTGCCTCCAAGCGCTATACTTTTGATGCTTCATGAATGTCTCTGCTTTTTTCAGGACCCCTCTCTACTGTACTTAGTCCCATTTGAACAAAAAGTCAGCTATATTTAGCCTGTATTATGCTTTTCAGCTGCATACTACCTCTGTTCTGTTTATTCTTCCTTCACACAAACACCTTTACTACCTCCATGTTCCCCATAAATACAGCTCTGCTACCTCCACATTCCCTACTTCCCAGTGTCAAAGCAGCTGCTACAATGTTTTAGCCACCATAATAATTTGGGACATCAGAGTTGAATAAAAGCTGGGAAGCAGTGGTGTAACTAGGAATGGCTGGGCTCCAAGGCGAACATTTTACATGGCCCCCCCCCAACCAGTTACGGGTCCCCAAACAGTAAAATATGCTCAACAGTGGCCCCAGATAGTATTATATGCTTGACAGTGGCCCTCACACAGCATTATATTCTCCACAGTGGCCCCCATACAGCATTATATGCTCTACATTGCTCCCCCCACACACAGTATAATATGCTCCCCACAGTGGCCCCACACAGTATAATATGCTCCACACAGTGGTCCCCACCCTGTATTATATGCGCCCCGCATTGCTCCCCACCCAGTATTATATGCCCCCCACAGTGGACCCCACCCAGTATTATATGCCCCCCACAGTGGGCCCCACCCAGTATTATATGCTCCCTACAGTGACCCCACTCAGTATTATAAGCTCCACAGTGGTCCCCACCCAGTAGTATATGCTCAACAGTGGCCCCCACCTAGTAGTATATGCGCCACAGTGGCCCCTCCCAGTAGTATATGTTCCAAAGTGGCCCCCACTCAGTAGTATATGCTCCACAGTGGGCCCCACCCAGTAGTATATGCTCTACATTGGGCCCCACCCAGTAGTATATGCTCCACAGTGGGCCTCACCCAGTAGTTTATGCTCTACAGTGGCCCCCATCCAGTATTATATGCTCCCCACAGTGGCCCCAACACAGTATTATATGCTCCCCACAGTGGCCCCCACCCAGTATTAGATGCCCCCCACAGTAGCCCCCACTCAGTATTATATGCTCTACAGTGGCTCCCACCCAGTAGTATATGCTCCACAGTGGCCCCCACCTAGTAGTATATGCGCCACAGTGGCCCCCACCCAGTAGTATATGCTCTACATTGGGCCCCACCCAGTAGTATATGCTCCACAGTGGGCCCCACCCAGTAGTATATGTTCTACAATGGCCCCCATCCAGTATTATATGCTCCCCACAGTGGCCCCCACACAGTAGTATATGCTCCCCACAGTGGCCCCCACTCAGTATTATATGCTCTACAGTGGCCCCCACCCAGTATTATATGCCCCCCACAGTGGCCCCCACCCAGTATTATATGCTCTACAGTGGCCCCCACCCAGTAGTATATAATCTACAGTGGCCCCCACACAGTATTATAAGCTCCCAACAGCCCCCCTACACTCCGGTGCTATTATTATACTCTGGGGTCTCCTCAGACCCCAGAATATAATAATCGGAGGCCCAGAGAAGGTGATTAAAAATAACAAACATTCATACTCACCTTGTCTTACCTTACCTTGGCATCCTCACTCCATCCTACCGTCTTCAGCGTCTTCAGGCCCACTTCCGACGTCGCTGCTGAGGCCTTTAATTGGACCTCAGCAGTCACATGGGGACGCACTGACGTCATTACGTGGCCGTGCCCCATGTGACCGCTGGGGCCTAATCACAGGCCTCAGTCACATGACAGAAGAGCGCCGGAGAGATCGCTGCACCCAGGAGAGGTGAGAATATGTATTTATTATTTTCAGTCACCTCCCCTGGGTGCCCTGCCCTGTAATCTATTGGAAAGGGGCCTGCAATATGCCAGGGTCCCTTTCCAATAACAGTATGTATAGCGGTTGGGGAACCAGGCTTTCCCCGACAGCTATCATAGTGGTCTGGGGCCCGGCCATCTCCATTTGGCCGTGGGCCCCGTACCCTGCCGGGTCCAGTCGCGACCGCGATCGTTACACCACTGGTTTGTTGGGGTTCGCGGTAGCGGCTGCCACAGGGCTCCGGGCCCCCTAATGTCCCGGGCCCTGTGGCAGCCACTACCGCTGCTACCCCGATATTTACGCCCCTGCTGGGAAGGATAACTAAGTGACAGATTGATCTGACAGCCCCCTGTGATATCCTCTGATTCCTGTTCTTGCTGTGACTCCCAGCAGGGGATGTAGTACGTACATGTATGCAAATAATACACCTAACCTAAAAGTGGAAATTTGAGCAATTGTACCACCTAGAATCCCCTTGCACATAACTGCTCTGCAGTATTTCATATTTCTAATTTATTCTCATCACAGCTACATTTTACATTCATCTTTTATTGTGGAAAATATATATAAAATATAAATGTAAAATATATTTAGAGGGTTGAATGACTTTAGAGGTCGACATCAAATCAACATAAAAATCCCAGAAGCTCGAGGTTGCAAAAAGCATACAATATTAGTTTAGG
This sequence comes from Leptodactylus fallax, assembly GCA_947044405.1. Classification (NCBI taxonomy): domain Eukaryota; kingdom Metazoa; phylum Chordata; class Amphibia; order Anura; family Leptodactylidae; genus Leptodactylus; species Leptodactylus fallax. The sequence continues at coordinate 34,244 of CAMRHE010000211.1, read as the reverse complement.
TGGTATGATTCAGAGCTCCAATCAGAAGTGGACAGAGTCAGAGCTCAAACCCAGTTGTCTGCGCCTGCCTGACACCGCCCTCCTGACAGTACAGAGTTTAAAAGAAATCTGGGCACCAAAACTAACACAGACAACTAAATAGTGAATCAAGCATCATCAATTTGCTATAAGCAGAGGAAAATAGCCTGTCACTATCTTGTTAGACTTCTTGTGCCTATTGACTACTATGACTGTTAAGAGAACTACACAAGTTCAGGTTTGTTGATGTCGTTTTGAAGCCAAAACCCAGTGTGGATCATAAAGAGTGAGAACCTATAAATGACAGATGGCACTTCTCTTTTTTTTCAATTCACTCCTGGTTGGCTTCAATAACTGGATCAACAAAATCCGAATGCTTCCAAAATTCTCTGTATCACATTTACCAATACATAATAACATCCAATAGTAGTGATATAGTATGAAGGAATTATTATTTATTAGACTAATGAAATGTAAAATCTTGAGTATTGAAAATATTGGTGCAAAAAATGTGCTTGTTGTCTAGCAATGATGTGTAATTTCCACCAGTTAGATTATCTAAATAATATCTTGCCAATGGATAAACTTGTAAAATGTGCTGTCTCAGAATTGAATATACACATGTAAGGGAGATAAAATAACTAGTACATCCCTATTTTCACATAATACAGTTTAATTCTTCCTGACACACCTGTTATCATTGCTAAAGTTCCTTTTTTCTCATTCACATAGCTTATAATGCTGTTGATAAACATTATTACTTGTTCTGTTCTAAAAATCTTTTTCTATATTTTAGGGGTGTGTCAGACCTGACAAGAGTTCCAAAAGAACCTGATTGTTGATTTTCACCTGTTAGGGGCATCTGTGACCCAAGTTGCTGAGTTGATAGATATGTTGAGGTCTACTGTTTCTATGATCCCAACTAAGTATGCAAAGACTGGAAGAACATCTGTGGACAGAAGAAGCTGTTGTTGAAAGTCAAAGCTTGACTTTGGTTTTGCTTCTGTAATACCGCAATTTATATGATGTTTGTGCAGTTCAACCCTGACAATTATCCCAGCTAATGCTGTCCTTAAACTTGCATTCAACTTTACAGTATGTAAATCATGGATCCATAGTGCCACCTAACCTGTTTGACTTTGTGCTACTTCTGAAAAGCTGTCCAAGTGGTCCCCTTGTTTTCACCTTTTAACCCCTATTCAGGGATCTGGTCTTCAATGCAGGGGTCCACCAGGTTGCTAGTCGTTACCATGACTAGGAATAGTTCTGGCGTTGGTGGAAACTGACCCAAAGACCAGAGAGACGCTCTGTAAAGCACGAGAAGGTCAAGCAAAAGTTTGGTCAGGTCCAGTCTGAAGATCAGGGGCAGGCAGCGAAGATGCCGGGTCGAGGGAAGTCAAAAGGTCATACATAGAGTAACAGCAGATCAGGGACTGTATCAGAAGCAGACTCAAAAGTCATGCTAAGGTGAATAAATGGAAGACCAACCAGAAATACACGCACAGAATCCTCTCAGGAACTGGAAATCCAAGAACCTATATTGCAGAGAGCTGAGCAGGTTTAAAGAGACAGAACATTCTGGGATTGGCTGTAGGGGTCCACAGGTGTGTCTGTTAAACTCTCAGGTTGCTAAGAGGGAAGGCATGCCCATCCTATGGGCGGATCCAGAGGCATCAGCAGCAGGAGAACAGCTACATGAAGAAGCATGGACTGCATGGTGAAAAACCAAGGTAACCAAGGGAAGTTGCCTGCTGGAAGGAGTAGTATAATAATAATAATAATAATAATAATAGTCCTTTAATAGTCCCACAATGACTATTGTATGACGGTGATTGCAGACCACTTCATAATTACACAGTAATTTGGTTATAGTTTTGTGTTTTTCGTTTTTTTTTTTGTCAAATTGCTCTTCTATCTCTAATGTCAAGCTTTGACTTTCATCCATAGCTGCTTCTGTCTGCAGATGTTTTGCTAGTCTTTGCATGTGATCAATGAACTGGTTGTAGAACTGGAAATGCTATTATTATACTCTAGGGTCTCTTCAGACCTGCAAAGTATAATAAGTAGAGGCCCAGGGGAAGTGTGGCAACATAACAAACAGTTATACTCACTTATACGTCACCTCTCCTGGGCATGCTTCAACAGTGTGAAGCAGCATCTGGTGGACCCCTAGTGTCCTCTTGCTGCATCTTCCACACTCTGGCTGTTGTCACGAGCCCCGGGATCACAGCAGAGACCTGTGATTGGGCCTCAGCAGTCACATGGGGCATGCCAACATCACAAGGCTGGGTCAAAGAAGCTGCGAGGATGCCCAGGAGAAGTGAGGCAAGATGCGTTTAGCTGTTTGATATGTTGCTGAACCTCCCCTGAGCATCTACTTATTATACTCTAGGGTCTGAAAAGACCCTGGAGTATAATAGTGTTTCATGGGTGATAAACCCCAAAAGCTTTAGAAAACTTTTGGAAAATTTGGGTTTAACCCAGGAACCTGTTCCCTCATCTCTAACCAGTAGACCTCAACACATCTATCAACTCAACAACTCGAGTCATAGACACCATTACCAGACTACACCAAACATCAGTCCCTTTTGGAATTCTGTCAGGTCTGACATATCACACCCTAAAACAAATAAGCAGATATCTAGAACAGCACAAGTAATAAAGTTTATTGACTGAGAAAAATCGGGGCATTACCGATGATGTCAGGTGTGTCAGGTATGTGAAAATAGATGTGTTCCAACCCCTGTATGTCATTTATCACACTTAAATATGTGTACTGTATATTCATTTTGTGAGACAGTTAATGCCAAGCTTAATTTCTAGTGATTGTTTGGTGAGGACGTTAGACAGGGCGCAATGTATGATTTGATAACTTACTAAACTTCAGGAACTGTGAGTAGTAGAGCACATGTCCAGTTGTGGGGGTATCCAGCCTTTTGTATGAAGCGTCGTATTTTACCTTAATTACATAGATTCCATTTCTCAATCCAGCAAAACAATTTTATTATTAATTATTATTATTATTATTATTATTAGTTATTATTATAGTATATTATATATTATTTTCATTTTTCTTGTTTTTGCTATGTTAAATTCTTGTATTATATTTCATTGCAATTTCTTGTTAAATAAACCAGTTTTGATTAACTTGGACACCCGTGAATAAAAACTGACTAGATCCTTCACTTAGTGGGCACACATATATACATTTCATCAGTAGAAATCCCTGGGTTTAGGAAACTGGAACAAGTCCTTCTGTTTTAACTTTCTTTATTTTCTGACTGTAAAGGCCTATGGGGTAAATGCCAGTCCTACAATCCTGAAGTTATATGGTTACCGTCAGGCAGCTCAAATGATGCTTCCTGTTCATTAGGCCTCCTTTCATCTAACAACAATACACTGGCTTTGCAGCAATTCTTAGTCAACGCCCATCTCCTCAATAGCCTGTGAATAGTATTAAATAGTGTTTATGCTACCTATTGTTGCCCTTTGTGTGGTATGTCTAATTCACAGAGAAAAGTCTGCTTTTGTAGACTTAAACCGGCTACGTCATGGCACACTATGAGCCTTCTCATGGGATCCATTCCTGCTGAGTGATAACACAGTAGGCTTCAAATCCCCTGCAACAAAATCTACCAGTTATAATTTGGATTTTTTTGTTTATTTCCAGATTGAAATTTGAACGTCCAGACAGTTCTCTCAGACACAAAAATTAGATTATTCTACAGTTTTATAACACTTGACCTATGTACATAATCCCTTTCCTCTCCACATTCACCAGTGTTTTTCACATTTACTGTTGTATTTTTAGACAGAGATTATCCTTTTTGTATTTTTTGTACTTACATTACATATATAACAAATGAAACTTTTACCACGAACAAGGCTCTAAACATATTTCTGGGCAAAATCCATATTTTATTCAACTAGAAACCCATGTCAGAACCCATAATGGTTCTATATATTGTCACTACAAATAATGCTGATCATACGCATAGGTCAGCTGTTGGTTGAATGATTGTTTGGTCCACAGCTATCTCTTGATCTGCCCCAAAAACATGCATACTCAGCCGAGCACTGCATGTGAACTGAGTAGGAGAGGGAAAGATACTTCTGCCAGACTCCTCTGGTCTTGACTTATCTCCCTGAACACAAAAGGATCAGGCAGGTGAAATCCAACTGGCTAAAGCTTATCTCCCTCAACATCTGCTGTCAGAGGAGAGTCAGGAGGACCCCACACACTTTAGCTTGTAGGCCAGGCCCTTTGAAATTGATTGGTTCAGCTGACAATCATCTAATTTTTATGGACAGTTTAAGGGATAACACATCTATCCTCTGATTGACTGATAGCTACATGATATAAAATCTCGAATACTTGGTGTTTTTGAGATTTTATATATTGACATATAACATTTTCCCATCTGTCCCTGCAACTTTACTTTATTTCCAACATACCAGCTGCCCATCCTTCATTAGGTATGGATGCTCATTCATTTAGACCTTATTTATACAGTGGGTACGGAAAGTATTCAGACCTCTTTAAATTTTTAAAAAGTTCATTTTATTTCTCATTAATGTACACTCAGCACCCCATCTTGAAAGAAAAAAAAACTGAAATGTAGATATCTTTGCAAATTTATTAAAAAAGAAAAACTGAAATATCACATTTTTATAAGTATTCAGACCCTTTGCTCAGTATTGAGTAGAAGCACCCTTTTGAGCTAGTACAGCCATGAGTCTTCTTGGGAATGATGCAACAATTTTTTCACATCTGGATTTGGGGATCCTCTGCCATTCTTCCTTGCAGATCCTCTCCAGTTCCGTCAGGTTGGATGGTGAACGTTGGTGGACAGCCATTTTCAGGTCTCTCTACAGATGCTCAATTGGGTTGAGGTCAGGGCTCTGGCTGGGCCAGTCAAGAATGGTCACAGAGTTGTTCTGAGGACACTCCTTTGTTATTTTAGCTGTGTGCTTAGGGTCATTGTCTTTTTGGAAGGTGAACCTTCGGCCCAGTCTGAGGTCCAGAGCACTCTGGAAGAGGCTTTCTTCCAGGATATCTCTGTACTTGGCCGCATTCATCTTTCCTTCAATTGCAACCAGTCGTCCTGTCCCTGCAGCTGAAAAACACCCCCATAGCATGATGCTGCCACCACCATGTTTCACTGCTGGGATTGTATTGGGCAGGTGATAAACAGTACCTGGTTTTCTCCACACATACCGCTTAGAATTAACGCCAAAAAATTCAGTCTTCGTCTCAACAGACCAGAGAATCTTATTTCGCATAGTCTGGGAGTCCTTCATGTGTTTTTTGGCAAACTCTATGTGGGCTTTAATACAGTCATATGAAAAAGTTTGGGCACCCCTATTAATCTTAATCATTTTTAGTTCTAAATATTTGGGTGTTTGCAACAGCCATTTCAATTTGATATATCTAATAACTGATGGACACAGTAATATTTCAGGATTGAAATGAGGTTTATTGTACTAACAGAAAATGTGCAATATGCATTAAACCAAAATTTGACCGGTGCAAAAGTATGCAGAAAGTCTTGCATGCCATGTATGGTTCTTTTCAAATGTTTTACGGAACATAGTAGCAGACCACACGGTAACTAGATACATTTTTAGTATGGTGCCTGAAATGGTAAAAATTCACATATCAGCAAGTCTTTAGCATGGTTTTGAACATATCAACATCAGTTTTTCTGATCTGTGGGGTCCAAGCTTGATTAATTTCTATTCCTTGCAGGTATAAACTGCTGTAATTGTGCATATTAGTGGGTTTTGTGGCCAGGTCACATGAATATTGTCTGGTTTCATTCTCGGACCAAGATGAAGGTAATTGTCCTAAACGACTCTCCTGTATTTCTTAAACAATGGATTCACCTAGTGCTGTTTGACCGTATCATGTCAAAGCAAGGCTTTTCTCTTCTACTATTCACATGTCAGCTTACTGTCACTACCAAAGAAATGGTAAACACAGATGTGACCATCTTAAGAAAAAGGGCAAATCAGTCGTTTGATCTTTTTTTTAACTTGAGTATTCTCGGTATAAGATGTTAACACATGTATGTATGACAGCAGAATGTGTATTATTACATGACTCACACAGTACTTACAGTCCTTGTCATCATCTACAATCTTGGGTTTTCAAGCACCACCCTGTCTAGTAACACACCTGCTTAAACAAACAAACAAGGCAGAAGAAAACAGGACACGTAGGGGCTTATTTACTATACTACAGTAGATGAACATAAAAGGGACCTCTTGTGGTAAAGATGTTAACATTACATATGCATTATCTTGCAAGCTTTGGGTGACCTTTGTCAAATATTTTTTTTATTATTTCTTAATGGAAATTTAGTTCCATAGCATATAACAATCTTTACAGTGTAAACCATTACAGGGTTCAGGGGCGTAAATACCAGGGTAGCAGCGGAAGCAGCTGCCACAGGGCCCAGGACATTAGGGGGCCTGGTGGGCCCATGATGTTTTTTTTTTAATAGGCCGTTACCTGCTGGTTTAACCCCAGCAGGTAAAGGGCCCAATTTACTTACTGATGCCTGCTCCTGCTCATGGCCGCCTGCACTTCCCATTCTGTGGAAGTAAGGCCACGGGCCACGAACCCCACAAACACTGCTAAAAAGACCCCAGAGTATAATGATCAGAGGCCCAGGGGAGGTGAAGGAACATTAAAAAACACTGTTACTTACCTCTTCTGTGCTTCGGCAGGCTTCGGCCTCCTTGGTGACGTCCAGGCCGACGTCATTATGTGTCGGGATGCCGGCTGTGACGTCTGGTCCAACATTGAAGAAGCGGGGAGTGCGCCGGAGCCAGGGACAGGTAAGTAACATGTTTTTTTTATGTTTGTATCCTCCCTTGAGTCTCCAATCATTATATATGTAATAAATAGTATAATAATTGTTCATGGGTGGTCCACAATGGGGCATAATACTTTGTGCATGGGTCACTATGGGGTATAATATTGTGTGCAGGGGCCACTATGGGGCATAATACTGTGTGCAGGGGCCACTATGGGCATAATACTGTGTGCAGGGACCACTATGGCACATAATAGTGTGTGCAGGGGCCACTATGGCACATAATAGCGTGTGCAGGGGCCACTATGGGGTATAATAATGTGTGCAGAAATGACAGGAATGCGGTTTGTGTGTGGGGGGGGGGCGGTTGCCGGGGGGGCCATGTCAAATGTTCGCCTTGGGGCCCAGCCATTCCTAGTTACGCCACTGACAGGGGTTATCCACATTTGTAATATTAATGGTCTATCTTTAGGATATTAGATCTGCAGGAGTCTGACAGCCAGGACTCCTGGAGATCAGCTGTTTCAAGACACAGTGGCTCCTGGTAATATTGTCTTCAGAGAATACATATCCCATAGACTGCAACGGCACTGCAGTACCTAAAGTATACTGTTTCTTATCTTAGCAATTGATTTATTAGACTTTTTGAAATGGCCTATGTAAGGAAAATTGAATGATAATGGCCACCATATTTTCATTTTGCTGAAAAACAAGGTACAATAGTCTTTACCCCATGAGGGCAGACAAATGTTTCACAAAGTATCAGTGTCAGGATTGAATTCTAGAGGGCGAGTTTTGTTTTGTGTTGACATTTTGATATTTGCTACTAAATGTACTGAGAAATAAGCAGTGAAGGCTACAGGGGAGATTCATCAAGACAAGGGGTTTTCACACCAGTGAAAGTCCCTTGGAAGTCCCTATATAGGTGGAGGATGTGTTAGATTTATGAGAATGCGCAAATATTTTTGCAAGTGGCATTTTAAAAGTTACAAAGTATCAGATTTGCCCCAAAAGTGGCATAAGGCCATAAAAAGTGTGCCCCAATGAGTTCAGATTTAGGAAATAAGTTTCCAGCAGTAATGAAACTACTGCTCTACTGACACACACTGACTGAAAACAAGTCAAATGGTGACTTCTTATTTATAGACCAATAAAAACAAAATGACCCTTCTGTCTCTCTACATTGGAGCATGCCCACTAAAAATGCTCTTTACCAGAGACTGTATCCATAAGAAGGTAAGAAACAAGATTTGACTGTATTCTCTGGCTGGCCTGGAGAAGGGGGCAGTAACTCCCATTATCACTCCCACCTAAATCTACTCTGTTCCTTAATATAATTCAAGTGAAAATAGCTTTATTAGAACTCATGAGACCACTGAAAACTGAAAGACTACAGAATTTCCAAATGGCATGTGGTCTTATTTATTAACAATATAATGTAATACACTAATACAGGGTGTACACATAGAAATATACATTATCATTTGGAAGACAATTGTTGATGGGGAGCAGATAAGCATGTACCTTTTAGATAAGTTAGTGGACAACTCTTACTTTCATTGTCAATATCAATGAGTGGTTGGGCTGTCTACATGTATTTTACAATGTAAAGTAGTTGTGCAAACCTCCAAAGCACGGGCCTTAAGCTCAACACATGCAGCCCTTATTGATTTGACTTTTCCTTTTATGGATCTACCTTCTTGAAATAATCATAAACTACAATGATTTGTGGCCATTGACTAGATGTTGCATTGCTTTTATATACATAATTTTTGCCTCTGTAATTTTAATTTTGCTCTTAATAAAATGTGTAGACAGGACAATCAATCATAGCGCATCATTGTAGTAAGAGTAATTGCGTAAACTGTACGTGTACATTTATTTTCATCTATGTTGTGGGGTGATGCAGACAATACAAATCACACCATTTATCTGTGAAAGAAAAGATATGTAATAGGTTAAATGTGTTTGTGAGCACCTTGTCAAAAAAATCAAATAAATAAAAACAAGAGGAAGGGACAGCTGCACAAATAAATGTTCATTGTTGGCAATTCATTTCATGAAAGAAGACACAAGCATCAACATGAGCAATGTGGAAGGTAGGAAGGTTGTTAACCCTATTTACGGAAATTTGGCAAAATCTTGACATTAAATGTAATTATAACAAAGACTGAGTAATAGAATAATAGTAATAATAACATAGTGAAAGTAACAAATTACTGAATTTCCCCATTGTGGGACTATTAAAGGACTATTATTATTATTATTAAATTGACCCCTTCCCATCTCAGGCATTTTTCTATTTACGATTTTCATTTTTACCTTCCAAAACCCATAAAAATGGCAGTTCGGCTCTTTTGATTTTTTTTTCCTACTACAGTATTCACTGTATAGGAAAAGTACTTTTATAAAGTTGACTGAGGCATCAGAAGAAATAGTGTGGGCAATGATCACAGGTATTGCTGCTAGGTTTCCAGTGTATAAAAGAGTGGCCAACATATTTAAAGACCCAACATTTACCATAATAGTAATAGTATGTCTGATTTTGGGAAAGGGTTAAAGCGGCCAACATGTTGGTTAGTTCTAGGACTATTAATTTAGTTAATGGGAGTCTGTCACAAGACCCAGCATATCATCCAAGCTCTGCAGGTATATAAGTTATGGTAACCTGGGTCAAACAGTGTTTTCCACTTGTGAATCAGTACTTCCATTTGTTTTTGTGCAAATGAGCTCTCTGGATCAATGACGATGTTGCTGCTTACCTTTTTGGAGCAATGGCAAGGCTCTCAATGCTCCAAAGAGCTCATTTGTATACTGACAAAAACAGAGAATTGTATTGCTGTCTATGGCACAAGTGATCTAATGATTGCAGGTTTAAGCACCCTAGGGGAACTAAAATAAAGTTTCAAAATTCTTTTAAATAAAAATAAAATCAGACATAAACAAATTATAAATGGTAAAATATATGTAAAATATACTTCCCATAGAGTGGGAAAAAAATCAAAATGGCCAAAGTTTTGGATTTCTGTTAAGGTGTTAAAACGTAGCAAAAACCATATAAATTTAGTATTGCCATAATCGTAATAACCTGCAGAATATAGGTAACATGTCATTTTGGCTGCACAGTGAATACCATAAGAACAAACCACATGAAAAAATGGCGAAAATATATATATTTTTTCGAAATCTGCCACATTCTGAATTTTTTGGCAGCTTCCCAGTACATCATATGGAATATTAACCCCTTCCCAACATCCGCCGTAATAGTATGGTGGATGTTGGCTATTTAAATATGGCTGTATAATGTAGCAGAGACCCGGCGCTAATGCCCATGATCAGTGCCCCGTCAAAGCTGACCAAGACATGATTTTGTCGGTGGCACTCTGGGCGCCGCAATTTTGCTGGGAATTGACAGTTCTCGGAACGAGATCCAGGGTCAGCGTCCCGTTTCCATGACAGCCAGAAGCCTATTGAAAGCTCCCAGGCTTGTCTGCTATTCATTTGTATGGCAGGCTGCTTTATGCATATGCCGAGATTTTGGAATGCATTAGCATTATAATGCATTGCATTAATGATCAGTCTCCTGGGGTTCAAGATCCCTAGGGGGTCTAATAAATGCAATAAAAAAAAACAAAAAAAAAAAAACTAAAAGTTCAAATCACCCTCCTTTCCCTAGAATACATATAAAAGTTAAAAATTAGTGTGAAACATATACACATTAGGTATCTCTGTGTGAAAACATCCAGTCTACAAACTTCCTGGCACTAATGCCTGCGATCAGTGCCTGCACTATTCATGGGCATTAAGGCCCCTGGCTCCTCAGTCAAAGTCTGTGTCCAAAAATGCCGGGTGTACAAATTTATAAAAATATTTTTCCTATATAGTGAACCGTAGAGGGAAAAAAAGAAGTGCTGAACCTTTTTTTTCCCCCTGTTTCGCCTCTGATAAAAATTTGAATAAAAAGTGATCAACGCAATAGACATTCCCCAAAATGGTATAACTAAAAAGTACACATGGCCCCACAAAAAAAGACATCCTAGGCATCCCTGAACATGGAAATATAAAAAACTTACGGGTGTCAAAATATGGTGACTGTAACATCCTTGCCCATCCGGGCTTTGGCGCCATCCTCTGGCATGCTGCGGCGCAGGAGGCGTGTCCGGCTGTGATTCCTTCCTTTGGGTTCTTCTTGAATTGTCTGAACACTGTCCTATTTCCTCACCTCTTTAATTGATTTTCCACCACTGCCATCTCCTTCACCTTGGTTTCCCTCTGCTCCTCTAATAGTTAATTTTAGCCTTACCTGTGTGATTGACAGCCTATCAGGTCTGGGGCAGGTTCTTCCTTCCTATTTATTGTTTGCTCACATTCACATTGGTGTTTGCTATTGCCTCGTGTGTGCTGGCTATTTACTCTTGCTGTTTTGTTACCTGTATTCATATTCCTGACTTTACTTTTGACTATTCTTTCGGATTTCGATTCTGTACTGCGTTGCTTGACTGTTACCGACGCCTTGGCTAGCTGACCTCCCTTCTGTAGTTGTTTGTTTTGACTGCGTTCTGTGTCATCACTTATATCTTAAGAAGGGGTTGCCGCCCAGTTGTCATCTGTCACCTAGGGCAGTTCTTGCAAGTAGGCAGGGACAGAGGGGGTTCAGCTTAGGGCTCACTGTCTTGTCATGCCCCTCCCCCATGGTTCACCACCAGCTACTGGGGAATTGTTCCTCTAGCAATTCCCTTACAGTGACTTTTAGAAGAAAAAAATTGTTTTTGCAAAGTTTTAGGGGTTAAAATGTAAACTAAACTATATAAATTTGGTATCCTCGGAATTGTACGAAACATAAAATACAGGAGACATTTTGGCTGCAGAGTGGGCGCTATAAAAACAAAGCCCGTAAGAAAGATGCACTTTTTCTCCAGTTCCACCCCATTCTGAATATTTTTTCCAACTTCCCAGTACATTGTACAGAATAATAAAAGCTACCATCATGAGGAACAATTTGTCCGACAAATATTAAGTCCTAATATGGATCTGTGAACAGAAAAATAAAAAGTTATTGGTTTGGAAGGCGGGGGAGTCAAAAACGAAAATCGAATATCAAAAATATCACTGGCGGAAAGGGGTTAAATTGTGTCACTATGAAGTACAATCTATTCCACAATAAATAAGCCCTTATGCAGCTCTTTTAATTAAAAAAATAAAAAAAAGTTATGGACTTTGGAAGGCAGGGAGTAAAAAATGAAAAACTAAAAATGAAAAATGCCTACACTGGAAAAGGGTTAAGGAGATGTCAATCAATAGGACCCTTTTATTTTACATCTTTCTATGATTTAGATTGAAATTACACCCCATTTAGATTAGCTGGGAAATTTAGAACATTCTAAAGGGTTCACAAATTTTCCAGCACAACTGTAGTCATTGATACTTTGATATTGTGACTTATACTAAACTTTTATTCATCAATTAGTGGTCAATATGGAATGTAGCATGAACATGACAGCATGTAAAGCTATTTATAGTTGAGATACTTACTGTAAAGAGGACATGTCACCACCATTTGTGAATACTATGACAACTGGGTATTACCATTCTTCTTGTCAAAAGGGTACAACAGAATGACAGTGTCAGAATGTTTGGGGACAGCCCAATTGTTAACATCCAGTTATCAATTTTTTTCATGGATTTATAAGAGTAATAACAGAGTAACAGCACAGTGCAGAGTTATAAAAAAGATGCTCTGGAATTATTTCATGTGGAATACAAATATTTCCCAAAACATATTCTGCAGCATTTCAAGGCAATAGTGCTCATAGATACGATAAGCCAACTGTAATATTAAAAGGGATATTGTAAAGAAATACACTAATGTAGCTCCTGGTGAAAGAATGTGCTTACTGTATAACACATAATACACAGGTAACAAAAGGAGCAGTGGAGCATCATCATCATTAACAAGAAACAAAAAAGTCTGTAGTCAACTGATGAAATGATATCAGCGCTAAATTGGCCAATTATCTATACCAGGCTATACAGACAACAAAGCACTAGACTTCTGTCATGAAACCAAGTAGCACTGCAACAAAGGGAGGCACTAACTCAAGGTCATTAGGGGAGACTTCAATGCACAGCTTGGTGTATTGGAGAAAGACAAGCCATTGCTTGTTACATATAGTTCTGGTATTACCAGTGAATGTGTTTATTGATAAAAGTGGAAATATAGAAAACTCAATTAGAATGGACAGAACATGAAATGGACCAACTCCACAATGAATGTAATTATAGAGGAAATGAAGTGTATCTAGTTATATGTGCTACTGTGCTCAAATGTGTGCATTGCTGTATTAGTTGCAGCCTTTTCCCCATGATATTGCACCAAAACAGGGGCTGTCCTGGAAATGGTGATATTTATGGAAGTTTAAATTACTTTAATTATTTTAACTATTTTAGCTATTAAAGGACAAATAACGCTAGGTTCACACTAGCAGTTACTGGCAGAAAATAGACTATAATGGGGTCCGCCAGATTTCCACCCAAAAAATGTGGAAAAATGCGGAGAGAAAAGTCCTGCTTGCAACGAGGAACCAAATCGTGAGACGAAGTCAGGTCCAGTAACAAGCCAAAAGTCAAATCCAATCGAGAATGCCAAAACCAAATCGCCAGATAGAGAGAAATCCAAAAACGTAGCTAGAGGTCAGTATAGGAGTATCAATACAAAGTCTGGAGCAAACTGAAGTAGCAAACTAGCAGATAGCAAACAGAGCTAATAGTCCACACATGAGTCAGGAGGGCGTGGCCTTTTATAGACCTCCTCTGCTGCTAACTGGACCAAGCCAGGAAGCATCTGGAACTGCAAAAGCTTCCCTTGTTGTCTAGGTGACATTAAAGGTCCAGCAGCCGGATACTGAATCCTGACACCTGGCTTTAGCAGGACAGTCCCAGATTCTGGGTCCTGTCCCACTGTACCAGTCGGCCGGAGGTATGTCCTGGTTTCAACTCTGCGTCTGGATATGGAGGTATTAGCATTACTTGAGGTAGTTTTCGGTTACAGTAAGTTCACTGAATTTACACAGTAGTTTCACAGAATGCAGTAAAGCCTTTTTAGACAGTGCTGGAGTTGCAGTTCTAAGGATTGCTCTCAGTTCACATGGATCCTGCTAATCCAGGCTACCACTCTTGCAAGCTCTGCTGGCTTTTGGAAAAGCCCAACTTTTGCCATGGTCACTCAGCACTAATGGGTAACCACACTGAACACAACAAAGTTGTAGATCAGACTCCCAAAAGGCATGGGAAAACTCCTAATAAAGGCTAAAGCCCCACGTGGCGTCTCGCAGCAAAAAAAGCACTGTGGGAGAAACCGCGGCGGGATCGCATCGCGGTTCTTTCCGCAGCGCTTTAGACAGAAAGTTTGCAGAGTTTTCCTCTGCGGACTTTCTGTTTCAATTATACCTATGGGGAAACCGCCGGCATTTCCGTAGGCATAATTGACATGCTGCAATTTCCAAAACTGTGCCGGTTTTGGAAATCGCTACATGTCCGCAGCGCGTTTTTTCCACAAAGTGGGCATGTGATTCATTAGAATCCCATCCATTTTGCTCTGACTGTAAAACAAGGCGATTTTTTTCCGTGGCGCGGATCGCAGCGTTTACGCCACGTGGAGCTTTAGCCATAGTCAGTTTTCCCATCCCGACATGACAGTATAGCATCAGACAGCAGCATGCTTAGTCTGTACTTCGGGAAGCGTGAAAAGATATGTGCCTTGGCACAACCTATAGTTGAAATAGGGTTTTGTGTGAGGGGAATCATTGTACTGCCTCTCATCCAGAAAATATCAGTAGTGGCATGATAAATCAGCAATACCAGTTAAAGTGACAGTGACATATACAATAGCAAACCTTGCAGTACACAACAAGCACTTTATACTACAATGCCAAGAAACACAAAAAGTGCACTTAGTGGTACACAGGTCTATCCTGAGTGGGGATGTCTCTTCAATCAGACACTTAGAGGTGGCTTCCACCATCTTACATACACTCAGTTCACTGAACACACAGTAAACAGTGGACCATGCCTACTGCCTGTACTTCAAAAATCTGTTTCCTTGGGAATCAGCTTATCTTATTTGGTGCCTTCTAGCACAGGTGACTGGGGGATAGTTTGCACCTGGTAGAAATTTATCATCGATGATACTCATTGTTACTAAAGAAAGGTCAAAGGCTGCCCATACAGATTATACTTATGTAGCCCTATTTGGGGGGGGGGTATGAGTATTATCCCTCCCGCAACAGACTCTGGCGCTGACCTGTGTGTATAATGGGACCTGAAGCCTTCGCTGAAGGAAAGAGTGGGAACATATATGAAATATAGCAGTGCCTCCACCCAGGATAGAGCCTCTGTATTACAGGGGGGTCTCTTCCTGGGACTTACCCATGAAGTACAGTTAGTAGCCTTAACAAGGATCACTGTACTAATCTCACAGTCTGAAGAATACATACAGATACCACATAAGGTTATAACAGTAGCTTTATAAGAATCAACAGGGTAATAATACATACATACAATATACTCAGAACACAGCAATACTACAACAACCAGCAAGTCCTCAACCGTCTTAGGTTATATACCCGGGTATATATATAGATATATAGCAAGAGTCCAGTGCACAATACCTCCAGGCAACAGAAGAGATGCAGGGGCCCCTGTGGATGACTGTGGATCCTCGGATTCTTCCAGGAGATGACAGACAGCCGATCAGGAGATGATGATGATGATGGTGAGATTCTTCACAGGCAGCAAACAGGGCGACGGTGAGGGCAGTAGATGCAGGCCTGACTACCCTAACACTGAGTCCTTAACCTGCCAGCTAAACTACTAGTGCCACCGGGCCTCTAACTAGCTAGTTGGCCTTCGGAAGCCTAACCTATCACTGCCCTGAACTATATATATATATGGATCCCTAACTACAGTTACTAGCTAGGTCCTGTGAGTATATAGGGGATAACACATACCTAACTATATACTGTGAAGTAAAGAGGAACAAGTGGCTCTTAGACTCCCCCAGACATAACATGTCTGTCTCAAGCAGCTCTGCTCACATCTCTCCCCCCAGCAGCTCTGCCTCACATGTGTCTGACTCACTGTATTTACAAAACAAAACTTGCACTAAATGCCTGGGGTCTCTGAAGCCAAACTGCAGGGGCAAAGAAGCCAGATACATTATATACTAGTAGAAATGGCAGTTCCCTACACTCTCCCTCTGGTGAAATCTTTACGTCACGTCAAAGACATACAAAGTCATAGTATACAGTCAACATTACCAATGACAATATCAATATGGTTGCTTGTGCATTTACAGAGTCACAACAGGTTAATAGGTATACATGCCAGCAGGAGCGAAAATTGGTAACATATTGACCAAAGTGGACACTGCACCCACCCAAGCATGGTATAAATGAGGCTGAGTAGTAAATCTGGGGTCCCCCAAACTATCATATGTCAGCATAGGTGGAGGGTGTCTAATTCTCTCTCCTCTCCGTACCTCTCTCTGAGGTAAACTAGCATGTCCAGGCCCTAAACTAGGGTTGTCTGCCATGGGAGGGGATGGTGCTGGTGGCGTAGGAGAGCTAGATCCCTGCTCATCTGTAGACACAGATCTAGGTACGAATTCTGGAGTTTGAGGGTTCATAGGTCTCCCTGAAGGAGAAGATACTGGTGATCTAGGAACTTCAGGAGCCACAGTCCAATCACTCTCAGGAGTTTCAGGAAGGTCAGGTGGAATATCGGCTAAGGACTGTGGAGAATCGCAGGCCGAGCCATCATTGGAGATATCCATACCATCAATCTGAGGTACAGGCAACAAATGATTTCTATGCCAAGCCCTGATCCTCCCGTCCCGTCCTTTTATCTTGTAGACTGGTATTCCAGGCAACCGATCTACCACTGTAAAGAGTTCACTCCGCCATCGATCAGCCAGCTTATGTTTTGCAGATGCTCCCAAATTCCGTAGCAGAACATGGTCCCCAGGGTTCAATTCTCGGTATCTTACTCGAAGATCAAATCTCCTTTTATTTCCTTCATTCACTTTGGCCGCATTTTCCTCAGCCAGCTGATAAGCACTCTTAAGCGTTTCTTTCAAACGTGCCACGTATCGGTAATGATCTCGATGACTGATACCATCGGTAGAGACTCCCAACAAGATGTCAATAGGTAGCCTAGGCTCTCTTCCAAACATCAGAAAGTATGGTGAATATCCTGTGCTCTCGTGCCTTGTACTATTATAGGCATGCACCATAGCCTCCACTTTTCGACTCCAGGATCGCTTATCCTCAATTCGTAAGGTACCAAGCATATCAAGTAAAGTCCTGTTAAATCTTTCAGGAAGGGCATCTCCCTCTGGATGGTAAGGCGTCGTCCGACTTTTGCGGATGTTCAACAACTGAAGTAACTCTTTGATCAGGTTACTCTCAAAATCCCGGCCTTGATCAGAATGCAACCGGTGTGGTAAGCCATAATGGATAAAATACTTTTCCCAAAGCACTCTTGCAACAGTGACTGCTTTTTGATCCTTAGTCGGAAAGGCTTGAGCATATCGTGTGAAGTGATCAGTCACCACCAATACATTTCCAAATCCTCTGGAGTCGTTGTCAATACAAAGGAAGTCTATGCAGACAAGATCCATGGGGCCCGAACTCTTCAAGTGTCCCATGAAGGCCGCTCGAACCGGGACAGTCTTCCTCTGCAAACATCTGCGACAGCACCTACACAGACGAGTCACGGTATCTCTCATTTTGGGCCAGTAGAATCGGTCTTGTATTAGGCCATAAGTCTTCTCAGGTCCCAAATGACCATGATAATCATGCAGACTTCGGAAAATCATCTTCTGAAAGCAGCTTGGAATAACTAGTTGGCGCCTTCCAGGGTGATCATGATACAGCACCACACGATAAAGTAGGCCATTGTCTATTTCAAACTTCTCCCAATCTCGTAGAAGTTGACTGCATTCAGAGGGTAGGGATGTCTTTAACATTTCTCTGTCTTGAGAACTCACTGCTTGATAAAGAGGTCCAATTAAAGGATCAGTCTTTTGACTCCAGATCATTCGCTTTGAAGATATAGAACAACTCTCAAAGGATCCTAAAGCGGCAGGGTAGGCAAACATGTCTGGTACAGCTTCGGGACCTCCCCCAATAGAGTCAATAAGCCGAGTTTCAGAAAAGGCTACTCGGTCTTCAACTACAGCAGCCATGGCACACAAAGCTCCTACTCCAGGACTTGGCACTTCTTCCCATTCATCCACTACTTCCGGACTAGGTAATCCAGGCCGTCTTGATAGAGCATCTGCCCCAATGTTCTTAGGCCCCGATTTATACTTGAGTGTGAATTGGTAGTTGGATAAAGCTGCCAACCAGCGATGTCCTGTAGCATCGAGTTTAGCGGTTGACAAAACGTATGTCAGTGGATTGTTGTCTGTTCTTACTTCAAACGTGGCTCCGTATAAATAGTCATGTAATTTATCAACAATGGCCCACTTGAGCGCCAAAAACTCCAATTTATGTACTGGATAATTTTTCTCGCTGGGAGAAAGACTTCGACTTATGAAAGCTATGGGCCGTAACCCGGCCGGGTATTCTTGGTGCAGCACGCCACCTAATCCTTCAAAGCTGGCATCTACATGTAGCACATATGGCTTCTGTGCATCAGCATAAGCCAGAACGGGAGCTTCTGTCAATTTCTTCTTCAACAACTTAAATGCTTCTTCACAATCCACAGTCCACCTATCGCCAAAAAGGCTTTTGGAAGACCCTTTCTTCTTTCCCGGATCTCCTGCATCACTCTTCAACAGGTCGAGGAGGGCTCGAGCAATTTTTGAATATCCTTCCACAAATCGTCGATAGAATCCACAAAACCCCAAGAAAGATTGCAACTCCGTAATATTTTGCGGTCGGGGCCAATTCACCACAGCTTCAATCTTACCAGGATCGGTAGCAACTCCTTCAGCAGAAACAATATGACCTACATAAGTGACCGAAGATCTACAAAATTTGCATTTGCCAGCCGACAACTTCAGCCCCTCTTCTTTTAAGCGATGGAGTACTCTCATGAGTCGTTCTTCATGTTCTTCCAGCGTCTTTCCAAACACAATAATGTCATCAAGATATACAAGGCATTCCCGGGGCACTAAATCACCTAACACTCTTTCCATCAACCTTTGGAACGTTGCTGGCGCACCTTTTGTACTTTGCGGCATACGAGTGAACTGAAAGAAACCCAAGGGGCATATGAAAGCTGTCTTTTCCTGATCCTCAGGTGCCATTGGGACTTGATAGTATCCTGATCTTAGGTCCAGCACTGTGAACCAACAGTTTCCATTCAGAGCTTCCAGAGCTTCTTCAATTCTCGGCAGTGTATACTGATCAGGTAAGGTTCTCCGGTTCAGAGTTCTGTAATCCACACATAGGCGAATTGCTCCAGATTTTTTTCTTACCACCACAATAGGTGAGGCATAGGGGCTCTTACTGTCCACAATGATCCCCTGACCTTTCATTTGCTGTAGAGTCTGTCTTAACTCATCAACATCCTTTGGAGCAACTCTCCGTGGTCGCTCCCGGAAGGGAGTAGAATCGGTCAATCGGAAAGTGTGTTGAGCACTTTTAGCACAACCTACATCCATATCATCCATGGAGAACACTTCCGATAATTCAGACAACTTCTGTGTCAGTCGCTGATTCCAGGCCTCTGGTAAATGTGGATCACTCAAGTCAAGATTGAGATTAGGGATTGCATCTCGGATTTGAATCCTGCACACTTCAGCGTATGGATTTACTCCAAGCACAGGGTAGCAGTGGGCCACATTCTGGTATGGTCCAATTACAATCGGATGCGGTGAACAGTTCCTCACTGTCACACAGGTAGATAACTCCACTTTATTTCTCCAGTCCTTTCTCTCTGGGATCACCATCCAGCCATTCTGGTTAATCATTTCTTCAGGGGTTTCCATAAGGACATAACTCCCCCCTTCAAGCAAATCGGGAGCAATGCTGGAGGCTACTCTCAGAATTCTCTCCCCGCCGGCAGGAACTTCCACGGTTCTCTCACCGATATGATATACCATTCCATGTCGATAGCCAGTAGACAGGGCATCACAGAGTTCTCTAAGATCAAAAGATATATTCACCGGCTGAGCTGCAGGGTTCCAATCTCTTCCAAGAAACTTCTGAAAAGCATAATGCACTGCGGGACAATTAGTGCCAAGTATCACAGGAGCTGCACAAGAATCCCCTGTATCAGGACAGACAAGAGCCGTAATCTTCATGGGAGCGACACTCTGATCTTCTAATTCAGGGACAGCTATAACTACTTGTAGGCTGCCATCTACAGGATATGATCCTGAATTAAGCCCCCACAATTTCATTTGTCCTGTAGACTGAAGAGGTATATCCCTCAGATACTTTTGGTAGAACGAGCGATAAATCAGGGTCACTTGAGATCCTGTATCAAACAGGGCAGGAGCGGCATGACCATTGACAGTGACTTTGACAACGGACCTGGAGCCCGCGATAGCGCCTCTGGTATTTACTCGGCCCGCCTTCCTTTGGTGTCTTTGATTCTGAATAGAGAAGACAGCACTGTGTCCCAATCCCTCACTGCCCTCCGTACACTGTCTGGCAGTATGGCCCGTCTGACCACATTTATAACAGGTTCTAGCATCCTTCCTCCGTTGAGTGGCAGTGGGTGGAGTGGCGGACTGTCTAAGTTCTGACCGCTCCGCTGGTTTGTCCTTGTTTGAATTAGGAACAACATCTTCTTTAGAGATGCTTTTCGCTTTCTTAGGGGTACTAAAACTAATGTCAGCTTCTTGTTTCTTCACTAACTTCATTAAGTCAGGAAATGGAAGGACTCTATCAGATAGTAAGACCTTGAGTACTTGAGCAAGAGGATGATGAGGTTGTAACCCTCTCACCAACTGACTGGTTCTCATAGCGTCTACCTCTGAAGTAGATATAGCTGCGTGGTACACCAGACGTGAAAGAAGTAGCTGTAAACGGTTAATAAAAGTAGAGACATTTTCCCCTTCTTTTTGACGAACCATTCGGTAATCAGTAACCATCTGGGCAAGGTCATAGTATGGCTCAAAGTGATCAGACAGTACTTGTATATAGTCCAATGCACTCACTCCTTCATGAGAGTCTCTGTACAAGCGGATCAATTCTGCAGCAGGAGACCGCAAACTTTCACTGATACGCTGCCGCTTGCCTTCTTCAGAGCAAGACCATTCCTTCAGGCATTGGAGAGTATGTTCTTTCCATATCTCAAAGTTTTCCTCCCCTTGTGGTACTGGGACATTACCAGAGAATACCTTTAGTTTCTTGTAGTGAGTGGCCTGCAGGCCCTGAGCTAACATTTCAGTCAGCCTGGCTAAAGTGCTAATAGCACTGTCACTAGAGGAACTGCTAGCGACGGCCATACTGGGGGGGGTAACTGGCTGAGCGGGGTTCTTCCTTTACCTGAACCAGGGGAGGAACAGGCGGTCGGTATTCCCATGTAGTAGCTAGTGGGAGGTTCCCCTCTGAGCTATATCGCTTCTCCATATCAATGATTATTCCCACTTCTAAATCTCAGCAGTGCCTCCAAATGTAGCCCTATTTGGGGGGGGGGTATGAGTATTATCCCTCCCGCAACAGACTCTGGCGCTGACCTGTGTGTATAATGGGACCTGAAGCCTTCGCTGAAGGGAAGAGTGGGAACATATATGAAATATATCAGTGCCTCCACCCAGGATAGAGCCTCTGTATTACAGGGGGGTCTCTTCCTGGGACTTACCCATGAAGTACAGTTAGTAGCCTTAACAAGGATCACTGTACTAATCTCACAGTCTGAAGAATACATACAGATACCACATAAGGTTATAACAGTAGCTTTATAAGAATCAACAGGGTAATAATACATACATACAATATACTCAGAACACAGCAATACTACAACAACCAGCAAGTCCTCAACCGTCTTAGGTTATATACCCGGGTATATATATAGATATATAGCAAGAGTCCAGTGCACAATACCTCCAGGCAACAGAAGAGATGCAGGGGCCCCTGTGGATGACTGTGGATCCTCGGATTCTTCCAGGAGATGACAGACAGCCGATCAGGAGATGATGATGATGATGGTGAGATTCTTCACAGGCAGCAAACAGGGCGACGGTGACGGCAGTAGATGCAGGCCTGACTACCCTAACACTGAGTCCTTAACCTGCCAGCTAAACTACTAGTGCCACCGGGCCTCTAACTAGCTAGTTGGCCTTCGGAAGCCTAACCTATCACTGCCCTGAACTATATATATATATGGATCCCTAACTACAGTTACTAGCTAGGTCCTGTGAGTATATAGGGGGTAACACATACCTAACTATATACTGTGAAGTAAAGAGGAACAAGTGGCTCTTAGACTCCCCCAGACATAACATGTCTGTCTCAGCAGCTCTGCTCACATCTCTCCCCCCAGCAGCTCTACCTCACATGTGTCTGACTCACTGTATTTACAAAACAAAACTTGCACTAAATGCCTGGGGTCTCTGAAGCCAAACTGCAGGGGCAAAGAAGCCAGATACATTATATACTAGTAGAAATGGCAGTTCCCTACACTTATGTTGGTTGATTCCATCACTATGGACAATCTACCTGCATGGTTGCCCCTGATCCTTCCCTAGGTTACTCTGGTTGACAGCTTGCTTTCACCAAATAGGTTCCTCATTTGTTGAATTATTTCCATTACACTATTTCTGTGCGGTTGCCTTTACATCCAAATGAAGTGCATGTTAAAACAGGCAGATCTAAGAAAAAAAGAAATAAGTTTATGACATGACAAAACAACAGATTTTGAGAATTCTTTTAGTGCATAATTTTCATAGGTTCAGAAATGACCAGAACCCTTTAATTGTATAGTGCTTTTCACTTGACAGGCTCTCGTTCTTTTATCTGTGCGCTACTGTTATCCTCTATAGCATGAAGATTAGCTTGATTTATGATGAATTACTTTACATATACTGTATGACATAGACATTCAGAAATCATTTTAAGATTATAACAGACTTTGTTTCGTTGAATGTATAAGGTCATTTATTTGGTCTTTTCTAAATACTATTCATTTGACACAATTACAGTGAGATCACCAGTTAGCTAACCTGTTACCTAATTTCTCTATACAATAAAGACCATAATCATTTTGTAAGTTAATATCAATGAAATAATATACTGAGATGTGTTAATAATGGCATGGTAGACACACCCTAGGTGTTGCACTTAACACAAACCCTTATACTGAAGCCTGAAGGGTTTATCTGAGTAGGAGAAAGGGTGTGTGCAAAATTTGAGCCTTATGCCTAACCCCATATTTTGAAAATCTATTTTCCATATTTTTAATAATAGCAATGTATAAAATGAAAGTTCAGATGGGCATTTCTAATAGTTAAAGGCAGTCTATCAGGACCAAAATGCATCATAAAGCAATAATAGTGCTGTATAGAAGCAGAAGTGCACCTTTATGGTCATAACAGCAATGCAGAGAGTTTTTTAGTTTTTTTTTAGAGATAAGTGAACCCAGACAAAAATTAGTTTTGTTTCAGATTTCCTGGTTCAGACCAAAAGTTCAGTTTGGGTCTAAACTGGCTCATTCCAAACTAAGACTAAGGCCACACATTGTGGAAACACAACATTTTTGGCTGGTGCAGAAATGCAGCTTGAAAAAAAAGCTGTGTTTTTTTCTGTACTAGCAAAGTCAATGAGATTCTGGTTAATCTCATCCACACATTGTGGAAAAAGAGTTGCAGATAAACTGCACTTTCAAAAATGCATGAAAAATGCAACATCTTAATTTTAGCTGAAGAAGTATTTTTTAGTCTTAATAAGGGAAGAAAACCCACAAAACCCAATGCTTTTTGCTGTGTTTTTTTCCTGCACGAGGGGCCTTAGCTTAAAAGTGCAAATTGCCTAAAAAATTGGATATGACAACTTTGCACTTTGTACTCTGTGAGTTCCCAGGACTCTGTCTAACCCCTTTTAGCTCTTTAATGCAAACACAGTATTAATAATATCAGTTATGGCTGTGTGTAAACCACTGCCATGGCTTCAAGTGCCACCTATACCAGAAAGAACAGTAATGTTCTTCACCTCCACCTGACCTTCTCCTACATCACAGAATGTATAAAATAGAAATGTGGCCGCGAGGCCCGGGATAATATATGTAAAACCCTGCTAGCAATCTCGCTGGCTCGCTCCAACAACTCTCCCATGTGCCTGCTCTCTATAGACGCCGAAAAAGCGTTACTTCGGGTTCACTGGGGCTTCCTGCGTGCGACGCTTCAGCAAGTGGGCGTGGGTCCGGTTTTTCTGAGCAAGGTGTTTTCCCTTTATGGCAATGCGATGGTGCGGGTCCGAGCCAACGGGATCCTCTTGGACTCCTTTCCTGTGCGGAATGGCACTCGGCAATGCTGTCCTTTGTTGCCACTGCTGTATGCCCTGGTTATGGAGCATCTGGCGGTGGCCATACGGCGGTGTCCGGACATTCCCGGCCTTCAGATGGGCAACTCCCAGGTTAAGGCGGTGCTATATGCAGACGACCTTCTTCTTTACATTTCCCAGCCACAGTTATCCTTTCCTTCTATACTAAGCGAGTTCAGCCGCTTTGGTCATCTAAGTAATTTCAAGGTAAATCTTTCTAAAAGTGAGGCCCTCAATGTCACACTACCCCACGCAGACGTAGCTCACCTTGCCGACAACTTCCCATTTAAGTGGCAGAGCACCTCTCTCAAATACCTCAGGATTCACATTCCCCCTGACCCATCCCACTTGTATCGTCTCAATTATCTCCCGTTGCTCAAGACACTCGTGATAGACCTACAGAAATATGGCACGTATGCCCTTACATGGTTTGGCCCCATCAATGCCCTTAAAATAGATGTGGTCCCTCGGCTCTTGTATTTGTTTCAGGCTCTTCCTATTAATCTCCCACGTACCTTTTTCACTAGTGTTCAGTCCCTGTTTGGGAGATTCGTCTGGGGTTCGGCGTGGAGCAGGATAAAATATCAAACATTGACCTGCTGCAGGGACAGGGGAGGCGCGGGCCTACCAGACCCCAGACTGTATTACCACTCCGCGGTTTTGCTCCGTCTTTTCGACTGGAGTTTCTGTAGTGTGGATAAGTAATGGGTCTCTATTGAGGCTGACCTGCTCTCGGTTCCCCTCTCCTCGTTGCCATGGATACCGGCACATTTCCGTCCGGGATCCGATAGGCACTCATTCCTTTCTTCACACTTCCTTAAGACCTGGGATTCGGTGTGCTCCAGTGGGAGAGTGGCTAGAGTTCCTGGCCCCCTCAGTCCCCTTTTCCGTAATCCTATGTTCCCCCCGCGTCGTTCTGTAGACAGGTTCCTTTGCTGGCGCAACAGCGACTATGTATAGACTTGGGCAGGTCGCCAGGGACTCACTCCTTCCTTCATTGGCCCAGTTGCGCGCTTCTCATCCGGACCTCCACTTATCCTGGCTGGAGTACGGCCAACTTGTGGCCTTCTTGTGGAAATTCTCCTTGCCTCCTCTCCTTTCCTCGACTTTGACGGATATAGAGTCCGCCCTTTCCCACGCTGACTCCCCCCCCCGCGTGCACTCTCGACACTTTACAGTATTCTTCTACGGGACGCTACTCCAGGGCCCCCCTCATATACAATTCCCTGGGAGTCAGACCTCTGTGCGGGTCTGCCCCTCACTGACTGGGATAGGTCTTTCCTGTTTGCCCACAAGCTTCCGTTGCCTTGCAGTGCGCAAGAAAAGAATTTCAAAATTCTGTCTCGATGGTACAGGTGTCCTAACTTCCTCCACAGAATATATCCTACTGTGACTGACCGGTGTTGGCGCTGTGGCACGGAGAAAGGTACTCTGTATCACATCTGGTGGGAGTGTGCCATTCTTAGGCCCTTCTGGGACGCTGTGTTTGACCTGTATGCTAAGGTGTGTGGTCGTACTGTTGCAGCTACTCCCCAACTGGCCCTTCTTTCAGTTATCCCTGGCAGGATTTCTGCAGTGAAGAAGGATCTCCTGCAACACTTTCTCATGGCCGCCAAGATCGTCATTCCCAGGCACTGGCGGAGCACTGCTGCACCTTCCCTGGTTGAATTCCTACAGGAGTTTCTCCTAATAAGGAGAATGGAGGCCCTGGTGGCGGAGGATTCTTCCGATCCTTCCAAATTTGACGCTCTTTGGCGGCCTTGGGTGGCGTTTTAGGAATCGACCGAGTTCTCCTCTTTCTTCTCATGATCCGGAATTACCTTCTATTATTATTTTCTTTCCCCCTTTTTTTTCTTCAGCAGATACTGGTAGTTTTGCCCTTCCCCTGATGTTCCCCTTCCCCCTCCTCATCCTCTTCATGTGTCTTCCCTATTGCTTGTCCCAGCTGTGTGTTTCCCTGGTCTGTTTTGTCCGTCCTTTGGTTCTATGCAGGTGTTGTTCGTATATTCTCATACTTATGGGCCTTCACCCCATTACTAGCATAATGTGTTTTATAGCAGCGAGCAGGGATCCCCCCTAGCCTTTTGTATTAGGGCGAGGCCTGCGCGCCTTAGTGCCTTTGTTGGTCTATATTGTGTAGGGAACTGCCATTTCTACTAGTATATAATGTATCTGGCTTCTTTGCCCCTGCAGTTTGGCTTCGGAGACCCCAGGCATTCAGTGCAAGTTTTGTTTTGTAAATACAGTGAGTCAGACACATGTGAGGTAGAGCTGCTGGGGGGAGAGATGTGAGCAGAGCTGCTGAGACAGACATGTTATGTCTGGGGGAGTCTAAGAGCCACTTGTTCCTCTTTACTTCACAGTATATAGTTAGGTATGTGTTACCCCCTATATACTCACAGGACCTAGCTAGTAACTATAGTTAGGGATCAATATATATATAGTTCAGGGCAGTGATAGGTTAGGCTTCCGAAGGCCAACTAGCTAGTTAGAGGCCCGGTGGCACTAGTAGTTTAGCTGGCAGGTTAAGGACTCAGTGTTAGGGTAGTCAGGCCTGCATCTACTGCCGTCACCGTCGCCCTGTTTGCTGCCTGTGAAGAATCTCACCATCATCATCATCATCTCCTGATCGGCTGTCTGTCATCTCCTGGAAGAATCCGAGGATCCACAGTCATCCACAGGGGCCCCTGCATCTCTTCTGTTGCCTGGAGGTATTGTGCACTGGACTCTTGCTATATATCTATATATATACCCGGGTATATAACCTAAGACGGTTGAGGACTTGCTGGTTGTTGTAGTATTGCTGTGTTCTGAGTATATTGTATGTATGTATTATTACCCTGTTGATTCTTATAAAGCTACTGTTATAACCTTATGTGGTATCTGTATGTATTCTTCAGACTGTGAGATTAGTACAGTGATCCTTGTTAAGGCTACTAACTGTATTTCATGGGTAAGTCCCAGGAAGAGATCCTCCCTGTAATACAGAGGCTCTATCCTGGGTGGAGGCACTGATATATTTCATATATGTTCCCACTCTTCCCTTCAGCGAAGGCTTCAGGTCCCATTATACACACAGGTCAGCGCCAGAGTCTGTTGCGGGAGGGATAATACTCATACCCCTGTGAACCGAGAGCAAGGCAGGTGGTTTGGACTCCGCAACCAGAAATGAACGCACACGCGGTAGTTCAAGAAAAAAAAATATATATTTACTATAAGTTAATAAAGGCTAGTTAAAGGTAAAATGACAGGGCTAAAGACAAGCAAAATATACAATATAGCATGAACAATTTCAAGGCAAATTCTGCAATGGTTTCTACTTTTACTCTGTCCACTTCTGCAGTATGGACACTGAATGAACAATATACTCAAAACTATCCCTAACTGACCCTGACTTCACATTTGGGTGCACCCCCTTTCCCCCAGTGGTCCAGGTGGACCGCTTACAGTCCGTAGAAGCGCGCGGTGGGGCCCAAAGTCGGTCCTTTCTTTTATAGTGAAGCGTCCTCTCCTCACGGTTATCAGGATCTTGGGAGAAATGAAGTCCTCTTTAACAGACAGGGAAACCAACTGAATGCAATGTAATCCAACAGCAGATTCCACTCAGCACACTGACAGTCCTGCCGAATCCATACACTGAGCTGGGATGTAAAGCGGGATTTAGCAGGTGCCGTCCAGTACATCAACAGCACTGCGAGTCTCTATCTGTGGTATCCAAATACACAGTCACAATGTCAGTCTCACTGATCAGCCACTGAGCACAGTTCCTTTCACGTGGACTCACTAGTCCTGTTGTCTCTTTACACTCTGTTTGTCTCTGGACCAAGATACAGCTTAGCTGTACAGAAAAATCTCCACACCAGTTCAATACAACACTTGCCAAGATGGCTGCTGCTCTCTGTCTCGTCACTTCCTGCTTCTCTGCTCACACTCTGTCTGCAGAACAGGCAGGCTGACATAAAAGGGGGGGGGTCTCACTCCAGCATCATGTCACAATTACAATGGCTGCTGTCTTAAAGGAACAGAATCACAGAAATACATTCAACATTAACAGTTTATACAGACAAATGAAGCTTAAGACAACATTGGCTGTCTCTTACATATTCCCCCCCACTTTAAGATTGGCAGTCCCTGCCTATGACTGTATATCCAGAGGGTTGTACTTTTATGCACAGGGTGGTAGTATACCGATGTATGGCAGGCCAAACAAACTCATCCTGCGCATACCGAACAGGGGGAATACCAGCATTTGGCCTAGTGGTCCGTCTGAGGACCGGTGGTATATTATGGGGTGCTGCAGCTATGGGCTGAGAAGGACCAGCGGATTCCGCACCAGAGGGGGCACAGGCCGGAGATACAGTAGTCACAGGTGGAACATCCCCAGGAGCAGGGATCGGCCAACAATCATCCTCCTCGTCGGAGGCCCATTCCGCACCTCCATTCTCTGACTGTGGGAGCTCATTCACATTGGCAGGTCCATCGTGATTTGTCCCTTCAGAATGACACAGGCGCAACATATTTCGGTGAAGTACTCGAACACAATCAGTTCCTTCTTTCTGGACCTGGTACACTGGCCCATTCGCATACTTGCGGCCAACAACACGATACGGCAAAGCCTCCCATCTGCTTTCCAATTTCCCTTGGGGTTTCTTGACACGAACTAGCACCAGGTCGCCTGGTTGCAATGGTGCTTCTTGCACTGGGGTCTTATCAGGATGGGGATGTTCTTGCAGGCGCTGCCGCACCAATCGATGGATCGTCTCAAGTCTCTGCCGATGCGCCCGCACCCAAGAGGTTGGATCCCTCGGAGGGAACCCATCCACATCATTCAACTGTAATTCTCCTATACTTCGCCCAGACCGCCCAAAGAGAAGTGTATAAGGAGAGTACCCCGTTGTAGAATGGACCTGATTGTTATAGGCCCACACCATTTCAGACAAGAACTGAGGCCACTGTAACTTCTTGTCTTCCTCCAGAGTCCGCAGCATCTGTAGCAGAGTTCTGTTGAATCTTTCACAGGCCCCATTTCCCTGAGGGTGGTATGGAGTCGTGTGCGACTTCTTTATCCCGTAGATACGTTGAACTTCTTTCATTACGTGTCCCTCAAAGCAGGCGCCCTGGTCGTAGTGGATGCGTTGGGGGCACCCATATACTCGAATGAAATCTTGGCACAGAGCACGAGCTGCTGACTCAGCTGTCTGGTCCTTGGTGGCGGTTACCACCGCAAATTTGGTGAAGTGATCCACCATTACGAGGCAATACTGGTGTCCGCTATTGGATGGGCCCACCATTAGATAGTCTATCATGACGATTTCTAAAGGTTCCTGGGTCACGATGGTTTGCAGGGGAGCTCTCTGTTCTATTGCCTTATGGATCTCACAAGTTCGACAGCTGCGGCATACTTCTTCGACCATTTGACGAAGACCAGGGCAGTAAATCAGTCGCTGTAACCAACGAAAGGTCTTCTCATGACCAAAATGTCCATTCTTATTATGAGCCTCAACTGCCAAGGAGCGAGCCAGTTCACTAGGCACCACAATTTGGTATCGAATGTCGATCTCAGAAGGTAAATAGACCTTTCGGCATAGCACTCCATTTTTCATCTCCAACTTTTCCCACTGACTCAAAACAGATAATATCTCACGTGTCAGTCGTTCTCTTTCCTCTCTACAGGGCTTCTGGCCTTTCTCAACACACTTGATCATCTGCGCCAGCCCCTCATGGGTCTGTTGTATCTGTGCCCATTCCTGTCGTGAGGGACCAAAGAAAGGAGCCATTTCAGTCCCCTCCATCTCAAACTGATTAGTGGCGGTCAAGGCCTGTGAAAATCTGCTGAAATCGGGCACCTCCACATGCTCCAACTCATGATCCACGTCTTCTGTGGGGGTCTGGGCAGTTACCCTAGAAAGTCCGTCAGCATTCTGGTTCTCTGTCTTGGACCGATACTTAATGCGGTAATTGAATGTAGACATTCGGGCTATCCACCTCTGCTCTAACGCCCCGAGCTTGGCATTTTCCAGGTGAGCTAGTGGGTTGTTGTCAGTCAGTACTAAAACTTCAGCACCGGTCAAATATTCAGAGAATTTCTCGGTCATGGCCCATACCAGTGCCAACAGCTCCAATTTAAATGAACTATAATTCTCGGGGTTTCTTTCAGAATCTCTCAAAGACCGGCTGCCGTACGCTATGACCCTCTCCTGGCCATCCTGAAGCTGGGAAAGCACTGCTCCAAGACCATACAGGCTTGCATCTGTATATAGCTGGAACGGCAAATGGTAATCAGCATATGCCAAGATTGGGACTGTTGTCAGTGCATCCTTCAATGCCTGGAAGGCTTGTTCCTGTTCAGGTCCCCACTTCACGGACCGGTTCTTTGGACCACCGGATGTGCCTCGTAGGAGAGCATTAAGTGGTGCTGCTACCTTGGCGAAATCCTTAATAAACCGTCGATAGTAACCGGCTACTCCAAGGAACGCCCTCACTTCTCGCAGGGTAGTCGGTATCGGCCAATCTTGAACAGCCGCTATCTTGTCTCTTGATGGTCTCACCCCTTCTCCTGATACGCGGTGACCCAAGTAATCAATTTCAGATTGGAACAACCGACATTTACTGGGTTTCAATTTGAGCCCATGTTCCCGCAATCTTCGAAATACTTGCCCCAACTGGTGGAGATGGTCTTCAAAGGTCGCAGAATACACTATAATGTCATCCAAGTAGATGAGAGTGAACTCAAAGTTGAAGTCACCGAGACATTTCTCCATCAACCGCTGAAACGTTCCGGGTGCATTTGTCAACCCGAAGGGCATCCGGTTAAATTCGTATAGTCCCATGGGCAAGATGAATGCCGTCTTCTCCTTGTCTTTTGTGGCCATCGGCACCTGCCAATACCCACTAGCCAGATCTAGTGAGGAGAAGTACCGGGCTCTCCCTAGCGCTGAGAGGGACTCCTCAATCCGTGGCAAGGGGTAGGAATCTCGTACAGTGCAAGCGTTTAACTTCCGATAGTCTACGCAAAATCGGATGGACCCATCTTTTTTTCTTACTAACACCACAGGAGCCGCCCAGGGACTCTGGCTTTCTTGGATGATCCCACCCTGTAGCATCTTAGCTAACAGTTCTTTCACTTCCTGATACAACTGTGGAGGAATTTGTCGGTAGCGCTCTCTAATTGGAGGGGTGTCTCCTGTGGGAATCTCATGGTAGATCCCTGTGGTACATCCAAAATCTTCAGCATACCGTGCAAAGGTGGCTTGGTTCTCCCACAACAGCTCATCTACCTTCTGCACCCATTCCAGAGAACATGAACTTACATCCATCTTCATCTGTTCTCGAATTGCACAGCCATTCCATTCAGAGGTGGGTTCCTCATCTTCTCCCATGGACACAGTTACGGTCCACTCATCCCTTTCAGTCGGCTTCAGCTGCATTGGAGTTACTTTCCTTACTTCCTCTGGAGTCACATAGATGTTAGCCAGCAGCCTCCCTGGGGTCAGGTCCACACTCTGGTCCTGAGTGTTTACACATCGAAGTGGTACTCTTCCATTGTGAACTATTGCCAAGGAACGGGCCACTAGCGGATCAACACCTCCTTCGGCTTCCTGCAGTGGTTCTACCAACACAGCTATGCCCTCTAGTTTCCGACAGGTGCCTACGGGCATGGACACTATTGTCTCCCGACTGGGTGGCAGGGTAACTTTTGTATGCAAAGGAACTGAAATTCGAGCCAGAGGACGCTGTGCATCTGAACTTTTCTGTAAGCCACATGTCCGGATCAGCCGCTGGAAAGCTGTTTGAGTAGGCCGATGGGTGGTGGTTTCTTTCCAATAACCGTGACCTTTCTTTTCAAAGAGGATCTGATCTAATTCTTTTAACACATTCATCCCCAAAATGACAGGGACCTTTACTTCATGTGACTCCTGTACCACCACAATGCCTTTCCTACCTAGATCTTGGCCACATACCCGGACATTCATCCAGGCCACTCCCACGACCGGAACTGGTAACTGGTTAGCTGCGACCACTCGTACGAATGTATGGGGATCATATTTCACATGTTGCCGGAAGTACCGTTCATAACAGTCTCTACTCAAGGTCGTTACTTGGGAACCCGTGTCAATCATCCCGGTAACCGGAATACCCTCCATTTCCACCTGTATGACAGGACTTGCAGCGATCAGGTCATCATCAGGGCATTCTCCCCACATAGTCTCCTTGTCAGTCTCCCCTACTACACGCCCTTCAGCAGCAGGGGACTTCAGTTTAACGGCGGTCTCTCATAAGTTTGTCGCTGCTCTGGACATCTAGCAGCAACGTGGCCCATCCGTCCACACTCCCAGCAGCGTATCCCCCGTCGTTCTGGCCATCTGTTTGGGCCCCTTCGGTAAGCCCCTTCGATTTCTCCTGAGCACTGCACTAAATGATTTGGACCCCTTCGGTAGGTCCTATCCTCACCCCTCCAGCGGGGTGGTGGGTGATTCTGACTTGCTGGGTGTGGATGGCTCACCCTTTCATCTCCAGTCTTCTGGAAGTCTGCAATTTTCATAGACTGCTCATCACAACGAGTGTGCAAGTGTTCCATTTGTTCTTGCAGTTTCTGCATTACTGTGAGAATTTCTTTAACCGTCCCTTTTTCTACTGTCTCTGAGCCAGAACTAGCCCCCTGTGACAAAGTAACTCCAACTGCGGTCTGCGGCCTCGGGACCATACTATTGGCACGGGAGATGGCCTCTACCTGTACATCATGGAATTTAGCATCAGTCTCTCGTCGTATAAAATCCTGCATAGTCACAGTTAAACTGCCGTCACGTATCCCCAGGACAAACTGGTCACGGAGAGTCCGATCAGGGTTACAGAAGGCTGGCGAGCCCCCCTCTTTCCTTCCTTTGAATATCTCGGAGCAGTTCTTGTAGGGCATTTGCATATTGGGGAAGGCTTTCATTCTCCTGTTGTACCCTCTGGAAGAACCGAGCCTGCAGAGACCCCAGCAATGCAGTTTCTCCATAGATGGTTTCTAGAATCTGGACTACTTGCTCAAATGTCTGCCTTTGTTCAAATGGCCTCAGTATCACCGTGGTCTTAGCATCCCCTTGTAATGTCAATATTGCTAGCTCTACTAGTACTTCTGGTGCGGTCTGGTACATTCGCTGTATCATTCGTATCTGTTCCACCCACATACTCACTGACATATTATTGCCATCAAATTTAGCTAACTGACTCATTATAGCCCCTGCTGGCATTCTTCCTCCAGCACCATTCTCCCGAACGGGTGCGTCACCGTCCATTCTGGTAAGCGGATCCTGCCGACTACGCCAATTTGTGAACCGAGAGCAAGGCAGGTGGTTTGGACTCCGCAACCAGAAATGAACGCACACGCGGTAGTTCAAGAAAAAAATATATATTTACTATAAGTTAATAAAGGCTAGTTAAAGGTAAAATGACAGGGCTAAAGACAAGCAAAATATACAATATAGCATGAACAATTTCAAGGCAAATTCTGCAATGGTTTCTACTTTTACTCTGTCCACTTCTGCAGTATGGACACTGAATGAACAATATACTCAAAACTATCCCTAACTGACCCTGACTTCACATTTGGGTGCACCCCTTTCCCCCAGTGGTCCAGGTGGACCGCTTACAGTCCGTAGAAGCGCGCGGTGGGGCCCAAAGTCGGTCCTTTCTTTTATAGTGAAGCGTCCTCTCCTCACGGTTATCAGGATCTTGGGAGAAATGAAGTCCTCTTTAACAGACAGGGAAACCAACTGAATGCAATGTAATCCAACAGCAGATTCCACTCAGCACACTGACAGTCCTGCCGAATCCATACACTGAGCTGGGATGTAAAGCGGGATTTAGCAGGTGCCGTCCAGTACATCAACAGCACTGCGAGTCTCTATCTGTGGTATCCAAATACACA